>CM068964.1:65560832-65623645 GCA_035128595.1 Eptatretus atami
TATATATATATCCGTACCAACAGCTCAACTTTTAATTAACTTTTTTTTAAAGCATCTTACATTAGGTCTGAAAAAGCACACGCTTCTCAGCAAAATAAGCACAAATACCAGTGTAACGTAAACGAATGCATTGTTGGGGTCATCTCTGACTACGCAATGTGGATTACAACTATGATTGACACACTGAGCTTGCACTCAGTTACCTTGCAGTCATCCTTTGAGCCACATCGGTATTATCATGTTAGACACCCATGTATACATGATCATATTAACAAATCACATTGACTCATGCCAATGTAAAATATTAAATCCTCAAAGCAACTCTCAAGCCTGTGATCAAAATAAAACCACGTTTCCTGATATAATTTTTTTTAAGATTGAAATGTAGTCAAATTACGACTGCACAACAAAACGCGATTAAAAGCAGTACACATATAAGAAAGGACAAATCAATCATTATTATGTAAAACAAAAGCAAGACTTGTAAACTATGTTGCGAGGCAACTTCAGGTAAGCAGAGAGTCTAGAGAATTGCTTTATGAAAACAAAATAAGTCATAACTTACAATCATAACCAATTCAGCATTCAGCGGTAGTGGATCACACTACTCGAGCACGGCACCACATGTCCTGCGCATTTCCTGTTTTAATTTTTTTACAGAGAACCGACTCCGGTATGAAAGGTGGGACGATGGGGTGGAGCAGCCAATTGAACACGGCAACCACACGCCCACCCCTTGCACCATTATCACCACCCACTAGGGTCAGCCTCACAAAGAAGCAAACAACGCACAATGGAACAAACTGGAGAAGAGATTCAGTTTTGGGTGTGTGGGGTGAGGCATGTAAGAATATCTCACCATAGCCATCTCTTTGTCAGGTGTTAGCTCTCTGCAACTACCAAGAACCTACTGGAATACGCAGTGCCCAGAAATTCAAATCGCAAATCTGTATTGCATTCTATGTACGAGTACATTGTATTTGAAGAACACACTTTTGAGAAACACGCACAATAGTCAAATATAAACCATGTAACCGTCCAAATTTACTGAACTTGAAAAATTCTCACAAAGTTTGCAGAACAAACGTTTCCTTAAGTGCTAATTATATAATGGGAAGTATTGCTTACAAACAGAAGCCTTTTCATTGGTGGTATGCCAAAAAACAATTCACAGGTGTATATTCTGACAAAGTTCTGGTTCATTGAACAACCAAGCATTTCCACAGTGCTGCTGTTTAAGGAACAAAAGCATTTTGTGGTCCAGGATAGGGGAGGGGGTAGGTATGGAAATTAATGGAAAATAAGGAATTACATGAGAGATTTTTGCATACTGTAGTCGATAGCAATAATGATATGCCAGATAAAAAGTCTGTTAAAGACATGTTTGCACTGGTGCTTCCTGTTATCACATCACCCCTGATAATGTTGTTGAATATATTCTGCTAATTTCAAAACCAATGTACGGCATTGAAAAAGTTATCCGAATGAGATAGTTACGATAGTCCAACACGTGCAAATAAAATACGAGTACAAGTAGAGGTACTGTGCATTCAAAGTACACTGCCCCCGTGCCAAATAAATAAATAACATATCCTCCAGCGCACGACATTGCCGAGGCACCTTTGGTGCCTGGTGGTGCCTGGTGGTGCCGCCATGCAGCACATGGAGATGGAATTGAGAGGGAACGGTGTACAATAATTGATTGATTAATTGCGTAATTTAAATAAATAAATCATAATCATAACATAATTCATTTCTTAATCAATTGGATAACAACATACTTAAACCACCAATGTTTCGTCTGAATCTGAAACTTTTGAAAATTAATCAAAAAATGAATAATTAATCGATTAATGAATAAATAAATAAAAATACCCTTCATAGCCAAATTACTTGGTCATTGCCGTGTCAAAATATCAGCTTCCTTGCTCAAAAGGTGCCTGAGATATCGCCGAGATGAGAAATAAAATAAATAAGTCATTAATAAATCAATAATAATTAAGTAATTAATCAGTTGATCGGTTAATCAAAAAATAAAAATATTGCCCGGACAAACAAACAAGAAAGAAAACAAACAAACGGAGTGAAAACTGAGTACGCTCTATCGGCACGCATCATCACCGGGCGCCTTTGGTGCGCGGTGATGGAATAGCGAGGGGGCAGTGTACAATAACGAGATGTATTTACAAAAATAAATATATATTTACATACTTTTCCATAGTGATTGCAAAGCTTACCGAAAATTCAGTATTTGGCCACAATGGAAGATGATTTTAAAATGAACCTTTAATTATCATTAATATTATTATAACTATATAGACACGAATAATTACACATCACCTTGCCAGAAAAAAATTGAGCAATAGTGATTGCAAACAAATTTCATTTTAACAATGTGTGAAACAAACAAAATCAAATAAACACCGATTAGTATCTGGTAGCGTCCTTGGGCATCATACAGTGTCAGGACTCTGTGGCACCTGGTACTAAACTGTACCTCACACCACATCTTTAAAAAGGAGATGGTTCTGGATGTATAACATGTGGCACTACAAACTTGTGATAAATGTGTTCCATACTGCAAAATAACTTGCTGGTTCACACAAGAAAGCCCTTTCACTACAACACCAGCAAAGCATTGGGCAAAGTCCTGAAATAATGAATGTCATCCAACATGATGCTTGGTGTTGGCGTAATGGTTAGGGTGGCGGGCTTGGGATCCGAGGATCCTGAGTTCAAATCCCACTCGGCTGTTGAATTAATACCAGGTGAGGTTAACTCTGCCTGTCATCCTTCCAGGTCGGCAAAATGAGTGCCAGCATGCTGGTATCCTGTGAGGAGTGGTGACCCATCCAGAATTGTGCCCAATAGCCGAGGAGACTGCTGAGGCAGCACCAACGCTCTGCACAGAGTATGGTCCCAATGGATGGATGGATGGATGGATGGATCCAACATCCCTGGGACTATAGATCTGGATCTGCTGAAAAGCCAACCTCTGCAAAGTGATATGCAAGAGATGAAACAAAATCTACTCCACATTTGGCACATCTTGATCAGGTTGTCATGCAGAATATTGTTACGGCTGTGGAAATTCACGTTACACCATAAAGGGCCCTTAGGTGAGATATCTCCATAGGTACATGTGTAGTAAGCCCAAACCCGTTGTATAGAGGGAATTTATGTGATCCATCCGGGCTGCGACGTTTTGAGTCAGTCGTTTTTCTTTTTCTATCTTTTATTTCAAACAAACAGCATCTCAACAACCACGCCACCCCGCACCATCTACGCTACACATCTTCGCCACTACGTCCGCTTCCGAACGGCAAACAAAGGCGCAAAGGAGGGAACTGCAGGGATGCGCAGGTTTCCCCGCCTGTTTCCCTGTTTGAGTTCCCGCGCTTTAGAGTGGAGGAGGGGCGATGCAGGTCAAAGGTCAGAGGTCATGTAAAGGAGGGGTCTCATTTTGGGGGAATAATTCTCTGGCCCAGAGCCAAAAACTGACTCCCCCGGCCCCCGCACGGAGCGGGGTGGAGGGAAAGCGTGAGGGAACGCCTTTTCCGGAACCTCTCGAAGGAAGGTGGAGCCGAGAACGGGCGGGGCGAAGGGCGGAGCCCCGCGCTATAAAAGACGGACACGGGCGGGCGCGCTTGCGCTTCCTCTTCCGCCTCTTCCTCTTCGTCTTGGCTGGTGGTCTGGTTGGTCTTCGGTTGGTTTTTGTGGAGAGTTGGTCTTCGGGAAGAGGTCCTGCGCCCCGGCTTGGCGAGTGGCCCTGTCACGAAGGCACGGACGAGAGACGCGGGAGCGCCAGTAGTGAGGTGGACCTGCACGTCCGGACGGGGAGTGCCGGAAGGGTTCGCCGGCCGCGAGAGAGGTCGGGGCCAGGCGTGACCACGCTGACGGTCGCGGGAGAGGGACTCACCAGCCATAAAGGGAGTCGCGACTTCTTTCTTTCTTTTCCTTCCTTTGCTTTTTGTATAAATGTGTGTGTTGGCGCCGCCTGTGAAGTAGAACTGCGTAAGTGTTGCCGTGTGTCGGTCGTAGTCGGTTGTAGCTCTGCATTTGCTTTTGTTGCATGACTGTTTTAACTGTTATATGTGCATTTCTGACTGTATGGCTGTATATATGTGCTTGTCTGTGTGTGTATGAATAAAATGCTTGCTTGTTGAACTGTTCCCGCTCTGCTTCGTCTCTTTTCCTTTTTTATTGACCCTCCATCTTGCATCACGTAAGGGGTTCGTAGTGAGTGCAACATCCCGGTAATTAATCGGACCGTCAAGGCCGACGATAACACCGCTCGGTTATCACTGTAGCACAGAATGGACCGCTTAAGCGGTTCGTGTCCGGAGTCGGCCTGTGGCGTGGTACGATCGCCCGGTCGACCATCCGCGCAGGTACTTAGGTAGATCGAATTTGGCGAGCAACCCTATCCTGCGCGGGTGGGCAATTGGCACGGTCGTGGTGGGTTAAACCCCCACCCATGACTTGCTCCCGGCGTTGCTCCGAGAGGGTCACGACAGAATTGTCCGTCCGGTGGCGACGTGCCGCGATTCGAGTTACGTGGCCGTCCGCACGCCGGCGGGCGCGATTCGCAACAATATCATTGATTCAATGCCTTCATGGATTTAAAGACTGTATGATGCCAGATGACATGCACCAGATACTAATACATCATGTCCGTTTGATTGCATTTATTTCAAAGATTGTTAAAATTAGGTTTGTTTATCATTCACAAAATGTTCATTTTATTCGGGTAGTGCATGTATGTTGAATTTGTTTTTTTTAAGGGTGGCATGTCTCAGACTATTATAACCAATTGTTTCATATACCTTTTTCACACTCCTTCTACAAGCAAAGAGTAGAAGAAACAAGGAAAAAGACAAAATGTCATACCCCCATTGTTTTAGTAGTTTTGCTGTACAGAGTTAAATGGCTAGCCCATACTTATTTACAACCAACATGACGCCGGTCTACCAGTCAGCCTCTTTGATCAGATCACAAAATAAAATTAGGTGCAAGTGTATACCATTGTGTACTGTGCTTGTGCACGTTTGAACAAGATCGAACAACGCATGTCCGATAAATGGTTGGGGAACGTTAGGTAACAAAATGGCTGCCAGTCAGCCATCTTGGATCTGATCTCAAAAAAATGACTAAATATATGTATAATTGTATATATATATTATCTATATCTTCTTCTTCTTCTTCTTTCTTTCGGCTGCTCCGTTAGGGGTCGCCACAGCGGATCATCCGTTATGATCCGCATACTGATTTGGCATAGGTTTTACGCCGGATGCCCTTCCTGACGCAACCCTGGTCGCCTCTTACGACACAGGGATAAGGATTGGGTTTCACCATGATTCCAGGCTGCCCTACACCCTCTCATAGCGCGGCCCAGCACAGAGCTCCCGTCCTCAAGCGATCCTCCAACCCAAGCCTCCGAGTAGCCGGATTACAGGCGCACGCCACTACGCCCGGTATATATATATTATATATATATATATAT
This sequence comes from Eptatretus atami, assembly GCA_035128595.1. NCBI lineage: Eukaryota > Metazoa > Chordata > Myxini > Myxiniformes > Myxinidae > Eptatretus > Eptatretus atami. Next base: position 65,566,336 of record CM068964.1, read on the forward strand.
ACATATATATATATATAATATATAGATATATAATGAATGTATGTCATCATTCATTAAATTATTTGTGCCAAGTTTGAAGAAGATCAATAAATGCATGTCTGATAAAAGGTTGAGGACGTGTTCGATATCGAGTTTTTTTTACAACTAAAATGGACGCCTGTCTACGAGTCGGCCATCTTCGATCAGATCGCAAAATGAAGTGAAGTGCACGTCCATGCCATCATGTACTGTGCTTGTGTTACATTTGAACAAAATAAGACCATGCATGTTTGAGAAATGGTGAGGGACACATTTAAGTAACAAAATGGCCACCAGTCGGCCATCTGGTATCTGATCTCAAAAACAAAATGACGTGCTTATGTTAGCGATCATTCATTATAATTATCGGTCCGCCAAGTTTGAGCAACATCGGTAAATGCCTGTCCGAGAAATGGTTGAGGACGGGTTCAACATCGGGTTTTTTAAAAACTAAAATGGCCTCCAGTCGGCCATCTTTGATCGCATCTTGAAACAAAATGATGTGCGTCTGTATACCTTCATGTGTTGTCTTTCTGCTAAGTACAAATAAAATCGGTCCATATATGTCCGAGATATGGTTGCAGAGGCACACATGCACGGACACGAAAATCAAGACCAAATCCATAAGCCCCCGTTTCGGACTAAGTCCATCCGAGGATAATAATGGTTAAAATATCCAATAACAAAAAAGCCAGCAACCAACTGGACATCCTCTGTGATGCAAAGTCCTTCCTTGGCACACCTGAGCTACTATACACCTACAAGGCTTTCATCAGCAGCATGGTGGAGTACTGCTCTCCCCTCTGGGCTGGCGCCATTGCCTCATATCTTTCTGAGCTCAACTCTGTGGAAACGAAGGCTTTCAAGATCACTGGAATCTCTCACGATGGAACTGAGTCTATGGGTTTATCACTTCGCCATTGCCGACAGGTCGGTGGTCTCTCTGTCTTCTTCCACCTTATTTCTAGTCTTGCACCTTTGCCCTCTCCGTGCTCTGCCCCCCCCCCCCACCAAAGTATGTGCATAATGCACGCAGTCCACCAGAAACCTCCCCTAGTGAAACTGCTAAATCCAGAACCACTTCCTTTTTTTTTTGCACATGTGGAACCGCCTTCGAGACAACTCTTCGATCTCATTCTTCCCTATGGGTCCTCAGACAGCTGTTCATTCACCATCTCAGGTCATTCCCATCCAAATCAAGAATTCTTGTCTCTTCCCATTAAAACCCCCACACCCTTTCCAAAATTTTGCTTATGTATCCATCTTGTCCACCCCTTCCTCCAACCCTCATCGTTACCTGCATCCCTTGTTTGTCTGTCTCTGTATACCTTCTCCCTCCACCCTGCTATTGGCATTTCCCTTTCTCCTGCTGTTGCCTTTATGTTGTGTCCAGTTTTGTTCTGTGTCCTAGCTAATCCATGAGCCTAGACCATGTATTTAAAAAAATAAAATCATCGAATTAAAAGTGCTTTTCTCCAACTACTGCCTCCAAAATACAACCGGACCAGTAATGTTAAAGAGCCAAGAGTCTGACTTTCTCATGTTGTCAAAAAGGAACTTTCTTCAACGAGGAGAAAAATTGAAAAATAAAGCAAACACTTCCATGGGTCATCTCAGCCATGCCAAGTTCTCCTTTTCATAGCATGCCCACCCACCCACCCCTCTCAGTATGCCCTCTCAGTATGCCCTCTCATTCAGGGTGGATGCAAAGGTTTATAAAATGGCAAATCTATCCTATGCCAATGACATAATGTGTTTTTGTCTCGAAATTTCAACTCCAGCTTGCAAAGAAGCAAAGATTGACAAAAATATATAATTAAGCAAAAAAATATAAATTTGAAGCCCATGCGTTAATGGATATGCCTCCATCCACGTAAGATGTCAACACACTGTTACGTGTGATCTTAATTAAAGGTCACACGAAAAATGGAGAGAGCATGAGAGAGAAAAGATATAAGTTGAAGAGAGAAAACATCAGGTGCTTCCAACTCGAGTTACGATATGCACTTTTTTTTTTTCCCAAGGTCACATTATCTGTTGAACCCAAAATTAAATCAGTTCATCTTTGTATTGTAGTCCATACTTGTGCCAAGTTTGGTTGAAATCCCTTCTGTGGTTCACAAGTTATCGTGGTCATGAGAATATTCTACACACGCACACACGGATGGACGGATGACCCAAAAACGCAATGCCTTCGGCTGCGGAGGCGTAAAAATGTGCACTAGTAACTAAGATAATCAAAATTCACGTGCAATGTTAACTGCAACCAGGAGTATCCATTCAGAGATCTCATTATATATCATATATACAATATTATATATATATAAACAATTGACCCTTCCCACACTTTGTGGGAGGGGTCAATTGTTTATATAATCCTAGCCACCTGGGTTGAGTTGATTGGCTATTCCCTCCATTCACATGCGAGAGATGTAGGTGGGTCTTTCTATAATATCTATGACTATATATATATATATATATATACACACACACACACACACACACACACACACACACACACACACACACACACACAACACCACAACACACACACACACACACACACACAAATGTTTGTTTTTTTTTACTGCATTTTTCGGCCTACAAGTTGAATGTGGAGTACAAGTCGAATTGGCTATTTTTCCCACTTTTCTTTCCTTCGTTCTTAGATAGGTCGAGTTGGAATACAAGACAAAGCAAAATCAACTACAGTAGTTCGCAAAACTGCCAGTCAGAATGATGGAGGTGTCAATTCCTCCCTGTGTACACAGCGACAACAGACAAATGCGCACCACCGAGGCTCCCAAGCATGTACCACATGTAATACCCATAGCAGTTAACATACAAATAGCAAGAACCAATCACATCTCCCACCTGTAATTGGATGGAATAACTAATCAGCTCTCACCTAATCAATGACCCCAGGTGGCTAGATTTCCATAAATGAACCCCCACACTCTTCCGGCCAAAGAAAGCTGCATAAAGCAACCAAGAAAATTGACTCGATGTAAGCCCTTTGCCATTTCAAACCCTACCAGAGTTCCTCCACAGCTACCGACATTCACAAGTAGTATATGCATGACAATCCCAATGCTACATGCCCCCCTCAGCTACCATGTACTAAAAGTACATGCTGTACCATGCTCCACTTACAGAGCATCAGTGTTGCTGAAGCAGTTTCTTGGCAAGGGTTATATCGAGTGGTTTTCCTTTGCCTTCTCAGCGTTGTTTGTCTCTTTTCTAGCCTCTTGTAAACGTTGAGCATCGAGCAAGGAAGCAGCAGGTACCATTTTCTTATTATAAAATCTTTGGTAGGACTTGGCTGGGGTTTGAACCACAGACCTCCCAGACTCAGAGCCAACGTGCACACATAAGATGAGACAAACACAGATTCCACAAATTACCGTTCCAAATTCAAATCAGTTACACTCATCAAGGGATAAGCTTAACAAAAGTTAACCATGAAATATGCTTGCTGTAAGGTTCAGGGATTATTAAATCCAGAAGCAGCAAATAGCTGTAAACTTGATCTCTGGTCAAATTTTCCTGTTAGTCGAGTAATGATTACAGATTAAAACTAGAAGGGCACTCGGTAGAGCGCATACCTCCACCACGTAATACCTGATCCATGAGAACATATTGGGCCCAATACATTTTTGAAATATCATGCTATATATTGTTTTCAGCCAGATCTCTCCACGGTGAAGAATCACTTAAAAAATTCTCGGAGCCGGATCCGGATCTGAATCTTCACCAAAATCGAATCAGTTAGTCCTTCTCACACACCTGTCCACCTGTCCTTCTCACACACTCACACCTGTCCACAAAATTTCATCCGGATCCGTCCACAACTTTTTGAGATATCCTGCACCCAAACAAACAGACAGGAGTGAAAACATAACCTCCTTCCACCTTCGGTGGTGAAAGTATATATATATATATATATATATATATATATATATATATATATATATATATATATATATATATACGTTACCTAGCTCTATTTGCAATCACTTTATTCCTACACGTGACAATAATGGCAAGCATAACTGTCGCTAAGAAGAATTAATAAATCATCTGCCGAGATGGTAAATCGGTTTGAGATACGTTTGGATCATTTCGGGAAGTAATAACAGAAATGATAAGCAAAAGTACTGTATCGCAGCTGTTTATTATCTTGTTTGGAGAAACAAGATGTACAGACTGGAGATTCATACTCACAGTCACAGTATTCATACTCTAGTCTCATTCAATGCTTACACCATGTAATACGGTCCTGTCACAATTCTCAACATGCAAGTTGCTTTATTTACTCAAGGTCGTTTGGAGAGAGGATTTTTTTTTCCTTCAGATTTTTTTGGATAGAATGTCAAGGCTCATGGAGGAGCGAGAACACAAAACGGATCAGGGTGTACTAACATAAAGAAAGTGGGGGTGGGGAGACACCACCAGCAGGGCTGAGACAAAATAGAGGGAGACTTGGCCATAAGGGACGTGGGGAAGAATTGGAGCAAGGGGGACGACACAGGGGGTGAACAAGATGGATACAGCCACAAACTTTCAATCACAGAAATGGAAGGAAATACTGGAAACCCAGAAAGAGATGAACTAGGGTATGGCTAATGGGGGTAGAAAAGATCATGGTCGTGGATAGAGGATGGTGGTGAACAGCTGTCTTGAAGCCCTGGAGGGAAGAATGAGATTGAAAAGACTGAGGAAGTTGGATCCACAGGCAGGAAAAACAGAAGAAGAAAAAAAATAAAGAACAAATGAGTGTCGGTGAACAGTGAATCTGGATTTTGGGAGTTTCACCAGAAGGATGTTTCCACAAAATAACATCTGAGTTCTATGATGTAAAAATGGCCACAACTTTCCCTAGATTAACAGTTATTCAATTGCTCTTCCAGGTAGCAGGGGGACTGAAAACAATACTGCCATTCCAGTTGTGGCTCCACTCAAAAGAGAGAGAGAGAAAAAAGCATCATTCACCAGGACTTTGCAAGGCCCATGCCGAACACAAAATATGAGAAGTGAGGTTAACACAAAATATGAGAAAGAAGTTCAAACCAAATAAGTAAATGAGGCAAATGGCTTCGACACGCCGTACTTGCCACAACTTATCGGCGGCTTTCACATCGCTCATACTGACTTTATCACATCAAAAGAAGAAAACAATTTCAACTTGAGACATAGTTATTACATGATGCTGTGGCTGGAGTTAGGAGAACAGCTTTGTAGAAGAATGCACAAAAAATTGTTGCATACTTAATTGGTGTGAATTCCATTCCCATGACCAAGCAGTGAGGGATTTTCAGCATGCACCGCTGGGTGGAACGGTAGCCTGTCTCGAGAGAGCTATCAGTCAAACTAAATTCATGACAAATGGGAAACTAGTCCGAATTGTGGAGGCTAGTGGTGTTCTGCGTTGGCGGACAGGTAGAACAATGGAAGGAATCAGTAGAATGTTGAACAAAGTGTGCAAAACAGCCGTGAAGGCAAGGAGAAGCTTTCGAACGTTAACCCTGAGTCGGAGTTTGATGATGATGATAATAATGATGCTGATGATGATGGTGATGATAATTTTAATGTGTATGACTAAAATAAATGAGAATTTAAATCTTCCACTGACTGAAGAGTTGAACAAGGTAAAAATGATTTGATAAACCTGGTTCACATTTCCAATCACTGTGACAGCTTTAAAAGATCATAAAACAAGTATGAAAAGGGAAACACAAAGTCAACAACAAAAAAAAATGTAAAATTCTCAGCAAAAGTGAGAAATCATTTCTGCAAGTTGGCAAAAACAATCACCGAACTTGACAGAGAAAAAAACTGCAGAAGAGTGGCCCCAGAAAAGTATACGACAGAAGGGTGAACTTCCATAAAGAGAAAGTGCTTACACAAATTTAACTTGTAAGCTCCGAAACTGACCACATCATCGTCTCCAAATTGGATGCATCATGAACAAGGATTCATTTGTCCACCTAATGCCCAACACATTGCATTCTTGCGAATGCTCAAACCCCTTGAGATGCAGCCAATTAAAATACATTCCAGCAAAATGGACGACACACGTGGAAGCACAGGTGTGTGCAGGAAATTGAGGTTATTGAGAAACTTGCACGAAAGAAAGAAAAACAAATAGTCATTCAAACATCGATATTTAATGGATAAAAAAAATAAAATTTATTTCCATTCGAGCAGCAGTCAATTCAAAATACTGGATAAATTATACTATAATTAGAGAAGTGTCTGTTTGACTTGGATGCACTCCTGAACCGCGAGACAAACTAGGCCTCATGTTCACACCTTCCTGCTTACCAGCTCCATCACCATGATAAACGTGAGTGGGCCGAGAGAACTGCCCTGCCTCAAACCGATGTTTACGCTGGACCAGGGACGTACCTGGAGTATTAACAAGTAACATTTCAAATGGATTACAGTACTGTACCTGTAGTAAGCAAATTAGAAATAAGAAAAAAAAACTGCAGGACATTAAAAATTCAGCAAACAGGTAATACTGCTTGGCATTGATCCTTACTATAATTCACGGACCGGTGTTTGAGGGTTTGTTAATTGACGGAATCCTTCGGATTTCGGCAATTATGTTGGTCGGTTGTGTGTGTCATTCTGTGTGTTTGTCTTTCTGTTGGGTAGTCGCTCGACTACCCTTAGTCTCAGGTTTTCCGTCTGTCTGTATGTCTGTCTGTTTGTTTGTATGTAATGGACAGCTCTGGAGGCCAGAGGAGTCAACCGATTTTGATGAAACTTGACTGGTAGGTTCATACCAGGATCTAGTTGTATGCTTTTGAGCACCGTTGCTATGGACGCCACCGTTGCCTAGCAACGGGACTTGGAAATTTTTGAAAAAATCCGAAAAAAATTTCCCCGAAAATCAAAAATCGCCTTCTGCGCACTATAATCAACCTCTTTGTCAAAAATTTTTCAGCCCGATCCGTCAAAAACTGTATGACTAGTATGCAATTATTTTTCTATATGCTTTCACCCCAACATTCGCATTGGGATTCCCTAACGTAGGGTTAGGGAATCGAACACAAATGATGAATGGACAGTTGCTCGTCATGTTCCTATATGGAACAACGAAGGCAAAAATGCCATCTGATGTGTTCTCTTATCTACATATTTCAAATTCGCCTTAGTTAAGGCCCAGTCACACCTTGACGTTTTAGCCAGCGATGGCAACGTATAAAATGTATGTAAAACGCTGGCTTACGTTGAACTTGATGTTTTTTTAAAAGATTCGGACGTATTCATAACGACTTGGTCTTATGTATAACGTATTAGTAACGGACACAGAACGTTTCGTTGTGTTATAGCTAACTTATACCAACGAATGCTGAACCTGTTGTCGGCCTACACAACCTATGCCCAACGATAGTCTAACTTATGCATAGCGCGCTGCACGTATCGCCGACGATGACGTGACGTAGCCTATTAAAAGGCTGACGCACAACGATTCAAATCATAACCGCCGCAGAAATGGAAGTGTCAACATCGCAGTCACACCTTGGCATCTTGCCAGCGTATGCCGACCTAAGAAAAATGCGTCTAAAACGCTGGCGCACGTCGAATACGGTATGGGTAAGTTTGGTATACGTGAATAGAACGCTAAAGTACGCTATCATACGTCGTAGTAAGTGGAGTACGTCAAGTAATTTAAACATGTTCAAAATTTTACGACGTACTTGGCGTATGACACACGTTCCGCATGCGATGGGAATAAGTTGTACACACGATATGCGGACGCTTACACACGTCGACAAAGGCTACTTGTAAGCTACTCACAAGTCGAAACACGTCGCGGTAATGTCTTTTTTACGCGAAACTTATTTCTAACTTATGTTTGACTGCTTTTGAACCAATTCTTTACGTAGTCCCAACGCACATTGACGTATGTAGACGTATTCATTGACGTCTTCCGGTCGACAAAAAAAACTAAATGAACGTGTTTCTTACTTACAACTGCCATATAATGACGTTTTCCAGCGTTTGGGAATTGGTATATAAAAATGGTCTTCACAAGGGGGAACCCATCAGTGTTTTCGACTCCTTTTTGAGTCGATGTCCATGTCAGCAATAACAGTATCAGTATCAGTATCAGTATCAGTAGTAGTTTGTTCATGTTGGCAATAGTAGGTGAGTGTGATGGGGAGGGTGTGGGTGATGATGGATCCCCTTGCGTCCGCGTGTCCACGGGTAGGAGACATCTTTGCACCATTGTTCGAAGTTCTTCGCGGCTAATTTTTTGGGGGTTTTTCAACAATGAGCTATGGCTTTTTTACGTTTTAGGTGTATTCATAACGAGTTGGACAAATGCTCAAGTACTAATAATGTACTAGAGCGCTTCGATACCTTATAGATACGGTATACAACGAATAATTATCGTGTAGCCGGCGTTCACAAACTATGCCCAACGATAGCCTAACTTATCCATATCGTGCGGCAGTTTATCTTTGCCGGTGACGTGGGGTTTGTTATTCATAGGCTGCCACTCAAAGATTTAAATGGCTGCAACTCCACTATTGATAGTAGTCACTTGCGCTCAACAATTGGATTTTTTACACTCAACGACTTTTAAACGGTGCACTCAACTATTTAAATTGTTTACAATGAACGATATAAATTGCTGTCACTCGCCTTTGTTTTTTGACGCTGGCGCTCGGAAATTTGAAGCGTTTCTATTGAACGTGCTAAATCGCTCAAACTCCACTATTGAAAATAGACGCTTGCGCCAAACAATCGCAATTGTTTACACTTAACGTGTTCTTATCGTGCAATCATGTATCGTGATATGTGAATGCAAATCATCCGATCCATGGTGCACCCAGTACCTTCTCCTCCGTTCACGTCTTCTTCTCTCGGTTCTATTGGCACGCAACTGGTGCAGTGCCAAATCGATGAGGGTATGCTGATGTTGGAGGACAGTAGATATTGTAGTGTCATCGTTGCCGGATACTCCATCTCTCGTAATGTCATGGACATGTACTCGCTATGTAGTCTGCAACACTGACGGGTTCCTCCTGTGAAACCCCTTTTTATTTACCAATTCCCCTAATCGCTGCCATTACATCATTATCTGGTATCTGTAGGTTGGGAACTCGTTCGTTAAGTTCTGTAGTCGTCCGGTAAACGTCAAATACGTCTACATACGCCAGTATGCGGCAGAGGTGCGTTACACACAGGTGCAAAGCACGTCACTCATAGGTTAGACAAAAGCCTCTTTTGCCCTAAACAATAACTCGGCATGATTCGACGTATAAGTAACTTTCAAGCAAGAGTGTCGAAGTGTGTCAACGATCCGTAGCGTGTTAGCAACATGTCACTGATAGTTATAAATAAGTTTCAGGCACGCTAAGCATTATACCGACGTCTTTCAGCCTATGAGTAACTTAAAAGTAACGTGTGTCGACGTGGTCAACGATCGCGTAACGTGCCTACAACACGTTACTCATAGGCTAGGAATAAGTTTCGGGTACGCTAAACATTACCTCGGCGTGTCTCAACTTATGATTAACTTACAAGTAACATGTGTTGACGTCTGTCAACGATCGCATAACGTGCCTACAACTTATGGCCAGCGTAGTGGAACGTGTGAGTCATACGCCGGCATACGTCGTGAAATTTCAAGCATGCAAAAATTTTAGGACAACCGAAAAGTACAACGTTAAAGCCAGCGTGCAACGACGTATGGCAGTGTTTTCCAGCGTGCTCTCAATGTATTCAAAACTTACCCATAACGTATTCAACGTGTGCCAGCGTTTTAGACAAATTTTTCAAAAATCGGCATACGTTGGCTAAAACGTCAAGGTGTGACTGGGCCTTTAGCGACCACCCATGTCACCTACCGGCTTGTCTGTTTGTTTGTGTGTTTGTTTACCCTGTAGCAGCCACACCGTTTCAGCGATCATGACCAAACTGGGTACAGACGTCGGCCATGGTCAAACTTGGACACTTGTCGTTTTTGGTGAATCTAGGTCAAAGGTCAAGGTCACCGAAAAACCGAAATTCTTATTTTCGCAATAACATCCGCTAAAATGGTCGTATCGACTTCAAACCAAATCCAAAATGTGCATCTTCCAATGCGGCATCCAACCATATGTCTCATTGGGGTGTCACACCAACACCCTTCTTAGCGGTCGGGGGTCGAATGTCAGGGGGGGTCGGGTCAAAACTTTCAAATTGCGATAAAAACGCCATTTCAAGTCCGATTGACTTCCAAGTTATGATCATGACCAAACTAAGTGTTATAACATTAAAAAGTAGCACTATCGACTTATAAGAACCAAATTGATTTCAAGGTTTTTGTTTTTTCAGAGATCATGTGAGATATGACAAAGTTATTCCGGCAATTCCTTGCTCAACGAGCAATTTCATTTGTTTGTTTGTCTGTCCGGCTGCTCCTCCTACAGTTCTGGGCCACTCACATCCAGACTTGCTACAGAGGATCAGCATGACCCCAATTAACGTATCGGGGTGTTTTTATATTTCCCGGTCTTCTTGTGGGGGTGAGGGGTGGGGGATGCAAATTCTCGATGTAAATGTGTGTTGTGTAGCGCCGCCTCTAGGTGGGGGAGGGTATTACAAGTCTCCACCATTTACAGTGCAGTAAGGTGTTTTGAATCATTAGAAGTAGGTATGTTTTTGCTTCATGCATGTAACCCAAGTTATTTATTTTTCCTGTACGGAGCTGTCAGTTGCCTATACACCACCCAAATAAAGGCATGTGTCAGAAGAACGTGTTGCATGCCTTGAACAAGACCGCCCGTCGGGTGGGTACTCTGCTACTATAACAAACTGACATCAAACCAAAGAACAAATCATGACCTTTCCTACAACGCATAATGCCCTGGTAACTTAGAGCAAGCTTGCTTCTAATTGGTGGAGAAAGCTAATGACAAAAAAGCATTTCTGTGATCGTGCTATCGTGTTTTATATGAGGACTCTTAAGAAGAATTTAAAAAACTGTCAACAGTCTACTCTCAACAGTTACTTCAAGCCATCAACATCTGCTACATCTCCCGACGAACCCATGCCAAGCACATCATCAGCTCCACCTCCTCCTCCTCCTCCTCCTCCTCCCATCAACCACCACTTCCACCACCTCCCACCCTGCAATGCAATGCTGTGTTCCTGCTCCGTGTTTATGTTTGGTTCTATGTACGATATACAACGATGGTTAGTTCTGAGTTAGTCTTTATTATTAGGTAAATAATAATATTATAATGTCACTTGCAACTAAAACCATCGTGAAATCATTGTACTGGTATTTCAACACTCCCAATGGCACCCGCATACCCCAGCTGTCACCCAGGGTGGACCGCCCTCCCCGCACCCCCCTTAGTACGTCAGTGCAATGAACTACTCAGACATCCCAGGACCAACCTAAACTCTTCTCTTCATTCACTTTCAGTTCATCCTTTCCACCAAATTAACTTCTACTTCCGGCACTCCCATCAATCTCAGTGTCGCCATCACCATCTCTCCCAGGACATTGTAATATGCCCTCCCTAGGTCCACAAATCCAAATGCCATTTCACCTTGCATGTCCAACCTCTTCTCCACCAGCTGTTCTACTCCGATCTCCATATCCACACTATTCGTTATCCTCCTATCCAAAATCCTCTCCAGCACCTTGATGGCATGACTAAGGAGAATAACGCCCCTGTAAATCCCTGAATCTTCAACATCGTACTTCTCCTTCCATATTGGCACAATTAACCCTGTCCTCCAATCCTCCGGAATTGAACCCACTCTCATACCGACATTCAACAGCCTCTTCATCCAACTAAATCAGACTTCTCCCATTGCAATCATCATATCTGTACACACCTCGTCAATGTAGACGCTCTTCCCTTATTCATCCTCTTCAATGCCGTCCGCACTTCCTCTTCCGTGATCTCCACCAACTCCATTTTCCCCTTCACATAACATGGTAGCTCCAGCTCGCTGTTGCTTCCTTCCTGGTTCAACAGCTCTGAAATATCCTTCCCACACCTTCACTACTACCCCCTCTTTATCACCCCTCCCTCGTTTCATGTCCTCACTATCCTCATCCCTGTCGCAAGCCAATTTATATATCATCTTCCTCCCACCATCCTCTTCCATATCATTCCTCACCTTATCCACAGCTGTCATTGCTGTTTTCTTCTTCTTCTTCTTATGCCCATACAAGAGCAAGAACTCCACATCCAGCTGCCTCCCTCCACCCCCATCCCATCCTTGATCTCCTCAATCCTCTTCCAAACCTTCTTTTCACCATCTACCTTCGCTACTTCTTCCGTTCACCATACCTGGTTTCTATCCCTTGACAATGCACCCTTTCCTGATGTCCTTCCACGCAAAACTTCTACAATTCCCCAAAACGATTTTCCGTACTTCTTCCACTCCTCCTGCAAACCTTTGTTGTTGTTTTTTGTATACCTTGTCGAGGCTTCATATAGAGCTAATACACAATGCATAGCGAGGGGGATGAGACAAAGGGGCGGGAGTGGGAAGGACAAAACAGTGGGGAATAAGAACATTAGGAGAACTGTGGAAGGGAGAGGGATGGGGCGGGGAACATGGGGTACACAAGATGGATATTACAGGGACTTTCAGGAAGAAAAGCAGGGAATTTGAAGGAGGTGGGTTTGGGGTGGATTAACGGGGTAGAAAAGTTCTGAAACATCCTCCAGCGACCATCAATGAGCACATGGTCAATCTCCTTTGCCACACCGCCAGCGTTGGAATCCCATGCCAGCATGAGCCTGTGGGCGCTGAAACCATTACCAGCCACCCCAACTAGAACGGCACTGTTAATAAAATAATTTCGCATTTGGCGAGTTTCTTAATAAAACTAGAACGGCACTCAGTTGAGGCACATACCTATGTCAGGCTTGAACAGTTTGCGTTTTGTATCCCACTGATAGATTCGGATCTGGATCCGGACCTGAACCAAAATCAAATCGGCTTGTTCTTGTCACCTGACCAACTCATCCACCTAATTTTGTCATCAGTCGTCGACAACGTTTGGAGATATTGTGCTATATATTGTACTTGGCCCTATCTGAATGGTAAAGAATCACTTTTAAAATTCTACTGTCTGGATCTTCTCCAAAATTAAATCATTTCATCCTTGTCACACACCCAACCCGTCCACCAAATTTCATCCGAATCCATACACAACTTTTGGAGATATTCTGCTCACACACAAACAGCAAACAGACGTGAAAACATAACCTCCACTCACCTTCGGTGGCGGAGGTAATAAAGATCATATTTTCAAAGTAACACCAAATAATTTTCAAGACATTACTCTTTGCTTTCCCTTGAAAAAATAATTTGTGCGAAGACCTTAAAGTCATACGTATTAGTGATTTTATGAGATTGAAGATTTTCTGCACCGGATGTATGGATTAGGATACCTTTGACATGGAGAAATTTTACTTTTATGCCCATACAATAGCCCACAGAAACACGATCACCGATAAATGTGGAAGACCAAGCAAAGAAGTGACATCCCAGCAATGAGGAAATTAAATACAGCATTCCTTCGAGAGAAAGCAAATGCCATCGGTGAGAAGAATCAATTCAGCAATGTGAGAAAAGACAGATTTTTGGGGTCACAGAAAGAATAAAGGTCAAACTTGGAATTTGAGGTGCATTCCGCGCGGTGATTACGAGCGTTCCCCCCCCACCCCCACCACCCACATCCTATTCCTACCATGTCTGTCACAACAACCACACTTCAGGAACACATTCATAGACAAAGATAGATAGAAAGATAAATACATAGATGGCAGAACTTCGACCAGCTCTCTCATACGTTATTCTCCTCTACTTCCACCACCCCCCCCCCCCCCCGAAAAAAAACACTATCTTCCCTCTGTTGCTCTACACTGCACTCCATTGATCTCTCTTTTAACCTTTTTCGCTATTTTTACTTTTCTCAACGTAGCCTTCTTCACTCTTCTGAGAGTCGGTAAAAATAACTGGCTCCTTGCAAGGACATTACAAGACAGCAGAACAGTGAAAATTTTAGAGCTGAAAGATCGGATGCACAGTCATTGAACAGAAAAAGAAAAAGAAAATTCGTACCAAGGAAAAAATATAAAAAACAATAATATTCGTTGTATACCAAGTATGGGATTCCCCTTGGCTACAAGCATACAATGACACCTTTTCAGAAGGTACTGCAGGATTATTATTTTTTTCATTAACTGTTTAACAAACTAAATGCAGAGGGGACAGCTAACTGCAGAAGGACTCCATCTGAACGGACATGCCCAGAGATGGAGTGCCTTCTGCTGGCACTGCATCGGAACAGCAGGTTTTGCTTGAATCCAACCGCTTCAAAGATCGAACAGACGAGAGAGCTCACTTGAAAAGGCAAAAGGGGTTGACCTATATAACATTGCCATCTGAACCTCTGCCTCATTATGTTGGAAGTACAAATCCCATCTATACCATATAATGCATTTGCCCATTGTCTACTAATACCCTGGCAATTCATGTCAAACTAGAAAGGGCATTTGGTAGAGCACTTACCTCCGCCCCGTAATGCCTGATCCACGAGAACATATCGGGCCAGATACATTTTTGAGATATCGTACTCTCAATGGTGAAGAATCACTTTAAAAATATCGAGTAGTCGGACCTGGATTCGGATCTTCACCAAAATCGAATCAATTCTTCCTCATCACAAACCCACCCTGTCCAAGTTTCGTCCGAATCCGTCCATCACTTTTTGAGATATCGTGCTATATATCATTTTTGGCCCTATCTCTCAATGGTGAAGAATGACGTAAAAAAATTCTAGTAGTCGGATCCGGATCCGGATCCAGATCTTCACCAAAATCTAATCAGTTCGTTCTCGTCACACACCAAACCTGTACACAAAATTTCATCCAGATCCGTCTGCAACGTTTTGAGATATCCTTGACACAAACAAAGAGACAAACTGACAGAGAGGGATGAAAACATAATCTCCTTCACCTTCGGTGGTGGAGGTAACTATATTGACGTATACTAATGCCTTTGTCCTACAGGTGATTTCTATACAAGATCCTCCAGGAGAATCTACAGAAACAAAAAATAAGTAACAGTAACCAACTAAGCAATCTTGGAACCCCGAATAGGCATTTCCTTCCCCAGCCTTCCTCGTTTTTCACGTTAACATACAAATAAATTCCATAGAACCTTGTAGTAATATTTCCTCTAGTTTTATAATTGCATTTTCAACAAATCAAATGGACTTTTTCCAAGATTGCTGAAGAAAGATGAGAACAAACATGGCTGCATACCAATTTTTACGAGACAAACATAACAGGAGCTGTGATCGCAATTGATCAAACAGAAAATATCGATTACTTTTTAGTTAACCATCTCCTGTCTTAGGTAGAATATAAATTACTGAACTTTGTAGTTGTACAAGCACAGTTTGAGGATTACATGGTCTTTCTATTGTAGACGACGTCAAAATAATAGTTCATGCTGAAAATTGGCTATCAGAAGCAAATTGTACAAGACGCGATATCAACACTGGTTAAAGCATTCTGGTAAAACTAGGATGCCGGCCAAGTCATGTGTACAGTGGAAGAGATGAATCATTAGTTCCTTGTGGAGGAGACCATGAAACAAGCTGAAATTCCTGTCTGTCTTCCAAATTTGGTGATGCACGTCTTTCAGACACTTGTGGGTTTAAATAATGAATGCAGCCAACATATGCAGAATACAGATATATATATATATATATATACTGTATATATATATATATATATATATATATATATATATATATATATATATATTATAATATACACAAAATATAAATATATAAATATATACACCTAGCGCTTCACTGCCAGGGGTATTGGGGGGTTGAGAGAGGAGGGAGGGGAGGGAGATAGAGAAAGAGAGGAGGGAAGAGGGAGAGAAGGAGGAGGGAGGAGGAGGGGAAGCTCGGAAGGGGTGGGGGAGCGAGGAAAGGGTGAGGGTGATGTTGGAGAGCTATGCCTCACCAAATGTTGCTATACTGTGGGAGGGAGGGATGCAAGGGGAGGGTGAGAGTGAGGAGTTTGAAAAAAAAAAAAAAAGAGAAAGGTGTGGGGGTGGAGGTGCGGTTTGTAAAGAGAATGATGTTATGTTTAATGACCAAACACACACACACACACACACACACACACACACACGTCAGAACAGCTGTACACACAACGACACAACAGAGTTTATAATGTAATCCGCTGGCACATCTGCAAAAACTTTGATATCCCAGTTCCACAAAATTTGTGAGAACATAAACCAAAAGTAATCACTGAAAACATGGAAGTACCTACCGCTCATGTACAACCTCATGATCCCATCGAGCTTGAACATGGAAAACAACGCGTTGCGACCACATATCATAATTGGATACAAAAAAGAGAAGAAGGCATCGCTGATTGAGGTGTTAATACCAGTGATTTTTGACTAAACAATACAGAAATCTAGAAAATGACCAAACACCAAGACCTCAAAAATGAAGTAAGAAGATCCTGGAAGCTGAAGAATTCCAAAGTTGTACCAGTGATAGCTGGACCTACAGGATTGATGACAAAGAACCTCACAGAGATATTAAACATAGGGGCAGTACCCCTGGACGCTCACCTGGTAGTGGCTGGATAAGATAACCAGGCAACCACTGGAAGGCATGGATGACCCACAAAATATATAACGGAGAAGAAAGTAAATACCGATGGATTATTTTTATTGATGCCATGAACAAACCTTGGAACATCACGGGTCATAAAGGTTGCGGTCAAGTTTCATTGGAATTGCGTGTGTAGTTTCTGAGAAAAAAACCAACTGCATATTTTGGGGAACAACCCCTATCCCCCCATAGACCCTCCTATACCCCAATATTTTTTAATGTCGTAAACAAACTTTAGTATGTCACAGGTGGTGAAGATGGAGGTGAAGTTTTATCGAAATTGAATGTGTAGTGTTGGAGAAGAAAGCAAATACATATTTTGGTGGGCAACCCCCCTTAATTACCCTGAGAGCCCGATTTTGAAAATGTCATGAACAAACTTTGGTACGTCATGGGTGATGAAGGGTTTTTTATCTTGCCAAAACGAAGTTTTTGCAAGATATGTTAGTCAGCTTGTATGTTTTTATGTTTGTTTTTTTTGTCTGTAATCACGTATAAAAATTCTGCAGAGCACAGTTATCATTGGAAATTTTTGTAACTTCGCATATCAGAGGCCTATGGAGGTCCCTTTCAGCGCATAACTTTGTTGCAAATCAGGGGAGTCGACGAAACCCTTATTTTTTTGAGGAATTTTGATCGGATCGTCTTCAAACTTCATGGAATATAGTTCATGGTCTGGCGCTCAGCTGATTAATTTTTGGTGGCGATTGGCCTTGACCTTCATGGTTAGCGCCTAAGGTCAAACATATATTGACCCCAAGGTCAAATTTTCAAGTTTTAGGAACCATATCATGTAGTACCTCAAATTGAACACCTCGATGAGTGCTTTCTAGATATGTCAAGCTTGAGACATTATGACGTCATTTGGTGACGTTATGAGGCAAACGCATATTTTTCATGGTTACTCTGTAAGAACGATTCTCATCGGAATCTCTCGTAGGCAGATATTCCTCAAGGAGTCGCTCCTGGTGGATAGCAGCTCTGTTCACCTCAGTGTGACCTTAAATAAGTCACACGTGGTCACCTTTTGGCAAGATACGTTGGTTTATTATTATTTTTTGTTTGCTTTTTTGTATACACTGTCAAGGCTCGTATGAGATCTAACACACAGAAATGCACAAGGGAGCAGGAGACAAGAGGAGCAGGAGAGGGAAGGAAAAAAAAACAATGGGGAACAGAGACATGCGATCTGTGGAAGGGAGAGGGATGGGGCGGGTACACAGAGTAAACAAGATGGACACTACAGAGACTTTCAGGTCCTGACATGACAGGGACTTTCAGGAAGGAAAGCAGGGAATTTGAAGGAGGTGGGTTTGGGTGGATTAGCCGGGGTGTAAAAGATCGTGGTTTGGATGGGGAAAGATAAGAGATGATGGTGAACAGCTGTTTTGAAGACCTGGAGGGAAGAGTGGGATTGATGAGAGCGTGGGAGATGTTCCAAAGACGGGGAAAAAAGAGGAATGAAAGAGTGAAGGTGAGCAGTGATTCTTGATTTGGTAATTTCACCAGAAGGTAATTCACCAGCTGGCAGACCTTGAACGCCCTGTGGAAATGTGGGGGGGGGGCATATCACAGACAGAGAAGGGGGGCAGGCCAGAGAGGAGATGGTAGAAGAGAGAAAGACCACCGACCTGCCTTAGGTAAGAGAGTGAGAGACCCAAAGACTCAGCCTCATCACGGGAGATACCAATGATCCTTGGTACCATCACGGATCTCACGAGATACATCACGGATCATCACGGAGATACCGAGAAAGGTGAGAGGCGGAAGCACCAGCCCAGGGGGAGAGCAGTACTCTGCGGACGAAGCTTTGAATGTGGTCAGGAGCTCAGGTGTGCCAAGGAAGGACTTTGCGTGACAGAGGATGCTCAGTCGGCAACTGGCTTTGGAGGCCAGCTTGGAAATGTGGCTTTCCCAGGAAAGGTCATGGCAAATAGTGAGACTCAGAAGCTTGAATGAAAGTACTTCTTCAAGAGATTGTTGAGAAAGTAAATGTGGGGAGGGTGGGGGGGTTCCAGATGATCCTTTCAGAGAGACAGTGAGAGTGTGAGATTTGTCAGGGTTGAAAGACATGTTCCACATGTTGGACCAGCTTGTGATTGTATCCATATCTGCAGAGAGTGAAAAGGCTGCAGCTTGCTGATCTGAGGGATAACAGATGGTACGACGGAGGATGGCGTCATCAGCAAAGAGATAAAGAGGATTTTCTAGAAAGTCAGAGAGATCGTTGATGAAAAAAAGAAAAAGAAGAGGGTCCAGAACATTGCCTTGAAGAACTCCAGCCTGGACAGGAAGAGGGGATAGAAAACACGATTGAGAACCACACGTTGGCTGTGTACAGGAAAGGAAGTCTATGAGCATTAGTGGAGATGTCCTTGGATACCATAGGAAGAGAGTTTGGTGAGCAGGCCAGGGTGCCAGACCGTATCGAAGGAATGTGATATGTCTCGGGAGATGGCTCTGATTTTATGTCTGGCATTGAGGATCTCCATCCATTGTTGGGAGAGCAGAAGCAGCATATCCAGGGTAGAGTGACCTGGTCTGAATCCAAATTGAAAATTGGAAATCAAGCCATTGGAGAAGAGGAAGGATTTAATGTCTGAAATGATGATGGATTCCATAACCTGATTTGGAAACGGCTGATTGGTCTGCAGTTGCAGAAATCTGTTTTTGCACCTTTTTTATGCAGGGCAGTAATGTTTGCTGATTTCCAAGCAGATGGCAAAAGACCTTGAGCAAATGAGAGGGTGATTAGAACAGAAAGAGGGTGAGCAAGAGCAGCAAAGCAGGTTTTTAGGACACGTGGACTGATGCCGTCTGGACCGGTTGCAGAATCTGAGTCGAGGTTTGACAGCAAGCTCTCCACCTTATCAGAAAGAAAGGACACAGAGTCCAGGAACAACTGGGTGCAACTGGGTAAGGTGGGTACAGAAAGCGATGGGTTTGGGACACAAGATTTATAAGCAAACACGGAGTTGAGGTATTCAGCCTTTTCATGTGCAGTGTCAGCTGTGCAGTCATTTGAGGTCAGGGAGGGGATGGAGGGAGAACATGCACCAGAAACTGACTTAACTAGACACCACCAGGATTTCGAGGAGGACAAGAGGTCTGAGAGTTCAGACTTGAGATTAGAAAGATGTTGTTTTCTGGCTCTCCTGAAGGTAGACACACACTTGTTACGAGCTTTGTGGAAGGAACTGCGATTGCCTTCAGTTGGAATAGCCTTCCATGAGGCGAAGGCAAGTTGTTTCAGGACAACTGCCTCACCACAAGCTTCAGTGTACCATGGGCGGGATGAATGGTCGGACAACTGAAGATGAGAGGAGATAAATCTGTGCATGAGAGAGAGCAAGTTTCTTTGAAAGAATTGCTAGGACGTGTTGATGGCGGAGGAAGTAGAAATGGGAGACCAGTCTAGAAGTTTGATGGCTGCATGAAGTCCCCGTCAGTCAGCCTGAGTAAAATGCCAGACTCAAAGGTTTTAGTGAAGTTTCATCGGAATTGTGTGTATCGTTTCTGAGAAGAAAGCAAATACCTCTATGGGGGGCAACCCACTCCCCTCCCACCCCCTATAAATCTCTCTGTAGACCCCTTCCTTCAGACCCCATGTTTTTTTGTTTTTTTTATGCCATCACGGGTGATGAAGGTTGTGGTAAAATTTCATTGAAATCCTATGTGTATTTTCTGAGAAGTTGCAAGTATTTGTGGACAGACGGACGGACGGACGGACGATGAGCCATCCCACAAGCTCTCCGGAACTACTTTACAGGTGAGCTAAAAACCATCCCTAGGAATATTATTACAAACGAACTACAGTTGGAAGCTGTCCGGGGTTCAGTGATGATCCTGAAGAGAGCCCTCGGTACAAAACTTTGAGAACAGAAAACTTCACAGCTTGGTCCATGAATCATGACCCCTCACCGAAATGAAGGTGGATACTTTGAGCCCGCCCTGGGAGGACTTGATTCCACATTCTGAAACCCGCATATGTAGATACCAATCAAAGACACACACATACACACAAACACAGACGCGCGCGCGTGTGCGCACACACGCACACAATGTGAGACCTGGTCAGTCTCTGTTTCACCTCCTGATGAACCGCAACCATATGTGGAGATAGCAGGAAACAATAGCAACTTGCACAAACACACGCTGCATGCACGCACGCACAGACTTGGGGCAGGAGCATTCAAAACCAACAGCTCGTACATGCAGCGACCTTTGCACCCCACCGGTCGGCTCCAAATCTGATTTGTACATGCTACAGTCTCCTCAACAGGGGTGAAATATGGGGGACCAGGGGGAGGGCTGGGAGGGAGAGATGGAGTGTGAGAGAGAGAGAGAGGGGGGACGGGGTCGGAAAGAAGGATAGGGTTGGCAGAGAGGGGTAAGGGTTAGAAGGGAAAGGGGTGAGGGATTCCGGCAGATGTGACGCCCAGTTTATCATCCATCCAAGAGACGACACGCACAGTGATGAATCACCCTGCCTGCGAAACACCAGGAGGACCGTTTAGCGCTGGGTTAGGATTCAAATCAAGGCTACACAGAGTGAGCATGCATACCTCTTGGCTTTTCTGCCGTGATGTGGCGATTCTTTACTTCAGAACTGAAAATAATTTTTTCCTCATTGTGATCATATAATTTATATAATTTATTTTGCCTTCCAACCTCCAGTGTACAACCATGGTATCGCAATTGAATGTTGAAGAACGAGCCAAGTGGCTTTACCACGCAATGCAGGAAACGTTTGAAGAAGCTTTTAAAAGTGAAACGTTTAATTTTTCTTTGTATTTATCGATGCCGAAGTGATGGGTTGTATAACGTCGACAAAAACAGGAAACGTCGTGGAAAATAAAATTTCACATTTTCAGCGATGCAGCCACCGCCTCTTACATCGCAGAACAAAACGTGGCCAAACTTTGTCGAAGTCGATCTATATACAGTATTCAGTGACAGTGCGAATATTGTAGAGTGCTGGCTTAAGCATTCAATGAAACAGTTGATAAGAAACGGCTCCCTTGGCACGCAATTGGCAATCACCGAACCGTCATATTAAACTTACACCTCCCGGAAAGGCCCTAAATGGACAAATCAACATTTTTCTAGGAGTCGGAACTGCTTTTAAGTTCGATTACGGAGCTTAAATTTTGTAATTCTCCTTCATTTAAGAGATACTCGTGGGGATCGCATGTGCGGAAATGAAATAAAGCAACGAACGCCGACATCTCCGTGCGTTTATAATCATTGCAATGTACCCAGCGATTCGTAGCTATGATGAGAACAGGCATTCGATAATATGAATGAGGAAAGTGAAAAAAAAAAAACTTTATCGTGAAGAAATCGTTGCGGTCTGTTCCAAGTCAAGGCATGGTTGAGCAGGCCAAAAAACATGGCGGCTTAAGACCCCAGAGAGTGAGGTGGCCAAGGATGTGCCCGATGAAGGATATAATTAAATCAGGCCATCAATTGTCTTCAAAAGGGGTTTTAATTAACCCAAACATCCAATTTTCGATCCTGCACTTTTTTGGATTTTTCTTAGTGTGCATATAAAGTTTCAGGCTGCTAGGTTTTATAGTTTGGAGTTATGGAGGAGACACACTGACACACATTGACATTTATTAGTGTATGTACAACATATATATTGTACAAAGCTCTTTGTAACCACTGACTGACTGACTGACTGACTGGATTGGGGCTGCAATCAAGACCGTAAATGCAGGAATGCTGAACCGAACCTCGAAGGAGATAAAGTATCACCTCAACACGTTCCAAAATGACAAGGGGTCCTCAAAAAAGTGTACTGATAATAAATTATGATCTTGACAAATCATAACAATAAAACTTTGAGATATAGTCTTTCACATGCAGTAAACCGCATAGTTTTATCACATTTCATCATTATATTTATTATAGTTCTTATTTAGGGGTAACAATTTTTTTTATTACAAATTGGGAAAGGTAAATTGTGGACACCCTGTATAACAATCGCAACGCAATCACTAGAGCGAAGTCGATTGCGTGACATCACAAATCCCCATGCTTCCCATCAAAAGCAGTTGAAAGAAGGCAAAAAGTTCCATCAGGAATGACCCACTATCAAAGTCTGAGTTTAAATTTTTTTTTTCCCCCATTTTGACCCTTGCACACCAGAGGTCAAATCCAAAAAATAAAAAAATAATAAAAACTTACATACATCATGCGTTCCCCAATGTTGATTGCATATAGAAAGTTATATTTGAAAATGTGCCTGTAATTGCTTTTTTTGGTATTGACCTTTTGATCCCAGCCCAGGGGGCAGGGCCAAAAATGATACTGCTCTTGCACCTTTGTGCCATGTGGTGATCATAACAACCAAGTTTGTTGAATTTCTGCCCAACTGTGTAGGAGAAGATAGTGTGATGGACAGACAGACAGATACACTACCACCCCCCCCCCCCCCCCCCCCCCTTTTGTGGGTTTTTTTCCAAAAAGGGTGGGGATAATGACGTGCTCCAATGATGCAACACATGCATTGTTAACTATAAAATCATTGCTCAAATAGAAAACATTATAAAGATTTGCATTCATTGCTCTCGAATCGAGTCCAATGTTTTCAAAAGTAAGCTTGGTTAAAAGCAGGATTTTCTGACAAATTAAATGATCAAAGACTCCCTGGATGATCGCTGTATTTTTCTAGCCAGAGAAAATATTATTATAGACATATTTACAAACATCACGACTGCTATTCTTTCAAACACCACAATTGTCGTTTACTTTTAAATGTAAAAAGGTATTTAGCCATGGTGCCGGCGATAGCTCGCCCACTCTTCACAAAGGACACCGTAGGATCTTGTAACGTCCACCAACTAATGCTGGCAGATGGGGCGCCCAGTTTATCGTCCATCCTACGGACGGCACACACATTGCTGCCTCACCCTGCATGCGGAACACATGGAGGACGGTATATAGCTGGGCTGAGATTCAAACTCAAGCGAGAAAACTCAGAGGCGAGTGTGCGTACCTCGTGGCTGTCCTACCGGGCCGATTACTGCTATTAAGCAAACAATAACACATTGGTAATAACGTTGATCTTTTTGACTTCTACCATTCCCAAGGCAAAATTGAGATTTTCACCAAGCCCTGCCAATCTTGGCAAATATTGCTTCATCCATAATCCATTGATGAACAGTTCAAAGATGGATACCTTGTCAAAATTGATTCAGATTTCACCAAGCTTCTTTCCAGTGAGAAAATGTCACGAAAATCACGTTAAGGGATGGAAATGTGCGAGCAATTAGTGTGTTTAACTTTTATCTGAACATGACCATCATGAGAGTCAAAAATGATGGTAAAGGGTGTGGAAGCAGATTAAAAGTTATGCTCAGCTGCCAAAATACCAACCCTTGCACTGCACCGATTTAATCCAACTTTTAACAAGTAAAATATTCGATATGTCCTTGCAGGATTTGGGCTGTACCTTTGCAGACCGAGTCGTAACGTGCGATGCGAGCTTTTAACCAAGCCGATAGCCTTTTGCCGCATGCCACTAATATCGACTCCGTTTACAGAAACCACCATATCACCCATGTGCAAAGAGCCAGCGAGATCAGCTTTGCCACCAGTTTCAATCTGCAAAATACAAGAAACAGACAATGAGCTTGCCATGCCATCATGAGAAAAATAACACCACCAATATACGGGCACATACATCATGGCAATGCAAACACAACACCATCACGGTAGGATGACACAGCAAAAATGTTATTTATTTTGCACAGCTCTAGTGTTACATATCGATTTTGAAACCCATCTCTCAATAGTAGTGAACCCACTTACAAAAAAATTCTCCGGATCCGCATCCGGATCCTTACGGAAATCTAGTCAATTGATTCTTGCCACACACCCAACCTGCCCACCAAATTTCATCAGAATCCGTCCACAACGTTTTGAGATATCCAGCACACCAACAAACAAGCAGGGGTGAAAAATAACCCCCGTCCATCGCAGATGGCGGAGGCAATAATAATCTTTCGTAAGACTCGGTGGTGCTTCAAACCACCGATTCTGGTAAGTCTTTCCAATTGTGCTGCATGTGCTTCATGCATGAAAAGAATGGAAATTTAAAAACAAAAAGTGTCAAGATAAGATTCATACGAACACCATCAACGACAAAAATGGCTTGTGCGCAAATTGAAGGGCAAATGCCTTGACGGGACAACAACCTAGAAGGAAAAAGCAGAATTCCACCTTGAGCAACTTTCTGATAGAGTGCAAGGAGGAAATCCACTAACCAGTTCAAAGGAGAGGAATATGGATGCGATCAGTGGACAGCTTTGTAAATAGAGCCGGATACCAAATAGTGTAAAGTATAAGGAAACATTCCGAGAAGCTACACTGACCTCTTGCTTGAAAATTATGGATTCCATTCATTACAGAGTTGTTCAGAAAAAAAGCCAAATGAACAGTCTATAAACCAACAAGTTTTGAAAAAAATATATAACACTTTCACAGTCTGTGCAATGTAATTTATATAAAAAAAGTTTGCTGATGATTAACAGAAAGCCAAGTGGTCTAGTCTTTTGAGGAAACGTGTTGGTGCTCTTCTTATAAATAGGGATAACACACTAACCCCAAACAAAATGATAAAGGCTAGCTGAAAGGTTTCAAAAGAGCAAAGGAACAAATGTCAGAAGAGATGCATTATATTTATTTGTTGGCAGCCTGTGGCTGCTGACTGCATCATTTTATGAGCGTACAGCTGTGCCCATTAACAGTGAGCTGGTATTCATTTTGCCGACCACAGAAGGATCACAGGTTGAGTCAACCCACCTGGTGTTAAATTCAATGCATTGACAGTGGCTTGAACTCAAGACCCTCGGATCTTGAGCCAACCACTTTAACCGTGAAGCCAACACCAGGCTTAAGAGATGCATAATGTTAAAGGATGAAGGTAATGATGTCATCAGGGCCAGTTGCAGAGGTCTCAAGTTTAACAAGAAAACAAGTTCACCACTGCCATGACAACGTGGAATGACACAAGCTGCTAAGTAGACACCTTAACATGGCACTTTTCCAAGGTGGAAAACGGAAATAAAACATGGGAATTCCTCCTGATGTTTTTTTCCAGTTGAGTCAAAAGCAACATAGGCTAAGAAAGTGTGAAAATAAGGGAAGGCCTCTAAATCTTCACTCGTAATACCTTCTCGCATCACCACCTGGAGCAGCGTTACATGGTACACATGCATCGGCCCCACTTTTGTAACCCCTGAGAAGGATGAGGGGAGAGGGGGGAAGGGGGAAGAAACCAAGTAACTATAACCTTTTCCTTATGACCCTTAGTCCGACTGGCAAGTTTGGTCGAGATAGAATAAGTAACAATCAAACACATCGGCCACAGACAGACAGACAGACAGACACCAAATTGCGTATTTTAATATGATTACGATGTCCATGTATGCTCACCCACAAAGAAGTTGCATAGACGTGGCATGGCAGGATGTACATCAACATAAACAACAACAGGGTTTTGTTTTGTTTTTTAACATCTTTGGAAATTATTTTGGCAATCGCATCTGTATTTTGACGATTTTCAAGGTTAAAAAAAAGTTTCTCTAAAGACGTGCACAGGCAAATGTGTTACCCAGTGTCCGCAACATATCGATATACCGGAACGATTTTTCATATCGATATTGGAATTTTAACACCAGTGCTGGCGTACGTGCAAATAAAATAAAAATTCAAACGCGTGCCAGAAACAACCACACAGCCGTTCTTCGCTCTCGCGTGCCTGTAAGTGCGGTCCCGTACATGCAAAAAAATAATAATAATAATAATAATTTAAAAAAAACTTTCAAACCGCGTGCCAGAAATAACAACCACACAGGCCGTTTCTTCGCTCTCGCGTGCCTGTAAGTCGGTCCCGTACATGCAAAAAATAATAATAATAATAATAATTTAAAAAAACTTTCAAACCGCGTGCCAGAAACAACCACACAGGCCGTTTCTTCGCTCTCGCGTGCCTGTAAGTGCGGTCCCGTACATGCAAAAAATAATAATAATAATAAATAATTTTTAAAAAACTTTCAAACCGCGTGCCAGAAATAACAACCACACAGGCTGTTTCTTCGCTCTCGCGTGCCTGTAAGTGCGGTCCCGTACATGCAAAAAAATAAAAATAATAATAATAATATTTAAAAAACTTTCAAACCGCGTGCCAGAAATAACAACCACACAGGCCGTTTCTTCGCTCTCGCATGCCTGTAAGTGCGGTCCCGTACATGCAAAAAAAAAAATAATAATAATAATTTTAAAAACTTTCAAACCGCGTGCCAGAAATAACAACCACACAGGCTGTTCTTCGCTCTCGCGTGCCAGTAAGTGCGGTCCCGTACATGCAAAAAAAAAAAAAAAATAATAATATAATTTTTAAAAAACTTTCAAACCGCGTGCCAGAAATAACAACCACACAGGCCGTTTCTTCGCTCTCGCATGCCTTAAGTGCGGTCCCGTACATGCAAAAAAAAAATAATAATAATAATAATTTTTAAAAAACTTTCAAACGCGTGCCAGAAATAACAACCACACAGGCCGTTTCTTCGCTCTCGCATGCCGTAAGTGCGTCCCGTACATGCAAAAAAAATAATAATAATAATATTTTAAAAAAACTTTCAAACCGCGTGCCAGAAATAACAACCACACAGGCTGTTTCTTCGCCTCTCGCGTGCCGTAAGTGCGGTCCCGTACATGCAAAAAAATAATAATAATAATAAATTTTAAAAAACTTTAAACCGCGTGCCAGAAATAACAACCACACAGGCCGTTTCTTCGCTCTCGCATGCCTGTAAGTGCGGTCCCGTACGTGCAAAAAATAATAATAATAATAATAATAATAATTAAAAAAAACTTTCAAACCGCGTGCCAGAAATAACAACCACACAGGCTGTTTCTTCGCTCTCGCATGCCTGTAAGTGCGGTCCCGTACATGCAAAAATAATAATAATATAATAATAATAATTAAAAAAAAAACTTTCAAACCGCGTGCCAGAAATAACAACCACACAGGCTGTTTCTTCCTCTCGCGTGCCTGTAAGTGCGGTCCCGTACATGCAAAAAAAATTTTTTTTTTTTTTTTAAAAAACTTTCAAACCGCGTGCCAGAAAATAACAACCACACAGGCCGTTTCTTCGCTCTCGCGTGCCTGTAAGTGCGGTCCCGTACTGCAAAAAATAATAATAATAATAATTAAAAAAAAAACTTTCAAACCGCGTGCCAGAAATAACAACCACACAGGCTGTTTCTTCGCTCTCGCATGCCTGTAAGTGCGGTCCCGTACGTGCAAAAAATAATAATAATAATAATAATAATAAAAAAAACTTTCAAACCGGTGCCAGAAATAACAACCACACAGGCTGTTTCTTCGCTCTCGCGTGCCTGTAAGTGCGGTCCCGTACATGCAAAAAAAAAATATTTTTTTTTTTTTTAAACTTTCAAACGCGTGCCAGAAATAACAACCACACAGGCCGTTTCTTCGCTCTCGCGATGCCTGTAAGTGCGGTCCCGTACGTGCAAAAAAATAATAATAATAATAATAATAATAATTTTAAAAAACTTTCAAACCGCGTGCCAGAAACAACCACACAGGCCTTTCTTCGCTCTCGCGTGCCTGTAAGTCGCGTCCCGTACATGCAAAATAATAATAATAATAAAATAATAATAATTTAAAAAACTTCAAACCGCGTGCCAGAAATAACAACCACACAGGCTGTTTCTTCGCTCTCGCGTGCCTGTAAGTGCGGTCCCGTACGTGCAAAAAAAAAATATAATATATATTTTTAAAAACTTTCAAACCGCGTGCCAGAAATAACAAACACACAGGCCGCTCCTTCGCTCTCGCGTGCCTGTACGCGCGTCGCCGTAGTGCAACAAAAAAAAAAGAAGAACATGAACTGTGACGTCAATCGTGACGTCATAGCACCGTGTCCTGTCATTGTTTGGTAAATAAATGGCCATAACTTGGAACCACTTGTCCGATTAATATCAAACCCTGAAAAGGCACATCCACAGGCCCCAGCAATATACCTGGCAAGTTTCAATTAGATCGGACCAGTGGTTGTCAAGAAACAGTGGTCGCAGACACACACACACACACCACACACACACACACACACACACACACACTGCTTGAATTATAGATAGACTAGTGCGACCCGTACGTGCAAAAAATAAATAACTTTCAAACCATGTGCCAGAAACAACAACCACAAAGGCCGTTCCTTCGCTCTCGCATGCCCGTATGTGCGTGGCCGTACGTGCAAAAAAAAGAAAGAAAAAAAAAAAATTGTGACGTCATCATACGTCATAGCACCGTGTACCGTCATTGGTTGGTAAATAAATGGCCATAACTTGGGAAGCACTTGTCCGATTAATATCAAACCTTGAAAAGGCACATCCACAGGGCCCAGCAATATAGCTGGCAAGTTTCAATTAGATCGGACCAGTGGTTGTCGAGAAACAGCAGTCGCAGACACACAGACACACACACAGAGATTTCTGGAATTATAGATAGATACTGGTGTACTGGAGGGAGGAGGAGAGTAAGTAAGTAAGTAATAGAAAGTTACAATACAATAAGTAAATAAGTAAGCAAATAAGTAAGTAAATAAATACATGCATACATACATACATACATAAATACAAAAA
Organism: Eptatretus atami; assembly: GCA_035128595.1. NCBI lineage: Eukaryota > Metazoa > Chordata > Myxini > Myxiniformes > Myxinidae > Eptatretus > Eptatretus atami. The sequence goes on from CM068964.1 coordinate 65,595,725, forward strand.
TACATACATACTGTTGCGGGCCGGCAGGGTCGGGTGAGAAGACCACTAGGTGGGGGGAAACTACGTCGATTCCCACCAGACTCCCCGGAATTGTAGGCCGTCACTCACGGATAATTCCGTGACGCGGCGGGTCGCTTCACCGACCGTGGACGCCAATACCTCAACCGCGTGGCGTAGGGTCCTCCTGTCTAGAATCAAGTTACCTAATTAACCACGCGGTTTCGACTACCGGGGAACCACGCCCTCGGTACGCCTTGCCCAAACCGGATCACTCTACCAACTACAGACTACCTTTCCGGATCGGATGCAGTTGAGCGGCACTGCCAAGGACGTACCGGCTAGAAGGAACGGATTATCGGGAATAAAGACCCGGCTAAACTCAGATTCGAACCATGCTGGACCAATAGAGGAAAAGACAAAGACGAGCTGGGAACATTTCTGCAATTATTTATTCACAATAAGCGGGGAAAAGCATGTGGCACAACAAAATGGTTTATTGGGTGTGTAATGCAGGGGAAAGATGAGAGAGGTGTGGTGCGGAAATTTTACAAGCAACTTACAAAAGCGGACACAGTGCAGACTTGACATGAGATTAACAAAAGCAATAACAATCACAACAATGAAGATCTTATACAGGCTTATCTAACGGACAGGCGCCAACACACTCAGACACACACTCAGACAAAATAAACCAATGAAAAGAAAAGGACTTTTGCAGCCAGGGAGGGAGGGAGTTGAGGTCACAGTTTTTGGTACCTGAGTGTTTCAGGGGAAGGGATGCTCCATGGTGCGGTATCCGACAAAAGTTGAGTGGTTCGGTCCACCGCCGCACGTGTGGTAATCGTGTCTGCAACAGGAGCTTGAGTGGAGGAGAGCGGAATCCAAAATGGCGAGAGTTGAGCAGTAGTAGGACCAGACGAAGTTTGGTCGAGGTCGTGTGGGCGAGGACCAGTACAGTAGGCGGGCCGTCGAGGCGAGATGTAGGCAGAGCCAGGCAGCAGGAACACTTTCACAACAATTCTCTTCAACTTGCAATTCTCTTCAACAACCAAACAACTCATAATTCTAACTCGACCTCTCCAACGACCCGCAAAACCAACTCGACACAACTCTGAGGATTGCTCCGTACTTTATAGATCACGGAGCTCGGGGAGGAGCCACGGCGAAACCGACGTCATCGTCCGATCCGAGAATTCCGATTGGACCGGGCCTTCAGGTGGTCCGCCTTTCTGAGCGGGGTTTCAGCCAGACGCTAGTTCTGCCGTGTGATGGCAAAACCTAACAAGTCCGGTTTTGGTCAAATTTGAGTTAGACCCATATCTGGACAGGAAAAACCTAGTAAGTGCAGATATGGGTCTAACTCACATTTGACCAAAACCGGACTTGTTAGGTTTTGCCATCACACGGCAGAGTTTGGCCCGCCCACCTGGGTGCAAAACGAACGTGATTCACCACCGACGTCTGGTTTGGAGTAGACCGTGGAATACTCAAAGTGCCGGTCTACTCCATGGGGCACGTTGCGATTTTGCCTCAGAAGCGATCGTTGGGGAGGGTTCCGTAGGTTGTCGTGGATTTTGCCTCAGAAAAGAAATGGAGTGGGGATAAAATAAAAGGGAAAAATGATTTAATAACCTAACTAAAGCCCATCGCAACGCACCCCCGTGTCTTCCCACTAAACACAAGGAAGGGATCAAACTACACGTATATTAATGGAATAACTGACTCGGGACAACTGTACGCTGTGTGCATACGGTTCCGAGAACCGTAACAATACATACATACTCGGTTTGACAAAAAATAATCAGCATATCACAAACAAATCAAGGAAAAGTGTTTACAAACTTTAAACACCATACATGATTTTAAAAGCTTTGATGCACTCAGCTACACCTGGAACAGCGGAACGTATGACGTCAAGACATGTTTTTCTTTGCCCTCGTGGCTGTTTTTAAAGCAATTGTCAATTGGTTATTTACTTGAATCGGGTGTGCTTCAGAAAGCCTGTGCCGATTACAAACTTGGCGGTCCGCGATCACGACACTGGCCTCTGCCAATTGCCAATGCTGATTTCACTTTTAAACAAAATCTTTTTCAATACAAGTTGAAGTTGGAAGTAAAAGAACTGAGCCCACCGATATCGTAAAGCCGAATAGATACCAATGAAGCCGAGTGTTAACCGACATTTTGTTTTCGCCTGCGATCTATTTTCCTGGAATATTATCACCGAATTTTCAACAATACGAGGTGACTTTCAAATAAAATTACACGTCGAGTCAAATTAGAAATTGTTGGACAGAATTTTATCCACTATCGAGTGCCAGCAATTGAGATCGAGATCGAGGTTGACAGCAATGCTCGTCTGAAGGAGCTGTAATTGAAGTGAGCGGAATATTGACTGCGCTCGTGCTCCGGATATATCGATGGTTCAGCCGGTACCGGACGGCATACCTTGTGCATCGAATTTAAGCACGGGCATATCCATGTATTTTTGCTAAATGTGTACACGGTCCATTCGTTGATCGTGTACACGTTAAAATCTACAAAGTCAATAAGCCTTTACAAGAAAAAGAGCAATCAGAGATCGCAAAACCCTCGCCAGGACGTCTTTTGAGCGGTGTATTTTTTATAGGTTTTCGGGTACATCCAATATGGCTGTCAAACCATGTGACCAATGACATCATATGTGTGAACCTTTTGTTCCTCATGGACAGGCAGTCAACGTGTAAAGTTTCGCCTCGATCTGTTCAGCCACTTCAGAGAAGAAGATTTTTGAAAGTTAATTTTTTTTTAACAATATGGCTGACGAATCACGTGACCGATGACGTCATGAATTTTCTGAGGACCATTTTATCCCTAGATGACCCTCAAAATGTTTCATACTGATCGGATGTGGCGTTCTACATATGCAATTATGACGTCATAATGAGGGCACCGATGACATCTATTTTTTATTTTTTATTTTTTTAACCACACTCATTCCCCATGAGGAGTACTTCCCATGTGCCAAGCTTCAAATATTTCCTTTGTGCGGTTTTAGAGAGAGACATCAAAAGTGTTTTTATTTTTCCAATATGGCTGCCACACCACGTGACCTATGACGTCATACTTATCATTTTTTGTTTTTTTAAGCGGCAGAGCAGATGTGTGCATATTATTACACAGCGCTTATCTTGCGAGACCGGCATGCCAAATGGCTGTTTATTTCATATTTCCTTTCGTCTCCATTTAAAAGGCATGAATTTTTGATTCAAGTCGAAGTAACTTCATAGCAACGGCTAATGAATGCAGCCACCAATAGGTATCTGTGTATGAAAAACAGTCTATAAACAAAAATATATTTGCAGGTCCCACCTCTCTTCAAACCCACCCAGCACCAGAAGGAACTGATCTGACAGGCTGGTGGCATGAACCCTGCCCTGAACGGACGGATGAATGGAGATTGGATTTTGAGACCGGCTCCTTTTATAGCATAGATTAGCTACGGAACATGTACAAGTACACGGGACCACAGGCTTCATCAAATTAGCGGACTTTTTAAAAAACAAATTCACTTCTCTTCATAAGTTCGCTATGGGAATTAAGTCTGTGGAGAATCATACTTACAATATCAGACACTTTAGTGAATATTTTCGTTGTAATTCACCCCAATTTGACTTTTGCTGAAATTTACGACATTCCATCTGCCAGCCCCCCTTAAATGTAGGTTGAATGTAGTCAGGTAATTTCAAGAAAAAGATTTAAAAAAACTAGAATAATTCGACTGCGCGCAGTCGACGGGTATGCCTCCGCTCTCCCGCACAAACACTTGAGTATTGACATATTTGACCCTTGACCTTTATCATATCTGGCCCAAAATCTAATCAGTTAATTGCCCTGTCTAACTTTACCTTTTTACCAAGTTTGATGAAATTCTGTCCAATATTTCTTGAGTTAGGGCATAAACAGTAAATTTCAGAGTTTGACCTTGACCTTTGACCCTTGACCTTTATCACATCTGACCCAAAATCTAATCACTTTATTGCCCTGTCTTACTTTACTTTTTTACCAAGTTTGATGAAATTATACAATTTGCTTCTTGAGTTATCACGTAAACGAAAATCCGGACGGACAACCCGGAAACATTGGAAATGTCTACATCTGGTTTTGGACATAAAAATGTCTACATCTGGTTTTGAAAACCACTTGGAAATAAGTTAATCTGCCAAATAGGTGATGAGGACAAGAAATTCAAGGGACCAAACCTTTTCCAAGGGTTGTGGCAGAAACTCTTTGATTTGCAAGTCAGTACTAACTGAGGGGCAAGGAAAGGATGTGACATTTTATGTAACATGCTATACACAGAGCGTCGGTTCTGCTGTCAAAGCATTTTCTCGGCAAGGATTGCAATCCTGGATGAGTCACCACGACAGTTCTCGATAGGAATTTTGAATTTGGCTGGGGTGCCTGCAATAGTTCACCTGCTCTTTGCAGACATTGTGGGATCTTTAACGTCCAGACAAAAGACGGCACACCCAGTTTAACATCCATCCGGCACACATATTGATGAATCAATCACCCTGCCTGTGAAACACCAGGGTGACAGTTTGTATCTGGGCCGATATTCAAACCCAGACTAGACAGCTCAGAGGTGAGTATGTGTACCTCTACGCAATCCTGCCAGTCTGATGTGACATTTACCCGAATTAAAAATTATGTTCCAGATAGATTCCACATCACATTAATCCATTGTTTTTTCCTTTTTACTGACCCTTAAACTCTACCAGGTGGAAGAATGAATTTTTTTTTTAATGAATGCAAGTTACCACCACTACCGAGGGTGGACGGAGGTTATGTTTTCACCCCGGTCTGTCTGTTTGTTTGTTTGTCTGTGAGCAGGATATCCCAAAAGGTTGCGGACGGAGTCAGACAAAATTTGGTGGAGAGGTTGGGTGTGTGACAAGGATGAATCGGTTCGATTTTGGTGAATATCCAGATGCGGATACAAGAATTTTTTAAGTGATTCTTCACCATTGAGAGATAGGGCCAAAAACGATATGGAGCACGATATCTCAAAAAGTTATGGACGGATTCGGACGAAACTTGGTGGACGAGTTGATTAGGTGACAAGAACAAGCCAATTAGATTTTGGTTCAGGTTTAGATGAAGATCCAGCCTATCTCGGTGGGATTTTAAAAAAAATGTAACCTGTTCAGCTTGGCGGAAGTATGCGCTCTACCGAATGCTGTTTGAGTTTCAAGTGACGTCAGAATGAGAACATTAAACAGTAAACTCCCCATCACCACCAACCTCCCTGATCTTCCCAAACACCCCTCACCTTGTCCACTCATATCCCCATCTCTTCCCAGTGTGTCAGGTATACAAAAGTGTACAATGTACTCGGCAAAATATTTCCTCGATTACATTCATTCAAACTCATAATCCATGAAACCTAAAGCGTCATCCCACATCAATCCAAACAGACAGGGATGTCATTTGTTTTTTTTTTTTAAGCGGATACAGTTCAAAGTTCATCTGAAATTAAGAGAGATGAAAGTATACAGTACACAAGCAGACAGCCTTATTTTCCACAAAACAATGGGTATCTGTAAATCCATCACCAAGCGTTGTATTAATAAATGGAACAGTACAACCCTGGCGCCTCACAGGACGTGTGCAGGAAGCTTGCATCCGCCGAGAAACAATAGCAGCGCAGCTCAATCCCATAGATTTGACAAGTGCTAACAGCCCTCTGCCAATGCACAAAAAAAAGATCTCGTAAAGCTTTGGTTATTCAACACATTAGGACATGAGAAACAAACTCAATACTCAGATGATATTGCGATGCATCGGACATGTACTACAAGTTGGCAACTAAAGAAACCTTCGCTGGGGGTTGAGAAATAGTTACATAAGCTGAAAATATAAAATGGTTGCAGGGAGCTGGTTAAGGAGCAATATTAACTAAGGGGGAGATAAAAGAGTGAAAATGAATTGCTGAAGTCGGTACAAGAAACAGCAACGGAATGCAAGAAAAGAAATGCAAACAAACGATATAAACTTCGGACTACTGAATGAATTAGGAGTAAAACAACAGTAGGACCGACCACGTTGGGTAAAGCCAAGGAGCACTTTGATGTGCAAAGATTACAAACAAGTCGCGGACAGTGCTTTGACTCAGAAGAAAGTTCATACCCCACATTCATTCTCTTGGACAGTAACTCGATTGTTTTTGTTGATGCAGTTCACAATGCTGCCATCTTCATAGATTCAACATTGACTTTCAAGTCACACATGTGAACGGTAAAAGTATCTTGGACCGTTTTTTAATAATAATGCAAAAATCGACTCGGATCTTGACCACAAAACAGCACAAACACTCGTTCATGCTGTTGGTACACCTTGTTTGGATTACTGCAACCCCATCCTTGCCGGCTTGCCACAATCCTCGGTCCACCACTTGCGAGTAGTACAGAATTCTGCGGTTTAAAAAGAAACTTAGAATGCATGCTTTAATCAAAAGGATAACATCGTAACCTCGTCAATGAACGGCACACTGGCTTCCAAATTCATCAACAGATGGATTTTAAGAAAACTCCTGCACTTTTAATGAGCAAAGTATAAATTGTCCTCGTACATACATCGTGTATACATCCGTCTGTATTCCTCCGTGCTCGTCGGGTTCTCAAACTTGAACCTTCTCACCATTCCGCCCAAGCAATTCAAAACTTCCGTTGTTCCAAGGGAAATGGAATGAAAAGGGATCGCAATTCCTCAGCTCATAATCTCTCTTCCTATAGATATATACAGTACGTACGTATATATCTGAACCTGCCACATATCTTGGGTGTCGTGGGGAGGACTGCTTTCAGGACTCATAAGCATTATATTCTTGCATTCTATTGCTGTTTCTTGTACCTACTTCAATGATTCATTTTCACTTTTTAGCTCACCTGGACTTCAGTCAGGTGAGTTTATGCAATCAAGCGGTGGCCGTACGTGAGTGAGTGAGTGAGTGAGTTAGTCAGTCAGTCCATCAGACATTATCGTTTGAACCAAGCACACGATTTTGATGATACTTGGTCACGGGCTTCATATCTGATGCCTAACGAAGGCGGTTTGACCGCATCAAAATCTGCACTCATTAAGGGGATCTATGGGGTGGGGGTGGTGACCCCCCCTCCCACCTCAAAATAGGTATTTGGTCTCTTCTCCAAAACTGCACACACGATTTTGATGAAAGTTGACCAAAACCTACATCACCCGGAATGCACCAAATTGTATCGACGGCATCAAAATCTGCGCTCAATAGATCGCTCTATAGTGCCAAAACGTTTGTAGCTTTGTGAAAGGTAATATTAAATGATCCCCCACACCATTCCTTAGTGGGTGTAGGGAAGCGTTTTAGACCCCCCCTTTAAAAAAAAATTTTTTAAGGGAAAACTTTTTTAAAATTTCTTCAAAATGTCAACAGGATTAGAACAACACCGGGAATCTCCAGGTTCCCCTGCTAGTCCTTCATATAAGCAAGAAGCAGCCTCTTCCCTCTCTTCAGACCTTGATGGAGTCACAACTTTGTAAAACACTTGGAGTTTGTCTTTGAATCCTGACAAATCTCACCGTCTCACTCTGTCTGTCTCTCCGAAAGGACCGTTTGGAACACCCCCCCCCCATCCTCCACACACATCGACTTTCATAACAATCCTCTTGAGGAAGTTCAGTCATGGGTCTCACTCTCAGCCATGATCTTTCTTAGGCAGACCACATTTCAAAGTTGGCCTCCAGAGCCAGCTACCAACTGGGCATCCACCGTCATACAAAGTCCTTCCTTGACACACCTGAACTCCTATCGACCTACAAGGCCTTCATCTGCAAAATGATGGGAGTACTGCTCTCCCCTCTGAGCTGGCACCCTTCCCTCACACCTTGTTCAGCCAGATGCCATGGAAACCAAGGCCTTCAAGATTGTTGGAGTCTCCCACGCTGAAACTGACTATGGGCTTTTTACATCACAGAGAGGTCAGTGGTCTCTCTGTCTTCTATCACCTCATTTTGGGTCTTGCACACACTGCTATTTCTGTGCACCACCCCCACCCCAACACCTAGGTTTCCGCAGGGCACACACAGCCCACTAGCCTTCCGTGAAACTACCAAAATCCAGAATCACTGCTCACCTCCACTCATTCATTCCTCCTTTTTTCCTCCACATTCTCCTAAATCTCATTCTTCCCTCCAGGTCTTCAAGACAACTATTCACCACCACCTTAGATAATCCCCCATCCAAAACAATGATCTCTTCTACCCTCGTGAACCCTCCATATCCCCAACTCTTTCCCTTGTGGTTATCATGAAGGAAACGTTCTACCATCGAAAACTATGTAAATCAGATAACGTTCATTAATTATTTTTGTTGTAACCGCAACACTCATCATCACCATATTCATCATCAGTCGAAGCCACAAGTTTCTGAAACACCAACAGCTGCACTTCCTTCTACCATCAAGAGCAACATCAGACAATCCAGCTTCACCTAAACCATGCAGGATGTGGAACGGCCAACGTAGAATCCACATTCAGCAAAACAAGAGGATTAAAAAAATTAATAAAAATAACTTCTCGGATCCGGATCTTCACCAAAATCAAACTCATTCGTCCTTTCCAGGGTCCTCGTCACACGAGGAACCTGTCCACCAAGTTTCGGCTGAATCCGTCCATTAGTTTTTTGAGATGTCCTTCTCACAGACAAACAAATCAGACAATTAACCAGACAGGCACGAAAACATTACCTCCGTCCACCTACGGCGGTCGGTGGAGGTAAAAACAACAATATTACAAATACAGTGAAAGAAGTCCACACACCTTTTATTGTCCAAAGATGATCCTGAAACAAAACCAATGTTTTCAATAACTTCATGGTGCGTATCGTATACCTCGTGGCGTGTACTTCATGGCGCATAATGCGTAACTCATGGTGTGTACTTCATGGCGTGTACTTCATGGCGTGTACTTCATGGTGCATACCGTGTACCTCATGGCGTGTACTTCATGGCGTGTACTTCATGGCGTGTACTTCATGGTGCGTATCGCGTACCTCATGGCGTGTACTTCATGGTGCATACCGCGTACCTCATGGCATGTACTTCATGGTGCATACCGCGTACCTCGTGGCGTGTACTTCATGGTGCATACCGCGTACCTCATGGCACATACCTCGTACCGCATGGTGCATACTTCATGGTGCATACCGTGTACCTCATGGCGTGTACTTCATGGTGCATACCATGCACCTCTTGGCGCATACGTTTGTGGAATAAACAGGCTTAATAAAACAAGACAGGTGTGAACAGTTCTCGTCGTCGAGTTCACATGAAGTTTCAGGAATTTTGGCCGCGCTCGGAATGGAGAAATTAATCGACGGGCAACACAATTACAGGCATCATCAACATGAAATTCATACATTTACAAACATTGTTCCTCCTATCGCCACGAGAAAAGGCCCCTCCCCATCCCATCCGAGTCTCTCTCCCACTTTGTTTACACACTAGTTTCAGCACCCAAACCCCCAGGTAGTATCCCTCCAAAGGGGTAAAATAATAACCTCAAAGAATAATAATAAGAGGGCTCATCCATTCGCTCGATCATAACACGCACAACCAGGAATATCACCGAACTCATCAGTCCCTGTTCCCCCAACAACACTGGAACAGAGTTTCAAACAAATATAAAATCACAACACATGTTACAAAACTCTTTCCTCCGATGGGTTAGGGTTAGGGTTGGGGCACTGCCAACGGTTATGGTTGGGGTTAGGGTTATGGATGGGGTTAGGGTTAGGGTTGGGGCACTGCCAACGGTTAGGGTAGGGGTTAGGATTATGGTTGGGGCACTGCCAACGGTTAGGGTAGGGTTAGGATTATGGTTGGGCACTGCCAACGGTTAGGGTTGGGTTAGGGTTATGCGTTGGGCACTGCCAACGGTTAGGTGGGTTGGGGTTGGGTGCCACTGCCAACGGTTAGGGTTGGGGTTAGGGTTGGGTGGGGTTTGGGGCACTGCCAACGGTTAGGGTTAGGTTAGGTTAGGGTTGGGGCACTGCCAACGGTTAGGGTAGGGTTAGGATTATGGTTGGGCACTCCAACGGTTAGGGTAGGGTTAGGGTTAGGGTTGGGGCACTGCCAACGGTTAGGGTAGGGGTTAGGATTATGGTTGGGGCACTGCCAACGGTTAGGGTAGGGGTTAGGATTATGGTTGGGCACTGCCAACGGTTAGGGTAGGGGTTAGGATTATGGTTGGGGCACTGCCAACGGTTTAGGGTAGGGGTTAGGATTATGGTTGGGGCACTGCCAACGGTTAGGGTAGGGTTAGGGTTAGGGTTGGGGCACTGCAACGGTTAGGGTAGGGTTAGGGTTAGGGTTGGGGCACTGCCAACGGTTAGGGTAGGGGTAGGATATGGTTGGGGCACTGCCAACGGTTAGGTGTTGGGGTTAGGGTTAGGGTTGGGCACTGCCATGGTTAGGGTATGGGGGTTAGGTTGGGGCACTGCCAACGGTTAGGGTTGGGCACTGCCAACAGTTAGGGTAGGGTTAGGGTTAGGGTTGGGCACTGCCAATGGTTAGGGTTAGGGGTTAGGTTATGGTGGGGCACTGCCAACGGTTAGGGTTGGGTTAGGGTTGAGGTTGGGGCACTGCCAACGGTTATGGTTGGGGTTAGGGTTGGGGTTGGGGCACTGCCAACGGTTAGGGTTGGGGTTAGGGTTGGGGTTGGGTTGGGGGCACTGCCAACGGTATGTAGGGGTTGGGTTGGGCACTGCCAACGGTTAGGTAGGGGTTAGGTTGTGGGGCACTGCCAACGGTTAGGGTAGGGTTAGGTTGGGTGGGCACTTCCAACGGTTAGGGTAGGGGGTTAGGTTATGGGTTGGGGCACTGCCAACGGTTAGGGTTGGGGTTGGGTGTAGGGTTGGGGCACTGCCAACGGTTAGGGTTGGGTTAGGGTTAGGGTTGGGCACTGCCAACGGTTTAGGGTTGGGGTTAGGGTTGGGGCACTGCCACATAGGGTTGGGTTAGGGTTTGGTTGGGGCACTGCCAACGGTTAGGGTTGGGGTTAGGGTTATGGTTGGGGCACTGCCAACGGTTTAGGTTGGGGTTGGGTTGGGGCACTGCCAACGGTTAGGGTTGGGGTTGGGGTTGGGGCACTGCCAACGGTTAGGGTTGGGGTTTATGGTTAGGGTTGGGGTTAGGGTTGGGGCACTGCCAACGGTTAGGGTTGGGGTTAGGGTTAGGGTTGGGCACTGCCAACGGTTAGGGTTTGGGTTAGGGTTAGGGTTGGGGCACTGCCAAGGTTAGGGTTGGGGTGGGTTGGCACTGCCAACAGTTAGGGTTGGGGTTAGGGTTATGGTTGGGGCACTGCCAACGGTTAGGGTTGGGGTTAGGGTTTGGTTGGGCACTGCCAACGGTTGGGTTGGGGTTGGGGTTGGGGCACTGCCAACGGTTAGGTTGGGGTTGGGGTTGGGGCACTGCAACGGTTAGGTGGGTTAGGTTTGGTTGGGGCACTGCCAACGGTTAGGGTTGGGTTGGGGTTGGGCACTGCAACGGTTAGGGTTGGGGTTGGGGTTGTTGGGCACTGCCAACGGTTAGGGTTGGGTTATTGGTTAGGTTGGGTTGGGTTGGGCACTGCAACGGTTAGGGTTGGGGTTAGGGTTGGGGTTGGAGCACTGCCAACGGTTAGGGTTAGGGTTGGGTTAGGGTTGGGGCACTGCCAACGGTTGGGTTGGGGTTAGGGTTGGGGTTGGGTTGGGGTGGAGCACTGCCAACGGTTAGGGTTATGGTTGGGGTTGGGGTTGGGGTTGGGCACTGCCAACGGTTAGGGTTGGGTTGGAAGCACTGCCAACGGTTAGGGTTGGGGTTGGGTTGGGGTTGGGGTTGGGCACTGCCAACGGTTAGGGTTGGGGTTAGGGTTTGGGTTGGAGCACTGCCAACGGTTAGGGTTGGGGTTGGGGTTGGGGTTAGGGTTGGGGTTGGAGCATGCCAAACGGTTAGGGTTGGGGTTGGGGTTGTGGAGCACTGCCAACGGTTGGGGTTGGGCGTTGGGGTTTGGCGAGCACTGCCAACGTTGGGAATTCAGGGTTGGGGTTTGGGGGTTGGAGCACTGCCAACGGTTGGGGTTGGGGTTGGGGTTGGAGCACTGCCAACGGTCGATACAAATTTGTTTTTATTAATTATTGAAAATGATTATTGAAGCCGGAGGGGGAGGGAGGGGGGAGCTGTTTGCTGTCAAAGCACCGCACGGAATCCCACGGCACTCAATGCAAGTTTAACACAAACGAGGATCAGAGATAAAAGACGACATGGAAATCGCCGACCTGGCAGTGAGTGAAAAACATCGAACACATCAAACTGTTACCTTACACACGATGAGTGGCTGGCAGCGCTCCACTCCCCCAGACAGGGAGAACCCCCAGGGTGCCCCCCCGAACAGCAGCACCTCGTCCATAACCGGTGATCCCGGGTCCCCTAGAGACGCACGGCGAGCACGGCGAGCACGGCGAGCCGCGAGACGTGCGGATGAAACCTCCGAGAGGACATCACGGATCGTTGGTGAGAACTGAATGGTCTTTCTTTCACTCGCTCGCTCACTCACTTTCTCACTCCGTTCGCTTGTACTCCCCCTGTTGTACTATGATTATGGAAGTTTTTGCATCGGAGAAAGAAATTATTATAGAATCGAACGGTGTCATGAGGACTAAGAGAAAATGGGCGGAGCTCGAGCGCGATAAGGGTGGTCGCGATGGTCACGTGACGTGTGTGTGAGAGGGAACACACCTTGGAGTAACGTGTGATTGGCGTTGTTGTTGTTGTTGTTTTAATGTCCCGTTGTTTTTGGTTGTTGCGGGTTTTAAAACCCAAACTTCCAAGTACAATTAGCAGCAGAACGCAGGAAAAAAAAACACAAAGGTTTATTTTAATGAGAAAAAGGAAAAGAAAAAAAACAATCCATGTATAATAACTGAATGGACTGTCCGAACTGTCCGAACTTTTCACTCTCAGGTTCTGCCTCCTGGTCCTCTCACTGTCCGTCGTGCTGGAAAAACGATGTATTTATTTTGTGCTTTTATGTCCACTGTAAATTCAGAAGGCCAATTCTTTAATGATTGATGTAAATTGTGAATACAGCAACAGTTTAATCTTTGATTTAATAATGTGGTGTGAAGATTTTACATGCACCTTGAAAACCCCCAACCACATCTTGAAAATGGGACTGTACATTTTACATTCAAATAAAAGGAATATATACCTTGTGGAGATTGTGAAGTGTATATAAATAAATAATTCAAGGAGGGAGGTAGGCACAGCAGATTGGTAATGTGTATATAAATAAATAATAATTCAAGGAGGGAGGTAGGCACAGCAAATTGGTAAAGTGTATATAAATAAATAAGTGAAGGTTGTATGTTGGTTGTGAAGATGAAGTGTATAAATAAATCATTAAAGTTTTGTTGTGAGTGGAGATGGTAGATTGTACAAATAAATAATTCAAAGTTGTGTTGGTCGTGGTGATGGTAACCATTGGTAATGTGTATACCTATAAATATATCACACAAGGAACTTCAACGGAGGAGTCCATTCCATTTCCTTTTGTCCAACTGTATCTGCCAATCTTTTGCCCAATCTATTAAAGTAAAGTAGATGTTCATAGTAAATGCTTCCCAAAAGCATGATTATTCAATCCTGTACTTTTCTCTCCTGTAATTTTGTTTTCCTTATTTTTTTAATCAAAATTCCAAATTGGTGACTCCTGATGTGCATCATGACATCAATAATTTGATGTGTGTCACGTCCTTACGATGATTCCACGGCCAGGGATAGTATCAGTGAAGACCTAACCAGCCATGGTGGTTGATCAAATTACTGGAGAAGGTTGCAGCGCCCCCCTCTGGGTCTCAAGTACTGATTTACTTTGCCTCCATATGTGGCAAGAATCGCGGTCCAACTGTGGCTGAACTCGTTCCTTCAAAAGTTTCACTATGGTGAACTCTGTTGACAATGACCTTGAGTATCAATCCCATACTTGCTTTGCCTTTCTGACTCCATGAGCACAATGGGCTTTGGGACTGAGTGAACGATGTTTTGTAAGTTTGTAACACCAAGGTCCTTTCGTTTCCGATACAGTCTGTATTCTCTCGTCATCCAAGAAGGCGTCATCGTTCTCCTTCTTGAAACCCATGTGAATAACAAGGAATAACAAGGAAATCCAACAGGTGGAGGCCATTCATCCCATCATGTCTGCGCGAACACCACACCAGCCCATCTACTCAAGATCCAAGGAAGAAAATGCAAAAAAAATGTTTTTAATTAATGAAATAATTTTTTTTATCGTTTTTCGTTGTTTTTTTTCCCCTTTTCTTTCCCTCGGGAAGGGGGCATGGGCTTGGTTAAAAACACACATCAACCACACAACCCCCCTTGACAAGACCCCCTCCAACAGCACTCCATACACAATCACCCATCAATGCTCAAACTACCGAAAAGTCTTATCAACATCCCCATACCCCTCTATCTCCATAACTTCCAGATACCTATCTCATTCTAATTTAAACTTATCTACTGTTTCTGCTGCCACTACCTTTCCAGGGAGACCATTCCGTGCATTAACTACTCTCTGAGTGAAAGTCCCCTACCTTACTACCGTCTTAACTCTCCATTCACTCTCTCCTTTACTCTCTCCATACCGTCTTAAGTCTTAACTCTCAATGGATGTATTCACAATTTGTTCCTTTTGAAAAGGAAGTCTGTAACAGTTAAGGTGGCTGGCTTAATGTGGCCGGGTAAAGAATAGTCCTTGTCATTTTAAGGGCACGTAACTCACCTTGTTGATTTTTTGTTGTGTTTATATAATGTAAGTGGTGTATTTTCCTGCTTGGACTGGATGTTGTAATTGTTCACGACACAGAGGCTGCTATTTAGCATGTGTCGGTACTTCCAGTGTGCACCGGAAACGGTGCGACAAGAAGGAAGCCATTTGGTGCGTGTGGTCGGCGTCGAGATTCGCACCGAGTTAGGGAAGTACGTGTAGTCTCCCAGCCGATAGACTCTGCTGACTGACCCAACGTGCATTATGGAGAGTTCTCTCGAGTTTCCGAGGTCTCAGACAATTCGTCGTGAAGCATTTTGTTCTCCAACTTTAAGAGGATTTTGCCAGTCCAAGTGGCACCGTCGGTCTGCGAGCAGTGGTCCGGTTGTATTGTTACGAATCTGGAAGCTTACTGCACTCAACATCCAGGTCCTATAGAACAGTTATATCGGTAAGTATGTGTTTTTAGTTAGGGTCCCCGTCCCTTGTCTAATGGGTAATTAAATGTACATGCGCTGCAAAGTTACTTTGATAGTCAGGGTTTTCTTTTATTTTTAAATCCTCAATAACTACAACAAGTCACCTTCACCTCGCTCTGGCCGACGCCATGGTGGGCAGAATTCAAGGAGGAGCCTCGCGGCGGCCCTGGACCAATCAGCGTGCTATTGGACCATCCGTTGGACCCATCACACATCAGTGAGGTGGCGCGCTCAGCCCCATCAGGACCCCGCGACAGTGAGAAAGGCGGTCCGTCGTGACGTCACCACGCCCCCGGGCCATCGACGACCTGCGCTCGTTTTGGCCAGTGACAGGGCGACGAGCGATTCTGCAGCCTAAACCGTCAGTGAGGGAGAGCGGGAGGCAGAGGCGTCCCCCCCCCCCCGATACAGGTGAATAAGGTGCGGCACGATCGGACCACAAGGAGAGCTCAAGTTCTTCCTCGACCAGACCGCAACGGTTGCGCCGTGTCTGTCGGTGAACAATAAGAGAGAAACGGTGACACGAGTGTTGTCGCGTTCGCCTCACATGCGAAAGGTCTGAGTCCGCCACCCCGCAGCTCGACCACACGAGGTGGCAGTTCCGAGCAGCTCTGGTCCTCAGCTCGCGCTTTCCCTCAGCTGGAGCCTCAATAAAGGCTGTGGCCACCGGTCTTGGGTTGTGTGTGTGTGTGTGTGTGTGTGTGTGGTGTGTGTGTGTGTGTGTTTGGCGCCAGTCTATTAAGTAAAACTGCATAAGTGCTTGTATATAAATTGCTATCCTTCTGTATTCGGTTAACTCTGCCTTCTTGCGTGCTTCCCTCCTTCCCCATTATAAATAAACATGTGTTACATGTATCAGTTTGTTGCTGTGTTTCCTCATTGGCTTAGCGTGACGCGTGTGTGTGAATTATAAAGGCTGTTGCTGCGGTAATGTACGATTGGACCGACAGGATTCGGCAACCGTCCGCTCAGGTGCGCACGGGTCGGGCACGCTAATGGCTCGACTCGTACGAGGGCCGTCGAGAGGTGTGAATACTCGGTAAACTCGCCACGTGGAGCTCTAGGTATTTTGAAGATTGCAAATAACTCTGTACCACGTGTGTAATTATTGACGATTCACGGTCCGGTAAGTGACCCGTATGTTGGGTTTCGAAAGGTACATCTAGATTCGTTCGGTGGAGTCGACTCTGCAGCTCCATCTAGCGGTCGTGCGTCGCGATACCCGTCACAACAATTGGTAGTCAGGAGTGTGATTCGGCCCCTCGGCCTCCGTAGAGAATTCACGGATTCGGTCAGGGGGTGTAGGGAGCAACCCCCCCCCCCGATGTCCCCCAAATTGCGAGCATTTTTAAGTTTATTTCCCAACACGTGACATGGCTAGCCAAGACGAGCTGAGGCAGGTGGGTAGAGATGTAGTGGTAGACGAACCCATGGTCCAGGACACCACCCCCATGCGGGAGCTTTCCCTGCAACCGACAGCGCAGCAGTTTAGGGAGATGATGGAGATATTACAAAGAATGGAGCGCAGAATGGATGACATGAGGGGCAATATGGATGGAAGTATGCAGGCACTGAGGGGCGATATGCAAACGCAGCGAGGGGAAATGCAGACCATGGGGTTGAATCTCCAGGCGGGGAAAGAGGCAATGAGGACAGTCGTAAGAGGCATCATGGCGGTACCACGTGGCAGAGCGACCGAACCGACGAGAGGGAGTGCAATGGCTGTCGGGCCCGCAATGGACACGGGTGAGGTCGGGGTGACGAGAGACGCCGTCACGGTAAATGGGGGAGACGAAACGTGTAGGTGAGACACGAGGGGCGACGGAAAATTTAAAAGAGGTGACAGGGGACACAGAAATAAAAGAAGAAGGAAGAAACTATGAATCTGAGGGCCGACGAAATGTTAACAGAGACAGGACGCAGGAATTAAAAAATTAAAGAGACAACGGAATAGAACCAGAGACACGGGGAAATCAGAAGAGGTAGAGGGTAAGTAATAAAGTAACTTGACGAACCACACACACATGGAGTTAGTGGGGGACAATGGTGACGCATGGCTGAATGTTCGTGACCCGGTGCGAGCGAGCAAGGAAGTTCCTAACGGACAGGAGAGAAATACGCTCTTCGAAAGCGATCGCGACGAGGTGCGTCGTCGGTCCGAAGGAGGTTGAGAGGATGGGCTGATGTAGAACGGGTGCACGTGGAGCTTGGGGTGGGGTATAGGACACCGCGGGATTGCTTGTGTAGGCGACCCCAGTGGCGAGATTGTCCGGAGTGTGTGGTGGCAGAGTGGTGAGTGGGCGAGTGTGCCAGGATAGTGTGATATGGTGTGAGTAAAGTCATGCGAAGGAGAATGGACATGAGCCAGGTCCACGGGAGACAGGTGTGGTCGAGCCTTTTGCGCTATAGAGCTATGTTTGGGTTAACCGTGCCAGGTTCGCCGCGACGGCGTGGCGAGGTGCATGGTGCTTCGGCCCGACTGCACGGGGTGCGTCCGCAGATTGCGAGTCCGGCTGTAGACTGCGCACGTTGTATACGAGCGCCGCGTGACGGCGAAAATGTACTGCGATGATGGAATTGAACACGCGGGTTCCCACGTGGTGGTTGCGGCTCAGTGTGCCAATACCACGTGTTCTGTCATGTGAACCTGCGCAGAGCGGGTTCCGGGCGATGCGTCGTGCTAACTGCACGGGAAACGCGCAGGCTTCGTGCGGGGTGACGTCATCAGTCGGACTCGGCGCGCGAGCTTGGCGCAACAGGCACGTCGTTCCGCGTGGGATACCCGCGACAAAGCGAGTCGCTTTTAAGGATGTGCAGGCACACCGGATTTAGGTGTGCCCAGTGGGCATGCCCGGGCTCCCGCATTAGGGGCCCCCACAGTTTCGATGACATTTGAAAATCCCTTAAATTGCTTCTAAAGTGTTTATTGTCGTGAATGAGATGTAAACTCTTGTAAGGAATCTCTTTCAATAATGTCGCTCATTGTGAGGGTCCTTCAAGCTTGGGTTTTCAAGCCCGTTCTCCTTCCACGGTGCACAGAATGGATCCATGTGTCAAAATTCCCGGGGCAAGCCTCGGCATTAGGGGCCGAATGCGGATCTTTTTTTTTGGATCGTATCTATCGTGCTTCGGATGTTGAGCATACGACCACTAACTACGGCACTGCCCGCAGAGCGCACAAGCACAGACGGAATAAGAGGTCCAGCCAGAGAAGGAGGAAAGGTGAAATCGATGTGGTAAATAGTCCAGGCCAGCACAGCCGCCGGCAGGGGTAGTATTTGTACACATGAACTGCGGATGGCAGGAACGCTGTCAGTGACCCTCTTACTGACGCGCACAGACATAGTACCGGTGTGATCTTTGCTATGTTACAGGTGTGGAAAAATACTTGTTGTTCGGGTGATTCTTGGTACGTCCCACGTGCACGTCTGGATATCTGTCGGTTACTCGTACTACGCTCAGAACCTTCAATGAGCGGCTTCGGGTGACGACAGGCAACAATCCAGGGTCACGGAAATATGACAGGGTGCTCCAAAGCGGAAACAGTTCCAAAGGAAAAAGATAAAGACACAAGGCCGGTCGCGACCAAGACCCAGAGAAATCTCAGAGTTTTCACTCTCTGCCAAACAGCGATTCGGTCATACAGAGCTGGAATCAGCAGACAACAGAACAAGCGAGATTTGCAAGCAACTCCCAGCCGCACAGATTCGCCAACCATCTCGAAGGTTCACGATGAAAAACATGTCTGCTCAGAGATAAGAAGCGCAGAGATTACTGACTGATCGTGACTCTGGCTTTGCCAATTGCATTGGATGTGTGCCTCCTGAGTGACCGTCGTCAGAATGATCGACTAACCGGCCATCATGAGATTTTGAGCCCTGCAGAATCGACTGTCCCTGATTCATCCATACAGTTTCGTGAAGGTCGGAAAGCTGCTGCTCCAAGATCTTTTTTTACCTAGACTACAAACGGAGAGTCGTGGAAAAGGCTGGCTGCTTCTCCACATTCAACACGGAAATGTACTGCATCGATTCAAGCTCTTGGAGGCGCTATCTCCTGGGCGGGAAAAAAAAAAAAAAATAAAAAAAAAAAAAAGAAAAAAAGGATTCAATGACTGGAAGCATGCAGTCATTCTAATCGAGTGCATGAGCGTTCGCATGTGCATTGTGCGATATCATCCGCTGTCAGACAGAGCACATCCGCAGGTCGGTGGACACTGAACTCGTCAAACAGGTGAGGGGATTGTGTCCTATTGCGGGAGGTGCTGAAACGAAGTGTGAGCGTGATATACGTTTCTTGCTGAGCGT
The DNA here is from genome assembly GCA_035128595.1 of Eptatretus atami. Lineage (NCBI taxonomy): Eukaryota > Metazoa > Chordata > Myxini > Myxiniformes > Myxinidae > Eptatretus > Eptatretus atami. The sequence goes on from CM068964.1 coordinate 65,615,331, forward strand.
GGTCTAGCGTTCCGTGGACGGATGAAATTGTGGGTCACGGACGATGGTAACTACCTTGGTTAATGGAATTACTGCGGATACGATCGATTTTTGGCGCAGCACATCAGAAATATGCAACAAGGTAGGCTACACCAACTACTTATCATCTATGACATGTTGAAGAGTTAGTCTCCATCATCGGAAAATTGTTCTGGATAACATCGTCGCTCTTGTGAAAGAGGCAAAACATTCTCTGTGTCAGTCGATTCTACTCCTGACATAAGCACATCGACCAGCTCACAGATTTTCTACGATACATCGAGAACGTGCTCCAGTGGAGCGTTTCATGACCTTTCTGAGCAACACAGGACACACTGGCCTCTAGCAAGCGAGGCATTACTGATTTTGAAAGCCACTGGAATTGGACATCGCTAAGCCGAGACGTCTTACGATCGCATCTAATATGAGTGCCGATACAACGGGATGCAGGGAATGATCAACAGAGAAACCCTCTCGCAATATTTGTGCCATGGTGACCATCACTAGAACTTAGTCGGTCGGCGGCTGTGGGATGCTGTAGACTGCAGCAGCATTTTGAATTCGTGGAACAGTGTATGTATTTCAGCTTCACCGTCACGCTACGCCAGATTATTGACGCCCGAAGCAAAGGTCTGCAAGTACCAAGCGCCTCAGCAAACACTCGCTGGTCGGCTCATTCTGATGCAACCGAGCTCTTGTAGCGGTTAAGCGAAATCATAGATGTCCTCGATGAATCGCACGAATGAACAACTGAATAGTGAAATCGCCAAGCCACTCACAAACGATGTGCACGCTCGAGATAGGGTTCTATGCTGGATTCTGGTCTACTGTCCTTGGTAATTTGATCTACGGAGTAAAACCCTCAGTCGTAGAAGCTACGATCTCACACAGGGCAGCTGTCAATTCACTGGCGAGCTTCTGCAGTCATTCAGCGATCAGTTGATACATTCGTTGTTCGAGTGGAGCGCTCAGGTAGGAGGAATTCCTCGCGGATCGGCGTAGACGAAAGCGTAATGTCCGCCTTGCTCCCCTTGGACTACGGACACCTCCCGAAGTAGAACTAGACGCCAAGTGAGTCCTTTCTCAGTGTAGTTGGCAGTGATGAGTATGCTGTCGCAGTTGAAAACGTCAAATGCTTACAGCGAGATGAGCGACAGATTGATTCCTGCGTGCTCTGTTCAACTCGATGGGAGCAGATTCGAAAGTCATGCTCGAAGCTCGTCGAGCTGTAGCGGAAGATCTTAACCTGACCTCACAGACGAAACGATTCAGTTTCAAGCCATGATGAAGGAGTCAGACCAGACCGGCCATACTGAACTCGAGATGTACAGTTTTCTCATCGAGCGAAAAACTCACCGATACTTCCAAATGTGGAAGTGCTGGCTTCGGATTACCTCTCACTGATGGGTCGAACTGCTCGGGAGCCGCTCGTTTCGAACTCAAGCTTATCAAGAACCATCTTCGCTCCACGATGGGGCAGCAGAGACTGGTCAATCTGACCATCATTTCAAACCGAATCTGATGTGCTCAATTCCATGCAGGTTGACAGTATCATATCTGAGTCGCTGCGCGAAGTCGCACAGGAAGCTTGTCCATTTATTAAGGCACCGTGTGTTGTTCATTGATGTGGATGACACTGCCGTATTTGCGGTCCTGGAAGTCGGCTATAATCATCCATTTCGGAATTATCTTGCCCAGAGGGTTTGAGAGTTAGAAATTTTTAGTCGAGTTCGTGTGTGATAATAGACAGTGCGTCGTTTGTTTTTCTTTATTGGTCTTACTCTTACTCTTGCGCAACAGCATTTTTGTGATTATTTTAGAATGAGCTCAGAGATAAGTCATCAGCTCATAGATAAGTACCAGCCATATCAATAACAATCGTCCATCTTGTCATATTGTCAGATTTATTGTAATTTGTGAACATATATGCCAATCATTCCTGATCAGGATCTGCCAAATCTATAGATACAAGTTCAGTTGTTGATGAAATAGCAGTTATAATTTAAGTTGTTGTTAATCTCCAATTTGGGGGCCCCCCAACAATCATTGTGCCCACGGCCCCCACTGGTAAATCCGGCCCTGGTGCAGGTGACGTCATGGCTGAACGGTCGGCCATTGAGGGAGTTGGTATTTCCCGAGGGAAGAACGGGCAAGCCGTAAACCACCACGTGGCGGTGCAGAAAAAAGAAAAAAAGCCTTGCTCCAAATACACGGCCTGGCAGAGATGTGGCAAGCATCCTCGTTGGGCATAGGAGCATTAGTTAGTGGGAAGGATTTAGCTTAGATAGACCGGCCTCATGGGGCATGAGCTCTCTCCATGGGGCCCATGGACTAGTTAGGGAATGCTAGGTTAGGTTTAGAAGAAATGGATTTTCGGGAACATGGCGACATGGAATGTGTAGTGGGACGTAGCTTAGCTACGTAGATTAAATGTACGTGCGTTAGAGTAAGGACGACTAGGAGGCACGGTTTGGGGAATTTGCTCGCAGAGTGTGAATTGAAAAAAAAGGGTCATGAATGAGTGTGGGGGCAGCAGCCGAAGTGTGAATGGATGCATGGTGCGAAGACTGAGTTGGGGAGGAGTGATCCACCAAATGACCCGGGGTCAGTTTAATGTTAGTTAGTGGGGAAGTCAAATTTACAAAAAGGAGGTCGTTTTGTGTTGGTGTTGAATGAAGGCACGATACCCATTTGGAGGGTGCAGGAGTAAAATTGACCGGCTGGAAGCATGGCTTGGGAAGGTGAGTACCGAGTAGTGGCACCCGGCACAAAGTAGTCGGCCAGAGTAAGCCAAGGGTCCAAGGGACGGGATAGTGTACTGGGCGGGCGACCGCGGAACAGGACCCGGAGCACCAAAGATGCCACGTGGCAATGGAGGGGGCAATGCCGGGAAGGGCAACCACCCCGCGTTCATAGGGAGCAGGTAGGCTCGGAGGCAGCCTAGGGCCCGGGGATGCCATGGCTAGAGTTCGTAAGAGGGAGAATCCTGCCAAGTGAGCCACGCTGCCCAGCCACGAAATTGTGCAAGGGCACGGAAGAAATTGGGGCGAAGCCCAAATTTTAAATGACACCAACACAGGCGACGGGAGTCATGGTTTTTAGAACGATAGTTTAAGTGCAGGCGGTGGAAAAGCCGGGTTTTTAAAGTAGGATAGTTAGAGATGTAACCCTTCGCTCGATCCATCCTTTGCTCTCTGTAGGCCGCTGGACTCACCTTGGTAGATTGCTGAAATCTGAGAGGCCATTCTGAGGCTTTGTTGGGCCTCGAGACAGGACGCTAGCCTCTTCCTTATTCCCCTCCAGAAAGGATTTTGGAGTCGGCTAGGTTGACAGGACGGTTAGCCGGACAAAGACAGAAAGGGTTAGGGAGACGATTATTTTTTAAAAAAAAAAGGGGCTAAATTGTGTGTTTTGTGTTGAAATTAAGGGAGTGGTATGGACAGAGACAGGCAAAGGAGATAGGTTGGGGGGAGACAGTAGGGTAGGTCGAGCCGTGGTTCAGAGCGGCCGGCACACCGCACTCTCTCCAGACCCACACGGAACGAGACCAGAGGCCGGCCAGCTTCACCTGCCGGCCTGTTGTGCTGTATCGCCTGTTCCGCTTTGCCTTGCCATGCCTTGTTCGCTACCTCTGCCTTAACCCATGCCTGCTACCCTGGTTGCATTTGCCCCTGTGTCCACCAACTATCCATGTGCGCCAGGACTACAGTTGGTTTGCAAGGACTGCCTGCAGGCAGCTAACCATCCTTTTTGTGTTTTGCATCTACATCCAGCCATTCCACTGTGCCAGGACTTCTTTCAAGCCAGAACTGTTGACTGTGCAATGACTTTTGCCTTTTTCCCCACATCACAGGTCCTGGTTAGTGTAAATATTATTTAAGGTAAAAATTGTAAATAAGTTTGCAACCCACCGTGTTTGTCGAGCGCCGGCAATTTATTTAAGTTGTCCGAGTGAGTCTGTTAGTTAGTTACGCAGCGCATTGGGTTATTTATTGGGACATGTATGAAAAAATGTCGCACTCAGGGATCCGAAGGTAAAATGTACTCGGGAGAACTTACACATGCTGGTCACACGAAAATTTGTCGACTCGACGAGTCTGTAAAAAGGGGAGAGTAGTGTTTACGAATCTGGAAGCTTACTGCACTCAACATACAGTCCTATAGAACAGTTATATCGGTAAGTATGTGATTTTAGTTGGGTCCGTCCCTTGTCTAATGGGTAATTAAATGTACATGGGCTGAAAGTTACTTTGATAGTCAGGGTTTTCTTTATTTTTAAATCCTCAATACTACAACAACTCACCTTCACCTCGCTCTGGCCGACGCCATGGTGCGGAGTTCAAGAGGAGCCTTGCAGCGGCCCTCGACCAATCAGCGTGCTACGAGTGAGGTGGCCGCCGTCAGCCAATCAGACCCGCGACGGTGAGAAGGCGCTCGCGTGACGTCACCACGCTCCCGGCCAATCGACGGACTGTGGCCAGTGACAGGCAACGAGCGATTCTGCGCGCCAAAACGTCCATTGAGGGAGAGCGGGGAGCGGAGCTTCCCCCCCCCCCGACAGGGTGAATAAGGTGCGGCGCGATCGGACCACAAGGAGAGCTCAAGAGATCCTTCCTCGACCAGACCGCAACGGTTGCACGCCGTGTCTCTGTCGGTGAACAAGGAGAGAGAAACGGGTGACACGAGTGGTTGTCCGTTCGCCTCACACGCGAAGGTCTGAGTCCGCCAGCTCGAACACACGAGGTGGACAGGTCGAGGCAGGCTCTGTCTTCAGTCTCCTTTCCCTCAGACTGGAGGCCTCAATAAAGGCTGTGGCCACTGGTTCTTGGGTACGTGTGTGTGTGTGTGTTTGTGGCGCCAGTCTATTAAGTAAAACTGCATAAGTGCTTGTACATAATTGCTATTCCTTCTATATTCGGTTAACTGCCTTCTTGCGTGCTTCCTCCTACCCATTATAAATAACCATGTGTTAATGTATCAGTTTGTTGCTGCGTTTCCTCCATTGCTTAGCATGACGCGTGTTGGTGAATTATAAAGGCTGTTGCCGCGGAAATGTACGATTGGACCGACGGGACTTCGGAACCGTCCACTCGGGTTGCGCAGTGTCGGGCACGCTAATGGCTCGACTCGTACGAGGGCCGTCGAGGGTGTGTATCGGTAAATCGCCACGTGGAGCTTTGAGTTTTGAAGATGGCAAATAACCTGTACCATGTGGTGTAATTTTGACGATTCACGTCCGGTAAGGGACCCGTACTTGTCGGAGTTTTCCGAAGGTACGATCTCGATTCCAGGTGTTCGGTGGAGTCGACTCTGCAGCTCCATCTAGCGGTCGTGCTCATCGCCGATACCCGGTCCGCAACAGTATCACAGGATGATCGCCGTCATGACTGGTGACAGTTGTACGTAGCAGGGGTCCAGTTGTTGCGGTTGTGCTTGATTGCCATGGTTCAGACATCATTCCTCCATGCTAAGAATGGTTTATAGCCTGATGTGGGTAACACCACTGTCCTCTGTAGATGGCTGAGCTGTTTCGACACTGTATCACCTCGGTAATCTTGTGGTTATACACGAGGTTGTGCTGGTTAAGCTGTTGCATTGGTTTGTGACCGTAACTGGAATAGCACTGAGTGTGGTGAACAAGTAGCTGTAAATGTAATAAACTTACAGATAAGTCCGTCTAATTCCATCATTGTCTGTTTCTCTTAAAGTAGAGAGCCTATACGTAACTCGCTTACATGAAGATCTTAGCTTCCTCAGTTTGAGCCCCTGTCATGCTGTCAACAGAACATCAGGTGGGTTGACTCGGCCTGTCATCCTTCCGAGGTTGGTAAAAGGAGTACCAGCTTACTTGGAAGAATGAGCCATTCGAGTCCCCTGTATCAGAGTGGTGATCCATCCAGGATTGTGCCCCCGACCCAATGAAAAACTGCATCAGGAAAAAGGGACTTGCGTCTGAAGATGCAAAAGGAGTGGCTCTTTTTCTTTTTCTTCTATTGAAAAGCATTTGCCATTCCTAGGACCATGCATGCAACTTCGTGAAGTCTTGAATGCCTCTTAAACTAAATGCAACCTTGCTCAATATTTTTGTGTCATCAGCAAACTTCAAAATTAGTGCTGGCAAATCCATGTTCAATGGTCCACACCATTTTCATTGCCATTGCTCTTGATGAGAAACAGGGATGCTCTTAACCCAGATTCCAATGGAACCCCACTCACAACATTTGACCAACATTCCACTAGGATCATGTTGCATATATGTTGATGACTCTGCTTTCTCCCACACAACCAAAGTGAGACCCAGCTTGTCACTTTTCCTCCTATTGCATGAGCACTTAGCTTCACCAGTAGCGTCTGATGACGAACCTTATCAAAGACTTTGGAAAAATTCAAATAAATGACATCTACAGGAGTGCCATTTCCAGTAGCCATGTGACCTCCTCCACAAAAAAACCTAGTAGGTTAGTTTTGGCAAGAACACCCCCTCATGAATTCATGTTGTGAGTCCTTTATCAGCTGAAAGTCAATCAAATGTTTCACAAGAGAATATCTGATTATCGACTCCATTACTTTGCATATTTGTGAGGTCAAACTCACTGGTCTGCAATTGTTTTTCCAGTTTGGACGTATTCATAACGAGTTGGACGTATGCATAACGTATTAGTAACGTACACAGAACGTTTCGATAACATATAGATAACTTATATCAACGAATGCTGAGCGTGTTGTCGGCGTTCACAACCTATGCCCAACGATAGTCTAACTTATGCATAGCGCCCGGCAGCGTATCGCCGACGATCACGTGGCTAGCTTATTAAAAGGCTGCGGCTCGACGATTCAAATCATAACCGCACTAGACATCGAAGTGTCAAGCCGCTGTCACACCTTGACGTTTTAGCCAGCGTTTGCCGACGTATGAAAATTTGCCGAATACGCTGGCACACGTCGAATACGTTATGGGTAAGTTTTGTATATGTTAAGAGCACGCTGAAGCACGCTGGCATTCGTTGTAGTACGCCGAGTACGTCGACCAATTTTCAGCATGTTGAAAATTTTTCGACATATGCCAGCGTATGACGCACACGTTCCGCATACGCTGGGCATAAGTTGTAGGCACGTTACGCGATCGTTGACACACGTCGACACACGTTACTTGTAAGTTACTCATAAGTCGAAACACGTCGAGGTAATGTTTAGCTTACCCGAAACTTATTTCTAACCTATGAGTAACGTGCTTTGAACCGATGAGTAACGTGCTTTGAACACTATGTGTAACGTATCTCCAACCATATTGACGTATGTAGATGTATTTGACGTCTTCCGGACGACCACAGAACTTTCTGAACGTGTTTACTAACTTACAGCTACCGTATAATGGCGTATGGCAGCGTTTAGGGGAATTGGTATATATAAATGGGTTCACAGGAGGAACCCGTCAGTGTTCCAGACTCCATGGTTTTTTTTTTCTTCGGCATGACGGTGATGTTGACACTTCGATTTCTAGTGTGGTTATGATTTAAAGTGTCAACATCACCGTCATGCCAAGAAAAAAAAAACAAACAAACAAAAAAAAAAAACCATGGAGTCTGGAACACTGACGCTAAACATTACCTCAACGTATTTCGACTTATGAGTAACTTACAAGTAACGTGTGTCGATGTGTGTCAACGATCGCGTAACGTGCCTACAACACGTTACTCATAGGTTAGAAATAAGTTTCGGGTATGCTAAACATTACCTCGACGTGTTTCGACTTATGAGTAACTTACAAGTAACGTGTGTCGACGTGTGTCAACAATCGCGTAACGTGCCTACAACACGTTACTCATAGGTTATAAATAAGTTTCGGGTACGCTAAACATTACCTCGACGTGTTTCGACTTATTGAGTAACGTGTGTCGACGTGTGTCAACGATCGCATAACGTGCCTATAACACGTTACTCATAGGTTAGAAATAAGTTTCGGGTACGCTAAACATTACCTCGACATGTTTCGACTTATGAGTAAGTTACAAGTAACGTGTGTCGACGTTGTCAACGATCGCGTAACGTGCTACAACTTATGGCCAGCGTATACGGAACGTGTGAGTCATACGCTGGCATACGTCGAAAAATTTTGAGCATGTTAAAATTTGTCGACGAGCTCGGCGTTCTACGACGTATGCCAGGCTGCTTCAGTGCTCTTAACGTATACCAAACTTACCCATAACGTATTCGACGTGTGCCAGCGTTTTAGACAAATTTTTCATACGTCGGCATACGCTGGCTAAATCGTCAAGGTGTGACAGCCCCTAAGTAAT
>CM068964.1:65629997-65655075 GCA_035128595.1 Eptatretus atami
CCACGAGAGGAGATGTTCTTCAGATGCTTCATCGTTTGGTAACCACGGTAGTTTGCCTGGCAGAGAAAAGGACAAATTAAAATGATGGAGAAGCTTCATTCAACGAGTCACAGTGGATGAGGAGTTGGATTAACATCAAGTTGAGATGGTTGTCAGTTTATGGTTAAGTTAAATATTTTGAGCCATTAATGGTTACGTTGGTGAGCCGGCAAGATCGAGGATCCTGAGTAATCCACTGGGCTGTTCAATTAATATCAGTGGGGTTGACTCTGCCTTCATATCTTTTGATGTCAGCAAAATGAGTGCCAGCGACTGGCAATCCTGTGTTGGAAAGTGGTGACCTGTCCAGGATTGGCCCAATACCAAGGATACTGGATTTGGCAGCACCAACGCTCTGCCAAGAGTAGGTTCCCAATGGATGGATTGTTGCTACAGATTGGTGAAAGAATTGTACATGGATTTCTTAATTTTGCCTGAGGTCGCTCCAATATCCCACACAATGATTGGATTCCAGGATTTTTATTTATTTTCTTGACGATTGAGCGATGAAGAAGCAACAACAAGTAGAAACAGCACTCGGTAGAGCCAGACATATATGCCAGGCTGAAACAGTTTATGTTTTGATGCCCACTGAGAGGCCTGGATTCTCGATCCATAACTTCCACAATCTATCGGCTTGTTTCTTGTCACCGACTCACCTCATCCATCCAAGTTTTTATCTGAATCCGTCCACAACGTTTTGAGATATCGTGCTCTGTATGTTTTTTTGCCCGATCACTCAATAGTAAGGAATCAATCAAAAATTATAGTATCCGGATCTTCACCAAAATCTAATCATCGCTGATACTCTGAAGCAAATGAATAACTCCTGCCTTGACCAGTGTGCAGCGAGTGGTTCGTCTGTTTTTGGAGGTTCCTTGACACAAGGTTACACGCTTGCGATCTTGAGTTTGTGTTTGCTGTCTGGGCAGCAGTATTTGCACTGTCCACAAATTGATTAGGGTACTTTTGGACATTTCAGGTGAAATGACTGTCTTCGGATGTGAAAAGGGAAACACAGTTGATTGTCGACTCGGCGTGAAATGAATTTTTTTTCCACACTCATGGGAAAGTTATTGTTCATTGTGGAGTGACATTAAGAAGAATTTTTAAATATTCTCATCAATCACTTCCTGGGGTAATCTGGACATAATGGCACCGCCTTTCTCCAACCACACTGCCGGTGAATTTTCCTCAGGAGGAATTTCTTCCTCCACATGCGATGCCAACCTAATGGGGCTTGCCGTTGTTCTATCCTGTAAATGTTGAATGCCAATCGAGAAAGCAGCACAACACTATTTTTAAAGTCTTTGGTGGGTGACTCGGCTGGGGTTTGAAGCAGCCGACCTCTCAGACTCGGTGAGGACGCTCCAGCCATGACACCAATTGAAGATTGAAATCCCAGTTTCAATTTGCAATCTCCTGAATAATTTTTCGTCAAGTCTGTCTTTCCATTCCTTGTACAGCATTCCAGAAACCACGCTGAGGTTCTTCGAGTACATAATGAGTGGGAATTGTTTGTCAGCTTGCAACAAGTCGAGGATACCAGGGACTCACGAAGATGTAAGTTTGTACTTCATGATCATGAAGCTTGAACTCAATCATGTGAAGTAGGAAGTGAGAAGACGGAAAACATACGAGGATTTTACCTGGATTCCATGGACAGCGTACAAAATGGACAAATCACAAACTACGTTGTGGGCTTTAACTTATTCACCCAACTTGCTGATCCATGGTTCTGCAGAAAAACATCCCAACATGTAAACCTGGTGTATTTCTGCCCATATTCATAGCTCGAGGGTTGGTGAAGCAGGAAATGTATCAAAGTGGTGCTCTTACCTGGATAGTTGTGGCACTTTCGTGCTGTTTTTGGACTCATTCCGCGATGACGTGGTCTTGTCGATGCTCCGAATAGCAACCGACTTCACCGTGTTTACGGAACCTGGCAAGACGCTCGTTCTTCATCTGTTCTACATGAGTCGTTGGTCACGTGGAAAACCATGGATTGGGCTGACAGCATTTTTCACCCAACCTGGCTGTTGAACTCACAATGAGGGTTTTTTTCAGCAATTCCTTAATTTGGAATTGAAAAATTTACATTGTCTTTTTCTTTATTATGCTCGAGCATTTCCTGCTGAAGTGGTTCAAGCCAATTTTGTATGGAGATAACCGGTGATAACTCGATGGTTCCAGCTCTTGTCCAGACCGGTGAAAATATCCTTGTTGAGGTCATTCTGCAAGTGGGATTGTCAGGACAGTGTGGTTGCCATGTGGTTCAGGGTCCTTGTGCTGAGCTCATGACGTCTCCCGTGTGGCAGGGAACAATGGGACAGCGTAACACGTTCGTTTTTGTGATATGCTTTGGAATAATTGAAAGTAGATTCATCAAGGATGCTAGTCTGTTTGGGAGAGTTTGAGGGTGTGGGGTGGGGTAAGCAGAAGCATGGCCATGTTATTGAGTTAAACATATTATTGCAATTATTATTTTAAATAGGTAAGTGAATGGCAATTCAAAGGCCAATTTTTTATCAGGGAAAAGGTTTAACTTACTGTAGGTCGTTGCCAACATATCCTGTCCTAAGGAATCTCTGAAAGCAAGACATTCTGCAATGACACAGAACAGCAACAACAATACAATTTGTAAAGCAATGATCCTCACTTCTGGTGACTTCTCATCCAAAGTCTACACATTTGAATCAAAACAATCAGGAAAAAAATTAATTTTCACTTGTTCGTTTGCATCGTTTCCACATTCGCATTCTGTATTCAAGGCACTTATTTTTGTCCCGTTGTTCCCGTATTTTGTACACAGAATACGCTTTTTCGTCCGTCGGTCCAACCGCCCGTGTGTAACGCTACTTTCCACCCCATTGGTTGACAGCTGGCCTGACTCCATCAACATTGAAACCTAGCCTGTAAATCATACGGCTGCCATGTTCGGCCTGTGCATTAGCCAAAGATGCCATCAGAGCTGTCACATTCACAATCACCATGCCGCTCCCTATAAAGATTTCCCTTCAATGTAAAATAGCCAAAGTGACCGTAACAAGGGATCCTTACAAGCCAAGGTGATGATTGTGATGTTACACATAGTTACAAGATCGTTACATAGTTACACCCGTTACACATCGTTACAGTTTACAGCCAAAGTGATGAATTGTGATGTTAACAATAGTAGATGATTGGTGATGTTGACAGTCGATAAGTGGTGATGTTAACATAGTAGATGATTGTGATGTTGACAGTCGATAAGTGTGAAGTTAACATAGTAGATGATTGTATGGTTGACATTCAATAAGCTGTCAGCATTTCACATCACCATGCCTCCCTATAAAGTTTTTTCCGCCTTCAATGTAAAATAGCAAGTGGACCGTTACAAGGATCGTTACTAGCAAGGTGATGAATGTGGTTAATTAGTTACAAGATCGTTACATAGTTACACCCGTTACAAGATCGTTACGATTACAAGCCAAAGTGATGATTGTGTTAACATAGTAGATATTGTGATGTTGACAGTCGATAAAGTGTCGATGTTAACAATAGAGATGATTGTGATGTTACATAGTAGAGATTGTGATGTTGACAGTCGTAAGTGTGATGATAACATAGTAGATGATTGTGATTTGACAGTCGATAAGTGTGATATTAACAGAGTAGATTGATTGTGATGTTGACATAGTAAGATGATTGTGATGTTAACATAGTAGACGAGTTGTGAATGTTAACAGAGTAGATGATTGTGATGTTAACATGGTAGATGATTTTTTGGATGTTAACATGTAGATAAGTGTGATATTGACAGTCGATAAGTGTGAAGTTAACAGCATGGTAGATGAGTGTGATATTTAACATAGTAGATGATTGTGGATGTTAACATGGTAGATGAGTGTGATGTTAACAGAAGAGATGAGTGTGATGGTCAACATTAGTAGATGATTGGTGATGTTAACATAGTAGATGATTGTGATGTTGACAGTCGATAAGTTGTGATGTTAACATAGTATATGATTGTGATGTTAACATAGTAGATGATGGTGATGTTAACATAGTAGATGATTGTGATGTTGACAGTCGATAGTGTGATGTTAACATAGTAGATGATTGTGATGTTGACAGTCGATAAGTGTGAAGTTAACATAGTGAATGATTGTGATGTTGACAGTCGTATAAGTTGTGAATGTTAACAGAGTAGATGATTGTGATGTTAACAATAGTGATGATTGGGTGATATAAACATAGTAGATGAGTGTGTGTTAACGAGTAGATTGATTGGTGATGTTACATGGTAGATGATTGTGATGTAACATTGTAGATGAGTGTGATATTTGACAGTCGAATAAGTGTGAAGTTACCATTGTAGATGAGTGTGATATATAACATAGTAGATGAGTGTGGATGTTAACTAGTAGAATGAATGTGATGTTAAATGGTAGAGTGTAATGTTAGGCATAATAATGAATGTAATGTTAACGTAGTAGATGAATGTGAGTTAACATAGTAGATGAATGTGAATGTTAACATTGTAGATGAGTGTGGTATTGACAGTCGTAAGTGTGAAGTTAACATGTAGATGAGTGTGATATAACATCGTAGATGATTGTGGATGTTAACATGGTAGAATGAGTGTGATGTTAACAATAGAAGATGATTGTGATGTCAACATAGAAGTGATTGGTGATGTCAACATAGTAGATTTGATTTTGGTGGGGGATTGTTAAACCAAAATAGTAGATGATTGTGATGTTGAAGTCCGATAAGTGTGAGTAACATAGTAGTATGAATTGTGAATGTTTGAGCAGTCCGAATAAGTGTGGATGTTAACAGAGTAGATGATTGTGATGTAACATAGTAGATGATTGTGATTTAACAGAGTGATGATTGTGAATGTTAACATGTAAAATGATTGTTGATGTTAACATTTAGATGAGTGTGAATATTGACAGTGATAAGTGGTGAAGTTAACATTGTAAGATGAGTGTGATATAACATAGTAGATTATTGTGATGTTTAACATGGTAGATGAGTGTGATGTTAAACCGAGTAGATGAGTGTGGGAATGTTTAACCATGGTAGATGATTGTGGATGTTAAATGTAAAGATGAAGTGTGATATTGAGAAGTCGATAAGTGTGAAGTTAACATTGTAGATGAGTGTGATATTAACATAGTAGATGAGTGTGAATGTTAACATAGTAGATGAAATGTGATGTAACATGGTAGAGTGTAATGTTAGCATAATAGATGAAATGTGATGTTTAACATAGTAGATGAAAGTGATATTGACGTCGATAAAGTGTGAAGTTAACATTGTAGATGAGTGTGGATATAACATAGTAAGATGATTGTGGATGTTAACATGGTAGTGAGTGTGATGTTAACAGAGTATATGAGTGTTGATGTCAACATAGTAGATGATTGTGATGTCAACATAGTAGATGATTGTGAATGTGACAGTCGATAAGTGTGATATTAAACATAGGCAGATGAATTGTGATGTTGACAGTCAATAAGTGTGATGTTAACACAGTAAGATGATTGGTGATGTTGACAGTCGATAAGTGTGATGTTAACAGAGTAGATGATGCGATGTTAACAGAGTAGATGAATTGCGATGTAAAATAGTAGATGATTGTGATGTTTAACAATTGGAGATAAGTGTGATGTTAACAGAGGTAGTGATTGTGATGTTAACATGGTAGATGATTGTGATGTTAACATTGTAGATGAGTGTGATATTGACATCGAATAAGTGGTGAAGTTAACATTGTAGATGACGTGTGATATTAACAAGTAAGATGAGTGTGATGCTAACATAGTATAGGTGAAATGTGATGTTAACATTGGTAGAGTGTAATTTACATAAGTAGATGAATGTGAAATGTTAACATAGTAGATGAATGTGGTTAAACATTGTAGATGAGTGTGATATTGACAGTCCGATAAGTGTGAAGTTAACATTGTAGATGATGTGATATTAACAATAGTAGATTATTGTGATGTTAAATGGTAGATGAGTGTGATGTTAACAGGTTAGGTGTAGTGTGATGTCAACATAGTAATGATTGTGATGTCACATAAGTAAGATGATTGTGATGTCAACCATAGTAGATTGATGTGATAGTTGACAAGTTTGATAAGTGTGATGTTAAATAGTAGACTGATTGTGATGTTGACAGTCGATAAGTGTGATGTTAACATAGTAGACTTGATTGTGTGTTGACAGTCGATAAGTGTGAGTTACAGAGTAATCATTGTGATGTTAACAATAGTAAGATTATTGTGATGTTAACATAGATAATGGTGTGATGTAACAGAGTAGGTGAGTGTGATGCAACATAGAGATGATTGTGATGTCAACATTGTAGATGAAAGTGTGATATTGACAAGTCGATAAGTGTGAAGTTAACATTGTAGATTAGTGTGATATTAACATAGTAGAATGAGTGTTGGATGTTAACATAGTAGATAGTGTGGATGTTAACATGTAGATGATGTGTGTTAACATGGTGATGAATGTGCATGTTATCTCATAGTAGATGAATGTGATGTTATCGATAGTAAATGAGAGTGTGTTGTTTAACATAGTAGATGATTGGATGTGTTGACAGTCGAAGTGTGATGTTCAACATAGTAGATGATTGTGATGTTAACATAGTAGATGAGTGTGATGTTGAACAGTCGATAAGTGTGAAGTTAACAATAGTAGATGATTGTGATGTTGACAGTGCAATAAAGTTGTCACATTCACAATCACCAATGCCCTCCCTATAAGTTTTCCCCTTCAATGTAAAATAGCCAAAGTGACCGTACAAGGGCGTTACACTAGCCAAGGTGATGGAATTTGATGTTAACATAAGTTTCAAAGATTCGTTACATAGTTACAACACCCGCTTACAAGATCCGTTAAGTTGACAAGCCAAGTGATGATTGTGAATGTAACATATAAGAGTGATTGGTGATTGTTCGAACAGTCGAATAAGTGTGATGTTAACAGAGTAGATGTTGTGATGTTAACATAGTAGACCGAGTGTGAATGTTAACAGAGTAGATGATTGTGATTGTAACATGGTAGATGATTGTGCATGTTTAACATTGTAGATGAGTGTGATATTTGACAGTCGATAAGCGTGAAGTGTAAGCATTGAAGATGAGTGTGATAATTAACATAGTAGATGAATTGGTGATGTTAGACATGGTAGATGAAGTGTGATGTTAACAGAGTAGATGAGTGTGATGTCAACATAGTAGATGATTTAGGATGTTAAACATAGTAGATGATTGCTGTATGTTGACAGCCGATAAGTGTGATGTTAACATAGTAGATGGAATTGTGATGTTAACATAGTAGATGGTTGTGATGTTAACATAGTAAGATGAGTGTGATGTTTATACAGAGTAGATGATTGTGGATGTTAACATGGTTGATGATTGTGATGTTAACATTGTAAGATGAGTGTGAATATTGACAGTCGATAAGTGTGAAGTTAACATTGTACGATGAGTGTTGATAATTAAACATAGTAGATGATTGTGATGTTAACAATGGTAGATGAGTGCGATGTTACACAAGACGTACATGAGTGTGATGTCGGTACATAGTAGATGATTGTGATGTTGACAGTCGATAAAGTGTGATGTTAACATAGTAGAATGATTTGGTGATGTTGACAGTCGATAAGTGTTGATGTTAACAATCATAGATGCTTGTATCGTTGACAGTCGATAAGTGTGATGTTAACAGAGTATACTGATTGTGATGTAAATAAGTAGATGATTGTGATGTTAACATAGTAGATGCAGTGTGATGTTAACAGAGTTAGAATTGATGTTGATGTAACATGGGTAGATGATTTTGTGATGTTAACATTGTTAGATGAGTGTGATATTGACAGTCGATAAGAGTGAAGCTTAACATTGTAGATGAGTGTGATATAACATAGTAGATGAGTGTGATGTTAACAATAGGCAGATGAATGTGGATGTTAACATGGTAAAGTGTAATGTTTAAGCATAAATAGTATGAATGTGATGTTAACATAGTAGATGAATGTGGATGTTAACATACGTAGATGAATGTGATGTTAACATCTGTAGATTGAGTGTGATATTGACAGTCGATAAGTGTGAAGTTAACAATTCGTAGATGAGTGTGAATATTACATGTAGATGATTGTGATGTTACATGGTAGATGATGTGATTGTTAACAGTGGTAGGTGAGTGGTGACGTCAACATAGTAAAGATGATTGTGTATGTCAACATAGTAGATGATTGTGATTCAACATAAGTAGATGATTGTGATGTTGACAGTTGAATAAGTGTGATGTTAACACTAGTAGATGTTGTGATGTGACAGTCGATAGTGTGATGTTAACCAGAGTAAATGATTAGTGATGTTAACATGGTAGATGATTGTGATGTTAACATTGTAAAGATGAGTGTGATATTACAGTAGATAAGTGTGAAATTAAACATATGTAGAATAGTGTGATATTACATAGTAGATTATTGTGATGTTACATGGTAGATTGAGTGTGATTTTAAGCAGAGTAGATGAGTGTGATTCAACATAGGTAGATGATTGGTGAATGTTAACATAGTAAGATGAATTGTGAATGTTGACAGTCGATAGTGTGATGTTAACAATTAGTAAGATGAGTGTGATGTTAACAGAGTAAAATGATTGTGATGTTTAACATAGTAGATTAATGTGAGCATGTTAACATGCGTAGATGAGTGTGTGTTAACAGGAGAATGAGTTGGATGTCAACATAGTAGACTGATTTGTGATGTCAAACTAGTAGATTGATGGTGATATTGACAGTCGATAAGTGTGAAGTTAACATTGTACGAATTGAGTGTGATTTCAACAGAGTTAAGATGAGTGTGATGTCAACAATAGTAGATGATTGTGATGTTAACATAGTAGATTGATTGGTGATATGACAGTCGATAAGTTGAAGTTAACTTGTAGATCAGTGTGATATTAACATAGTAGATGATTGTGATGTTAACATAGTAGATGAGTGGTGATGTTAACAGTGTAGTGGAGTGATGTCAACATAGTAGATGATTGTGAATGTCAACAATAGTAGATGATTGTGATGTTGACCAGTTGATAAGTGTGATGTTAACATAGTAGATGATTGTGATGTTGAGCAGTCGATAAGTGTGATGTTAACATAGTAGATTTGTGATGTTGACAGTCGATAAGTGTCGATGTTCAACAGAGTAGATCATTGTGAGTAACATAGTAGATGATTGTGATGTTAAAGTAGATGAGTGTGATTGTTAACAGAGTAGGTGAGTGTGAGTCAACATAGTAGATGAATTGTGATGTCAACATTTAGTATGAGTGTGACTATTGACAGTCGATAAGGTGAAGTTAAACATTGTAGATGAGTGTGATTATTGACAATAGTAGATGAGTGTAGATGTTAACATAGTAGATGAAATGTGATGTTAACATGGTAGATGAATGTGATGTTAACATAGTAGATGAATGGTGATGTTAACATGGTAGATGAATGTGATATTATCTAGTAGATGAATGTGATGTTATCATAGTAGATGAGTGTGGTTGTTAACTATCGTAGATGAATGTGATGTTGACAGTCGATAAGTGTGATGTTAACATAGTACGATGATTGTGATGTTAACGATAGTAGATGATTGTGATGTTGACAGTCCGATCAGTGTGAAGTAGACTGTAGTGAATTGTGATGTTGACAGTCAATAAGTTGTTCACATTCACAATCACCATTGCCTCCCTATAAGTTTTCCCTTCAATGTAAAATAGCACAAAGTGACCGTTCACAAGGCATCGTTACTAGCCAAGTGGATGAGTGATGTTAACATAGTTTCAAGATCGTTACATTAGTTACACATCACCGTTACAAGATCGTTACGTTACAAGCCAAGTGGATGATTGTGATGTTTAACATAGTACGATGATTCTGTGATGTTTGACACTCGATAAAGTGTGATGTTAACATAGTTAGATGATTGTGATGTTAACATAGTAGATGAATTGTGATTGTTGACAGTCGATAAGTGTGATGTTAACTAGTAGATGATTGTGATGTTGACATCGATAAGTGTGATGTTAACAGAGTAGTATGATGTGAGTTAACATAGTAGATGATTGTGATGTTTAACATAGTGAGTGTGATGTTCTAACAGAGTAGGTGAGTGTGATGTCAACATAGTAGATGATTGTGAATGTCAACATTGTAGATGAGTTGTGATATTTGACAGTCATAAAGTGTGAAGTTAACATTGTAGAATGAGTGTGATGTTAACATAGTAGATGATTGTGATGTTGACAGTCGATAAGTTGTGATGTTAACAAGTAGATGATGTGATTTTAACTAGTAGATGATTGTGATGTGACAGTCGATAAGTGTGAAGTTACATCGTAGATGATTGTGATGTTGACAGTCAATAAGCTGTCACATTCACAATCACCATGCCCTCCCTATAAGTTTTCCCTTCAATGTAAAATAGCCAAAGTGACCGTTACAAGGATCGTTACTAGCCAAGGTGATGAATGTGATGTTAACATAGTAGATGAATGTGATGTTCAATATAGTAGATGAATGTGATGTTAACATAGTAAGTTGAATGTGATGTTAACATAGTAGATGAATGTGATGTTAACATGGTAGATGAATGTGATGTTAATATAGTAGATGAATGTGATGTTATCATAGTAGAGAATGTGATGTGTTAATATAGTTAGATGAATGTGATGTTATCATAGTAGATGAATGTGATGTTAATATAGTAGATGAATGTGATGTTAACATAGTAGTTGAATGTGATGTTAACATAGTAGAGAAATGTGATGTTAACATGGTAGATGAATGTGATGTTATCATAGTAGATGAATGTGATGTTATCATCGTAGATGAGTGTGTTGTTAACATAGTAGATGATTGTGATGTTGACAGTCGTATAAGTGTGATGTTAACAAAGTAGATGATTGTGTGTTAACATTGTAGATGATTGTGATGTTGACAGTCGATAAGTGGTGAAGTTAACATCGTAAGATGATTGTGATGTGACAGTCAATAAGCTGTCACATTCACAATCACCATGCCCTCCCTATAAGTTTTCCCTTCAATGTAAAATGCCAAAGTGACCATTACAAGGATCGTGACTAGCCAAGGTGATGAATGTGATGTTAACATAGTTTACAAGATCATTACATAGTTACACCCGTTACAAGATCGTTACGTTACAAGCCAAAGTGATGATTGTGATGTTAAAATAGTAGATGATTGTGATGTTGACAGTCGATAAGTGTGATGTTAACATAGTAGATGATTGTGATGTTAAAATAGTAGATGATTGTGATGTTGACAGTCGATAAGTGTGATGTTAACATAGTAGGATATTGTGATGTTGACAGTCGATAAGTGTGATGTTAACAGAGTAGATGATTGTGATGTTAACATAGTAGATGATTGTGATGTTAACATAGTAGACGAGTGTAATGTTAACAGAGTTAGATGAGTGTGACATTGAACAGTCGATAAGTGTGAAGTTAACATTGTAGATGAGTGTGATATTAACATAGTAAATGTTGTGATGTTAACATGGTAATGAGTGTGATGTTAACAGAGTAGAGAGTGTGATGTCAACATAGTAGATGATTGTGATGTTAACATAGTAGATGATTGTGATGTTGACAGTCGATAAGTGTGATGTTAACATAGTAAGATGATTCATAGTAGATGATTGTGAATGTTAACATAGTAAGATGAGTGTGATGTTAACAGAGTAGATGTTTGTGATGTTAACATGGTAGATGATTGTGATGTTAACATTGTAGATGATTGTGATATTGACAGTCGATAAGTGTGAAGTTAACATTGTAGATGAGTGTGATATTAACATAGTAGATGATTGCGATGTAACAATGGTAGATGAGTGTGATGTTAACAGAGTAGATGAGTGTGATGTCGACATAGTAGATGATTGTGATGTGACAGTCGATAAGTGTGTGTTAACATAGTAGATGATTGTGATGTTGACAGTCGATAAGTGTGATGTTAACATGTAGATGATTGTGATGTTGACAGTCGATAAGTGTGATGTTAACATAGTAGATGATTGTGATGTGACAGTCGATAAGTGTGATGTTAACAGAGTAGATGATTGTGATGTTAACATAGTAGATTATTGTGATGTTAACATAGTAGATGATTGTGATGTTAACATGGTAGATGATTGTGAGTTAACATGGTAGATGAGTGTGATATTGACAGTCAATAAGTGTGAAGTTAACATTGTAGATGAGTGTGATATTAACATCGTAGATGAGGGGTGATGTTAACATAGTAGATGAATGTGATGTTAACATGGTAGAGTGTAATGTTTAGCATAATAGATGAATGTGATGTTAACATAGTAGATGAATGTGATGTTAACATTGTAGATGAGTGTGATATTGACAGTCGATAGTTGTGAAGTTAACATTGTAGATGAGTGTGATATTAACATAGTAGATGATTGTGATGTTACATGGTAAGATGATGTGATGTTAACAAAGTAGATGATTGTGATATCAACATAGTAGATGATTGTGATGTTGACAGTTGATAAGTGTGATGTTAACATAGTAGATGATTGTGATGTTGAACAGTCGATAAGTGTGATGTTAATAGTAGATGATTGTGATTTTGACAGTCGATAAGTGTTGATGTTAACAGAGTAGAATGATTGTGATGTTTAACATAGTAGATGATGTGATGTTAACATAGTAGATGAGTGTGATGTTAACAGAGTAGATGATTGTGATGTTACATGGTAGATGATTGTGATGTTAACATTATAGATGAGTGTGATATTGACAGTCGATAAGTGTGGAAGTTAACATTGTAAGATGAGTGGTGATATTAACATAGTAGATTATTGTGATGTTAACATGGTAGATGAGTGTGATGTTAACAGAGTAGATGAGTGTGATGTCAACATAGTGGATGATTTGTGATGTTAACATAGTAGAATGATTGTGATGTTGACAGTCGATAAGTGTGATGTTAACATAGTAGATGATTGTGATGTTAACATAGTAGATGATTGTGATGTTAACATAGTAGATGAGTGTGATGTTAACAGAGTAGATGATTGTGATGTTAAACAGGTAAGATGATTGTGATGTTAACATTGTAGATGGAGTGTGATATTGACAGTCGATAAGTGTGAAGTTAACATTGTAGATGAGTGTGATATTAACATAGTAGATTGCTTGTGATGTTAACATGGTAGATGAGTGTGATGTTAACAGAGTAGATGAGTGTGATGTCAACATAGTAGATCGATTGTGATGTCAACATAGTAGATGATTGTGATGTTGACAGTCGATAAGTGTGATATTAACATAGTAGATGAATTGTGATGTTAACTTAGTAGATGAGTGTGGATGTTAAACAGAGTAGCTGAGTGTGATGTCAACATAGTGGATGATTGTGATGTTAGCATAGTAGATGATTGTGATGTTGACAGTCGATAAGTGTGATGTTTAACATAGTAGATGATTGTGATGTTAACATAGTAGATGATTGTGATGTTAACATAGTAGATGAGTGTGATGTTAACAGAGTAGATGATTGTGATGTTAACACGGTAGATGATGTGGATGTTAAATTGTAGATGAGTGTGATATGACAGTCGATAAGTGTGAAGTTAACATTGTAGATGAGTGTGATATTTAACATAGTAGATGCCTGTGATGTAACATGGTAGATGAGTGGTGATGTTAACAGAGTAGATGAGTGTGATGTCAACATAGTAGATGATTGTGATGTCAACATAGTAGATGGATTGTGATGTTGACAGTCAATAAGTGTGATTGTTAACATAGTAGATGATTGTGATGTTGACAGTCGAATAAGTGTGTGTTAACAGAGTAGATGATTGCGATGTTAACAGAGTAAGATGAATTGTGATGTTAACATAGTAAAAGATGATTGTAAATCTTAACTTAGTAGACTGAGTGTGATGTTTTAACAGAGTAGATGATTGGTGATGTTAACATGGTAGATGATTGTGATGTTAACATTGTAGATGAGTGTGATATTGACAGTCGATAAGTGTGAAGTTAACATTGTAAATGAGTGTGATATTAACATAGTAGATGAGTGTGATGTTAAATCATAGTATATGAATGTGATGTTAATATGGTAGAGTGTAATGTTAGCATAATAGATGAATGTGATGTTAACATAGTAGATGAATGTGATGTTAGCATAGTAGATGAATGTGATGTTAACATTGTAGATGAGTGTGATGTTGACAGTCGATAAGTGTGAAGTTAACATTGTAGATGAGTGTGATATTAACATAGTAGATGAGTGTGGATGTTAACATAGTAATTGAATGTGATGTTAACATGGTAGAGTGTAATTTAGCATAATAGATGAATGTGAATGTTAACATAGGTAGATGAATGTGATGTTAACATAGTAGATGAATGTGATGTTAACATAGTAAGATGAATGTGATGTTAACATGGAGATGAATGTGAATGTGATGTTATCATAGTAGATGAATGTGATGTTATCATAGTAGATGAGTGTGTTGTTACCATAGTAGATCAGTGTGATGTTAACATAGTAGATGAGTGTAATGTCAACATAGTAGATGAGTATGATGTTAACTTAGTAGATGAGTGTGATGTTAACATGGTCGAGTGTAATGTTAGTACAATAGATAATCTCCTCTGTTAACTTCCCTCCATTTTCCTCACTCAATCTTCACTCTCTCCACACCCACTCGGATCTCCTCATAAATGATGGATCCTTTTCAATGATTCATTCCTGGGAGCCACATTTGATCTGTTTCACACGGAACTTGTACAACACAGGTTGTTCGGTGTTGCTTGGACGTTGTCACTGCTATGACATATCTAGAAATCATCAAGTTATCGATAACTGTACAAGACAAATCGATTGCTGATGAAAAGTCACTTACGTTCTTTGGAAAATGAAGTTTCACCTTTCAGGGACTGCAAGAAAACAAAAATGAAAAATGTTAAACTGTGTAAGGTTTTCACTCACAGATCTTCAAGTTCAACACAAGTTGAAACAAAACAAGAATAAACTAGAGGGGGAGCACTTGGGAGAGTGTAAAACCTCCGCCGCCAATACTGCTGGGTCACTCAAGTGAACCTTATATTCTATTATTAAATATGATGTCAACAGTGCTGACAGTTAGTTTTCTCCAACTTTTTTTTTTGGTGGGGGGGGGGGGGGGGGTTGGAAATCACTTAAAAACAGTAGAATGCAAAAAAAAAGAAATCGAATTTTGTTTAAAAAAAAGTTGCAAAAAAAAAAAAAAAAAAAAAAATTTTTTTTTCTCTACAATTTTTTTTTTTGGGGGGGGGGGGGGGGTTTGGAAATCACTTAAAACATGTAGAAAGCAAAAAAAAATTTTTTTCTCAATTTTTTTGGGGGGGGGGGGTTGGAAATCACTTAAAACATGTAGAATGCAAAAAAAAAATTTTTCTCTAATTTTTTTTGGGGGGGTAATTTTTGGGGGGGGGGTTGGAATAACTTAAAACATGTAGAAATGCAAAAAAAAATTTTTTTCTCTAATAATTTTTTTGGGGGGGGGGTTGGAATTCACTTAAAACATGTAGAAATGCAAAAAAAAAAATTTCTTAAATTTTTTTTTGGGGGGGGGTAACAATTTTTTTTTGGGGGGGGTTGGAAATCCATTAAAACATGTAGAAATGCAAAAAAAAATTTTTTTTTTCTTTTTTTGGGGGGGGGGGGGGTAACATTTTTTTTGGGGGGGGTTGGAAATCACTTAAAACATGTAAGAAATGCAAAAAAAAAAAAAATTTCTCTAAACAATTTTTTTTTGGGGATCAATGAAGGGGGACCAAGTCAAAAATTTAATGGCATGATCCTTGGACCAACCTACCCCCCCACCAAGTTTCGTCGAAATCCGTCGAGGAGTTTTTCTGTAATATGTTCACAAAAACACAACAACACACCAAACAAATAATTATCTTATAATATATTTATTCAGTACTAGTCTTTGATGTATGAATGTTTTAAAAATAAATCACTTCATAATATGTACCAGGGTATTGTACATATTTTTATCAGCTTTTTTATATTGTCATGTTACTTAAGCCTGTTAAATCTATAATTTCAGCTATTGAATTTTATCATATACTTGTGTGATATTCATGTGATATAGGCTGATAAAATCCATATGGCAGTAAGTGCTTTTCTCCAACATTTTTTGTGGGGGGGGGGGGGGGGGGGGGGGGATAATCACTTAAAACATGTAGAAATAAAAAAAAAAATAAAAAAAATTTTTCTTAACAATTTTTTGGGGGGGGGGTGGGGGGGGGGGGGGCGGGGGGGGGGGGTGGGGGGGGGGGGGGGGGGGGGGGGGGGGGGGTTGGAAATCACTTAAAACATGTAGAATCGCAAAAAAAAAATTCTCTATTTTTTTTGGGGGGGTAACAATTTTTTTGGGGTGGGGGGTTGGAAATCACTTAAAACATGTAGAAATGCCAAAAAAAAAATTTCTATTTTTTGGGGGGGGTAACAATTTTTTTGGGGGGGGTTGGAAATCACTTAAACATGTAAAATGCAAAAAAAAAAAAAATTTCCTAACAATTTTTTTTGGGGGGGGGGGGGCAAGTCCAAAATTTAATGGCATGATCCTGGACCATACCTAACCCCCCACCAAGTTTCGTCGAATCTCATTCGGAGTTTTCCTAATACTGTTCACAAAAACAAACAACAAACAAACAGAAAGGGGTGAAAACAGTAACCTCCATCCATCTTCGAAGATGAGGAGGTTAAAATTCAAATCGTATTTACACACGAGCACTCGAGTCCTTGTGCATCATTCCACGAGAGTGTAATTAATTAAATAGGGAGTGAATCGAGGAAATAAAGAACATGTAATTGATGAACATACAATGGCATGGGGGGGGGGGAGGAAGGGGATGAGAACAGTTAACGGATTGCTCGCGGTGCTGATCCGGGTAATAATGAACGAACTGTTCTTACACCAATTAGGAAATAACTATTTAATCAATTACTCCCTTAATAAAAACACAAAACTCTGAAAAACAAAGCCTTAAGTAGTTTTACATCCCGTGGGATGAAGGTGTGTGTATTTGTCGAGTGGGTGTGCGATCATATCTTCAGAAAGGTCGGAAGACCATTTGAAATTCTTTATGCAGAAAGAGTGAAAAATCCCTCGAGGCTTCTGAGGGTCAAGTTTCTGTGTGAGGGACACAAGAAAAACAAGAATTGGGAATTAGTTAAAGTTGTTTCACTGAAATGGGGACAAATGATCAGTTGTCCCTCAACCACTGGGACGTGTGATGAAGGGGGGTGGGGGCGTGGTTGTGTTTGTGGTTTTGTGAGTGGTATGTGGTTGCGTATGTCGTCGTCCTGGCATGTTTGGGTGGCTGTGAGTGTCTGTCTTGATGTACTTTTATATCCTCTGTGATGAAAGTGAACAATTCTGGAGTGGTTTGTGTGATCTTACCTTCACCAAGGAGGATGTAAGGATTTTGGAAAGATTATTCCACAAAGACCGGAAAACCCCTTGAGGTTCTTGAGGAACGGGTTCCTGTGTGATGGAAACAAGAATAGAGAGAATAAATCAAAGATATTCCACTGAAACTGTGATGAGTGTGTTCAGGGTGAGCTGCACTCAGGGGAGTGTTTTGTCGATGTTCGTTTAGCATGAGATGAGTGGTGTTCTGGGTAGAACTGGACGAGTGGTAATTTATTGGAATCAACCAGACGTGTGGACTGGCAGGATGTATGAACCACACGAGCAAAGGTAAACTGATCATCCCCTCCCTGATTGTGGAGACCGGTTTGCACCGACAGGGAAGGGATGTGCCAATCCCACATCAGGGATTTGACCTGGGATCCCAACAACTGACCCAGGTGGGATTTAACTACCCGACCCACAGCCCTCAGGAAGGTGTGTTTGTGGAGGAATGATCGCTGCCATACCTGAATATAATGAAGGGGGACCGGAAGGTCTTCAAGATTGTTTGGAAAAGCTTCAAGAAACTTCCCAGAATCCTGCAGGACACACAAGGAGAAGGGAATTACCAAACTAGTCAACGTGATGTTAAACCAAACTAACCACTAGTCAACGTGTTAAACCCAAATAACACAGTCAACGTGATTTAAACCCAAACTAACACTAGTCAACGTGATGTAAACTCAAACAACTACATCAGTCAACGTGATTTAAACCCAAACAATACTCTACTCAGTCAACTGATTTAACCAAACTAACACAGTCAACTAGATTTAAACCCAAACTAATATACCAGTCAACTGAATTTAAACTCCAAACTAACCTTACAAAGTAACAATGATTTAAACCAAACTAACCAACACAAGTAAAATGATTAACCCAAACTAACCAACACGAGTAATGCTCCAAATAAAAGAGGTTCACACGGGGACACGCATAAACGGTATGTCTATGCCTACATAGGTGGTATCACACTGGTGTCCGTGGGATCAACACCGGTTGTCCGCGGTATCACACGGTCGTCCGTCGGAGACCACCATGGTGTCCGCGGATCCACCACCGGTGTCCGTGGGGATTCACCACCTGTGTCCGCGGGTATCCACACGGTGTCCGTGGGGATCACACGGTGTACCGTGGGTGATCACACAACGGTGTCCGCGTGGTTAGTCCACTACGGTGTTCCGTGGGGCTCACATGGTGTCCGCCGGTGATCACACGGTGTCCGTGGGATCACACCGGTGTCCGGTGGGCATCACACGGTGTCCGCGGGGAATCACACGGTCTGTATTGTCCGCTGGGGAAAAATCACACGCGTTGTTCCGTGGCTGATCACACGGTGCCCGCGTGGCTATCACACTCGGAGCTGTCCGTGGAGGAATTCACACGGTTGTCCGCGGGTGATCACACGGTGTCCGCGGGATCATCACAGGTGTCCGCGCCAGGCTACACACGGGTATATCGGGCGTAGGGCTCGCCTTGCAGGCATCCGCGGGATCACACGGTTGGCCGCGGTAATCACACACGGTCGTCCGCGTGGAGTATTCACACGCGTGTCCGCGGGTATCATCACCGGTCGTCCGCGGGATCACACCGGCTGTCGTGCGGCGGATCAACACGGTGTCCGCGGGTATCACCAACGTGTTCCGCGGGGATTCACACGAGTGTCCGCGCGTATCACACCGGTGTCGCGCGCGGATCACACGTGTGTCCTCGGGTATCACGTACGGTGTTCCGTGGGGATCACAACGGTTGTTGCGCGGTATCACACCGGTGTCGCGCGGTATCACACGGTGTTTGCGTGGTCTATCACACGGGTCCCGCGGGGAGTTTTCACACGCGTGTCCGTGGGATACAACGGTGTCCGCGGGCTATCAACGGTGTTTGCGTGGTATCACACGGTGTCCGCAGGAGTCACCACGGGTGTCCGCGCGTATCACCTGGTATGGTCCGCGGGGGAATCAAGCCACGGTGATCCGCGGTATCACCACGGTGTTTCCGCCGGGGATCACACAGGTGTCCTCGCAGGGTATACACGGTGTCCGTGGGGATCACACGCGTTGTTTGCGGGGTCTATCAACAACGCGTGTCCGCGGGTACACACGGTGTGCGGGTACACACGGGTGTCCGCGGGGATCACACCGGTTGTCCGTGGGATTACACGTCCCGTCCGCGGCGGTATCATCACGGTGTTTTGCGCGGTATCACACGGTGTCCGCAGGGATCACACGGTGTCCGTTGGGGATTACACTGGTGATCCATTTTGTTTCCCATTCTCCATGGCTTCTTTCCCCACATCTACTGTACATTCACTCCCCCTCTCCCACCACCTTTCCCATTTACCCCGTTGTTTTATAAGAAGCGTTCACAATGAGGATCTGACCCCTCCGGTTCTTCCCCAGGGAGTGTTGGAAGAGTTTTAGTTTTTGTATAAAGTGGAGAACGAACGTTGATCCCTCGTCCTCTCCCCTTGCATGACAAGGATCCCACACGGTACGAGGACGCGGAAGAGGACACTTGCCGTCCATTCAAGCGTCTCCGTTTGCTAAACACATATAAATTAAATCTATCAACACCGAACCGAACAATCAAAACCATTGAACTAACGTGTCGGTAATTATTCAACAATACTAACGGTTCTACCACCGTTACGTCTTACTCACCGTTACTATCTATTTACTTACTCCCGTATATACTCACGTTTCTTATTAACTTCAGTCAAGTTTACTATTATCACCGTTCTAGCGTTTACTATTACTCACCGTTTACCTTATCTCACGTTTACGACTTACTCACCGAGTTTACTATTACTCACCGATTTAGTACTCTATCAACCGTTTACCATATTAACTCACAGTTTACTCTTCTACTCACCGTTTGCTATTACTACCAGTTTCTATTCACGCTCTTACATCACCGTTTACTATACTCACCGTACCTCTTAATCACCGCGTTTAACTATTTACTCACCGTACTATTACTCATCACGTTACCACCACGTTTACTCATTACTCACCGTTTACGTTTTACTCACCTGTCTTATCTTACTCACCGTTTACTCTTATCACCGTTAGTTTACTCAACTTTACTCTACACCCGTTACTATTCTCATCATTCTTACTAATTCACCGTTTTTACTCTTACTCACCGTTTACTCATTACTCACCGTTTACTCTACTCACCGTTTACTATTACTCTACCTGTTACTCTTACTCACCGTTTAGTATTACTCACCGTTTACTTCTTACTCAATCACCGTTACTATTACTTCACCGTTTACTCTTAATCCCGTTTACTATTATCCGTTACGTTACTCACCGTTACTCTTACTCACCTTACTATTTCACCGTATACTTACTCCGTCTACACCCGTTTACTCTTACTCACCGTTTACTATTCTCACCGTTTACTCTTAGCTCACACGATTTACTATTTACTCACCGTTTACTCTTACCACGTTCATCTTACTCACCCGTTTACTATCTACCTCACCTATTAATACTCACGTTACAATCTCACCGCTTACTCATTACTCACCGTTACTCTTAGCTCACCGTTTACTATTACTCTACCGTTTACTCTTACTTCACAAGTTTACTTTACTCACACTTTACTCTTACTACACCGTTTAGTATTACTCCACCGTTTACTCTTACTCACCGTTTACTATTTACTCCACGCGTTTAACTCTATACTCACCGCCTCTCTAACCGTTATTTACTCACCGTTTCCTTCCCCTTAACTTTAACTCACCTTACATATCACCGTTTTACTCTTACTCCACCGTTTCACTTATTACTCACAACGTTCTACTCTTACTCACCGTTCTATTATCACCGTTTACTCTTACTCACCGTATATTCACTTACGTTACTCGCTCACCGTTACTCTTACTCACCGTTTACTCTTACTCACCGTTTACTATTACTCACCGTTTCTGTTACTCAACTCGTGCTTTACTCAAGCGTTACTCAGTTATCACGTATTCACTCACGTGTAACTCTTCTCACCGTTTAGTTACTCACCGTCTTACTCTTACTCACCGTTGTACTATTACTCATCCGTTTACTCTTTATCCACGCTGTTTATATTACTCACTGTTTAGCTCTTAACTCACCGTTTACTATACTCACGCTCGTTTTACTCTTACTTCACCCTAGTATTACCTACGTTTACTATTACTCACCGTTTTACTTTACTCACCGATTTACTATTACTCACCGTTTATTATCTTGTTTATAGTTACTCACCGCTTTACTATTACTCACGTTACTATTATTCACAATTTAAGTATCACTCACAGTTAGCTAATTACCACCGTTTACTCTTACTCACCGTTTACTTTATACCTCATTTCAGTCTAGTCAACCGTTTACTATTACTCATCCGTGCTATTACTCACCTTTCTCTTGCCCCCGTTATTTAACTCACTCTTTAACTCATCGTACTATCACCATTTAATCAACCGTTTACTATTACTCACCGTGTTACTCTTAATCCCGTTTCTATCTTACTCCACCGGTTTAGTCATTACTTCACCACGTTCTCTTCTATTACTTACCCGTTTTACTCTTACTCACCAGTTATACTAGTTACTCACCGTTACTCTTGAATACTCACCGTTTACGTATTACTCACCGTTTATCTCTTACTCCACCATCTACTATCTACTGCGCGTTTACTCACCTTTAGGTATGAATCAGCCGTTTACTACTCAACTTACTCAACTCCCATAGTTACTATCTTCTCTACTCACACGTTTACTATCTACTCACCGTATCTTACTTCCCGTAGCCTAATAATCACCGTTTACTATTACTTCACCGTTTACTCTTACTCACCGTTGTTCTCCTTACTCTTACTCACCGTTTATCTATTACTCACGGTTTACTTTAACTCACCGTTCTACTATTTCTCACCGTTTACTTTACTCTACCGTGTATCTACCACCGTATGACTCACCGTTTACTATTACTCCCCATGTGGAGATCGTGTCATCTATCTATAATTCCAGGCTAATCTGTGACTGCTGGTGTGTGGTGGTGTGTTGTGTGTTTTTTGGTGGATCAGTCTGTGTGTGTGGGTTGTAGTATTGTGTTTGTTGTGTGGAGTGTGTGTGTGTGTGTTTTGTTGTGTGTGTGGTGTGTGTGTGTGTGTGTGTGTTGTGTGTGTGTGTGTGGTGTGTTGTGTGTGTGGATGTGTGTGTTGGTGTGTGTGTGTGTGTGTGTGTGTGTGTGTGTGTGTGTGTGTGTGTGTGTGTGTGGTGTGTGTGTGTGATGTGTGTTTGTGTGGTGACCGATGTTGTATGTGGTGTGGGTGTGTGTGTGTGCTGTGCGTTGCTGTGCTGTGTGAGTTGTTGTGTCTGTATGCGACCGCAGTTTCTCGAATACACCGCCGGACGGTCCGATCTGATGATTGAAACATATGCAGAATATAGCCGGGGCCCCGCGGACTGTGCCATTTCTAGGTTTATGTCGACTCGCGGCAGACAAGCGAGCGATTCCCAAGTTAACGGGCCATAGTTATCCCGATCGACCAATGACAAGACACGCTGCTATGACAATCTACGGAAATGCACGTCACAATTAATTGTGTATTTATTTATGTTCATTAATTACTTTGTTTTTTTTGCAACGATTACGAGGTACCGATCTGATTAGAAACTTGCCAGAATATTGCCGCGGGCCCGCCGATGTGCTTTTCAAGGTTTGATATCGATCGGACAGTGCGGTTCCCAAGTTACGGCCATTTCATTGTTTTTCAGGTGTTGAAAGGTGTATCATAGTCACTGAAGGTGTCATGTTCCACCTTCTCACCTTATCATGCCATAATTTTCCCAATGATTATTAATAACCAGACGACCACTCGGTCCGATCCGATGAAACTTGCTAGGAATCATGGCCGGCCCCCCTTGCCCCCCGGATGCTGGCCTTTTCAAGGTTTGATATCAATCGACAAGCCGTTCCAAGATTACGGCCATTATCTGGTCAACCATGAAGGACAGGGTGCTCTGCGTACGAATGAGCGTCACATTAATGTTTGTTAATTCATATTATTTTATTTTTTTATTTTTTGGCCCGATTGACGTCACAATTCTTTTTCCTTCTTCGTTTGGTATGACGTCACAATCGACACTGGGACCTGATTATTGCTTCTTCAAAGTTTGATATCGTTCTTCCTCATCCCATTTCAGCTGTTCCATGCCAATTTTAAAGCTGTTTTGTCCCGGATTTGATGATAATCAGTTTGATTATTATTTAATTATAATTTATTTAATTATTTACTCCCAAGGTTTGAATTATTATTCAAATTACTTGAATTAATCCCAAGGTTTGAACAATTTCCCGAGGGGGAGAGGAGGGGCGTTCACATTCAAGAGATGGGGGAGAGAGGAGGTTGGAGAAGAGGGGGGAGAGAGAGGGCGGGCGTCGACAATTCGAGAGAGAGGGAGGAGAGAGGAAGGTGCGAGAGAGAGGGGGCGAGAGAGGGGAGGAGAGTTATATAGATTATTCTCTATGAATTAGTAGCATAGTGCGGCGAGAGAAAGAGGGCGGATAGCGTACTACAAATTACAAGACGAGGGGAGAGAGGAGAGGGCGAAGAGAGAGGCGAATAGGCAGCAACGGTACGCAGTGCGAGTCAAATCAAAAGAGGGGAGAGAGGAAGGTGGCGATGAGCGAGAGAGAGACGAGGGGCCGTCACAATTCAAGAGAGAGAGAGGTAGGGGCTCGCAGAGCAGGGGGGCGAGATCAGAGAGAGGGGAGAAGAGGCAATCAGGGGGAGCAGAGGTGGCGTCACCAATTTCTTCTTCTCCGTTTGAGTATGACGTTCACTCAATTGATGCCTGGAGGGAACCTTGAGTACATGCAGGCACGAAGCTGCAACACTGAGCTGGCACGCACGCGTACGGAGACGATGCCCCTACGGCCCGCACCTACGGAGCGCCCGCACTAGGAGTGGGTTAGGATACACTAGTGGTGATAAATGGAGTAAACGAGGGTGATGACGGTGAGGAACACGAACACGAGAAAAACTCGTCCACACTTCATGATTCTCACGGACAAATGAAGGATCAGCGTTGTGGGTTCAAATTGGGGTACGTTGGGGACAATGGGGACAATCGTCACAATGGGGAAATAATTCGGAACGATTTAATGATAAAAAATAAACATTATAAATATATTTTACAATAAAAATACTTAACATTGACATGAAATTAATACTTTCAATTTTAATTATTCATTTAAACATTTAAAATTTTTTTCCTTCAAATGAACGAATAAGGCAATGATTTCATTCCCATAATTCATTCATTCCCTTTGTGACAGATTTCCTTCGCCTCATTCGCTCCTGGTGTGCAGGGTGAGTCATAAGTCCCAGAACATGGTTTTTGCTGCTTGTACCAGATTTGTTTATACACCGCCCCTCCCGATCCCATCTCCAGGTGATGCATGACGTCATCGCCGGTCACGACGGAAGGGAGTTCTCGGTTTTCCCTCCGTT
>CM068964.1:65656641-65666952 GCA_035128595.1 Eptatretus atami
GTGTGAAGTGCTTGGAGTGTTTCCTACGGATGCTGACCACCCTCTCCCGGACTGTTTCATCACGTGTGTTCGATCTTGGCTGCCATGAATGGAGATCGGAGCACACGTCAGGCACAATTTCTTCTGCGCTTCTCGCCCCTTGCTAATGCTTATTCCTCGAGTTGCAGCTGCAAACTCGCAATTGAACGGCAATGCAGAATCGTGCTGCTGGTAAGAAGTACTTGTCAAAATCAAGGGAGCACCGGACTTGATCTGCCTCATTCATGTATGCGCATCCAAAAGCGCTCTGCTTGACCTTGTTAATTGTGTTTTTAGCCTTACATCCTGGTATTACAACGCACTTTTCAATACAACCAACGTACAGCCTCCTTCACTTGGCTTTTCACACAATATGTTGCATCAGGGTTCCTGATCAAATGAACCATAGCCGGACTAGGCGGCCCGTTTCCCAGAAATTGCAGGGATTAAAGATATTGCTCATTATAGATCATCACGTTGACATCAGGGCCAAATTAAAAAAAAAAAAAAATTAAAAACCATATCAGCAGAATATATGAGAGCATAAAGTTGATCTGGAGTATCAACAACAACCGATGTGACAATCCATTTCCACCGAAATACCGGCGATATCGGTTACGCTCGCGATAAATCCGAAATAGCCTCTCACCGCCCTTATTTAATACAATAACTATATTTTAATCGTGCAGTAGCGTTGTCACTTCGAAAACGAATGCGTGGGCGTGCAAATCAGAAACTCGGGACCATCACGGAAACACAGCATCCGAATAGGACGAATAACTTCGAGAAGGATCTTCTTTTTTTTTCTCATTAGTGGAGATACATCTGTAAACCTGAGAACCGGGGCATTCGCTGCAACGGGTTCACAAATCTGCAACAGATGGACTGCATGTCTGACCGCGGAACCACTCGTCGGCGCTGTTTCAATGCGCCAGCCAGGCCGAGAGCTTTACATTGATCTTAATTAACATGAGCTTCAGCTCCGCTCTCGTCTTCCCCGTCGGTACGGATGTGAAGACGATGCAAGTAGGCGGTGGGGCGCGACGAGAGCATGATATGCTCAAAAACTTCTGGGCCTAACTAGTCCAAAGCGTTCACACAGGGGTAGCTCGGGGGGGGTTAGGAGAGGAGGAACAACAGCAAGAGATGAAAAACGTCGTTAGACCATGCTAGGCATCACAGATAAGAAGCCTCTAATCCCTGAGTAGCTAATTTGTGGTATGGCAAGATTCCCCACGTAGTAGCACTGGGTAACGAAAACCATTTATCACAATCTCTACCAACATGCTCATACAATCGGTGAAACAGATCGACATTCATTTCGGCAGTTCTAAGGTTCTCAAACTAAAATCATATTTAGAACTATTCGCAAAACAGTCCGAAAGCTATCAATGTCTATATATGATGCCCCCCCAAACACTTCTTCCTCCCCTGAGCAGAACAAGAGTAAGACCCAAACCACAAATGCACAAACCAATTATTGCTCATATCTAGGGTGTTCTTACAGGTCTCTTGACGAGATCATTTTTTTTTTTGAAACATTGCAAGTATCTTTTGACTGTCCATCTAACATACCTGCTGAAAACTACTGCGTCCAACATTGCTTACAGGTCAGATGCATTACAGGAAATGGCCTCAAGCATCTGATATCACCAGTGAACTGCTAAAGCCCTGCTAGTAGGAGGCATAGACGATTAAAACACATTCACAGAGAGCTGAAAATGCCCCTCTCCGTCTCTCTTCTCCCTCCTTCGCCATGTTAAATGCGATCTCATTGCGAGCAGCCGAAAGCCATTAACGCAGGCGGTTTCTGCCGATGAGGTCCGATTGCCGACGGTAGGCAGTAGGCGGCACTCGGGGCTCGTTTCACTCGATCGGAACCTGCACGACGACGTACGGCATGAGCTCGTGCATGCGTGCGTGCCACGGCGAAGCATTTTCATTTTCTGATTCTGTCAGCAAGCCTCGTACTCGGAAAAATTCGGCACACCCGGCACCTCAAACAGTCCAGATTTCTCTCCTGTGGCATCTGACCCTGCATCAACGGGTTTCAAGTCGCTACGTTTTCGGGTTAAATCCCCGTGGTTAATCCGATAATTAACAACATCTTCAGTGTGAAGCAGGGCCAAGAAAAAAACCCCACATCGGGTTGCCGGATTGTGGAGGGAGGTGGTTGAACTTCTGGAGTATGCTTCAAGGTGAAGGCATAGCACGGTACAGTCATGGCTCACAACATTAAACGATAAGTGTTTTCCTTCAGAAGGGAAAGGGGTGTGAGGTTGGAGTAGGGATGGTGGCGTAGGGCTGGTTGGGATTGAGGAGGAAGGTTAGGTAGTAGAGGGCTTTGTGACTAATAGCTGGATTTTTTGGAGTGTTGTTAGTAACGTTGTATGCTCGTGGTATGGATAAGAGTGCTGTTAGTTTCGTCGAAGGTTGAAATGGTTACTGATGGGTATGCGGGCGTGGTTGGGCGAAGTGGTGTTGCCTGGTTGGCATTTGGCATTTGGACATGCTGTACTTTTAGGATGGTAGATGGTTACGACCTCAGCATCTGATGTGCGAGGTGATCTTTGCATATTCCTCTGTGCAAGTGAGGGTGAATCTTGGCATATCTCTCTGTGCAAGTGGAGGGTGATTCTTGGCATGCTCTTTCTGTGGCCATGTGGACGGTGATCCTTGGCATGATCTCTCTGTGCATGTGAGGGTGATCTAGGCATGTCATCTCTGTGCATGTGGAGGGTATCAGCACTCTCTCTTTGCATGTGGACGGTGATCTTGCACTCTCTCTGTGCAGTGGACGGTATCTAGGGCATGTCTCTCTGTGCATGTGAGGGTATCGTGGCATGTCTTCTGGCATGTGGAGGTGATCTAGCACGTTCTCCGTGCATAGATGACGGTGATCTGCATGTCTCTCTGTGCATGTGACAGTGATCTTGCACGTCTCTCTGTGCTGTGGCACGGTGATTCTGGCATGTCTCTCTGTGCATGTGGAGGGTTGAATCTTGCACGTCTCTCCGCTGCATTGTGGACGGTGATCTAGGCATTCTCTTGTGCAGTGTGGAGGGTGATTTGGACGTCTCTCTGTGCATGTGACGGTGATTGGCATGTCTCTCTGTGCATGTGGACGGTGATCTTGGCATGTTCTCTCTGTGCATGTGGAGGGTGATCTTGGCACGTCTCTCTGTGCATGAGATGATCTTGGCATGTCTCGCTGTGCATGTTGGAGGGTGATCTAGGCAGTCTCTCTGTGCATGTGGGAGGGTGATCTTGGCACGCTCTCTCTGTGCATCTGGAGGCGTATCTTGGCATGTCTCTCTGTGCATGTGGACTGTGATCTTTGGCACGTTCTCTCTGTGTCATAGTGACGTATCTTGGCACGTCCTCTGTGCATGTGGACGATCTCTGCAGTCTCTTGTGCATGTGGACGGTATCTTGACGTCTCTCTGTGCTCTGTGGACGTGATCTTGCAATCTCTGTGCATGTGGGTGTGTTTGTTGGCATGTCGTGCATTTGGGAAAGGTGTTGTTGGATGCATGTGTGTATTTTTGAGGTTTGTTTGTGCACGTTGTGCATTTGGGAAGTGTTGTCTTTGTGTGTGCATTTGGAAGAGTGTTGTTTGTGCATTCTGTGCATTTGGGAAGTGTTGTTTGCTTTTGGGAGGGTGCTGTCTGGACATGTTGTGAGATTTGTATAGGTGCTATTTCTGCTTGTTGTGCATTTGGTGAAGGGTGTGTGGTTGCCTGTTGTGGAATTTGGGGAGGGCTGTTTTGGTCCCTGTTGTGCATTTGGAAGGTTGCGTTGGTGCTGTTGTGCATTTGGGAGGTGCGTGTGCTTGTGTGCATTTGGAAGCGTGCTGTTGTGCCTGTGTGCATTTGGTGAGGTGCTGTTGGCACATGTTGTCATTTGTGGAGGGTGCTGCTGTGCATTGTGTGGCATTTGGGGGAGGGTGCTGTTGGCACATGTGTGCATTTGTGGAGGGTCTGCTTGTGCATGTTGTGCATTTGGGAGGACCTGTTGGCCTGTGGCATTTGGTAGGTGTTGTTTGTCATTTCATGCATGGGGAGGATGTTGCTTTGCATGTTTGGCATTTGGAGGGTTGCTGTTGGCACATGGCATTTGTTGGGGTTCTGTTGTGCATGCTGTCATCTGCGAGAAAGAAGGTGCTGTATAATGCATCGCTTCCATATGGATGGGAGTGTGTTGTACATGCTGTTGCATTGGGGAGTGTGTTGTTGACATGTAAAGTTGGTCCCAAGTCTGGAAGGGTGATCTTAGCATGTCAGCCGTGCAAGTGTTCGGTGATCTTGGCATGTTAGTGAGTTTTGGGAGGCATGTTGACATGTATTTTGTCATTTGGTGAGATGCTGTGTGCTTGCTATGCATTAGAGGGAGGTGCTTGTGGTGTATGTGTGCATTGTGGGGTGGGTTTTTGTTGGTGCATGCTCGCATTTGCGAGTGGTGTGCTGTTGGCGGCATCCTTTGCCATCTTGAGGGTGCTGTTAATGTATGAGGGAATTTGGGGAGTTGCTGTTTGGTGCATGCTCGCATTTGGTTGTGTTGCTGGTGGGGCATGCTGGCATTTGGTGAGGGGCTGCTGTTGCTGTTTGGAGAGTGTTGGGCATTTGAGAGGGTGCTGTTGGGTATGTCTGTGCATTTGGAGAGCACTGTTTGTACAACTGGCATCTCCCATGAATTCAGGATATTAGCGCGGGCTGGAAGGAACCAATGTTGCGAGTATTTAGAGTTATGTTTCCATCATGGAGATTTTAAAGTATTGGTGATAATTAAATATTTGGACTATAGGTTCTCCAAAGTAGCTGGGACACCGAAAGTTTTTTTTCTCTCTCAGATGGGGGTTCGACAGCCAGCAAGCACTCTGAGCATTGACTAATCTTAGGAAGGCTCCATTTCACGCTGCATCTTATGATGCCCAGATCATGAATATGTCAGATCCTCAGATCTATACACAAGCTCCAATCAACTTGTAAATAAAATTATTTCACAATGGATCACCTGCCTCTCTCTGTGAAGCTATTTTGTGCTTTGTTCTGGCGTTAATCACGCTGGACAGCACCTACCCTCTCCCCAGGCTCGGTTTCATTCCAACTTCAAGCTTCCAAATCTTCTTTCAATGGGACAAGTTGTTTCTCCTCCATCTACACTTTCCCATGCCCCGTAATCACCCCATATTTCCAATACGACATTATGTGTGCCACAAATTCCCAGTAAACCGGTGGCTGTATATATGGGTCCTATTAATAATATATATAGATATATATATTATGGATGTCCCCAAAAAAATACATCGACATTGCTCCGTTTTGAGTGCTACTATAACAGAAGGAACAACAATCCGACAGTTACAAACCAGGTGCAAACTCTTCTAACAATCATTGTCAGGCTCATCTGAGCTCTCATGACCATTCCCAGTGTCACCGGTACGTAGTTTTCTCACACTAAGATCCATGCTCTGAGAGAGTCTTCAAATGTCATCGTAGAGATTCTCTGTAGGCGATTACCTATGGACGAACGCGACGAGTCAAGCAGAATGGTAGACAAGCTTTTTCAAAAGCTCCAGCGAGTTTGAGACCAATGCACGTGGTGGCACCACCTTCACATAAGTTATTTTGTAAGTGGCACTCTAAGAACAGGAAAGCTTAGGTGTCAACCACCAAGAGGAGAGAGCATCTCCACGTCATGGTTAGATAAGTGGGTGTTTCCCCATTGTGTAACTGATACCAAGTGCGAGTATGAATAGTCACTTCGCTGTGTGACCTCCTGCCACCTAGGCAAGCGGGACGGGATCACATCACAACATCTTCGAGAGTCAAGATTAATACGAGTAGGAATCCATCCGGCCAGTCCGAGCGAAATTGAAGGAACAAAAGCATCAAACGCTAAGCCACCGAGTGCCACAACCATCCAGGTAAGAAACAACATTTTAGAAACATTTTAAACAATCTCCAAACTATGAAATAAGATAATCTGCAGTTCTGAAGATTTAAATTTTGGATTTACCTCGCTGGTGATTCCACCCGAGTCCATTGTTTATGATTCCTCCAATTCAATCCCATGAAACACATATGTCTCTTAGGACTCATACAGATGTGGAGATTCTCGAAGTCTTACTCACTATTGTTTGTTCTTGCATCGTTCTTATTTCTCTAGTGGACTTTTTGTTTCACAGACTTACCGTGTTTGTCATTCGCGGCAAAAACTTTCCTCGAAACTTGTGCCGATATATATTGTAAAACATTCCCTGTGCAGACAAGTAACATTCTTGCTCGATTTTCAAAATGTCTCCAGGAAAAGTTTCCGGGTAGTGACGGTCAAGGAACATAATCTCCAGCTAATCCGGAACGCCTAAAAAAATTATTCTCCGAAACTTAGTGCAATCGTTTTGAATTTTGTGTTTGCGGGGGAGAATCAAGGATCGAGCACTAGCAGCAGATAACTATTGATCGCAAACGCTGATACTACACTATGACGTCATATTCGTGTGTGGCTTGACGCGTATCTCTCATTTTTTGACATTTTTATTGCTTTTGTCCACCAAACCCAGGTTACTGTCTCATTGGAGAGCATCTTCGTTTGAAAAACTGCAACAGCTCATATATGCATACCACCAAGAAAGCGCCGCCTACGACGCAGAGCCAAATAACCATCTTTGTCCCGATTTGAAATTCTTTTCCTAAGAAAAAAAGCCGTTTGAACGTCCATAATATATCGCCGCTAATTGAAAAGGTCTCCCCATACGATTATCTCCGAAACGTAGCAAAGCTGTTGAATTTTGTTTGCGGTTAGAATATACAAGTAGACCTGAGCATCTTAGCACAGATAATTATCGCAAACCTGATACATCACAATGACGTCTATATGCGTTTTCCTGACGTCATCATTAATGAGGACGAGCTCTTAGCTCATTTGACTTGTTCGTATCTTCGACCTTTTGAAAACTTTTATTTTATGTTAAGAAAATTTATGGAGTGCTAGAAAGGTATGTGCCTACGTTCGAGCAAAAAAAGATAATAATGCTACACTTTCACACGCGCGAGAGACCAGATGAAAAAACAACCCACTACAGCCTTCTCTTCGCTCTCGTTCCGTATTCGAAACGACGGACTGTGATTTGGTGGCGCTGTAGTGACACTTTAGATTCCTCATAAATGCTCAGGTCAGATTTAAGAAATACAGGGAAATTATGAGTAACAATTAAGTCATCACTATGCCAGGAAGTGAGCTGCGTGGCCCCGGTTACGGTTATATTCATCGATGGTCATTCCAGCGAAACTCGCTGCATTTGGAATTAACAACGCTGTTTTGAATACTTACACACACA
The DNA here is from genome assembly GCA_035128595.1 of Eptatretus atami. Classification (NCBI taxonomy): domain Eukaryota; kingdom Metazoa; phylum Chordata; class Myxini; order Myxiniformes; family Myxinidae; genus Eptatretus; species Eptatretus atami. The sequence goes on from CM068964.1 coordinate 65,663,999, forward strand.
GATTATTAAAATCCAAATTAAAATCAAGATTACTTCGCATTGCTGTTGCTTGCCATGACATTCGATGCCATTTGGACCATTGCCACTTCCGACGCCACTGAGGTGGTAACTAAGGCCACCTGATCCGCCTTCGTAAGGACGCATAGGCACAGTACGTCATCGCGGCCGGGCACGCCGATTGCGCAACTTTTTGTCATTTGGTTTGGTAAATAAAAGGCCATAACTCGGAAACACTTGTGGCCCCGATTTATATCAAAACTTTGAAAGCAACATTACTGTTGCAACCGGCTTCGTAGCCCAGCAATATTTCCTGGCAAGAAATTTGAAGTAGATCAGGAACCAGTGGTGGCGAGAAACTCAGTTGGTCGACGCAACACACCACCACAACACACACACACACCACCATCCACGGAACACACACACACACACATGCCCTGACAGCTACTTATAGATGAGTATTTAAACATTGCAGAACTAAGACATAAAATCTGCCATGATAGACTGTACACACAATTTACAACCCTTCCGGACTGAAATCAATATGCTAGTATGAAAATTATTTTAAAACTAATAGGCAGTTTGTTGACATTCATCATGAACCATCATTTTGTCGTTTTGTGGACCTTGACCGACCCTGATATTATTGTATTCTCACATGCAATGAATTTAGGATAGGGAGCGATCATTCGTAGTATTTGATGTTATCCTCTCATTCTCTTGATCTCATAATCTCTATTCTCTGAGTCACTATCTCTAATCTGCGTATCTCTACTCGACTAATGTCTCTCTCTCCTCTTTCTACATCTCTCGTCTCTCTCTCTCTCTCTCTGCTGCTCTATCTCTCTCCTCCATATCCTCTCTACGTGCTCTCTTTCTCTCTCTTTCTCTCTCTCTTACTCTCTCATCATAATCTCTTCCTCTACTCTCTCATCTCTACTATCATTCATTCAACGGATGTTTCAATGCTTGGAGGTGCTACACCAAGTCATCTCTCTGAGGTTCTAGTTATATTCCATTCTCCATTTACGCAGAGCATTGTTAGCTGTCAAAGCATAATTTCCTGAGAGAAAGAGCTACTTACCACTGTGTCCGTGATTTCGGTGTGGTTTCCCCATTAATTGCCCAGCAGAAGTTTAGGGCAGGATATTTGGATTGCTCACAACTGCCAGTGAAAGCTCTTTCTGTCTTCACGATAGGATACACCGTGGGTCTTAACATCCACCAACCAATGCTGGCAGACGGGATTCTCCTTTACCTCCATCTCACAGTGCAAACAAACTTTGTATGATCTCACCCGACTTGTGAAACACCAGGATACCAGCTTATTTAGCTTAGGCCAGTATTTAAAACCCAGAAGACAGCTTCCGACCCGGAGTGTGTGTTACCTCGGCGGCTATCCTGGCCAGCCATATCCACTCGCTCTATTTCCACAAATTAGTTTGAGTGAGAACGAGTGTGTGTACCCTCTCTTCCTACTTTCCTCAATGCACATATTTCTTTTGGTTCTCCATTCCTTTTCCACGCTTTCATTGAAATCATTTCCAAGTATAAAGTTCCTGCTATCTACCTAATTTAAACATTAGAAAGGCCTTCCTTGAATGCACATAATATACACAGCGGAGATCACCATTCTGTGAATGATACTAAGATTAATCAGACCAGGACAAACCAGAATATGTTACGGGATTTGATATGGGTTTCTCACTTCATGAGTCCTGGTTCAGATGGGAATTCCAAAACAGGTCACTGTGGTTATAATATAGAAATCTTTCATTTTCTCCTACATTACTCATGTCCCATATTTTCTTTGTGCTTTCTTTTGTCATCAATCAACTTTTAAAATGAATATCGCTCCTGGAATCATATCATGTTTATAAAAGCTTAGATTGTTGAGAAATATACCAGCAATGCTGTCTTGTCTACATGATTGTGGAACCATGTGCTGTGAATGGCTGAAAAAATTTAACTACTACTGATAACCATCTCCACGATGTTAATCCAAATCCTTCTCCACTGTGATTGGTTGAATGAAGCTTCTCTCCATCATTTTTTTGTCCTTTTTTCTGCAGGCAAACAACGTGGATACAAATACGAGGAACCATCGAAGTAACCAGGTGCACTCTTCTCACTCAATCTCTCTGAGCTTCAGGGACATTCCAGCAGGACGAGTTCTCCAGTCAGTATAAGTCAAATGTGATCGAGACTCAGCTCTTGAGCACCAGCAGGGAACGGAGTTTGCCGATGAAAAAGTTTTTAACACTCGATGGTTTTGCATGATAGGTTGCACCACTTCACTTTCGCATTGAGATTGAACATTCTACTAAGAGAAAGTAATCTCCACCATGTTGATGTGCTTTCTTAACCCATTGGGCTTTGAGTGAACATAGTGGGATGAATAGTCACTTCCTTGTACCTGCCACGGAAGGGCAGTCATCGCACATTGCCAATCAGTCGATAACACGAGTGATATCGACCAGGAATGGATTTGATAATACATAAGTCTATTCAAGATGAAAATCATTCCAAACAGGAAACTTGATGGTTTTAAGGATGTCATAAAGGACACAAACAACGATGTAACATGTTCATTCTGGTGGTGTTAAAGACGCTGAGTCAACAGCGGTAAATTGCTGGAACTTTTTTTTCTTTGACCATTTTAATCTTTACTTTATTTCAATTTCATGATATATTTAAACACTGTAGAACAGTGACATTGATCCTTCCCAGCAGGGTTGTGAGTTTTAAGAGATGTCACAAACACAACGACTGTTGTAACGTGTGTCATTCTGGTGTGTTAAAGACGCGTGGTCAACGCGGGTATTGCTGGCAATTTTTTTTTTTCTTGACATTTTACTCTCTTTTTTCAATTTCTGTTTTTAACCTGTGACACTCGCCTTTTTAGCATTTCAAACCTTCCCTTCACATACTTGTTCAAATATATGATGGCATTTTAC
>CM068964.1:65705911-65723568 GCA_035128595.1 Eptatretus atami
CATGGGCGAACGTCGGGAAACTGCAAACACCAACTTGTGACGCTGGTTATCCCCCACTCCCAGGATTACTTTTTCTTCTTTCCCTATTGATGAGCAATTACAGCAAAGATTGGTATTTCCGTCAGCGAAGTGAATGGTCTCATCGTCTCGTTTGTATAAAAATAGATTCAGGACCTCCGATATTTACCCCACGCACACAAAGCGAACAGTGAGGTGAAGCAATTGAGAGATTAAGCACTGTCTGCCTTCTGTCCACAAATGTCAGTTTATGATCGAGAAACAATTTGATTTAAATTGAATGTTATATTTTGAACATGAAGTGTAAAATAGACCTGAAGTCCAACAGTATCTTGGCTCTAAATCCATCCTGATCACACATGTGCAGAGAGGAGTGAGAATTGTTTTTCCTCTTTCTACCTCTTTGGAAGTGAAATAAAATTGAAAATCATTCCAAACAGGGAACTTTCTGGTTTTGAGGATGTCATAAAGGACACAAACAACCGGCAGAAAGAACGATGTAACGTGTTCATTCAGGTGGTGCAAAGTACGCTGAGTCAACAGCGGTAAATTCCTGGAAAGTTTTTTTCTCGGACCTTTGAAATCTTTATTTTATTTCAATTTAATTAAATATTTGAACACTGCAGAACACAAAATCACCTTTTTAGCAATTTCAAAACCCTTTCCTTTAGCAATACTTGGACAAAATATTATGGCATTTTACGTCATCACAACCAATCAATTTTTCCGTTTGTCGGCCCCACCCATGTCATTGTTTCTGAAAACATTGTGGGGTCACGTGTTTTATGATTCTCTCTCTCTCTCTCTCTCTCTCTCTCTCTCTCTCTCTCTCTCTCTCTCTCTCTCTCTCTCTCTCTCTCTCTCTCTCTCTCTCTCTCTCTCTCTCTCTCTCTCTCTCACATCACATTGCAGACGTTTCCATGCTTGCATGCCGTCTCTCTCCGATGTCTGATGTTCCATAATCATCGCAGAGCGTTGGTGCTGTCAAAGCATTTTCCTGAGCAAAGTATATCCTGGGTGGTTTGCCATTACCTTCCCAGCAGAAGTCAGGGCAGGAATTTGAATTTGGCCATGCTGCCAGTGACAGCTCAGCTACTCTTCACGAAGGACACTGTGGGGTCTTTAACATCCACCAACCAATGCTGGCAGACGGCATTCCTGTTTTACCTCCATCTGACGGCACACACTTTGATGAATCACCCGACTAACAAATTGTGAAAAACCAGGACAACAGCTTATAGCTCGGAGATTCAAAGCCAGGATAGACAGCTTCGACACGAGTGTGCATACCCCACGGATATCCTGCCAGCAATATACACTCTCCAGTCCACAAATTATTTTGAATGAGGAAGAGTATGATACCCCTGTCTCCTACTTTCCTCCACGTACACATTTTTTGGACCTTTTCTACATTTCATGAACATTTCCATTTGAAATTTCCTGCTCAACCATGAACCAAGAAGCCTTCCGTGACATCATAACACACCAGATTACCATTCTGTGAATTATGCTAATGTTAATCAGACCAGGAACAAACCAGCATCGGATATGGGATTTGAATCTGGTTTTCTCATTTCATGAGTCCTGGGTTCAGATGGGAATTCCAAACAGGTCACTGTTGTTGATAATAAATAAATCTTTCATTTCTCTCCTCCATTACTCATCATGTCCCATATTTTTTATTTGTGCTCTTCCTTGTCATCAATCAACTTTTATAATGAATATAGCACCTGGAATCAGATTATGTGTTTAAAGCTTAGATTGTTGAGAACTAGACCCACAATGCCTGCCTCATCACATGATTGTCAAATCAGGTGCTGTGAAAGACTGAAAAAAAAATTAACGATTAACTGATAACCATCTCCACATGATGTTAATCCAAATCCTTCTCCACTGCGATTGGTTGAATGAAGCTTCTCCCATCATTTTCCAGACAATCCCGCTGCTGTCCGGCGCTCCACAGCTTACTAGACAACCATGGCCTGCTGTCTGGCAAAACGGCCCTTGAATCCATTTAAAACAGGGAAACGTTTTCCACGTGCCTTTGTGTCCACAAGTCCTCCAGCAGGCCTCCTTGCTCTATTCTGCCCTGAATTACAATTACCGACTTTTTGGTGGAGATATTATCGATGGCTTTTCTCTTGACATATCTCAACGCACGTATCATTCTTTCTCTGATTCAAGACATTGGAATCTTCGTTTTTCATCACAACCATTGTAGAAAATGACTGTTCACATAAGTATGACGAAGGTATGGCATTAGGACCGTATTGCCTTCTCGGATAGACGTGATAGGATTCAAGCATTTTGCACCAGTAACTGGACAAAGACACGGACTTGTACAATGATTTCGCCGGAATCCTGCTTCAGTCTCACAATCCTCTTGGGCATATCATCGTCGGAATGGCGTCTAATGGTGCACTGAATGGTCTCGGTCACGGTGAATGACTGGATATCGAGCTCGGAAAGTAGTGTTCGAACTGATCAATCAGTGACTGAAGTGTTCATTGATTTCCAGAAACATGCTCGACTTGGATGTCTTCGGATTCTTCAACTTCCAGGTGGGCAGAGAGCACGGAAATAATACGAAATGGTTGCGACTCACTTATCTTTCAACAATTAGTGTGGCAAGAACCCTTTTTTTGCATGGAAGAACATCAGATTCGTGTCTCTCCTTGAAGCGTACTGATTGAGCACATAATACGTTCAAAATGTCACCAAATGCACAATTTAGCAAGCCATTACTGGACTCCAGCATTTCCACCATTCATTCTTGTTTCGTGTACGTAAAATCTTTTAACTCTTCACGTAACTCGTAAACACGCAGAACAACGTTCCTTGTGAAGCTTCTACTTGAGTGTAGAACAGTAAGTTATGTGATCGGCGTCCATTTCATGACAGAATAATCTGAATAACCTCGTGTTTAATGGACTAGATTTGATGTGATTCCGATTTTGATCACCTGCGACAATAAGTTCATGAACTTTCGGCATTGTGCGAGCAGCCAACGCCTCCCGGTGGATATGCAATTATCATAATGCATAGGAGCCACTCGCTGTAATTTAGCTTTAAGCCAGAATGCCTGCCAAGCATTGCAGGAGCTCCCTGTTGTCGATCCAATCAATTTATTGAAGTCCAGACCTTCTTGATTGTAAAAGGTTTCGATTTTTGTAAAATGTCAACTCCTTTAGTGTTTCCAATCTTGCACATCAAAGGCTCGTCCACAAAATCACCATCTTTGATGAATCTGACCAAACCATCAATTGTGCGCATGATGCAATGTCGTTGATTCATCCAGCTGTATGCATGCCAAAGTGACTGCTTGATATCCGTAACACATTCTGCGTAATGTCTCACTCATGTCACAAATTCTACGAGAACAGTGTTATTCGAGAGAGTATGATCGCGAGTTTACTAACCATGTCTCTCCGATCAGAAGAACCATTTTCTTGGCACATGCATTATCAGTCCTCGCCGATAGTGTGTGGCTTTTTTGCTTTTGCAATGAGCAACGAAACACGATAGGACGCTTCCACAGCAGTGCATTGCTCTGATGAATTTACCTTTTATCCAAGCGGAATTCCTCAGGGCGGTTAACTTCCGTTCGAAAAATGAGCGATTCTATCTTTCTATGCTGCATGTTTTGATGACAGATGCCGTTGTACTTATTGTTTCATGGATTCACTCGAAAGTACTTCATAACAAATGACGCACTGAGGTTCTGGACTCCACACTCTGTCACATAATAGAAACCTAGCTCAATGAATTTGTCATTGTAAGGTCGTTCGCACGACGCGCCGGCCTATTTCCTCCACAAAAAGTAACAACTTTCACTTTGGTTATAGTATAGAACGAAATGTTCAAGAAGGTCTTCTTCAATAAGAAACGACAAAATGAATAATAGGCACTGAGTGTGTATCCAGTAATTCAGAAAATTAAACACACTTCGCACGCAGGTATTCAATGGTCGGAGAATAGAATGATGTAGTTGTAGCAGTTGTAGCGTTGTAAAATGATGTGAAGAACTTGATATTCGGCCAACTATTTATATGCTGCTGGACCTGTTTGCACCCTTACTTCAAAGCAACTTTTGATCTGACAATGAGTACTTTTGATCTTACAACTTTCAGTGCTCATGTCGCTGGCAACATGACTCCTTTCATGTATGTCAGCTTCACATGGTCAAAGCCATTCATGCGCAGTGTGCGGGAACGTCCTCCACTCTCACAAACTTTGAGTCCGTCCATTGCAGTCAAAACCAAGCATGGTTTCAGGGTGCGGATGGTAGGGGGTAAAAGTGCACGGTGCTCCAAGTGCCAATTGAACCGAACCGTGAACAACTACGGGTCACATATGGTTTTAACAGAGCAATGCGCGGTTACGGGTAGAACTGGGCATGCTCGTTTAAAATTCGAACATACTGTAACGCGCATGCGCTAGCTGGCTGACGAGAAATATCATCACTGATCACCGAATTAGAGCGGAAAACCCACCTTAGTTTCTATTTCCAGAACAAAATGTTGTAATGAGAAAGTAATTCTTGGCAATGTCAGAATGTGGCAAGCGCTGTGTATAGATCACAGTTTACATACTTTTCATAAAACATAGCATTAAAAAAAAAGTTTCAGACGAGTCCGCGACCCACGAAAAGTGTTTGGGTCGCGACCCGAGGTTGACCAGGCCTTAACGTTAATTAAGTGATTTGAATCAGGGTCTGCAGCAGCGTGAACCCTCGGGGTAGATGGGATTGCCCAACAAGTCACCAATGGTTTGAACAAACACATTTTGTCCTTCATTTCAAGAATACTCTTATTTCTCATTTTTCTTTGTTTGCTCCTTTTTCTTGTGTTTTTGTGAAAGTTTTTCTTTGTTTTTGTTCTTGATTTCTGTGCTTGAGTTAATCAAATGCTCATCTACTGAGACTGTTTGGATGAGGCTTCAACCATCAAATGATTTTGTTCCTTTCACTTCAGGTAAACTACCAAGGTTACGAGTTGAAGAAAGATCTTGATTCAAAGTTGAAAATATCGACATTTCATGAACAGGATGAATTAGACGACATGTTTAAAGAAGAAGCTCAAATATATTCCAGCAAAGCCCTTTTGAGAAGTAAATTGGGAGATTCTCACGAACAAACATCAGTTAACGGTTCCCAGAATGAGGCAGATCTTCCTTCTCCCTCGTTTCACAAAGCTGGGGTGAAATCAGCTCAAAGATACCCTTGCTGCAGGAAATGTTTCTCCGAACGTCTCTGTTGTCACATCAACGAACGTTTATAACCTGAAAATCTGTCCAGAATTGGGGAATTAATGTAGTTTGTACAAAGCAAACTCCCAACCTGAAAACTCCAGTGCAATGACCCCAGAGAAATTGAAAGGATGGACCAAGTTTAGGGACAACTTTGTCCTCCAGTGAACTTAATTTGGGTGAGTGAAGTGAAGCTGAGTTTCTTGTTAACAACTGCATTGGACTCACTCTCTCAACAATTTTACTTTCTTCAATTTTCTCTTTATCAACGGCCAAATTTATACTCTGATAAAGAATGATACTCAGTTTCTCATCATATTTGCAGTTTTTATAACCGATCAAAGAAACAACGTTAATCATACTTGGACCATTTCCATGGAGTACATTATCAGATTCCTCGAGGCAATCCTTTCTGATCATTGACTTTCTCCGTAACTTCATCTACATATTGTATCACCTTGTTTGTTTCTGTCGAACTAATTGAATGTGTGTAATTCCAGAAACAATAAAGTATTCCATCACTTCATCGACGTATCGTACTGCCTTGTTTGTTTCTCTCTTGCCCATTCCTTGTAAATCCTGACAATAATCAAACATTTTCTGGGTATTTTTGTGAAGAATTTTCATAACTCGTGAAAGTGTGTTCGTGATACCAAGTGAGACTTCAGAGATGATTAAAACGGTGTTTTAGGGACTCTTCAGCACAGTCTCGGTGTACGGACATTTTCTAATTGAGATAGAAATAAAATTTGGACTTTTGTTGTTTGAGATTTCGTGAAAGAGAAGGAAATCGATGAGACACACCAACCAATGACTGCTCCACAGCGACATCAGTGTCACGCCTTGTTTCCTTTAAATAATCATACATTTCACATGTCAGACACTTTATAATGACCTTTCATGAAAGGTTTGGAGATTATGTACAAGAGCTTTCTTTTAAAGTTGATTTTTCAACGGAATATCGTTTATCAGTTTGATCAAAGGGGGTTGATTGTTGAAAATAATTCAGTGATCAACAAACCAGGAACCAACAAAATCGGATTTGGAAATGATATCCAGAGAGAAGAGTTTGTACAATTATTGTAATTCCGTTTCTCTCGACACTGCAAGATCGTGTGGAAATCAAAACTGCATGCTGTCCTTCATTATGTTTCGTTTCATTCATTCTCTCCACATTGTACTCCGTGGTCTTTGTTGAAATCAAGGCTGGTGATGCCGCCCCGTGTTCGTTCATGTAGAAGGCACATATCTGAGTCCATGGCAATTATCTGGAGTAAAAAAGTGACTCCAGGAACAGATACAAACTCTTGACGTGTAGACATGCACGTTTTGGAGCGCAGTGAAGATGTGCGTGTAAAATGACTGACACCGATTGGTGAAACGATGCTTTGTTAATTTCCTCTGCAGTTCGGACTGCAGCCCCCACGCCCCCCACAAGGGACAGCGATGCACGTCGTCTTACTCAGAGCAATGTAACATCCCTGAACAATCATCCAACGGTCTTTGTATGCTCGTTCCTTTTCATGTAATTTGTTTTTATTCTGACAATATACATGGGTTGAAAAATCCGTTTTTTACCTTCACAGGAATTGAATTTCAAATTTCATTGGAATTGCATGCAAGTTGTACATGTCCGTCAGGACATCCTGAAAAACAGTTAGTTTCCTGTTTGGAATGATGTTCAATTTTGTTTTACTGCTCATCAGAGGATCGACTAAAAATATTAACTCACTCCTCTCAACACAAGCACGATTGGGATGAATTAAGGACAAAAATACGTTAAAACAGCAGGTTTGTTTCACTATTCTTGTTCCAATTGGTGTTGTAAATATCCAAAAATTATATTTTTTAAACGATTGTCCCCATCACGGGAATTTTTAATTCTCGAAATAAACTCCTTTGTTCCACAATAACATTTCGCTCTTCTTCACATTTAATCCTCATTTTTCAAGTCCTTCACTCAGGAATATTATTTTGGATGTCCTATCTGAACTGTAAGAGAGATGTTTGTCTGTCTGTGTGTCGCCATTTTTCTCAGAGATGGACAAATGGAACTTCGTCCAAGTGGAGGGAAGACAAATGATGATTTTCTACTGTACATGTGCCACAGTGCAAGTGTTTTATTGACCCCTGCTGCAGACAGGAAGGATTATTAACCGTGGCATTAGCCATGGTCCCACCCCAGGCTGCTCCCGAAGGTAGTGGGTGTTTGTGTTGTTTATAAATGGGTTGCAAAGCCGAAACAAAGGATATGTTTGAAAATTGTACTTTGGTAAACATGTGGCATGGTCAGACACACAACTCTCATTTGTAAAAACAACAGATGTATAATTTAAAAGTTTTCCTCCCCAACCACCCCGTCACGATATGAGATACCCCCTCCCTGTTTGAGTTTTCTGGATCGAAATTAAAACTCTGAACATGTTTTTGAGTGTGATGACATCATATATACCTTGGAAGAATATTTTAAGGACCAACATGAAATATTCTGTGGGTGTAAAGATGGTGTAGGAATTGTGGCCTTGAAGACCCACATTAACTTCCTTTTCATTCATCACCAAATGTTATTAAATGATGTTTAGATGGAGTGTTTGTTCAATACCTGGTCTGTAATCGATCTTTTTTAGTGAATTTTTTTAGAAAATGCACTCGAAGTGAAAAGCAGGGTAAAGGAATTAGTTCACGTATGTCTGTCCGTCCGTCCATCTTATCAGATTATGATCGAGGATCAACTTATTTTAATTGAATGTTATATTTTTAACACCAATTGGAACATGAATAGTGAAACAAACCTGCTGTTTTACCGTATTTTGGTCCTTAATTCATCCCGATTGTGCTTGTGTTGAGAGGAGTGAATTCATATTTTTAGTCGGTCCTCTGATTAGCAGTCAAACAAAATTGAACATCATTCCAAATAGGAGACTTACTGTTTTTCAAGATGTCATGAAGGACGTGTTCAACTAGCATGAAGACCGAGTGTAATGTGTCAGATAGGGTGATGTAATATACACTGCACAAAATGATGGTAAAACCAGGAATTTTATTCACGTGTCTTTTACAACATTTATTTTAGTTAAATTCAATGACATGCTTGAACATTGGAGAACACAAATCACCTTCATAATACCTTGATATACCACCTTGATATACGGAATCATGGCTTCCATAAGCACATCATTTGGTTTCGAGATCAAAACCAAGATGGCCGACTTGCAGCTATTTTAATTGTAAAAAAAAACCTGATGTTGAACTCGTCCTCAACTATTTCTCGGGCATTCATTCACCGATGGTGTTCAAACTGGGAACACAGATAATCAATGATGGCTTTTATAAGCACGTCATTTTGTTTTCAAGATCAGATCCAAGATGGCCGACTGGCGGCCATTTTGTTCCTGAAACATGTCCCCAACCATTTCTCAGGCACGTATGGTTTTTGTTCAAATCAATGACATCACAGTTATCAATCTTTGTTCCACATGTGTGGTCAATCATACCTGTGAAGTTTTACATCGATCTGTTCAGCCGTTTCGGAGAAGAAGATGTTTTTTCCGTTTTTGTTTTTTTCAAAAAACATATGGCTGCCAAACCATGTCACCAATGATAACATCAATTTAATTCACTGGTCACATTTCCTTTTAGATCACTCTCAGAAAGTTTTGTTTTGATCAGATGAAGCGTTCGACATGTCCAATTATGACGTCATCACGAAGGCACCGATGATATCATCGATATCAAATGTTATTTAATCGTACGTTCCTGACCTGTGCTAAGTTTTAATTTTTCTCTTTGAGCGGTTACAGAGATGTCCAAAGTTTTTCCTTTTATCCAACATGGCTGCCACACTAATTGACCGATGACATTTTCGTAATCATTGAAAAATTATCCATGGGTGGGCACTCCGACGTTGAAAGTTTCACTGTGATCGCTCAAGCAGTTGCGGAGAAAACTAATTTAAAAGCGAACTAGAAGGGCACTCGGTGGAGCGGATACCACCGCCACATGATGCATCATGTATGCCTGCTGTTGGCTTCATGGTTAGGGTGGTGGGCTTGGGATCCGAGGATCCTGACTTCAATTCCCACTGGGCTGTTGAATGAATACCTGCTGGGGCTGACGCTGCCTGTCATCCTTCTGAGGTTGGCAAAATTAATACAAGCTTGCTGCTATCCTGTGTCAGAGAAGTGACCTGTTCAAGATTGTGCCCAATAACCAAGGAGCCTGCTAAAGGAGCACCAACGCTCTGCACAGAGTATAGTCCCAATCTCCTCCTCCTCTCAATAGTGAAGAATCACTTAAAAAATTCTAATCGCCGGATCCAGATCTGGATCTTCACCAAAATCTAAACAGTTCGTCCATATCACACACCGAACCTGACCACAAAATTTCATCCAGATCCGTCCACACCTTTTAGAGATATCCTAAACACAAACAAACAAAGACAGAAAGGGGTGAAAACATAACGTCCTTCACCTTTGGTGGCAAAGGCAATAAACCTGAAAAATGCATCGGAAGAAAAGGAACGCAAAAGCAGAACAAAAACAATAGAAGTTCCTTTGGAACCATGAAAAGATGACCACCTGTCCTGAAGCTCACCTGGATCAGGAGCACGTCACTCAAACCCCCTATTTGACCCTGAATTTTTAATGACGCGAACAAACTTTGGTACATCATGGGTGATGAAGGTCACGATCAAGTTTCATTGAAATTGTGTGTGTAGTTCAGAGAAGAGAGGAAATAGCAATTGTCGGGGGTCAAACTCCCTCCCCCTCCCCCTTCCCAAAACTCCGTGAATGAGCGCAGATTTTGATGCAGTCAATACACTTTGGTACGTCATGGGTGATGAAGGTTGTGGTCAAATTTCTTCGAAGTCATGTGTGTAGTATGGGTGAAAAGAACCAATACCTATTTAGGGGGGGTCAAAGACCTCCCGTAGACCCCTTTAATGAGGGCAGATTTTGATATGGTCGATACACTTTGGTTCATCATGGGTGATGAAGGTTTTGGTCAAGTTTCATTAAAATTGTGTACGTCGTTGACTGAAGTGTTTACAGACTGACTCAATGACCGATTCGCTCACTCACTCACCTACGGACGCTCTCGATCGCATAAGCTCACCTGACTAAAAGAGCTACAAATGGTGGTTTTTGTACTGCCTCGGGGTCTAATTTAAATTGGGGGCACTAATTGAGAAACAAAGCTCCAGCAAACCACAAGCCTTCGCCTATCCTATCCTATTGGGGAGGCTTAAATCGGCAAGGTTGAAATCCCTCCACCAATGGGAACATTTCCCATCAGGTCGACAGAAGACATAACAAACACAAACTTCATGACTGCTGCAAGCCTTATCCATGCACAGGGGGCAAGTTTTGGGATGATGGGGGCAAGTTTGGGATGATGGGGGCAAGTTTGGGTATGAGATGGGGCAAGTTTGGGATGATGGGGGCAAACGATCAGCAAGTAAAAAGGTTAATATAAATGAATCATGAAATGAGGATCAGGGATGATGTGGTGGCAAGGTCAGGCCTACACACTGAGCAGGTGGTGGAGCGAACATTCTCTCTCCACTGACACCAACCACAACTGTGTGAGCGTGTCCATTACCTCTTGTAGCTGCACGAAGGACCAGCAACTCTTCCTTCCACCTCCACACTGCGTGATCCTCTGCATCCAAATTCCCTTGGGTTCAGATGGGCTCGGGGTGATTATTATCATCAGAGAGAGACGAGGAACCGGAACACGTGCGGTTATGGGAGAAACATGAGGCTTGGTTCACCCAACTCACGTTTACTTACAAACTCAATTGTGCCAAATCACAATCAGGAGACCAATTCCTAACCGTTTAAACCTGGTCTTCCACATGAAATAACAACGTAGAGAAATACAGAAAGGGTCAATATTTTAATAATAAAAAAACATTATTTAGAGAAACTGCTGAAACAACAACAACAACAACAACAAAATACAGGTGGACCCGTTGGTCCATTGGACCAAATTATAATTATAATTTTCACGATCTTGGATCATACCGACCTGCTGTCCTGTTGGAGGACGAACTTGCCTTTCACCAAGCAGAGATCTGCTTGGGCCAGGACTTGGATTACACATTCGTTATTATTATTATTGTCAAAATTATTCTACTCTTGTTGTTAACATTATTAATATTCATTAATACATACTTTGTAACAAAGTTGTCATTCTTTCTGTTATTTATTTTGTAATTAGAATGCCATGCGGTGGAAGGACCGATGAAGCTGTTTTATACACCTTAACAAGGCGTGTGTTTAAAACGTGGGAATTCTTCTGGGTTCATTGTATTATTTTCGAATCAGACTCAGGAGATCATATGATCATTTGGTGTTTCCACACTCACATCAGAAAAACTTCAGTACATGAACTCTATACCAAATCCAAACATTACACACAACACACACACACACACACACACTACACACAATCACACACACCACACAACACATATACCACACACACACAATACACACACACACACATTACACACACACACACACACAATAACACACACATATACACACCACCACACACACATCATATCACCACACACATTATAACACACACACACATATACACACACACACATATATCACACACACCACCACACAACCACATATACACAACACACACCACACACACACACACACATATATACACACACACATCATGACACACACACCCTCCTTCATTTAAGCCTGATCTCACTGGGCTGCGACAGATCGCGACTAGTTGGAGACACCAATTGCGATAAAACAGCGATAATTTTCACTTGGAATCACACTGAATTTAATAAAACACATTTGCGTATGTCTCACGAATATCGCACGAATGTCCACGAACTCCCGGCGACATTTTGGATGAACTTCGCCTGAGTTCGCATACATGTCGCGCGACGGTCGTGCGACCATCGCGCAAATGTCGTGCAACAGTCGCACGACAACTGTGCGTGACAATTGAGAAATCGGGACATAATATATATATATATATGAGGCTCTCCTTCCAGCAATCATATTGTCAGTTGGGAAACGGTAAGAGAGTACCTGACTGAGTACTACAATGGTGTGGGAGCTGTGCCCTGGCAGAACAGGATGGTGGGATTACAGGAGAATGCTGACCAAGCCTGATTGTTAAAAGTGTTCTGTTACTGCAACGTTGCACCCACAAACATTGTGTGTGACCCAATTGTTCATCTGCCTTGATAGGGGCTTGTGGTGTGACCATATTTTGTGTGTGACTAATTTATGTAAAAATATGTGACGTGATTTAGGAATGATGGGAGGTGAAAGGAATGATGGGAAAGTGAAAAGTTTGCATTGAAGCCATTACTCAGAACAGGAGAAAAGAGGACGGACAATGCTGGTTTTACAATATGGACTATGAGTTTTTACTTACGATAATATTCGAATATATTGATGACTTCCGTCATCTGTTTGTGTGTGTTTGTTTGTAGGCACGATAACTAAGAACGGAAGAAGCTACCAATGTCAAATTACACCACGTGATTCAGGAGGGTGCTGGCTAGTGTCGATAGATTTTGGTCAAAATGGTCAAAGGTCAAGGTCACAGTGAGGTCAAACATTCGATTTTTGATGGTTTGGTACAGAATCATCGTAGAAACTTCTGGTTGCGTCGCTACCTCTCTTAGAGACAAGCTTTTATTAGACAAGGTGAGAGGTCAAGTTGACGATTTCGTAAGTACAGTCTATGACTGCCTTTTTTTTTGTCATATTGATTGAACTATTGTGAATCTATCTACATTACATTGCAATGGATAACATGTGGATTTCTATGTATATATTAATTGAGTAGACAATACATTGTGCAAATTTCAGATTAATTTCTTCCGAAAATATTCTCTATTGAATCGCAGTTTTGTCGCACTCTCAGGGGTCCCGGACAGATTATCATTTTTTTCTCCAATCAGTCACAATTTAGTTTCATAGGTCACCAATCCCTCACAAAGTTGTCTCACATTTGTCGCACCTTCTGACTCACGGAAACTAAATTGAGAAGGGTTCGAGACCGGTTCGAGACGACGCGACGACTCTGTGACTATTTTGAGAGAAAATTTGTCGCACGAATTTTTTGAACATGTTCAAAATTCCAGCGACACCAGAGCGACGTCCTGCGACCTCACGCGAGGAAATTGAGAACCACCGCGAACGTTTCCAGACATTTTGGAGAATCCCGTTCGCATTTTGGCGTGAGCTGTCGCAGCCCAGTGAGATACAGGCTTTATTGTAGAAGTAAGATTTCTATAAAGAAAATAAACCGTTTAATACAATTAAAAGTAAATAAAACATTTTATTCCAAAAAGACATCTTCAAAGAATGTTATCTGATCGAGTAACAAACATTACAAATGTGAAAAATCTACAACAAACGGAGCAAATGTTTCATGTACAGGATTTTGTGAACGTGTCGAGATGTTCTGAATCGGCAGAAAAATAAATATTTTAGAAACAGAAGTTGTGCAAGATCATGTGATATGTAACGAGCGGAACAATTATTTTAATTTTTCTTTACTTTGTAGGATTAACATTGTGATTTGAACCCGTCAGAGGTCTTGCCTTGACATTTGAAGGTCTGTCTATGGAGATCTCAATGAGGTCAACAATGCAGGATATCTACTCAAAGGTTTTCCTGAAAATTTTTGGCATTGTCTTTTGTAATTAACCTCTCTGTGATCAAAAGATGGTTTAGTTTGACACACATAACATTGACAACATTGATGAATGTTTTATAAATTGTGGAAATTGATACACCAAGTTTGTAGCTCAGATCTGCAGCAGGAATGTCAAAACATCATTACATCGGCGTTAACATCAACATTTCAAACTTAGAAAGACGAGCGTGTCATGTTTTAGAGAGAGATGGTGAGATGAGGTGGAACAGACCCATCAAGATGTAGAATGTTGGAAACACTGTGAAGTATTGTACTTTGTCATGATCTTCAAAATCCTCAGGCAAACATCCCCTCATTTGCTGCACAATCATCTTTAAGTTTTCATTTTCTCTTTTAAGTTTTTCATTTTCTTTCATCAGATTTTCATTCACTTCATTGACATTTTGCTCCTTTCTCTTACCCGGTGCAGAACCATCAAAAACCTCACCCATCAGGCTGTTACATACATCAACTGGAAATGATTATCTCAAGTCAAAAAGGGTCATCGTTGCTGAATTATCATTTTCCTTTTCGTGTTTTTTTTTTCTCCAAGTTCGCAGAACAGTCATCAGTGGTTGACAAGTTGAAGCATGCCCAACGTTGGGACTGCTATCCTGTTGAATGCTGTCTTTGTTATGCTGCAGGCTCACCTTCAAATGTTTAAGAAAAGAACAATGATAATAACAAAACGTTACAATTAAAAAATCCATGCACCATATTTTTTGCATACAAATCGGTACTTTTTTCCCCCCAGAAGTCCCCCCCCCCCCCCCCTTCCCCTATTTACCTTGACTAAACTCAGAATCGACTCATCTACGGTTTTAAAACATTTGAAAACAGCTTAAATGAAATTTTTTTAATTCTGCGAAGTGTGATCTTTTCTGAAATAAATTTGTAATTGTCAATTTAAAACACACAACATAAATCATTGCCCATAACGTTTTGCGATTGTGTGAGCAGTTAAAGGTTAATCCGTTCACTGATGCATGCAAAATTACCCAATCAATAACGAGGACACATTCACCAATTACGTTTGACCGATCCTTTTAAATCCCAATCATATGTGTCCATCCTTACTATGTCATCTCAAATTGCCTCCCGTAAACTCACGCAAGTTGTACAAGGCAGCTTACGAAGTTGGAAGTTGTTAAGTTCACCGAGTAAAATGCTGCCGAATGTGGCTGTGTACAGGATATACAGTGTCAGTGAGAAATGTAGCTCGTTTTAAACACTGTACCTCTATATAATACCAAAAATGTTGAAAAAATATTTACATTCCGAATTGATCCGGAAGGTAATCCCACAAGGTAGTTCAAATGATGTGCACAAAGCAGCCCATAAATATTCATGACCCTGGAAGCACCGTAGGCAGCGATGTACATTGCGAGTTTTAGGGAGGAATTAACACCTTCTATTGTTCTGACCGACAGTTTCGCCAACTACCATAGTTGATGTAGCTTTGCTTTTAATACTACAAATACACTTATCGATGAATGAAGGAAATAAAAATGGGGAAAAAAATCAGCCAATTCGACTTATACTCCACATCGACTAATTCGCCAAAAATATGGTAAATGTCAAAGGGTAGGTAACATTTATCAACATTTACATGCAACACAAAAATGAGGTGCTCAAATGTGTAAATGTGAAACCGATTTCATTTTAAAATTTTAATCTACTAAATATTTCCTCAACAGAGCTTTCTACCGATTTGGTGCAAAAGGGGATGAGGGATTGGGGTCATTAATGTCATACAGTAATTAGTGGCATAGCCTGCATTGTACCTACTGAATAATTATCATTGCTCCTTTCAATGATTTTCAAACTGAACCATAGATATTAAATTATGGTATAAAATATTTGTTTGTTTTTAATCCCTGTAAGTTTGTTACTCCATTTAAAGTGAATAGGAAGTCCCCTCTGATGCGTGACAGCGAAGTTGTGCTCAAGTCATATATTTTCGATAAATTTACCATCAATAGAAACATCTGCTCCCTTATGGGGTGGCAACTTCATTTTGTGTTGTACAACTTCTAAGAGTAACATTTAATCTTTTTTAGCGATAAAAGTCTAATTTTGCGGGCTATTCCACACAGAGCCACCCATAAAGCGAGGACACGTGCTCTTATGCTCAACTAGTTTCAATCCTTGTTTTCATTCCTGCAACTCTCTGATCTCTCGACTCATCCATCACCCACAAAACTGTTATTTGAGCCCCTAAGAAACCATACCGGGCCATCCATCTTGGTCTGTACTTTTGAGAAAAAGGACTCAAATTCTCGGTCTCCTGTGTCACAATGAAGCTAATGACAATAAAAAATACCTAAGGATAATTAACGATAAGTAATGCAGAATTTTATCTATACATGATTTAAGCAGGTAGCACATGTCCCACATGGAATCAGTGGGGAAAATGTGGATGGCCATTCAGGCTCTGGCAAGTCAGATGCATATTAACAGAGCCAGAGAGGTTTTTTGCTTATATCCTTATCATAATTATTCTGATGGGTTTGGCACCATTTTGCCTCGAAAGTATCAGTTTTGTGCACTGAAGACGTTCATAAACTCAATTTCACAAAAAAAGGTGGATGGCCCGCGTATGGTCTTAGGGGCTCATTTAACCTTATAGACATCCTTAGTGTTAATCATTAACTCATCGTTCATGTTTTTTAAACTCTCCTCATTCCTCGGTTGTTTACGCCTCTCTTTCATTTCTCGCTTGTTTTGTCTATGTAATCGTTGTTTTGTGCAAATGTATTATTTGAATTCTTCTCTGTATATAAGGATGCAATAATTATCAAAGACTACACTTTTACGCACCCTTCGGTTATAGAGCATGTGATTATTTGATGAAAAAATATATGCCGAATGCATAAAACATGATGATATATTAGATATCCTTCATGCACATTGTACAATGCTAGGAGTTATATGAAGAGTTCAAGCATTCTATGAAGTGCTTCCATGCAAGAGGCAGGGAATCCCAGGATGCTACTTGTGTGAAACACGCACTCCCACTACCGTTGGTCAGGAAAACACTTGCACTATGTCACATGTACAGTGCAAAACTGAGCATCTTCTCCAGAGCTGACTTGTAATACCCTCTGCCACTATCACCAGGTAGTGCTATATGCTACACATCACAGTTGATGACAAACAGACATGGAGAGATTGCTGACGTAGTTATTTTCGCGGAGCTGGTTATCTCTGGACATGTCCATTCAATGGTTATGTCCAGACGGACCCTCCACTCACAACTGCTTCCTTGCCTTCCCTCATCACTTCCTCCCCTTCTTGCGTGCCTTCCCTCCCCTCCCCTCCCGCTCGCCCCCACCCCTCGGTCTCCCTACCTCCTTGCTCCTCCACTCTCTCTCTCTCTCCCTCTTTTCTCCCCCCCCCCTTAGTATAACCATCTGCATATGGTTATCTTCGGACGGACCTTCCCTTACACTACCTTCCCTTACCCACCCCTCAATTGCTGCTTCCTTCACTCCTCATGCTGCTCCCTTACCACCCTCATGCTGCCTTCCCTTTCCACACCCTCATGCTGCTTCCCTTTGCACCCCTCATTGCTGCCTTCCTTTCGACCCTCCCCCTGCCTCTATTTTCTTATCCCCCCCCTCCACTCCCCCTTTAATATCCCATAAAGCGATGCGACAGGTTGCATTTGCTCGTATATAATATACTGAAAAGCCATG
>CM068964.1:65738284-65759830 GCA_035128595.1 Eptatretus atami
GGCACATGGCACACACACACACACACACACACACACACACACACACACACACACACACACACACCTATTAGTACAAATACACTACAAGGCCAAAAGTATACGGACACCCCTTCCAATTAGTGGATTCGTCTATTTCAGCCACACCCATTGCTGACGTGCTTTGGAAGCATGGCACGTGAAGAATCGGGAGGGTGGTCTAACTGGGGAGACGGTGGACATACCCACACAATACACACCCCTGATGCAAGTGGCGAAAACTGGATGGTGCAAACGGCTAGATAAGGTGCAGAGCAAGAAACACTCAATTCCAAACACCACATCCACATGTGCACAACACCCACGTGAACCCCAACTCTCGCACAACCAACACCTCATCATGCCCAACCTGGACACGAAACCAGCCGTGTTCGTGCCTCGGAAACACAGAAACAACAAGCGCACACACGTGCTCACTACACACACACACACACCAGATCACATGTAATAAAACAAAAAAGAGCAGAGCACCCCTTCAATGATGTGATTTGACGTTTGTTTTTGCTTTTGCAAAATAAAAATAAAAAATTACCCCCGTGTGGGGGTGACGGTCATCTCTATAATACCACAAGTTCTCAATGTTCAGTTATGACCGAAGACTACTGTGCGTTCTACTGTGAAGCTCGAACTGCGCAGTTTTGGTTAAAGATGACTCGGCATTTTGGCGCGCGCGCTCGAAATTATATTTTGAAAATAAATGCCGACGTTTACATTTCGGGTTTTGAAACTTTTGCACCTTCGGCGGAAAATGTATAAATATACAAGGTCAGCTGCTATGCAATGACACCATTCACTAACTTTACCATGCCCAGTAGAGAATATATAGCCTCCTGAAGGTAGGGCAGTTTTTGCAAACTTTGAAGTCACGTGACGCGAAAACGAAAGCGAATATCGAAAATCCGGCCCGACCAAATTTAGATATTGTCCCATAGATTCATATGCTACAATCAAATTCAAGATCACTTGAGAAATGGCGGAGGAGATAGAATTTGAAAATCGTCATTTTCGGACACTTCAAAGGCCTCGTGACCTTGACCTTGACCTTCGGTGACCTTGAAAGTCATACCATCGTGTACGTCTCATCGACCTCTATCAGGATCACTATATGACCAGATCTCCCGCTTCAACTTCATTGTGAACGGACGGACGGAAGGACGGACGGATCGAAGGACATCGACACCCATATTATTAGGTCATGCTCGAAGAGATGACCTAAAAAGCACTCCTCCATTTGACCTCGAACACCAGCACGTGACCGGAAATGAGCGGTCATATTGAAATAAAAACCAGACATGTGGCAAGGCTCGGGTTAATTGTGCATGATGAAAACGGCTGCAAAGCCGGCGAAACGCTGCCGAGACCGGGTCGCTCTCGTCTTTTTGCTCAAATTAGCGGAGTCGATCTAGTTTCTTACTTTTGGTTTGAAGCGCCTTCTTCTTCTAAAAATACACTATATATACATATATATTTATAAATATATATGTATATATATACACACACGTATAACATACATACACACACATATATACGTGTATCACACACACACTAGTGGGGTGTGCTTACACATCGTGTGAACATACGAACCATGCTTCGCCATTGTCTCGGGTCGCTCACCTGCATTTGATTATTTATTTTTTTTTCATTTATTTATATTTCATTTATGGATGCTTTCCGAAGGTTCTGTGATTTCTCCTGGTGTATTGGCTTTGATGTCCATCGGCACACAAAATTAACGGGGTTCCCATTGTCTCGGGTCACTCACCTGTATTTGTTTTTCCTTTTTTTTCTTCATTTATGGATGTTGCCCCGTCCCACTCTCCAACACATGCTACTTTTTGTGCCTCTTCCCATTTTTCTTCTGTCATTCCTTCCCAGCATTAACACTGAATATGGTGCTTGAAAAAAATGCATCTTTGAAAAAAATACATCACTATTCTCTTGCAGTCATTTAATACCTCATCTCCATTTGAAGGTTCGAGCTGTTCAGGACAGGCATCAGTTGTGTCTATTTAATGCCATTTACCACTTAAACTCGGCCCGATCGTGAACCTGTGTAAGTGTGATGTCACCACACACATCAGTGCCATGCGTCATGCCATTAATAAGCAGTCATTATCACATACTTTAAGTCCATCTCTCTCGGCTTCTCTGCTCCATTTTGTCTCTACTTTAAAGGTATATGGGGGATAAAACAGTGCAAACCCCAATGTTAGTTATCGTGTGCTATAAATGCTTGCATCCAGCCAAAATCCCTTCCATAACACACACCTTTCTCCACAGCTTTCTCGTATCACACACACCCACCCTCTTTCCCCATAGCACTCGCATCCCTGCAGCACTTATACCCCACTCCTTTTCTGCAGCCTCAAACCCTCCTCCTCCGTATGTCATTGCAGTTTGCCAGCACCCTCCACAGCTCGCAAATCACCACTCATCACAATCAAGCCACTCCGACAAGCTCTCCAGCCTCTTGTATGCATGTGTCTGAGTCTTGAGCATCTCGTTACAAAAATTTCTCGAATGTCCCTTGTGTATACATTGTATGTGTCAGAGTGCATACGAATTTCACAAGGTCAGATAACTTTGGATAACAGAAGATAAACGGAAGATAAAACATACCAGAAATTATGAAATCCTGCGTAAGTGTGGCTTGCATTATGTAGTAAACCACACACAATGTGGTGAGAATGCAGTGTCCAGCTATCACACGATTATTGCTTTTTAACCAATTAAAAGCAAGTTTAACGTCACAAATGTTAAACGTCGTTCTATGAACAAATATTTGACAAATACACACAGGCCACAATGTGTAATAAAAAAAAAATGGATATAAATTTTGTGAACTGCAAAGTTACCAGGGTGATTTTTGTGAGATATCGATTCATTTATCAAGGAGTTAAAATGGAAAAGATATGGAGTTTTTCTGGTAATGCAAAGCAGTTGGCAGGTTATGCCATTTCATTTAATTATGCTCTGACAAAACAATTTGAAACTAGAGAGTTAATAGAACATGATACTCTGTGCAGTGCTCAAGTATATACTTCAATTTAAATAAAATAATGATTTTAAAGTTCGTTAAAAAGTTGAGTGCTATTGAAGCAGTCTTATACACTACCCCCATTTGACATGTCCAAGTACTGCAAAACTGGAGATTCTTGGAAGTGCAAAGTAGCCGATTTGTGTTCTACAGTGTTAAGCTATCTAAATCAATTTAAATAAAACAAAAGATTGTAAAAGTCGTATGAATAAATTAAGTGCGGGGATTTTATCACTGTTCATAGTATTATGCAGAACTTCATCTTTATGCTTGCAAAGACACTGTCTATTACACCAACCGATCGAACATGTTACATCGGTAATTCTTGCCTGTTGTATACGTCCTTTATGATGTCCTTAAAAACAGTAAGTCTCCTGTTTGGCATGATTTTCAATTTTGTTTCATCGGCAGGCAGGCTGATAGACAGAGCAATTCTTTTTTTTTTTATCTCACTTCTCCCTGCGCAGTGTGATTGGGACAAATTTAGAGCCAAGGTACTGTTAAGCGGCAGGTTTGTTTTCAGATTCATATTCCGATTAGTGTTCAAAATATTACTCAATTGACATCAAGTTGTTCCTCGATCATAAAATGAAGTTTTTAGACAGACAGACGGACGGACATAAAGTAATTAATTGCTTAACCCCGCTTTTCACTTTGCATTCGTGGGGGTAACTACACATCATATCTTTATACATAGATTGAAACTCACATTCAAAGTTCTCCTTTTGATGTCGAACTTCATCTTTATGCTCCACTTGTACATTCAATGATTCCAACTTCCACGGTTGATTTGTGTTTCAACTGGATACAAAAGTTGAGGATTTGCTTGCAAATGTACTCCATCAAAAACGCCATTCTTTTTGGGATCTTCAGTGAACTCCAGCCGTCAGTCCCCATTTGCATAGCCACCATATTCAAATCTCCAAGAATCAGTATCTACCACTGTCGAATAGCAGTAAATATGATGTTGATGCAACACAGGCAAACTGGAGCATTCAGGATGAGGCTGCTCCTCGACCCTATCAAAGCCTTAAGCATGCGGCTGTGCCTCGGCCTAAACACACCTCCAGGATGTGGAACCACCTTGGGAAAAACAGAGCCTCCAGGACGCGGCAGTTATTCGCCCAAACGGAGTCTCCAGGACGCGACACCCTTCGACCAAAGGAGCCTCCAGGACGCGGAAGTACTTCGGCCAAAGCAGAGACTCCAGGACATGGCAATGCCTCGACAAAAGCAAAGACTCCAGGACACGGCAACACCTCGGCCAAAGCAGAGAATCCAGGACGCGACAACGTCTCGGCCAAAGTAGAGAATCCAGGACACGGCAACCCCTCAGCCAAAGCAGAGACTCCAGGACGTGGAAACGTCTCGGCCAAAGCAGAGCCTCGAGGACATGCAAGCTCCTCGACCAAAGCACAGCTTCACGAGACTGCTGCACATTGGCCGAATCAAGAGACGTGGCTGCAACTCTGCGGAATTCCAGTCTCGGGGGCACGGCTGCACCTCGGCGGAATCGCAGCCTCGGGGGCGTGGCTGTACCTCGCGCAGAATCGCAGCCTCGGGGGCACGGCTGCACCTTGCGCCATCGCATCCTCGGGGCGCAGCTGCACCTCGGCAGGATCGCAGCCTCGGGGCCGTGGCTACACCTCGGTGGAATCGCAGCATCGGGGCCATGGCTGCACCTCGGCAAAATCGCAGCCTCGAGGTCGCAGCTGCACCTCGGTTTTGCAGCTGCACCTCGCAGAATCACAGCCTCGAGGCGTGGCTGCAACTCGGCAGAATCGCAGCCTCGAGGGCCGGCTGCACCTTGGAGGAATCGCAGGGCACGGCTTCACCTCAGTGGAATCACAGCCTCGGTGCATGGCTACACCTCAGCGGAATTGCAGCTTCGGGGGCATGGCTGCATCTCGACGGAATCGTAGCCTCGAGGGCGTGGCTGCACTCGGTCGAATCCCACCTCGAAGACGCGGTTGCAACCTGACAGAATCGCAACCTCGAGGGCGCCGTTGCACTACGGCCAAATCACAGCAGCGTAGAGGACACAGCTGTCGTTTGGCTGAATAATGGTATCAGAGACAGGGTTGCAATTCAGCTTAATCGTAGCTTCGAGGATGCAGCTGCTGCTCCAATGAATAGGAATTTCCAATAGGTGGTTGCAGCTTGACACATTCATAGCCGGCAGGAGGTGGCTATATCTCGGCCAAATCTCGAGCCCACAATGCACATGCAGCTCGTCATAATCATGGCAGCCCTTACGCTGCCGCTTGTCTGCGAAACCACAACCCCAGCGAGACAGCTGCCTGTCGGCAGAATTGCACCCCCAGCAAAAGGGTTGCTCACAGGCAGAATCGCACCTAGGCAAGGGGTCTTCTTGCCCACTGAATCGCAGCTTTTGCAAGGTGGCTGCTCGCCAGCTGCATTGGAGCTTCCATGCAGGGGATGCTCGGCGACTGAATCGGAATCTCTGCAAGGAGGCTGCTTGCTGGGTGCATTGCAGCCTCCGCAAGGGGGCCGCTGGCCGGGCACATCGCAGCCAATGCAAATGGGGCACTCGCCGGGCGCACAATAGCCTCTGCAAGGGGGCCACTTGCCAACCAGATCGCAATTTCTGCAAGAGGAGGCACACCAACTGAATCGCACACCAGCTGTGGGAGGACTCATTGGCTGAATCGCGCACCGACCAAGGTGGCCACTCATTGGCAGGATTCTGCCCCAACCGAGAGAGGCCGCTCATTGCAGAATCGCTCCCTGGCCGAGGGCGCTCAATGGCAAAATCGCACCCCTGGCGAGAGGGATGCTCACCGACTGCATCGCAACCATCACAAGTGGGTCGCTCACCGGATGAATCACAACCTCCATGACTGAGCTGCTTGCCAGCCGAATCGCAGGCTCCTTGATGGAGCTGATCACGGGGGAATCGCAAGCCCCTTCGATGGAGCCGCTCGTGGGATGAATCGCAGCCTTCGCAAAGGGCTGCTCGTGGGCAGAATCGCATCCTCTGCTATGGGGCCACTACCTGCTGAATCGCAGCCTCCACGACGGGCCAATCCCCTGCCGAAACACAGCCTTCAAGATGAGGCCGCTCGGCTGCCGAATCGCAGCCTCCATACGAGGTTGCTCGGCTGCTGAATCAGAGCCCACACAAGGGAGCCGCTCGCCGGCTGAATCGCAGTGTCACCAAGTTGCCACTCGCTGGCCAAATAGCAGTGTGCTTGAGGCGGCAACTCTCTGGCCGAATCACAGCATCCACGAGGCGGCTGCTCACTGACCACATTGTAGCTTCCATGAGGCGACCGTTCGTCGGCTGAGATCACAGCGTCCACGAGGGGGCCGCTCGCCAGCTGAATCGCAACTTACATGAGGGAGGCGCTCGCTGGCCGAATCACAGGTTCCGTGAGAGGACTGCTTGCCTGACAAATTGCAGCGTCCATGACAAAAACGCTCACCTGCCAAATCGCAGTATCCGCGAGAGAGCTGCTCACCTGCTGAATCACAGTGTCTGCGAGAGGACCGCTCACTAGCTGAACCGCAACATCCACGAGGTGCCGCAACTCAGCCAAATCACATATTCTGAGAGACGGCCTCACGTGGGCGGAACTAGGAGCCTCAGGAGTCTCCTGCACACTGGCCAAACTGGGGCCTCGGAGTTCCTGCGCACCATGGCCGAACCGGGGACCTCGGAAGTCGGCCTCATCCTGACCAAACCAGGCTCCCGATAGGCAGCCAAATCTCGGCCCAAACAGAAGGTAGCTCCAGCTCAGCTGAACTGGTTCTCCATGAGGCGGCCGCGTCTTGGTTGAATCAGAGTCTGCGGGAAGCAGTCGCGTCTCGGTCGATTCGGAGTCTCCAGGAGGCGGTCGCGTCTTGGTCGAATCAGAGTCTCCAGGAGGCGGTCGCATCTCGGCCGAATTGGAGTCTCC
The DNA here is from genome assembly GCA_035128595.1 of Eptatretus atami. Taxonomy (NCBI): domain Eukaryota; kingdom Metazoa; phylum Chordata; class Myxini; order Myxiniformes; family Myxinidae; genus Eptatretus; species Eptatretus atami. The sequence continues at coordinate 65,745,278 of CM068964.1, forward strand.
AGGAGGCGGTTGCATCTCGGCCGAATCGGAGTCTCCAGGAGGCGGTCGCGTCTTGGCGCAATCGGAGTCTCCAGGAGGGTCGCGTCTCGTTCGAATCGGAGTCTCCAGGAGGCGGTCGTGTCTTGGCCGAATCGGAGTCTCCAGGAGGCGGTCGCGTCTTGGCCGAATCGGAGTCTCCAGGAGGCAGTCGCGTCTCAGCCAAATCGGAGTCTCGGGGAGGCGGTCGCGTCTCAGCCAAATCGGAGTCGAGGGGAGGCGATCGCGTCTCGGCCAAATCGGAGTCGAGGGAGGCGATCGTGTCTCGGCCGAATTGGAGTCTCGGGGAAGCAGTGCATCTTGGCCGAATCAGAGTGTAGGGAGGTGATTGCGTCTCGGTTGAATCAGAGTCTCCGGGAGACGGTGGGGTCACGGCAGAATTGGAGTCTCCAAGATACTGCTGCAGCTTGGTTGACTCATATCCTCCAGGATCTGGCTGTAGCTCAGCTGAATCACACGTCCCGGGAACGCGCTGCAGCTCGGTGAAATTGCAGCCTCCAGAACGTTGGTGCACCTCAGGCAAGGCACAGCCTCCATAATGCGCATGCATCTCCCCAAATTACAGCTTTCAGCATGCAGTTGCCCCTTGGTCGAATCGCAGCTTTCAGCATTTATTTGCACTTCCATCATGCCCACTTTCCACAACAGGTTTCCCCTTTCGTCAAGTTACAGCCTTGAGAATGTGGTTGAAACCGGCCACATCGTAGCCATCATAATGTGGATGCGCCTCAGCAGATTTGCAGTCTTCAATATTTTTTTTGCTTTCTATCATATCTAAACTTGCCGAATCAGTTTCTACTTCTGCCAAATCACAGTCTTCAGTATGTGTTCGTACCACCACTGAGTTGCAGCTTTCAGCATTTTTTGCACATCCGTCATACACAAATTTTGAAGATAAATTTCTCCTTTCGCTGAATTGCATCTCCAGAATGCTGTTTTAATCCAGCTAAATTGCAACTTCCAGGATACCTTTGCTCATCAGCCAAATCACATTTGCCAGAAGAAGGTTGCACCTCACCCAAATCGCATCCTCCAGTAAGCGAACACCCTGTTGGAAGAAAAGATAGTCAGGTAGAGCAAAGAATGCATACAAATAAGAAGAGAACTTTATTAACCACAACAGTGAAACATAGCATGAGGCATCCTGATTATATAGCACACTCTACAAACAGAAGATAATCGAGTATTTCTCGTAGTTCTTGATTTTAAAAGTACATTTCAATGACTATTCGTCATTTCTTCAGTAAGAGCTGACTTCTGAAAGTTCATTCAACAACTTCTTTCTCTGTCAACGAAAACATGATAGTTTCCATTTCTTTGCCAAATACTTCGCTGGCATTGCCTCAAAATAATCATCACGGTGTATTGTTGATCTTCCAAACATAAAAACAAACTGGTTATAGTCTATATTTACCACTTTTCTTCGACTTCTTTCAACCACAGTTTCAAAAACTTTCAATGTCTGCTAATTAGTTTTTACTCCTGTGTATGATAACAAAATAAAGGGTCTCCCTTCATCATGAACAGTGGCACAATGGTGACATTTGCCCAATTTTCAGGATCACTTCTTTTTCCCCCAGACGATTCGACACAACTTCGTCATGTTGATTCCTAAATCTCCAGCACCTCTATAATTTTGACTGATAATTCAATTGACCTGCTGCCTTTGCTTTCGGTACACTTCCAATACCTGATTCAATTTCTTCTTCACATATCTCTCTCTCTCCTCTCTCTCTCTGGACCTTCAACTTTTTTACATTCCAGGTCATTCTACCATTCGTTTTTTTCCATTCAAGAGATTCTTAAGGTAAGTTTTTCCATTCCTTATCGATATCATCATTTTACATGAGATTTCACAATCAACCCTCTTCTGGTGAAACTCCCAAAATACAGAATCACTGCTCCCCTCCACTCATTTTTTCCTCTTGCTTCCGTACTTTTGGAACCAACTTCCACATTCTCTTCAATCTCATCCCCCATCCAAAACCATGATCTTTCTTACTCCATAACCTCCCCCATCACCAAGCCCACCTCCTCCCAAATTTCCAGTTTTTACTTCCGCAGATTTTGCGTCTGTATTCATTTTGTTCACCTGATGTGTCCTTTCCGACCCCTCATTCCTCCCCACACCCATTGTTGTCCAAGTCTCTCCCCTCTTTGTCCTTCAACCCTGCTGTTGGCATTTTCTCCCCTCTCTCTACTGTTCCTTTTGTTCTTTTGAGTCCTGATCCATTCAGTGTTCTAGCTCTTCCACAAGCCTGGACTCTACATACAAAAAAAAAAAAAACAGCTGAATTAATCTTAAACATACCTTCATTTGATATTTCGCTGGCTGTACTGCTGGAGTAGGAATGTTCAGCTTGTATAGTTTCATGTTGAAAGGTGTGCAACTTCAATGACAAAGTCTGGTGTTCTTTGTACACACAAAGTTGGAGAGACACTTTACAGTTTTACCATTTGATTTCAGATTCTTGTCACGCCTCCTCTTATTATCTCGATGTCTTCATTTTGATTGATGTCCAAATTAGCCTGCGAGTTTGCAAAAAAACAAAATTCAATGTATCCATCAAGAGCAAAAAAAATTCTTACTTTTGGTATTAAAGAAGCATTTCAGACCAAATTTGCATTTGAGTTGTGAAGACAACAACCCTCTACCAGTGAGGGGTGGTGTATCGAATATTTCGACAAAATGTTAATTGGAGCATTATGTGATGCATACAGAATCCTGCACACAATTTCAAACAACATAAATTTCATCGTATGTTGACATAATTTTTTCATGATACCTGTGTTTAATATTTTGGTTGCAACAGATTTGAATTTTATTTTTTAATGGCTTAACAGATATTTCACCTTGGAAATACCCACTATTCTCTAAGATTCATGTCACAATTTGTTAATCAAACTATAAAAGTGAATTGTATATTTATTTTTGTTCTTTGTTTATATATGCTTTCAAAAACTAAAAAAAAAAAAACACTGAAAATTTTGCATGTTGCATCATAAGGTATAGTTTCTGTTGGGGTAGCAGATCTGGGAAGGGGATTCAGGATGGGGGGGGGCGGGAAGACCCAATTTCTCTCTATATAAATGTGTATCCTGAATCATATTGCACCCCTATGGTAGCCATATTAAAAATCTTCTTCTTAAATAAAGAAAGTTTAAACACTATTACCGTGATGTTGAAATCTGAGTGAGACTAACTTGACATTTAAAAAAGTTTCATTTCACCTCATTTAAATGGAGGTAAAACCAAAGCAAACTAGAAAGTTAATAAAGCACAACACCCCACGCAGTGCTTGAAGGGGGAACACAAACACTCAGACCCCTCGACGCCAATCTATCCCTTGATACCCGACAAAATAGATACGATGTGTCTTTTTCCGATTTATAAAGTAGTAATTTTGTGATTAAAAGTGAATCATCTTCAGATCAGGAAGTCAAGTCATATCCGTACTGTTTACGGTTACATCGTGGATCGTGGTACGGTTTAACTAAACGGCGAATAATTTTGATTATCCACAAGTATACCGAGTCGATGCGTCCTTGGTGCTTGTACAGTAATACAAACCAAGATGGTTTCATGCTACACCAATGGCCAAAAGACCCTGTTTGCCAGAAATTGGACGAGTTTGTCTAAAATACGCCCCCCCCCCCCCCCGTGTGGTTGGGGCCGACAAATATTTCACTTTGTGCTCGGAATTTTTTTTACAGAGAACTGTTATGAAACAACAGAGATGACTTGATCTTTCGGTCATCCGACATGATTAAGAGAGGAGCCATCCATCCCCACGATTAAGCAGAAGAAACATCCGTTGCTCAAAACTGTTCCAGGCAAAAAGTAGGCAACTGTTCCATTCCTTTCTGTAGTAATTCTCTGCAGACTAATGTAGTAGGACCTGTTTACAATTAATCTCTCTTTGCTTTGGAAGCATGGCACGTGAAGAATCGGGAGGGTGGTCTAACTGGGGAGACGGTGGACATACCCACACAATACACACCCCTGATGCAAATGGCGAAAACTGGATGGTGCAAACGGCTAGATAAGGTGCAGAGCAAGAAACACTCAATTCCAAACACCACATCCACATGTGCACAACCACCCACGTAACCCCAACTCTCGCACAACCAACACCTCATCATGCCCAACCTGGACACGAAACCAGCCGTGTTCGTGCCTCGGAAACACAGAAACAACAAGCGCACACACGTGCTCACTACACACACACACACACCAGATCACATGTAATAAAACAAAAAAGAGCAGAGCACCCCTTCAATGATGTGATTTGACGTTTGTTTTTGCTTTTGCAAAATAAAAATAAAAAATTACCCCCGTGTGGGGGTGACGGTCATCTCTATAATACCACAAGTTCTCAATGTTCAGTTATGACCGAAGACTACTGTGCGTTCTACTGTGAAGCTCGAACTGCGCAGTTTTGGTTAAAGATGACTCGGCATTTTGGCGCGCGCGCTCGAAATTATATTTTGAAAATAAATGCGACGTTTACATTTCGGGTTTTGAAACTTTTGCACCTTCGGCGGAAAATGTATAAATATACAAGGTCAGCTGCTATGCAATGACACCATTCACTAACTTTACCATGCCCAGTAGAGAATATATAGCCTCCTGAAGGTAGGGCAGTTTTTGCAAACTTTGAAGTCACGTGACGCGAAAACGAAAGCGAATATCGAAAATCCGGCCCGACCAAATTTAGATATTGTCCCATAGATTCATATGCTACAATCAAATTCAAGATCACTTGAGAAATGGCGGAGGAGATAGAATTTGAAAATCGTCATTTTCGGACACTTCAAAGGCCTCGTGACCTTGACCTTGACCTTCGGTGACCTTGAAAGTCATACCATCGTGTACGTCTCATCGACCTCTATCAGGATCACTAATGACCAGATCTCCCGCTTCAACTTCATTGTGAACGGACGGACGGTAAGGACGGACGGATCGAAGGACATCGACACCCATATTATTAGGTCATGCTCGAAGAGATGACCTAAAAAGCACTCCTCCATTTGACCTCGAACACCAGCACGTGACCGGAAATGAGCGGTCATATTGAAATAAAAACCAGACATGTGGCAAGGCTCGGGGTTAATTGTGCATGATGAAACCGGCTGCAAAGCCGGCGAAACGCTGCCCGAGACCGGGTCGCCTCTCGCTTTTTTGCTCAAATTAGCGGAGTCGATCTAGTTTCTTACTTTTGGTTTGAAGCGCCTTCTTCTTCTTTAAAAATACACTATATATACATATATATTTATAAATATATATGTATATATATACACACACGTATACATACATACACACACATATATACGTGTACACACACACACTAGTGGGGTGTGCTTACACATCGTGTGAACATACGAACCATGCTTCGCCATTGTCTCGGGTCGCTCACCTGCATTTGATTATTTATTTTTTTTTCATTTATTTATATTTTCATTTATGGATGCTTTCCGAAGGTTCTGTGATTTCTCCTGGTGTATTGGCTTTGATGTCCATCGGCACACAAAATTAACGGGGTTCCCCATTGTCTCGGGTCACTCACCTGTATTTGTTTTTCCTTTTTTTTTCTTCATTTATGGATGTTGCCCCGTCCCACTCTCCAACACATGCTACTTTTTGTGCCTCTTCCCATTTTTCTTCTGTCATTCCTTCCCAGCATTAACACTGAATATGGTGCTTGAAAAAAATGCATCTTTGAAAAAAATACATCACTATTCTCTTGCAGTCATTTAATACCTCATCTCCATTTGAAGGTTCGAGCTGTTCAGGACAGGCATCAGTTGTGTCTATTTAATGCCATTTACCACTTAAACTCGGCCCGATCGTGAACCTGTGTAAGTGTGATGTCACCACACACATCAGTGCCATGCGTCATGCCATTAATAAGCAGTCATTATCACATACTTTAAGTCCATCTCTCTCGGCTTCTCTGCTCCATTTTGTCTCTACTTTAAAGGTATATGGGGGGATAAAACAGTGCAAACCCCAATGTTAGTTATCGTGTGCTATAAATGCTTGCATCCAGCCAAAATCCCTTCCATAACACACACCTTTCTCCACAGCTTTCTCGTATCACACACCCCACCCTCTTTCCCCATAGCACTCGCATCCCTGCAGCACTTATACCCCCACTCCTTTTCTGCAGCCTCAAACCCTCCTCCTCCGTATGTCATTGCAGTTTGCCAGCACCCTCCACAGCTCGCAAATCACCACTCATCACAATCAAGCCACTCCGACAAGCTCTCCAGCCTCTTGTATGCATGTGTCTGAGTCTTGAGCATCTCGTTACAAAAATTTCTCGAATGTCCCTTGTGTATACATTGTATGTGTCAGAGTGCATACGAATTTCACAAGGTCAGATAACTTGGGTAAACAGAAGATAAACGGAAGATAAAACATACCAGAAATTATGAAATCCTGCGTAAGTGTGGCTTGCATTATGTAGTAAACCACACACAATGTGGTGAGAATGCAGTGTCCAGCTATCACACGATTATTGCTTTTTAACCAATTAAAAGCAAGTTTAACGTCACAAAATGTTAAACGTCGTTCTATGAACAAATATTTGACAAATACACACAGGCCACAATGTGTAATAAAAAAAAAAATGGATATAAATTTTGTGAACTGCAAAGTTACCAGGGGTGATTTTTGTGAGATATCGATTCATTTATCAAGGAGTTAAAATGGAAAAGATATGGAGTTTTCTGGGTAATGCAAAGCAGTTGGCAGGTTATGCCATTTCATTTAATTATGCTCTGACAAAACAATTTGAAACTAGAGAGTTAATAGAACATGATACTCTGTGCAGTGCTCAAGTATATACTTCAATTTAAATAAAATAATGATTTTAAAGTTCGTTAAAAAGTTGAGTGCTATTGAAGCAGTCTTATACACTACCCCCATTTGACATGTCCAAGTACTGCAAAACTGGAGATTCTTGGAAGTGCAAAGTAGCCGATTTGTGTTCTACAGTGTTAAGCTATCTAAATCAATTTAAATAAAACAAAGATTGTAAAAGTCGTATGAATAAATTAAGTGCGGATTTTATCACTGTTCATAGTATTATGCAGAACTTCATCTTTATGCTTGCAAAGACACTGTCTATTACACCAACCGATCGAACATGTTACATCGGTAATTCTTGCCTGTTGTATACGTCCTTTATGATGTCCTTAAAAACAGTAAGTCTCCTGTTTGGCATGATTTTCAATTTTGTTTCATCGGCAGGCAGGCTGATAGACAGAGCAATTCTTTTTTTTTTAATCTCACTTCTCCCTGCGCAGTGTGATTGGGACAAATTTAGAGCCAAGGTACTGTTAAGCGGCAGGTTTGTTTTCAGATTCATATTCCGATTAGTGTTCAAAATATTACTCAATTGACATCAAGTTGTTCCTCGATCATAAAATGAAGTTTTTAGACAGACAGACGGACGGACATAAAGTAATTAATTGCTTAACCCCGCTTTTCACTTTGCATTCGTGGGGTAACTACACATCATATCTTTATACATAGATTGAAACTCACATTCAAAGTTCTCCTTTTGATGTCGAACTTCATCTTTATGCTCCACTTGTACATTCAATGGATTCCAACTTCCACGGTTGATTTGTGTTTCAACTGGATACAAAAGTTGAGGATTTGCTTGCAAATGTACTCCATCAAAAACGCCATTCTTTTTGGGGATCTTCAGTGAACTCCAGCCGTCAGTCCCCATTTGCATAGCCACCATATTCAAATCTCCAGAATCAGTATCTACCACTGTCGAATAGCAGTAAATATGATGTTGATGCAACACAGGCAAACTGGAGCATTCAGGATGAGGCTGCTCCTCGACCCTATCAAAGCCTTAAGCATGCGGCTGTGCCTCGGCCTAAACACAGCCTCCAGGATGTGGAACCACCTTGGGAAAAACAGAGCCTCCAGGACGCGGCAGTTATTCGGCCCAAACGGAGTCTCCAGGACGCGACAGCCCTTCGACCAAAGGAGCCTCCAGGACGCGGAAGTACTTCGGCCAAAGCAGAGACTCCAGGACATGGCAATGCCTCGACAAAAGCAAAGACTCCAGGACACGGCAACACCTCGGCCAAAGCAGAGAATCCAGGACGCGACAACGTCTCGGCCAAAGTAGAGAATCCAGGACACGGCAACCCCTCAGCCAAAGCAGAGACTCCAGGACGTGGAAACGTCTCGGCCAAAGCAGAGCCTCGAGGACATGCAAGCTCCTCGACCAAAGCACAGCTTCCACGAGACTGCTGCACATTGGCCGAATCAAGAGGACGTGGCTGCAACTCTGCGGAATTCCAGTCTCGGGGGCACGGCTGCACCTCGGCGGAATCGCAGCCTCGGGGGCGTGGCTGTACCTCGGCAGAATCGCAGCCTCGGGGGCACGGCTGCACCTTGGCGCCATCGCATCCTCGGGGGCGCAGCTGCACCTCGGCAGAATCGCAGCCTCGGGGCCGTGGCTACACCTCGGTGGAATCGCAGCATCGGGGCCATGGCTGCACCTCGGCAAAATCGCAGCCTCGAGGTCGCAGCTGCACCTCGGTTTTGCAGCTGCACCTCGGCAGAATCACAGCCTCGAGGGCGTGGCTGCAACTCGGCAGAATCGCAGCCTCGAGGGCGCGGCTGCACCTTGGAGGAATCGCAGGGCACGGCTTCACCTCAGTGGAATCACAGCCTCGGTGGCATGGCTACACCTCAGCGGAATTGCAGCTTCGGGGGCATGGCTGCATCTCGACGGAATCGTAGCCTCGAGGGCGTGGCTGCACCTCGGTCGAATCCCATCCTCGAAGACGCGGTTGCAACCTGACAGAATCGCAACCTCGAGGGCGCCGTTGCACTACGGCCAAATCACAGCAGCGTAGAGGACACAGCTGTCGTTTGGCTGAATAATGGTATCAGAGACAGGGTTGCAATTCAGCTTAATCGTAGCTTCGAGGATGCAGCTGCTGCTCCAATGAATAGGAATTTCCAATAGGTGGTTGCAGCTTGACACATTCATAGCCGGCAGGAGGTGGCTATATCTCGGCCAAATCTCGAGCCCCACAATGCACATGCAGCTCGTCATAATCATGGCAGCCCTTACGCTGCCGCTTGTCTGCGAAACCACAACCCCAGCGAGACAGCTGCCTGTCGGCAGAATTGCACCCCCAGCAAAAGGGTTGCTCACAGGCAGAATCGCACCCTAGGCAAGGGGTCTTCTTGCCCACTGAATCGCAGCTTTTGCAAGGTGGCTGCTCGCCAGCTGCATTGGAGCTTCCATGCAGGGGATGCTCGGCGACTGAATCGGAATCTCTGCAAGGAGGCTGCTTGCTGGGTGCATTGCAGCCTCCGCAAGGGGGCCGCTGGCCGGGCACATCGCAGCCAATGCAAATGGGGCACTCGCCGGGCGCACAATAGCCTCTGCAAGGGGGCCACTTGCCAACCAGATCGCAATTTCTGCAAGAGGGAGGCACACCAACTGAATCGCACACCAGCTGTGGGAGGGACTCATTGGCTGAATCGCGCACCGACCAAGGTGGCCACTCATTGGCAGGATTCTGCCCCAACCGAGGAGGCCGCTCATTGGCAGAATCGCTCCCTGGCCGAGGGGGGCGCTCAATGGCAAAATCGCACCCCTGGCGAGAGGGATGCTCACCGACTGCATCGCAACCATCACAAGTGGGTCGCTCACCGGATGAATCACAACCTCCATGACTGAGCTGCTTGCCAGCCGAATCGCAGGCTCCTTGATGGAGCTGATCACGGGGGAAATCGCAGCCCCTTCGATGGAGCCGCTCGTGGGATGAATCGCAGCCTTCGCAAAGGGGCTGCTCGTGGGCAGAATCGCATCCTCTGCTATGGGGCCACTCACCTGCTGAATCGCAGCCTCCACGACGGGGCCAATCCCCTGCCGAAACACAGCCTTCAAGATGAGGCCGCTCGGCTGCCGAATCGCAGCCTCCAATACGAGGTTGCTCGGCTGCTGAATCAGAGCCCACACAAGGGAGCCGCTCGCCGGCTGAATCGCAGTGTCCACCAAGTTGCCACTCGCTGGCCAAATAGCAGTGTGCTTGAGGCGGCAACTCTCTGGCCGAATCACAGCATCCACGAGGCGGCTGCTCACTGACCACATTGTAGCTTCCATGAGGCGACCGTTCGTCGGCTGAATCACAGCGTCCACGAGGGGGCCGCTCGCCAGCTGAATCGCAACTTACATGAGGGAGGCGCTCGCTGGCCGAATCACAGGTTCCGTGAGAGGACTGCTTGCCTGACAAATTGCAGCGTCCATGACAAAACCGCTCACCTGCCAAATCGCAGTATCCGCGAGAGAGCTGCTCACCTGCTGAATCACAGTGTCTGCGAGAGGACCGCTCACTAGCTGAACCGCAACATCCACGAGGTGGCCGCAACTCAGCCAAATCACATATTCTGAGAGACGGCCTCACGTGGGCGGAACTAGGAGCCTCAGGAGTCTCCTGCACACTGGCCAAACTGGGGGCCTCGGGAGTTCCCTGCACCATGGCCGAACCGGGGACCTCGGAAGTCGGCCTCATCCTGACCAAACCGAGGCTCCCGATAGGCAGCCAAATCTCGGCCCAAACAGAAGGTAGCTCCAGCTCAGCTGAACTGGGTTCTCCATGAGGCGGCCGCGTCTTGGTTGAATCAGAGTCTGCGGGAAGCAGTCGCGTCTCGGTCGATTCGGAGTCTCCAGGAGGCGGTCGCGTCTTGGTCGAATCAGAGTCTCCAGGAGGCGGTCGCATCTCGGCCGAATTGGAGTCTCCAGGAGGCGGTTGCATCTCGGCCGAATCGGAGTCTCCAGGAGGCGGTCGCGTCTTGGCCGAATCGGAGTCTCCAGGAGGCGGTCGCGTCTCGTTCGAATCGGAGTCTCCAGGAGGCGGTCGTGTCTTGGCCGAATCGGAGTCTCCAGGAGGCGGTCGCGTCTTGGCCGAATCGGAGTCTCCAGGAGGCAGTCGCGTCTCAGCCAAATCGGAGTCTCGGGGAGGCGGTCGCGTCTCAGCCAAATCGGAGTCGAGGGGAGGCGATCGCGTCTCGGCCAAATCGGAGTCGAGGGGAGGCGATCGTGTCTCGGCCGAATTGGAGTCTCGGGGAAGCAGTTGCATCTTGGCCGAATCAGAGTGTAGGGGAGGTGATTGCGTCTCGGTTGAATCAGAGTCTCCGGGAGACGGTGGGGTCACGGCAGAATTGGAGTCTCCAAGATACTGCTGCAGCTTGGTTGACTCATATCCTCCAGGATCTGGCTGTAGCTCAGCTGAATCACACGTCCCGGGAACCGGCTGCAGCTCGGTGAAATTGCAGCCTCCAGAACGTTGGTGCACCTCAGGCAAGGCACAGCCTCCATAATGCGCATGCATCTCCCCCAAATTACAGCTTTCAGCATGCAGTTGCCCCTTGGTCGAATCGCAGCTTTCAGCATTTATTTGCACTTCCATCATGCCCCACTTTCCACAACAGGTTTCCCCTTTCGTCAAGTTACAGCCTTGAGAATGTGGTTGAAACTCGGCCACATCGTAGCCATCATAATGTGGATGCGCCTCAGCAGATTTGCAGTCTTCAATATTTTTTTTGCTTTCTATCATATCTAAACTTGCCGAATCAGTTTCTACTTCTGCCAAATCACAGTCTTCAGTATGTGTTCGTACCACCACTGAGTTGCAGCTTTCAGCATTTTTTTGCACATCCGTCATACACAAATTTTGAAGATAAATTTCTCCTTTCGCTGAATTGCAGTCTCCAGAATGCTGTTTTAATCCAGCTAAATTGCAACTTCCAGGATACCTTTGCTCATCAGCCAAATCACATTTGCCAGAAGAAGGTTGCACCTCACCCAAATCGCATCCTCCAGTAAGCGAACACCCTGTTGGAAGAAAAGATAGTCAGGTAGAGCAAGAAATGCATACAAATAAGAAGAGAAAACTTTATTAACCACAACAGTGAAACATAGCATGAGGCATCCTGATTATATAGCACACTCTACAAACAGAAGATAGATCGAGTATTTCTCGTAGTTCTTGATTTTAAAAGTACATTTCAATGACTATTCGTCATTTCTTCAGGTAAGAGCTGACTTCTGAAAGTTCATTCAACAACTTCTTTCTCTGGGTCAACGAAAACATGATAGTTTCCATTTCTTTGCCAAATACTTCGCTTGGCATTGCCTCAAAATAATCATCACGGTGTATTGTTGATCTTCCAAACATAAAAACAAACTGGTTATAGTCTATATTTACCACTTTTCTTCGACTTCTTTCAACCACAGTTTCAAAAACTTTCAATGTCTGCTAAATTAGTTTAACTCCTGTGTATGATTAACAAAATAAAGGGTCTCCCTTCATCATGAACAGTGGCACAATGGTGACATTTGCCCAATTTTCAGGGATCACTTCTTTTTCCCCCAGACGATTCGACACAACTTCGTCATGTTGATTCCTAAATCTCCAGCCACCTCTATAATTTTGACTGATAATTCAATTGGACCTGCTGCCTTTGCTTTCGGTACACTTCCAATACCTGATTCAATTTCTTCTTCACATATCTCTCTCTCTCTCTCTCTCTGGACCTTCAACTTTTTTACATTCCAGGTCATTCTACCATTCGTTTTTTTCCATTCAAGAGATTCTTAAGGTAAGTTTTTCCATTCCTTATCGATATCATCATTTTACATGAGATTTCCACAATCAACCCTCTTCTGGTGAAACTCCCAAAATACAGAATCACTGCTCCCCTCCACTCATTTTTTCCTCTTGCTTCCGTACTTTTGGAACCAACTTCCACATTCTCTTCAATCTCATCCCCCATCCAAAACCATGATCTTTTCTACTCCCATTAACCTCCCCCATCACCAAGCCCACCTCCTCCCAAATTTCCAGTTTTTACTTCCGCAGATTTTGCGTCTGTATTCATTTTGTTCACCTGATGTGTCCTTTCCGACCCCTCATTCCTCCCCACACCCATTGTTTGTCCAAGTCTCTCCCTCTTTTGTCCTTCAACCCTGCTGTTGGCATTTTCTCCCCTCTCTCTACTGTTCCTTTTGTTCTTTTGAGTCCTGATCCATTCAGTGTTCTAGCTCTTCCACAAGCCTGGACTCTACATACAAAAAAAAAAAAACCAGCTGAATTAATCTTAAACATACCTTCATTTGATATTCCGCTGGCTGTACTGCTGGAGTAGGAATGTTCAGCTTGTATAGTTTCATGTTGAAAGGTGTGCAACTTCAATGACAAAGTCTGGTGTTCTTTGTACACACAAAGTTTGGAGAGACACTTTACAGTTTTACCATTTGATTTCAGATTCTTGTCACGCCTCCTCTTATTATCTCGATGTCTTTCATTTTGATTGATGTCCAAATTAGCCTGCGAGTTTGCAAAAAAACAAAATTCAATGTATCCATCAAGAGCAAAAAAAATTCTTACTTTTGGTATTAAAGAAGCATTTCAGACCAAATTTGCATTTGAGTTGTGAAGACAACAACCCTCTACCAGTGAGGGGTGGTGTATCGAATATTTCGACAAAATGTTAATTGGAGCATTATGTGGATGCATACAGAATCCTGCACACAATTTCAAACAACATAAATTTCATCGTATGTTGACATAATTTTTTTTCATGATACCTGTGTTTAATATTTTGGTTGCAACAGATTTGAATTTTATTTTTTAATGGCTTAACAGATATTTCACCTTGGAAATACCCACTATTCTCTAAGATTCATGTCACAATTTGTTTAATCTAAACTATAAAAGTGAATTTGTATATTTATTTTGGTTCTTTGTTTATATATTGCTTCAAAAACTAAAAAAAAAAAAAACACTGAAAATTTGCATGTTGCATCATAAGGTATAGTTTCTGTTGGGTAGCAGATCTGGGGAAGGGGATTCAGGATGGGGTGGGGCGGGAAGACCCCAATTTCTCTCTATATAAATGTGTATCCTGAATCATATTGCACCCCCTATGGTAGCCATATTAAAAATCTTCTTCTTAAATAAAGAAAGTTTAAACACTATTACCGTGATGTTGAAATCTGAGTGAGACTAACTTGACATTTAAAAAAAGTTTCATTTCACTCAATTTAAATGGAGGTTAAAACCAAAGCAAACTAGAAAGTTAATAAAGCACAACACCCCACGCAGTGCTTGAAGGGGGAACACAAACACTCAGACCGCCTCGACGCCAATCTATCCCTTGATACCCGACAAAATAGATACGATGTGTCTTTTTCCGATTTATAAAGTAGGTAATTTTGTGATTAAAAGTGAATCATCTTCAGATCAGGAAGTCAAGTCATATCCGTACTGTTTACGGGTTACATCGTGGATCGTGGTACGGTTTAACTCAAACGGCGAATAATTTTTGATTATCCACAAGTATACCGAGTCGATGCGTCCTTGGTGCTTGTACAGTAATACAAACCAAGATGGTTTCATGCTACACCAATGGCCAAAAGACCCTGTTTGCCAGAAATTGGACGAGGTTTGTCTAAAATACCGCCC
>CM068964.1:65768238-65784542 GCA_035128595.1 Eptatretus atami
TTAAAAACAGTAAGTCTCCATGTGCATGATTTTCAATTTTTTTCATCGGCAGGCAGGCTATAGACAAGCAATTCTTTTTTTTTTATCTCACTTCTCCGCTGCGCGAGTGTGATTGACATAATTTAGACCAAGGTACTGTTAAGCGGAGTTTGTTTTCAGATTCATATTCCATTAGTGTTCAAATAATATTACTCCAATGACATCAAGTTTTCCTCGATCATTAAAAAGAAGTTTTTGACAGACCAGACGGACGACATAAAATTAATTAATTGCTTAACCCCGCTTTCACTTATGATTCGTGGGGTAACTACACATCATATCTTTATACATAGATTGAAACTCACATTCAAAGTTCTCCTTTTGATGTCGAACTCATCTTTATCTCCACTTTGTAAACATTCAATGGATTCCAACTTCCACGGTGATTCTGTGTTTCAACTTATACAAAAAGTTGAGGATTGCTTGCAAATGTACTCCATCAAAAACGCCATTTTTTGGGGATCTTCAGGAAACTCCAGCCGTCAGTCCCCATTCATAGCCACCATATTCAAACTCCAGATATCAGTATCTACCCACTGTCGAATATCAGTAAATATTGATTTGCATGCAAACACAGGCAAACTGAGCATTCAGATGACGCTACTCTCACCCTATCAAGCCTTAAGCATGCGGCTGTGCCTCGGCTAAACACAGCCTCCAGGATGTTGGAACCACCTTGGAAAAACAGAGCCTCCCAGACGCGGCTTTATTCGGCCAAACCAAGTCTCCAGGACGCGACCAGCCTTCGACCAAGAGCCTCCCAGACGCGGAATTACTTCGGCCAAGCGAGACTTCCAGACATGGCAAGCCTCACAAAAGCAAAGACTCCAGACACGCACACCTCGCCAAAGCAGAGGAATCCAGGACGCGGACAACTGTTCTTCGGCCAAGAGTAGAGAATCCAGGACACGCAACCCCTTCAGCCAAAGCCAAGAGACATCCAGGACGTGAAAACTCTCGCCAAAGCAGAGCCTCGAGGATGCAAGCCCTCACCAAAGCACACTTCCACGCAGGGACTGCTGCACATTGCCGAATCAAGAGACGGGGCTGCAACTGTGCGAATTCCAGTTCTCGGGGGCACGGTCTGCACCTCGCGGAATCGCAGCCTCGCGCGTGCTGTACCTCGGCGATCGCAGCCTCGGGCACGGCTGCACGCTTGCGCCATTCCATCCTCGGGCGCAGCTGCACCTCGCAGAATCGCAGCCTCGGGCCGTGCTAACCTCGTGATGAACGCACATCGGCCATGGCTGCAACCTCGGCAAAATCGCAGCTCGAGGTCGGCAGCCTGCACCTCGTTTTGCAGCTGCACCTCGCAGAACCACAGCCTCGAGGGCGTGCTGCAACTCGCAGAATCGCTAGCCTCGAGGGCGCGGCTGCACCTTGGAGGAAATCGCAGGCACGCTTCATCCTCAGTGGAATCAAGCCCCCTTTTGGTGCATGGCTACACCTCAGCGGATTGCAGCTTCGGGGGGCATGAGGGCATCTCGACGGAATCGTAGCCTCGAGGCGTGGCTGCCACCTCGTGTCGAATCCCATCCATCGAAGACGCGTTGCAACCTGACAGAATCGCAACCCTCAGGCGCCGTTGCACTACGGCCCAAATCACAGCAGCGTAGAGGACACAGCTGTCGTTTGCTGAAAATGATCAAGACCAGGGTTGCAATTCAGCTTAATCGTACTTCGAGGATGCAGCTCTGCATCCAAGAAATAGGAATTTCCAATAGGTGTTGCAGCTTGACACATTCATGCGCAGGAGGTGGCTAGTATCTGGCAAATCTCGAGCCCCACAATGCACATGCACTCGTCTAATCATGGCAGCCCTTACGCTGGCCGCTGTTGCTAAAACCCCAAACAACCCAGCGAGACAGCTGCCTGTCGGCAGAATTGCACCCCAGCAAAGGGTGCTCACAGTCAGAATCGCACCCTAGGCAAGGGTGTCTTCTGCCCACTGAATCGCAGCTTTGCAAGTGGCTGCTCGCCAGCTGCTTGGAGCTTCCATGCAGGGGATTTCTCGGCGACTGAATCGGAATCTCTGCAAGAGGCGTGCTTGCTGTGCATTGCAGCCTCCGCAAGGCCGCTGGCCGGCACATCGCAGCTCAATGCAAAATGGGGCTCGTTCCGGGCGCACAATATAGCTCTGCAAGGGGGGCCAACTTGCCAACCAGATCGCAATTCGTGCAAGAGGGAGGAAACACCAACTGAATCGCACACCAGCTTGTGGAGGGACCTCATTGCTGAATCGGACCGACCAAGGTGCACTCATTGCAGATTCTGCCCTCAACCGAGGGAGGCCGCTCATGCAGAATGCTCCTGCCGAGGGGCGCTCAATGGCAAATCGCACCCCTGGCGAGAGGGATGCCACGACTGCATCGCAAACCATCACAAGTGGGTGCTCACCGGATGAATCACACCTCCATACTGAGCTGCTTGCCAGCCGAATCGCAGCTCCTTGATGGAGCTGATCACGGGGGAAATCGCAGCCCCTTCGATGGACCGCTCGTGGGATGAATCGCAGCCTTGCAAAGGGGCTGCTCGTGGCAGAATCGCATCCTCTGCTATGGGGCCA
This sequence comes from Eptatretus atami, assembly GCA_035128595.1. Taxonomy (NCBI): domain Eukaryota; kingdom Metazoa; phylum Chordata; class Myxini; order Myxiniformes; family Myxinidae; genus Eptatretus; species Eptatretus atami. Next base: position 65,770,844 of record CM068964.1, read on the forward strand.
CTCATGCTGAATCGCAGCCTCCACGACGGGTCCAATCCCCTGGCCTGAAACCGCCTTCAAGATGAGGCCGCTTCGGTCTGCGAATCGCAGCTCAATACGAGGTTGCTCGGGCTGCTGAATCAGAGCCACAACAGAGCCGCTCGCGGCTGATCGCAGTTCCACCAAGTCCACTCGCTGGCCAAATAAGCAGTGTGTTGAGCGCAACTCTTCTGGCCGGAATCACAGCATCACGAGGCGGCTGCTCACTGACACATTGTAGCTTCCATGAGGCGACGTTCGTCGAGCTGAACACACGCTCCACGAGGGGGCCGCTCCCAGCCTGACGCAACTTTAATGAGGAGGCGGCTCAGCTGGCCGAATCAAGGTTCGTGGAGAGGACTGCTTGCCTGACAAATTGCAGCGGTCCATTACAAAAACCGCTACACTGGCCAATCGCGAGTATCCGCAGAAGAGGCTGCTCACCTGCTTGAATCAGACGTGTCTGCGAGAGACCGCCACTAGTGAACCGCAACGAATCCACGAGGTGGCCGCAACTCAGCCAAATCACAAATTCTGAAGACGGCCGTCACTGGGCGGAAACTAGGAGCCTCAGGAGTCTCCTGCACACTGGGCCAAACTGGGGCCTCGGGATTCCCCTGCACCATGGCGAACCGGCGGACCTCGAAGTCGGCCTCATCCTGCCAACCGAGGCTCCCCGATAGCAGCCAATCTCGGCCAAACAAGGTACTCTCAGTCAGTGACTGGGTTCTCCATGAGCGGCCCGCGTCTTGGTGAATCAGAGTCTCGGGAAGCAGTCGCGTCTCGGTCGATTCGGAGTCTCCAGGAGGCGGTCAGGTCTTCGCAATCAGAGTCTTCCAAAGCGGTCGCATCTCGCGAATTGGATCTCCAGGAGGCGGTTGCAATCTCCGGCCGATCGAGAGTCTCCAGGAGGCGGTCCGCGTCTTGGCCGAATCGGAGTCTCCAGGAGGCGTCCGTCTCGTTCGAATCGAGTCTCCAGGAGGCGGTGTGTCTGCCGAAATCGAGTCTCCAGGAGGCGGTCCGCGTCTTGGCCGAATCGGAGTCTCCAGAGGGCAGTCGCGTCTCAGCCAAAATCGGTCTCGGGAAGCGGTCGGTCTCAGCCAAATCGGAGTGAAGGGAGGCGATCGCGTCTCGGCCAAATCGGAAGTCGAGGGGAGGCGATCGTGTCTCGCGAATTGGAGTCTCGGAAGAGCAGTTGCAATCTTGGCCGAATTCCAAGTGTAGGGGAGGTGATTGCGCCTCGGTGAATCCAAGTCTCCGGGAGACGTGGGTGTCACGGCAGAATTGGAGTCTCCAAGATACTGCTGCAGCTTGGTTACTCATATCCTCAGGATCTGGCTGTAAGCTCACTAATCACACGGTCCGGGAACCGGCTGCAGCTCGGTGAAATTGCAGCCTCCAGAACGTTGGTGCACCTCAGCAATGGCACAGCCTCCAAATGCGCGATGCATCTCCCCCAAAATTACAGCTTTCAGCATGCAGTTGCCCCTTGGTCATCGAAGCTTTCAGCATTTATTTGCACTTCCATCATTGCCCACTTCCACAAAGGTTCCCCTTTCGTCATTACAGCCTGAGAATGTGGTTGAAACTCGCAACATCGTAGCCATCATAAGTGGATGCGCCTCAGCAGATTTGCAGTCTTCAATATTTTTTTGCTTTCTATCATATCTAAACTTGCAATCAGTTTTTCTACTTCTGCCAAATCACAGTCTTCAAGTATGTTTCGTACACCACTGAGTGCAGCTTTCAGCATTTTTTGCCAATCCGTCATACACACAAAATTTTGAAGATAAATTTCTCCTTTCGCTTGAATTGCAGTCCCAGAATGCTGTTTTAATCCAGCTGAAATGCAACTTCAGGATACTTGTCGATCAGCTAAACACATTTGCAAGAAGAAGTGCACCTCACCAAATCGCATCCTTCCAGTAAGCGAACACCCGTGTGAAGAAAAGATAGTCAGGTAGAGCAAGAAATGCATACAAATAAGAAGAGAAAATTATTAACCACAACAGTGAAACAAGCTGAGGCATCCTGATTATATAGCACACCTACAAAAGAAGATTAGATCGAGTTATTTCTCGTATTCTTGATTTTAAAAAAGTACATTTCAATGACTATCGTCATTCTCATGGTAAGAGCCCTGACTCGAAGTCATCAACCACTCTTTCTCTGGTTCATCGAAAAATTGATAGTTCTCATTCTTTGCAAATACTCGCCTGCGCATTGCCTCAAAAATCATCACGGTGTATTGTTGATCTCCAACATAAAAACAAACTGGTTATAGTCTATATTTACCACTTTTCTTCGACTTCTTTCAACACAGTTCAAAAACTTTTCAATGTCTTGCTAAATAGTTTAACTCCTGTGTATGATTAACAAAAAAAGGGTTCCCTTCATCATGAACAGTGGCACAATGGTGAATTGCCCAATTTCAGGATCACTTTCTTTTTCCCAGACGATTCGAACACAACTTCGTCAAGTTGATTCCAAACTCCAACCACCTCTATAATTTGACTGATAATTCAATTGAGCCTGCTGCCTTTGCTTTCGTACACTTCAATACCTATTAATTCTTCTTCACATATCTCTCGTCTCTCTCTCTCTCTCTCTGACCTTCAACTTTTTTACATCCAGGTCATTCTAACCATTCGTTTTTTTCCATTCAAGAGATTCTTAAGGTAAGTTTTTCCAATTCCTAGCGATAATCATCTTTTACATGAGATTCCACAATCAACCCTCTTCTGGTAAACTCCCAAAATACAGAATCACTGCTCCCCTCCACTCATTTTTTCCTCTTGCTTCCGTACTTTTGGAACAACTTCCACATTCTCTTCATCTTCATCCCCCAATCCAAAAACCATGATCTTTTCACTCCATAACCTCCCCCATCACCAGCCCACTCCTCCCAAATTTCCAGTTTTACTTCCTGCAGATTTGCGTCTGATTCATTTGTTCATCCTGAGTGTCTTTCGACCCTCATTCCTTCCCACACCCCATTGTTGGTCCAAGTCTCTCCCTCTTTTGTCCTTCAACCCTGTGTTGGCATTTTCTCCCCTCTCTCTACTTTCCTTTTGTTCTTTTGTTAGTCCGATCCATTCAGTGTTCTAGCTCTTCACAAGGCCTGGACCTACAATACAAAAAAAAAAAACCAGCTGAATTAAATCTTTAAACATACCTTCATTTGATATTCCGCTGGCTGACTGCTGAGTAGAATTGTTCAGCTTGATAGTTCATAGTTGAAAGGTGTGCAACTTCAATGACCAAAGTCTGGTGTTCTTTGTACACACAAAGTTTGGAGAGACACTTTACAGTTTTTACATTTGATTTCAGATTTCTTGTCACGCGCCTCCTCTTATTATCTCGATGTCTTTCATCTTTGGATTGAATGTCCAAATTAGCCTGCGAGTTTGCAAAAAAACAAAATTTCAATGTCATGCCATCAAGAAGACAAAAAAAAATTCTACTTTTGGTATTAAAGAAGCATTTCAGACCAAATGCATTTGAGTTTGTGAAGACAACAACCCTCTACCAATGAGGGTGGTGGTATCGAAATATTCGACAAATGTAATTGGGAGCATTATGTGGATGCAAAACAGACTCCTGCACACAAATTCAAACAACATAAATTTCACGTATGTTGACATAATTTTTTTCATGATACCTGTGTTTAAATTTTTTGACAACAGATTTGAATTTTATTTTTAATGGCTTAACAGATATTTCACCTTGGAAATACCCACTATTCTTCTAAATTCATTCACAAATTTGATCTTATATCAAACTATAAAAGTAATGTTGTATTTTATTTTGGTTCTTTGTTTTATATATGCTTCAAACTAAAAAAAAACAAAAAAACACTGAAAATTTGCATTTGCATCATAAGGTATAGTTTCTGTTGGTAGCCAGATCTGGGGAAGGGGATTCAGGATTGGGGGGGGCGGAAGATCCCAATTTCTCTCATATAAATGGTGATCTGAATCATATTGCACCCCTATCGGTAGCCATAATTAAAAATTCTTTCTCTCTAAATAAAGAAAGCTTTAAACACTATTACCGTGATGTTGAAATCTGATGGAGACATAACTTGACAATTTAAAAAAAGTTCATTTCACCAATTTAAATGGAGGTTAAACCAAAGCCAAACTAGAAAGTTATAAAGACAACAACCCACGCAAGTGCTGAAGGGGAACACCAAACACTCAGGACCGGCCTCGACCCAATCTATCCTTGATACCCGACAAAATAATACATGGTCTTTTCCGATTCTAAAGTAGGTAATTTTGTGATAAAATGAATCATCTTCAGACTAGAAGTCAAGTCAATCCGTACTGTTACCGGTTACAATCGTGGATTCGTGGTACGGTTTAACTCAAACGCGAATAATTTTTGATTTCCACAAGATATACCGAGCTTGCGTCCTTGGTGCTTGTATCAGTAATACAAACCAAATGTGTTCATGCTACATCCAATGCCAAAAAGACCCTGTTTCCCAGAAATTGGGACGAGGTTTGTCTAAAATACCGCCCCCCCCCCCCCCCGTGTGGGTTGGGCCGACAAATATTCACTTTGCTGCCTCGGAATTTTTTTACAGAGAATGTTATAAAACAACAAGAAGATACTTGATCTTTTCGGTCATCCGACATGATTAGGAGATGCCATCCATCCCCACGATTAAGCAGAAGAAACATCCTTGCTCAAAACTGTTCCAGGCAAAAGTAGCAACTGGTTCCATTCCTTTCCTGTAGTAATTCTCTGCAGACTAATGTGTAGGACCTGTTACCAATTATAGTATATGAGAGTAAAACTCTCATTACTATAGTTCTATACTGCCAGCATTTTTGCCTGTTGAAACACCACTCAACCAACTAACCATCAACCATAATACCCACCACCATTGCACACCCCCCCCTCCCAACCTCTTCCATCAACCATCACCCCACAATACTCACAACCACCCAGACCTCCTCTTCCCCCTAAACACCATCCTCACTCCATGGGGCAGGACACCGACAGTACGAACAGAAGCACGACAGAGACACAAATAGTCGCCCCGGGAATGTATGAAATGAATGTATTATCCGAACGTACAAACACTCGTCAGCCTGCGTGGTGGAACAAAACATTAGTCGCCCAAGTTTGTTCACAGCATCCGGTTGCCTGGCGGGGTCCGGAGTCGGTGATGACGGTTTATTTTGCTCGAGTAATAAACTGATTTATTAATTAATCCAAAATCCCTCCTTCCACACCATCCATTAAACAAAACAAAACACCCAATCTGTGGTGAACATGCCGACCAGCGTTTCTCTTCACTAACACCTCCGCCTTCTTCCTCTTTATCGCTCACATCGACTAATGTAAAAAAGCTCGTCTCGCGTGCGTCTGTCCATCCTTCCTTCATCCTGCGTCCGTCCATCCGCATCCTGTCCGTCCACCATTCCAGCCGTTTGGCTATATGTTATTATTTACGTACTATCGGAATTGTACCTTTCGACCTTCTAGACTGCTGAGGCCCCCTTATACCGTTTAAGACCTCTAGACCCTGAGACCCAAACACAGCAAAAGACCCCGAAACCAGAAGACCTCAAAACCCAAATACCCTGCAGACCAAAAAGACTCGAAGACTCAACAAAGACCCGATAGACCAAAAGACGCCAAAGTCCCAAAAGACCAAAAGTCTTAACACTATTTCAGAACCCCTTATACCACCCTCAACAGGTTAACAGCCTAGAGCCCAGGACCCTTGACCACTTGACCGTCTTTATCAAAATTAAAAGAATGAAATAAATATTGTTACGGTTGTGGAGGTAGACTGGAGGAATTAATCGAGAAGGTTACGATTGAATGATTGTTTGTCCATGAACATGTGAGACATCTCGATGTAATTAAGTAGGAGACTGTAGACTTATGTAAGCAACCTACTGTGGTTGCTCACACCACAAAGAGTGAAACTGCGCTACAGAAACGCACTTCGGGTGTGCCTGCTGGTATAACATTGAAACTCACTTTTTATTAATGCTTTGGAAAGGAAAGGCAAAATGCTGTGCACTCGTAGCACACTTCTGTTAAAGATGTTTGCATTCACTGAGGACTTAGAGCCACCGGCTCAGACAGTCTGCATTAGCGGACCCTCTAAGCGACAATATATTGAGACATGAGAACTTTTTTTATATATTTTGTTTCCTTGACCTTCAATTGAATTTGCTCTATATCTGAACTACTGTAGCACAAAAATGTTGAGATTACTAATCCATCCAATTACTCCTCGGTCTGCTTCAGTTGCTTCAGTCCGCGTTAGAAATCAAATCGGTTCATAAATTCCTCCTCATTCGTGATTGGCAGCCACAAAGAGGAATTTAAATGTGAAACAGGTACCGTAGTCCTGTCACCACGTTGGGCCGAAGGAGGAGTCAATGCTGCCCAAAGGCCCAGATTAAAAATGGTGTGCTGCGTAACCTGGACCATGTGCAAAGATGCGCGTCTGTATAGAAGGGAACACACCCCTTGGTCGCGCCAGCTGGTCTGCTGCAATTTGCCATGAGACTAGGAAAAATATTGCCTTGAACGAAATTAGCAAATACATATAGTCAATTAAAGTGGATATTCTGGTTCTGGTTCAGGAATCAGTAACTTATATTCTCATGCTCTGAGGACCTCCTCCAAAGTAAGTCATTCGGGATTTGTCTTGTTGTCATTTGATTGTTTCCCTTCTTGTGCAAGTTGGAAAAGATTAGCAAAGTTTCTGTGGGTGGTTGAAATCTGCCAATAGCTCACATAGCGTATTGAGCATTTCCTTGGGTTACTGAACCATCAATCATCATATATGGTGATGATTATCAAGAGAGCTCGGAGGCAAAAAAAAAAAAAAAACATAAAAGGCGCACTCCTGTAGAGAGCAATCCTCGCAGGCGAGTATTTACACTCTGTATACACAATGGCGCCGGATCTGGATACGGACCTGAACTAAAATCAATCGGTTTGTTCTCGTCACCTAACCAACTGATCCACCAATGTTTGGTCCAAAATCTGTCTACAACTTTTTGAGATATTGTGCTATATCATTTTGGACTTATCACCAATGGTGAAAGATCACTTAAAAAAATATTAATCCAGATCCGGATTCGATCTTCATCAGAATCGTAAACAATCTTCCTTGTTACATACCAACTGCCCACTAAATTTGTCTGAATTCGTCCAAATGTTTCAGATATCCGCTATATGTCGTTCTTGGCCCTATCTCTCAATGTGAAAAAAATCACTTAAAAAATTCTCGGATCCAGACATGGATTCGTATCTTCACCAAAATCTAACTATTTCGGCCTTGTCACATCCCAAGTGTCCACCAATTTCGTGAAAATCCTCTACAATCTTTTGAGATATTTGTTTACAAAACAACCAAAAGACCACAGACAAGCCGGTAGCGGCGATGGGTCGCCGAGCAGGAAACATATAAGATAATAGAGCAAAATGGATGTCATTATCCAGCGATAGGGAATCACTTAAGATTATGCATATCAAACTCATCCAGTTTCCATCTCTGATAACATATCGGGTATCCATTTGAATGAAAAAGTACCGGACAAATGGCGTTTGAAATCGGAATCCCAAAGTCGGGGGGTGCTGATGGTGACAAAGATCTTAAATCGAAAAGTCCCTCGATCGTTGTGCAACAATGTATTCCAGACGATTAGTGTGAATCTTTCATGACCATCCGACCAAACCCTAAGAGGAGTAGCATTTGGCGTGAAGGCACTCCAGCTCTCGCATTTATTCGATTTTTGCCCCTTGACCCCCTGACCTAAGCGAAATCGGTCAATATGTCCTGTAGGCAAATTGTAGTACTCATGAGTACCATAACCGCAAAGTTTCATTCGTTATCGATGCACTCCACTGATCGCTAGATTGCCTTCAATTTTTCGCAATTTTCGTGATACCCTAATTGTAAGGGGCGCTGCGGTAAATTTTTTTCCATATATCACAAAAAACCGGAAGATATTTGATTAGAGCATCAACTGTAGATCATTCGTGCCAAAATTTAATAACCTACGTGGATTAATGGCTTTCGGAGATTGATCTTCGCACTGACGTACCAATTTTAAGGTTTTCGGTTCGTCTGTAGGGAAACCAAGCATCCTCAGCAACCATACAATTCTCCAAAGCACAGTCAAAATTACCTCCAATCCGAGTTTGGTCAAAATCCGCCCACGTTTACTACCAATTAATGCTATGACAGACAACAAAACATCAACAAACAGAGAATTACTGACAATAAGGGTCACTATTTGGCGATCCCAACAGAAAGAAAGACATAGACAGGGGTGAAACATACTCCATCACGCTTTGGTGGCAGACGTAATAATAAATAAAATAATAGCTAACAATAAAAAAGTAGCATGCTTGAAACCTGAAAGTAGCCAACAAATAATTTCAAGGGAGGCTAATGGGAAGAAAAGCTTCAAAAGAGCCTTTCAGTTTTTTTTTTTTTTTAAATTAACCCTGGGCCACATACAGAAGTAGTGTAATTTTTGTCATCTTCAGAAGCCCATTACGTAACCTGAAAATGCAGACACGATATGAAGTAGTGACCAGCTAGACAGGCTTTCTACATTTGGCACGTTGCGTTCAAAAGTTCAAGCATTTCAATCAAACACCCACAAAAAAAAAAATCAACATGTACGTTTGGTGGCCATCAAATTATATTTTTTAATACGAACACTGATTGCAATAGTCGTCGACATACTTTGGACATATCACCTATCACGTTCAAAAACAGACCAAAGATAGTTTAATATCACCTTTGGAAAGATTGAGCTTTTAGACTACTTTTAAGATATTTCATCTCCATCTTAAGTTTTGGTACAATACTGGATGGAGGTTTGAATCAAAATTTTTCCAAATGAAAGAATCTTTCACATCGTGGGAAGTTTTACTTTCTACACTCTTCTGTACGCACACGTGGATTTCAGGCCACAAGCCATCCCTTGAGTCCGCCATCCAGCCGTCAGACAATCCTTGTCCTATTGGTGGTTACAGTGTTCATTTAGAATAATCAGTTGTTGCACATTCCCAATTTTTTTTTCAACACTCAATGATCATGGATATTTCCAATAATGTACTAATTCTAATGAATGTACTTGTGGGAGTGGTGTAAGCGCATGCTCAAATATGTATTACCTCCACGTCTGCGCATAATCCTTAATATCCAGTATAGCAATAGGTTGTATTCACATCGTAAAAGTTACGTAAGGAGCAACACACACTATTTGAGCGCTTTGTTGTTACTTTTGATTTCTTTCACGTTGGTCATTTTACCAACAGTCGAGCGTCCTTTGTGACACGACTGATCAACAGCTTTAGGAGTCATAATTTTGATCCAGAATGTTCATACTGATACTGTTACTTACATCCGACCCCAATGATTTACGAGGTCTAAAAGGATCTTCGCTGCTTCAATACACTTGTCTTCAAGTGGCCAAAGTTTCCTCTTCTTGTTGACACCAAACCCTCTCCAGTTTGAGTGTTGGTACATCATCAGCATGTGTATCTTCATACCCAAAGCTGAAGGCTTGCTAAATGTAAATTAAATAAATAAGATAGACAAAACAAACAATGTGATTTTTAAAAAGATCTGTGGAAAACATGAGATGGTTTTTAAAACGCCTTCATGACTCAAAAAAAAACTACAGGCTTATTATTGCTCTTTAATGTATTTGGGGGTTTTTGCCTTCATTTTTACTTGCCAAGAAAAGACACGATGTTATTACGCTCACCGCTGAAGGGGATGACCAGAGGTTAACATTTTCCACCCTGTTATTCCTGTCTGTGAGCAGGAAATCTCAAGTTACGGCAGATTTGGTTAAAACTAAACTAGGTGGACAGGTTGGTATGGACAGACAAATTTGATTAGATTTTGTGAATCCGAAAACCGGATCTGTACACGAGAAGTTTTGATAGCGATCTTCACCACTGAGAATACAAGCCAAACAAATATATATATAGTATATATCTCTCCAAAACATTGTGGATGGGTTATGACCAAAAACTTGTTGGACGAGTTGGCGTATTACCATCATCAAGCGCATAGATTTTGGTTAACTTGCTGGCATCCGAGATCCGGCCTGGTCAGTGATACAAAAATGTAAACTGATCCCCTGAAGGATCAGCTTACTTTCAATCATCAGCAAGTCATAGAATCCATCATCACAGTTGATATGAAATCCTTCCTTTTCTCAGACCAACTAAATTTGCTTCAGACCAGGTACTCACTTGACCGTGCTCTTCTACTCACCAACAATGGAGGGAGAACCCTCAATGTTCAACATGAGATCAGTGCCGTCATCTGAGCTATCACGTGCTTTGACACAGTTCTGGCATCCTGCCTTACCCCTCTTTCCCAAACTCCTCTGTCTACTGGAATCTTAAGGCCAACTGTATTCTGGTTCTGGTTTTGAGTGACGGTTGGTTCTCTCCAAGAGGTTCTGCCGACTTTCTCCAAAGATAAGTTTTCCAGCATTGTTTGTCGTTGTGTGACTGTTTATCTTCTACCTCCATGTTACTGTGTTCCTAAGTTCGGTTTTGTTTCAAATGCTGTATTTGGTGAGTTTTCGTCAGTCTTGTTATAATGTCCGTTAAGGCCCACCCGTCTTTCCGTCTACAGCACAACGTGTTATTGTATTTTGTTCTATTCATCTTATTCAATTTTCGTTCTTAAAACCCATCAGTTTTATTTCTCCACTTTTCCCACCACCCTCCTTTCTATCTCCCCAACTATACCCTCTGTTCACGTCTTAAAATGTTAAAAAAAACGACAACATAAAAAACAAACCTTTCCCTTCTCATCTATACGCCCATGAAACCACGTGACTTTGCCTGTCCCGCACTCTTTTCGCTCTTCATCATTTGCCGATTAACCTCTATCCTTCAACTTTTGCTGACTCACATTCCACCATACACCTTCACGATTCTTCCTTTCAACATTCTTTACTGCCGACCTAATCTTATTCAAAAAATAAAAAGTCTCTTAAATTTCTAAAATCAGGCCATTGTGAGAAGGAAAGGATTAATGTCTGTAAGCGATATGATTCCATAACCTTGCTGATGATTGGAGAAGGCTGATTGTCTGTAGTTTGCAGGGATCTGTTTTTGCAACGTTTTTTTATGCAGGGCAGTAATGTTTGCGATTTCCAAGCAGATGGCAGAAGCCTCAGAAAATGAGAGGGTAATAGAACAAGAGAGGGTGTGCAATGAGCAGAGGAGCAGATTTAGGACACGTGCGGCTAATGCCGTGCTTGCCGGTTGCAATCTGAGTCGAGGTTTGACAGAAGGCTCTCCACCTTGTTAGGAGAAAAGACACAGAGTCAGGGACAGTTGGTCACTGGGTTAAGATGGTACAAAAGCGCATGGGTCTTGGACAGAAGATTAGATGCAATCACCAAAGTTAGGCATTCAGCCTTGTTCAATTGCAGTCACTGTGCGGACCATTTGAGCTAAGGGAGGGGGATGGAGGGGAAAATACACCAGAAGCAGAACTTAACTAGACACCACCAGGATTGGAGAGAAAGAGGTTTGAGATTCAGACTTGAATGAGAAGAATGTTGTTTTTCTGGCTCTCTAGGGTAGACAAACTCTTGTTCGAGCTTTATGGATAGGAACTGAATTGCCTCCAGTTGGGCTCTTTCCATGAGGCAAAGGCAAGATGCTTCAGGACAACGCCCACCAAAGCTCAGTGTACCTGGAGGAGGAAGTTCGGACAACTGAAGATGAGATGGAGATAATCTGTTGCATGAGTAGAGAGCAAGTTTCTTTAAAAGAAATTCCCAGACGAGTTGATGTCACGGAATAGAGATGGACAGTCGAGAAGTTGATGGCTGCTTAAGTCCCCGTCAGTCGGCCTGAGTGAAAGCAGACTCGACGCACTGAGACGTGGTTCTCCATATAACAGCACAGACACTCTTACTTTGAATAAGTATGCGGTCAGATGAATCGATTGGAGCGGAGAAGAACAACAGATATTTTCAAGAAATTGGGTCAAAATCAGATCGAAAGAGATGGGTACCGTTGGTTGGACCGGGTCAGGAAGTTGACTGATTAGTCAGTCCCAATGAGCGCTTGAATGTCATAAGCAGTGAGGGAGGTACCCACACCCAACCAACTGGCATGTTGGCAATTGAAGTCAACTAACATATGAGGAAGAGACAGTTGGATAGACGATAAAGTTGGTCCATATTCACGGAGCGAGGGTAAATGGAGTCATCACTGTTTGTGGACGGTACAACACACATATAAACACGAGAGTCGCGAGTGGAAGGGGAAGCTACCAGAGGTATTCCTGGGAGTGTGGGAGTGAGGCAGTGCATGAAAGTGAGGAATAGAGTCATTGTTGAAGAGAGCAACTCCTTCACCAGGATTGAGGCTCAGGTCTGTCATACCAGAGGAGGAGTAACCAGGAGAGAATTGGAGCAGAGATGTCTTGAAGGAGGAAAGTTTCTGTTTAAGCCGATGTCTGGTTGTCAGTGGCAACCTGTATGGAAAGATTATGTCAGTTTGAGCGAAGGCCCCAATGTTTAGGTTCCACACTGTTGAGAAGAGAGGAGCTTTGAGTGCATGGGAGGGTCCTTGGACAGAGGGAGAGGGGGGAAGGTAAGGAAAATTGTAAAGGGTATGGGGATTGTCAGGGAGCTGGGAGCGGAGCAGTGAGGGAGAAAAAGCTCCGGTTGTGCTGGTGTTGAGTTTCAGTGTGGGAGTAGATAAGAGAGGGCTGCAGAAGCAGTTGACTATGAGGAGGTGGGATGATGAGATGGAGAGAGATGCATGGGGAAGGAGGCAGCTTTGTGATGGAGAGGCGCAACTTTGAGAAGATCGAGGTGGGTGATTGGAAGGAGAAGGTGAGGGGAGTTTTGAGAAAGGGAAGGAAGCTTAGAGGGGAAAGATGTGAAAGGTTGCTTTGAGAGGAGGGTAGAGGAAGCTTTGTGAGGTAGGAGGAGACGATAGATCAGGCTGCGATGGGAGAGTTAGGGAGAAGGAAAGATAGAACTAGGTGGTGGTTTGGTTGAAGGAGGGAGTGGGCAGGGAGAAGTACATGATTTAAGAGGTTGGGAAGAGGGGGAGGTGTGCTGAGAGGAAGGATCGAGCATGTTTGTGGTGTTGACAAGTGTACTGATTGAGAGAGGGAGATATCTGTTCGGTTAGAATGTAGCCCACATATGTTAGAGCACCACACACTTTGGGACAACAAAGGAGGATCTGATACTGACGCAGAAGACAGTGACGAGGTGCTAAGAGCGGAGGTAGAATGAGGTGCAAGACGGGAAGGGTAAGAAGAGGGGATAACAGGTGAGGGGTTAGGAGGAGGTAGATTTAAGTAGGTGGGGTGAATTGGCACTGAAGTTGGAAATAAAAAAAGAGAAATAAATGACGCATTGTTGCCAACACCGAACACACTTGAAACCGGGATTTTTTAACGAGTGAAGGATGTTAAAAAAGGAGATTGAAGAGAAGGAGTGGAGAAATAAGAAACGTTTGTGGATCAATTGGGACGTTTTTTAAATACGGATGCATGGAAAACGCGATTGAAAAGCAACCCTGAAGAAGAGAGAGATGTGAAGCGATGATGCAATGAACGAACCACGTGCGTGTAAACAGGAAGTTTTGTAACATTCAAGAGAAAGCGTGTTTTTTATTTTTT
>CM068964.1:65796984-65820024 GCA_035128595.1 Eptatretus atami
GCCTCGCTCCCCCCACCCCTTCTTGCTCCCCCATCCCTCCTCGCTCCCATCCTCCTCGCTCCCCCCCCTTCCTTGCTACCCCTCCCTTCCTCGCTCCCCTCCCTTCCTCCTCCCCTCCCCTCTTCGCTCGCTCCCCTCCTCGCTCCCCTCCCCCCCGCTCCCCCTCCCCTCCTCGCTCCCCCTCCTCCTCGCTCCCCTCCTTGCTCCCCTCCCTCCCTCCCCGCCCCCTCCCTCCTCGCTCCCTCTCCCTCCCCGCTCCCTCCCCTCCTCCTCGCCCCTCCCTCCCCGCTCCCCTCCCTCCCCTCCCCGTCCCCTCCTCGCTCCCTCTCCCCTCCCCGCCCTCCCCCTCCCTCCCCTCCTCGCTCCCTCTCCCCTCCTCGTCCCCCCTCCCTCCCGCCCTCCTCCGCCTCCCCCCTCCCCCTCCTCGCCCTCTCGCCCTCCCCCTCCTCCTCGCTCCCCCTCCCCCCTCCTTCGCCCCCCTCCCCTCCCCTCCCCTCCCCTCCCCTCCCTCCCCCTCCTCCCCCCTCCCCCTCCCCTCCCCTCCTCGCTCCCTCCTCCCCCCTCGCTCCCCTCCCCTCCCCTCCCCTCTCCTCGCTCCCTCTTCCCCTCCTCACTCCCCCTCCCTCTCCCTCCCCTCCCTCCCCATCCTCTCTCTTTCTCCTCCACCTCCTCACTCTCCCCCACACTGTCTCTACCCCCCCCCTCCACCCATCCTCGCTCCCTTCCCTACTCTCTCTTTCTCCCTCCCACCTCCTCCACTCTCCCCCACCTGTCTCTACCCCCCCCCCCCACCCATTCGTATCTCCCATCAAGACAGGCGACACGCTCCGACTATATTCTCGTATACCCCATCAGCAAAGCGACAGGTGGTATTTGCTGGTATACAATAGAATGGACATACTGGTGTTTAGCACAGAATTTCTGGTGACTATCTTGGAGTGTGTATGACGATGGCTCCTTCCAGGAAGTCACGTTGCAGCAGTGAGGCAGAATGTTTTGCGATTAACTGCACAAACTACCAAACAAGAGCAAAATAATGCGGTCTAAGCTTCCACAAATGAGTAGTGATTATTCATAATTTATATGATGAACTGCATTCAGCCGTTATGAGTTTGATTTGCATGATTTAATCAGTGAGGAAAATCAACCTTGCTATGTCAGTGTCTTACAACTCGGTTGGCCCAGCGGGTATTATTGTCAACATTACTGATTGAATGGAAGCCAGTGGGACTGTGATTGCGACTAATGGTGGGGAGTATCAGTGGCGATGAAGTTGGGTGGGTTGGTTAATAGGGGGGAAGGGGTCGCTGCCCCAAGGTCCATTGAGGGGCCCGAGTTTCTGCCATAATTTTTTTTTTTTTAACAGTACAGCGAAACCCCTCATCGGCTAGTCCTCATTTCCTCATCGTTGCATGATTGAAGTCATGGCCGGTGACAGATCACGTTATGTTTTGTTTGAAGTCCCCCGTTCTTGCGGGGTGGGCCAGCGGAAGTTTGGGTCAAGTTTTTCACGAACAGGCTGGTGAGGCGTGATGTTCGACTCAGGTGAGGACAGGAATTTTTAATTTGCCCAGGCTGCCGGCAATAGCTTGCCAATTCTTCGCAAAGGACACCGTGGGATCTTTAAGGTCCACCAACAAATGTCGGTGATGAGACACCCAGTTTAACGTCCATCGGAGGGATGGCACACATATTGATGAATTACCTAATGAGTAAAACACTGGGATTACAGTTTATAGCTGAGTCGGGATTCAAATCCAGGCTAGAAAAGCAAAAGCAGCACAGAAAGCGGCTGCCAACGCACAGACAGACACGAGCTTCAACTTATATAATAGATTTAATACTTTATTTATTTACTTTTTGACACATACTGTGAGCTAAAAAGGCTGCTGCTGTGATTTCGCTTTGTTTATGAGCTTGTTGCTGATTTAATTTAGGATCTTCATTAAAGAAAGTTAGTTTTAAAAAAATGACAAAAGAGAGAGAAATGGTTCTAATGGGAGGCCACGGTTGCTGAGCAACTCATTGGACTGCAGCGTTATCTGTGGCCGGCAGCCTCAGGACCGGAGGTCGGGTTAAGGTCTGAGGAGCTCCCTCGTGATAAACCCAGCCCCCGGAACCGTAACAATATATCGTAAGGTTAAAAGAGCCATTACAAAATATGTGGTGATGTCCGTCGGTCCGTTAACATTTCAGCTTTTTTGCCTCTCCCTTATTACTGGGCCGATTATTTTGAAACTGACTATCACAGCCGCTCGGATAGATAATTTAATGAGCAGTTTGATGGCTTTGCTGTCAAAATATATTGAGAGAACGATAACAAGTGTTGTAATGCACTCTATTGATATCCGATTGGCCAGGAGTGGAGTATTCATGCGAAAGTATGTCACGAACAATAGCGAGTGAAATGCAACACAAATACTCCATGGGTTACCCATCCGATATCAAGAGTGGTATACAATGCCAGTTTGGGTTTATATTTATGCCACGATCCCTAAAATTGGATGTTTTTGGATGGAAAACAGCTCGGATCTTCAGTGCAAAACTTGCTCGATCGATGACGTCACAGTAGCGATTATATACTCCAAGATAGCCACCACGAGTTTCGCGTGTCACTATAGGAAACAAGAAAAAGAGCAATCATAGATTGCAGACCCTCACCAGGACTTCTTTTTGAGTGGTGTATTTTTTATAGGTTTTCAGGTAAATCCTATATGGCGGCCAAACCATGTGACCAATGACATCATATGTGTGAACCTTTTGTTCCTCATGGACAGGCGGTCTTACGTGTAAAGTTTCGCCTCGATCTGTTCAGCCACTTCATAGAAGATTTTCGAAGGTTAACAAAAAAAAAATTTTTTTATACATATATATACATATATATATACATAGGACTGCCAAATCATGTGACCGAAGATGTCATGATTTTTTTTGTGGACAATTTTATCCCGAGATGAACCTCAAAAATGTTCAAACTGATCGGATGTGGTGTTCTACATATGCAATTATGATGTCATAACGAGGGCACCTATGACGTCATTAAAAAAAATCACATTCCCCATGAGGAGTACTTACTATGTGCCAAGTTTCAAATTTTTTTCTTGGTGCGATTTCAGAGATACAGAGGTCCAAAGTTTTTCTGTTTTACCAATACGGCTGCCACACCACGTGACCTATGACATAATAAATATCATTAAAACATTCTACATGAGTAGTCACACCAATGGTGAAAATTTCGTCAACCCGACAAGCGGTTGCGGAGAAATACACGAAAATTCTGTGCGGACAAACGGAACCAAATGCAATATGGACAAACAGACAAACGGACCCAAATGCAATACCCTCTCCTTTGGTGAGGGTAAATGATCAGCATGTCCAATATATATATATATATATATATATATATATATATAATATATAATATATATATATATATATATATATATATATATATACAGTGGTGCCCCAGAATCCGAACGCCCATTGTTTGAACAAATTTGAATCCGAACAATTTTTCGAGAAAATTTTGCCCTAAAAACCGAACACATTTTCAAAAACGACACAACATGGCGTTCATGTTTGTTCACTGTCTCCCCACCTGTTCGAGCCGCATCTTCGCGCTTTGTTCATCAGTTCGTCGGTGGAATACTCGTGAAAGCATCTCTCGTGTGTCGATCGCTACTTTACCTCGTGTTTTCACCTTGATTTGTGGTTTTTTTTTTTACTCATCTTGTGTTTTAATTAATAACAAAAAAGCAATCCGATCACGTGGTGTGACGGACTGTCGGGCAAGGATTTAATTTCACAGAAAAACCAGTTGTAATTTGGAATATCCATGATTACCAGCCCGATGCGTTTGATGAAAGTGATTGTGGTTCTGGGGGCATCATGTTTTATGAGCTGCCCTGGGGGCAGTGCTCTCGCAGAGTGCGTGAGCGATCGAACCCAGGCCGGAGCACGAGCCTGTGTGGACCTTTGGATGTGGTGATTGTACCAGTTTACATACAATACACCGCCACCGAAGGTCATTTACTCATCTTATTTTACCTTAAACATGGGGAATTTCAGTTGAAAGTGTCTTGAAAGTGAGTTTTCTTGGGGTCCAGGAACAGATTAATTCACTTTCATTATTTCTTATTGGGAAAATAGTTTTGGAATCCGAACTTTTTGCAATCCGAACAGCCTCCTGGAACGAATTAAATTCGGATTCTGGGGGCACCACTGTATATATATATCCTATATATTATTTCTGTTAATGTCTGCGCGTAATTTGACGTTTCTCCTCCGAAACTACCGGACGGATTGTCGACACTTTCGGTATGCGGGTGCTCTGTGGTCTAATGAACAGCATGGGCTATGTGAGATCGCGTCAGACGGAGAGGTTTGGGAATTTTTGGCGATTTCCTAATTTTACATTCGTTTGCATGGCGACGTGTGACGTCACCGCTGAGAGGCATAATGACGTCATTACATCATTGGTCATTCGCTGACGTGATTACGTCTGTCGTCGACAGACTGTCACCGCTGAGAGACTAATTCCACTCCTAGAAAACAGCGTCTGCAATGTAAAACCCTCTTCTGCACATGCCGACTACCTCAGAAGGTGCATTTGACACAAAAAATGTAACAAGAAACATTGTATATTAAGAAATTCTATAAATCACATGTGAACACTGGATATATTGATGTCCTAACGAACCTCTTTTTGAAACTTCGCGCAGAGTGCGGGTTTGGCTAGTATTATTATTATGGTGTACACACACACACACACACACACACACACACACACACACATGTTACCGAGAGATGGTTGCCATGGCAACATAATTCATCCAATCACCACCGTTATCTCATCAGGTTGAGATAATGCCATGAGGAATAGATATCTGCAATATGAAAGCTAAATAAATGTTCAACGGTTTGTTTTTTTTAAATGTCGCATACTCAAAAGTACATGGACGGATGATTGGTTGGTAAATGGGTTGGAGCTCATTTGAATGACCCAGCTCTTCTACCTTGTCGGAGGAGGGGTCGTGGACCAAAAACAAAATCATCAATATACACGTAACAGGGAAACGATAAAATAGGGTCGCTGATCGTTTTCCTTCAAAAGAGATTTCGACATTACCAAGCAAACCGATGCCTTCGCCGGCTTACACAGTGCACTCCCCTTGAGTGGTTCCACCTTCATGCGTTTCCAAGGAAACCGACACAGTCTCTGCCGAAGCAGTTTACAAGGAGAAACGTTTCGGTTTTATTCAAAAAAAATTAAAACTTCCGAAATAAATGGTCCGGTTTGTACAAATCGAACACGACACAGACTATAGACTACAAGTATTAGAAAGGAAATGTAAAGTATGTTAATCTTGTTGCATTTCCTTTGTAAATCCACATATTTTATTGATAAAGTAAACTTGCGGGTATCAAACTACAATAAACCACGAAACGAGGGATTCAACAAGGTCAAGGGAAAGGCCGACGCACACCGATTTCACGTTATACCACCCCGTCCCGTCCCAGATACTCTTCGCTCATACAAGGTCAAGGGAAAGGCCGACGCACACCGATTTCGCGTTATACCACCCCGTCCCGTCCCAGATACTCTTCGCTCATTGGATGACTCGGGTTAGACCATTAAACGTACACGGATACGTGGAACGTACCATTGATGAAATGGACAGAGCACACGCGCATATGTTCCAATTTCTTCCCGATTAAATCCTCTCGCTGTAACGCGTCAAGCCATCGTTTTCGTCGGTTTGTGCTCAATTGCAGAGTCTTTTCCCCTTCCGTAGTTACTACTTTGGGAATCCGATGAAAAGAAAACCTCTTGTCGCTGTTATAACTATTGCTGCAGCCCTTAACGAGGCACGACGTCGGCATTGCTTTGCCACTCACAATGGCGCCGCCGGAAGAGGCAGTCGCGAGCGCACCGGCCGGAAGCAGCTCCAGAGGGCTTTCCAAGCTCTGGTACTAATTGCCACGTTGGGGGGTGTCACGTTTTTAATGTCAATTTGTTTTATAAAACCGTCGTTGTAGTTTTTTGTGATGGAAATTTAACAAAATTAGTGGAATCAGAATTGGGAAAAAAAATTTTTTTTTAAGGCTGCGAATGTGAAGTCCGAGAAGGTAGATTTACATGATAAACTTTTTGTTTGTTTTATACAGTGATATTGCACAAAGAATCTTACGACGCACGACGAGGCCATTCGGTCCATTCATGTCTGGGCATTTCCGCTTCGGTACCGAATCGATTCCACTTTAAACCGTCTCCGTGTCCTGCCGTCACTACCTTTCCCTGGGAGACAATGCCACGTACGGGCTCCTCTCTCTCTCTCTCTGTGTGTATTGGATTGGATTGTAGGACAAGGGTGGAAGGAGCCGTTGCACTTTTTGTTGCACTTTTGCAGCGGCATGATTGGACGACACACAAATCAACATTGGATATGACATTTGAACCCGTGACCCCCCCCCCAATGTATCACACGGAACAGAGCACAAATTCGGAAAATCGGCTTCCTCTTTAAAATAAATATTTTTCTTCCTTTATAAAATCATTTCTGGATTTTGTTTCAAAATTAAGCGCCAGTGTAAGAAATAAATAAATAAATAAATATATACAGTACGTTTGCCACTCCCTCAAGTCTTTCACGAACGTGTTGGCGAGGCGAGGCGAGACGTTTGACTAAAGATGGCGAGAATTTTAAATTTCTTCAGGATGCCGGCGACAACTCGCCTACTCTGCCTGTTGGACACCGTGCGATCTTTAACCTCCAGCAACGAATCCTGGCAGACGGGCCGCCAAGTTTAAAGTCCTCCGAAGGAATATGGCCGTGGTGCCGGCGATAGCTCGCCTCCTTATCGCGAAGGACACCATGGGATGTTTTTTTTTTCGTGAATCTGTCCAAACGGTGACAATCCAGTGTTCCATTGCCATTAGACGTTGTGTCCGTGTCGATGAATGTTGTTCCCATGGGTAACGGTTTGAAAGTGACCGTTTGGTAGACGCCTCTCGTATGGTGAGCACGGCATTTGTTGTGAGATCGAACGATGGGATATACATCGGAAAGGATAGCCCACAGGTGTACGTACAGGTACAGGTACAGGTACAGGTACGTTTTGCTCTCCGTCTTCAAACGGTATCCAGAAGTGGATTCCAACGTCGAATTAGCTTCGGTTCGAATCCGTACGGTGGACGACTCGACCTGGACGCGAGTAACCTTCTAACTGAACCGCCATAACCTCTCCAGGTCGGCAGTTTACAGTTTGGGAATCGTACCTTGGACAAAGAGATCGGCACGGACACGCCAGAGGTCGGTTTCCCTGTACGAGATGTCCGTTCGGTTTATGGCTGCCAACCGCAGCCTCCGACGTTTTGGACTCGAATCCCTGTAAAAAAACGGTCGGTCATCCGTCGGGTTCCGTTTCTTACAACAACCCGGAACACCCCGCAAATCACCGACATGGATCATGAACTACGATCTCGATCGATTGCTTTCGCCTTTTTGGCTCGGGCCTCCAACATGGCCGACTGCAAAGGATTGTGGGTCATTAGTAAGAAATGCTAATATCGGTTCAACGCTGATTTTTCCAGAAAAAAAAATCTTTCGCCGCATTAGCTTGTTCCAGTAACCACCGAAACGTTCCAGCATTATAAGGTTTCGAAAAAAAAATTTATCGTCTAAATTCGCGTCCATTTTGGAAGAATATGTGCAATGGACGCTTGACCACTGATCTCCGTTATACTGACTGGATGGAGGATCGAGAGCGTGGGGTGAAGTCACCGGACGCCATCTTGGAGCTCCCATAAAACCTGCAGTGCAAATGGGACGCACATGTTCTGATGTTGTGTTCGCATTCATTGGTCTGTAAAATGTCCGTTTGTGTGTCGATAAACCGCACAAACCGCACAAACAGAGAATTCCGTGCATGTCGAAACACATTCCATCTGCAAGTCCTTATTTTTGGTGTATTTATTTCGAAAATAGAGTGGAACAAGTCTGAAGACGACGATGGTTCACGAGCGGTATTTGACGATGTAGATTGTTTCAGAATCAAGGATGAGACTGTGATAATTTTTGACCAAGTTATAATTAATTATAGTGGCCTTCAATCAACAGCTGCAAAATGTCGAAAACCCGGTTTCGTTCAACAACTTTCAAAATTTGACCTTTGCAAAACTTTAAAGGTCACAAAACAATGTTTTGGACATTAAAATAAGGAAACCGATAGTGCTATAGCTTATTGGAGTTAGTTCTTCGAAGAAGGTCGAAAACCCGGTTCGATTCCCACAACTTTGAAAATTTGACCTTTGTGACTTTAAAGGTCAAAGGTCAAGGATTATGACCTTTGGTGCAAAACTTCCTCTGGAACATTCCAGGAACAATATAACGTCATATAGGCTATATGGCATTTCACTCCTCGGATTATCCATACTTTGATGAAATCAGCGTAAAACAAACTTGAAGGGGGCGCCACGGGCAAGGTGTTCGAGATAGAGCAAAATGGTTTCAAGACTTTAGGTGGGGAACGACCTCAAGATTATGCATAAAAAATATTGTCATCCTAGCTCTCAAAGTTTGGGCGGTCTATGATTTTTATGTCAAAATTCGCAATTTCTAAGTTTTTACCTTGTGACCTTGACCTTGGGACAAAAATGAAAAATCGGACAACGACAAGTTTTAGAGAATTAATTTGCTATTCAAATACCGAAGAACCCATTCCATTTAGTCAATTCCCTCGGAGAAGATAGATTTTTAATCCGACTACCCCCTAAAATGGCTATTTTTTGGGCGTGGCTCGACCACAATGGGTAGCACACCCTCATCCAGAAAAAACACAACTAGACATTGATATCGAACACATAACCAAGTTTCATCAAGATCGGATCAAAGTCCACGGAGTTATGCTCTGGACAGACAGACACACAGACATAACGAATATCGTGGTCACTCTGGCTGGCGCTCGTGAACCAATAAAAGGTGTTTTTAAAAATCGATATTTGATGCAACCTTGACGTCCCCATGGCGTGCGTGCGTCCGTCGGTCTAACCATTGAGTACTCAAACACATCTTTGTAAACAGAAGCCAAAGCCCCCCTTTAAAAAGTTTTCTAAATCATGCATTCGATCGGGTTTGCTTTCAAAGAAGAGAAGGCAATTTGTTTCAGAGCAAATGTCTCATCGCAGGATTCAGTGTATGATGGGTGGGAGGATGGGAAAATGATAACTGAAGCCGAGATGGGATGAATGTTTCTATGGAAGAATTCCCAGGCGGGGGGTTTCTTTGAAAGCATCAGGGGCAAGTGTGAACTAGGTAATCTGAAAGGGTGAACTGGTGTTACTAAGTAATCCTGGCAATGCATACGAGATGCACATTAACATCTCTCATCTCTGTTATACCATTATACTGTTGTGGGCCAGAGTTCGGGGTTCGCCACGAGGGGAAGTGCTTGGGTTCCTCTCGAACGTCCGATCCTGAGGCCACCAGCCGTGGATAACTCCGCAGTCCGGCGGGTTGCGAGTCAACCACCAACGCCAATTGGTATCTCCAATCCTGGCAGGGTTCTCACGACTTCACGTGTTACCTTTCCGTTGGATTGGCAGTATCAAGGGGAGCTCGTGTGCTCGATGTGTACTCGTCTTATCTAACCTGATCAGGTGCTGCGGAGCTGCCAAGTATGCACCGGCTAACATGTAGAGCCAATCAGTGGAGTAAACTTCCCAGCTAACAATGCATGTGGACTATGCTGGATCAATGAAGGAAAGGACAACCACAACAGATTTGACAACCAAGGCAGATTTGAAAGAGAGAGAGTGTGTGTGTGTGTGTGTGTGTGTGTGTGTGTGTGTGTGTGTGTGTGTGTGTGTGTGTGTGTGTGTGTAAGCAACTGTTTGTTTACACATGCACACACACAATCAAGCAATCATTGAACACATATTTTGTGAAAAGGCACTGAAGAGGAGACTTAAGCCTAACATGTATTCCCCTTATGACAGACTTACTCAGACAAAAGACATATGGCCACCATTCAATTCAGGAAGAAGAGACAAGAGAAGAACAGAGCATGTTGTCGATTCCTTCCCTCTCCCCACACAACCTCTCACGACCAAATGTGCCAGTCCAAATATATGGGGACTGGGCAGTGCCAGTCCAAATATATGTGGATTGAGGGGAGGGAGGATGGGGAAATATTGGCAGTGGAGTGGTGATGCGGTGCAATGGGATGTGCAGCTGTGTTTCTGAGGTGTCCAGCACAAGTAACCAAATCATTTCTGGCATCCCTGGTATGCCAACGGTAAGGAGATCCGTTTCTGCGATGCACACGGGACAAGCAGCTCTA
This sequence comes from Eptatretus atami, assembly GCA_035128595.1. Classification (NCBI taxonomy): domain Eukaryota; kingdom Metazoa; phylum Chordata; class Myxini; order Myxiniformes; family Myxinidae; genus Eptatretus; species Eptatretus atami. The sequence goes on from CM068964.1 coordinate 65,807,326, forward strand.
CCACGAACCAAGCCACATTCTGGCCTTTTTATATTGCTCTCCAGACAAGGTTTTAAGCGACTTCTATCGCATCCACACTCTGAGCTCTCTTCGTGCTCTCCTCTGCACTCTGAGCTCCTTTGTGCTCATCAGCCATGGCTTTTTCAAGTCTGGTCTCATGCGAACCTCTCTTCCATTGGTGTGCATCCGATCGGGGCGGGTCCATGATGCAGCTGGTGGAAAATCCCATGTAATTCTGTGGTGATGGCCATGGGTGCCGCCACCTCTCTTTTCACACGCCCTAGGCAGCGACGAGAGCCCCCGCTCTCTCCCTCGTGCACAAACGTTCAGTCTACAGTGCACACTCTATTGTGCATGTTAGATGCGCTGCACTCCATCGTGAATGGGAAAAGCACCACACCCCATTTCATACTCGAGAAGCATTGTCCCATGCAACAAATGTGAAAGTGCAGGGAAGGAAGAATGGAGGAAGTGCAGGGAAGGAAGAATGTGGGAAACAAATTCGGTGCTGGTCCGGAGGATTAATTGTTTATGGTGAGCGATGGGTGGTTGGTGGTAAATAATAAAATAATGAGTGGATTCAAGTGGTGAGAAAGACAGATGCATCAAAGGACAAGAATAAACTTGCTGGGTTGAAAGAAAGACCGACAGGATGAAGGAGGGATTGTTGAATTGAGCAATGGTGTATTGAAAGTAGCAGAGGGCGTGGAGAAAAAACATCACACCAGGGAAACACAAACTAACCTCAACGCATGTCCCCCAAAACCCTTAGACAAGGGGCAAAGGTCTACCTGCACATAAACAAATGAAATAACTCATCCTCGGGGTTCCTTCGTGTACATGTATGCTCTCCCCTGGGGTCCATTTCCAAAACCGTCACAATACATTACTGATGTCTTTTTCTCAAATAGTACTTATTAAAATACATCATTTAACTGGTCAAGCCTGGTGTTGGCTTAATGGTTAAGGTGGCTGCCTTATGATCTTGAGTTTGAGCCCCTGTCATGCTGTTAAATAACACCAGGTGGATTTACTCAGCCTGTCATCCTTCCGAGGTCGGCAAAATGAGTACCAGCTTACTGGAAACAGAGGCACTGCATCAGCGACAGAAGCCCACGCTTCCAGCAATGATCAACCAGCAGCCACAGGCTGCATAAGAAATAATAATCTATCTATAATTCCAGCAATGTGTGTTGTGTGTGTGTGTGTGTGTGTGTGTGGTGTCTGTGACTGTGTTTCTCGACAACCACTGGTCCGATCTAATTGAAACTTGCCAGGTATATTGCTGGGGCCTGAGGATGTGCCTTTCCAAGGTTTGATATTAATCGGACAAGGGCTTCCCAAGTTTATGGCCATTTATTTACCAACCCAATGACAAGACACATTGCTGTGTAGGCGTGGCCGATGGGGAAGAGATCCTCAGCCGCGTTCCCCATTACGGGTTACAACGTACGGACTTCCGGATAGTGAAGACTTAGTGTATTCTAATAATTTCTCGATTTCTTATGCACATTTATAGATAAACACAATGCCCAATCCAGTCGTCGTTTACGAGAGCGAAGGAACGGCCTGTGTGGTTGTTTGAAAGTTTTTTTTTCTTCTCTCTTTCTCTTTGTGTTTTTCTTGCGACGACATTGCGAAAAGGCAAAATACGTTGGCGCTAATTGAATAATTGGCCATTAAAACTAAATTGCGAATAATCTAACTGCGAATAATATGCGAACTTCCGGACAGTGACGACTTACTGTATCCTTTCTCGATTTTTTTCTCGATTAATCGACTTACTGTATTCTTTCTTTCTCGATTTCTTTCTCGATTTCTTAAACACAATGCCCCAATCCAGTCGTCGTTTACGACAGCGTTTCTCAGCAATGTTGTTTATGAAGAGGTGCTAACGAGATAAAGGTGTGTACATGTAGACAATTTTTATTATTTATTTATTGAAGAAAAATTTTTCCGAAAATAATTTATCAAAAAAAAGTGCACAACTTTTTTTTGTTTCCAAGTGTCAAAATGGTGTTTGGAAGTGTTAAGGAATTCAGCTCTACTCAACATGGCTGCCAACGAAATACATCTCAATTTGGTGGAATGCTTTGCAAACTATTTATTTATAAACTATTTTAAAACTAAAACAATTCGAACATGAAATACCTAATGACACTGGACTTTCAGGTCTCCTACAAATCCTACCCTGTCGCCTCACCGTGGCGAAGGAGTGGCAATGGTCAATGGCAGCGAATGTCATGGCAAGCAAAGACAGGGAGGTAAACTTGATTTTAATTAACTCTGTGTGTGGAAGTATCACAGCAGTTGTTACTTCAATGAAAGCGATAATTCGTGAATGCATGTGAACATTCTGTACGGCACGCACTACTTCTGGATAGTGATGACTTACAGTATTCTAATCATTTCTCGATTTTATGCGCATTTATAGATAAACACAATGCCCCAATCCAGTCGTCCTTTACGAGAGCGAAGGAGAACGGCCTGTATTGGTTGTTGTTTCTGGCACGCGATTTGAAAGTTTTTTTTTTGCATGTACGGCCACACACGTACGGGGCATGCACTAGTAATAATAATTTAACCAGTCAATAATTAAATTAGCGATATAAAGCATTCTTATGGTTTTGTTTTAAGTAAGGATTTTTTTTTTTGTTCAAAATTGCAATACATTATTTTTGCATGAATATTTGGCTTTCATGGTTTTAATTAATTAATCTTGCACAAGTTCTTTTTTTCTACTTCTTTTAAGTGAACCTCCCCCCCCCCCCCCCCCCCCTGAAAAACAGACTTTAAAATGGTGTTAATGCGGGATTTTGTTCTTCCCATGCCAAAGCCAAACTACTGGTGGCCTTTCCCCACTGGATGGCCAAGCTCAGTCACTGCTTGAACCAGACCAGTTGCCGTATATTGCGACTGGATGCAACGAGCCTTCCACCGATATCACTAATGATGTTAGACGTCGATCGGCCATACACTCCGGTTATTTTGATGGCGATTGTTTTGAATAAATAAGTTCGGCTGAGGCCGGCATATTTCTTGCATTTCAGAACTTCCACATTAGTGGCAGCCGCTCTAGCCATTGAGGCTGTCTTGTAAATGTGTGATTTGGTGAAAGTGTCACACACAATCCCAGGTTAGGCTTTTCCCATTCTTGTATGGGACAATAGTCAAGCAATTTGGGTGGGTGTTTTCGCCGAGGTCTACACCAAGAGGTTCCAGGAGAGATGGTATACCTGCCCCATAAAGGGCACGTTTGATCACATCATTTAAGGCCGAATGTCTAAAAGATCGACTGGCACTGAAACAGAATGACAGACCATGGTGACCAAGTGTATCCATCAAACTGCCACATCGACATTTATGCCACTCGCAGACTGATGCTCCAACTCGTAGTGCAACCGCAACCCGTAAAAACTCAGTAGTGTCAAGCTGTGTTCCTAAAGAGGGAACAGGGACTGCATGAAGTCGAAGCCCCATCCCGCTTTCCTTAGTGACTGTGACCAAAAGACGGGCTCTGGTGACCTGATCTGCATGGTTCAACAGGCTGACAAAAGGCACTCTTTCCGCCTCAACGTCCTATGTTTTTTGCCTCAGCTGAGACAGGCCTTCGTGTTTGCAAACACCGTAAGCTGTCAACTCCCCCGTTTGCGCCAAACCGCTTACGCGGGACAGAACGGCATCAACTAAGGGGTGGACTGCCAGAAATGAGGAGATGAAGTCAGGGAAAGTGATATCAATGGCCCTCCTGAAACCCAGGCCTTCCTGCTTAAATGGGAACGTAGCTTGCATCCAAGCAGAATCTTTGAAAGCAACTTTAGAGTTTTTTACTAACGGTTTCACAAACGGTGCGGTCAAAAGCTCCTAGCTGTGCACCATTCAGGTAGGAGGGAGATACACGCAAGATATGCAGGAGCTTGGGCAGGGCAAAACAGTTTTTGAGCAGCACAAATGCTTCGTGTGCGTCAATTTGCTCCAGACGGCCTGCCATACAGATCAAGTCATCATGCTTCTTGATAATAGCTTTGGGCGAAGGCCTCGGGGAGATCGGAGCACCAAGAAGAGTACAGTCATTGATCAAAACAATCTTAATGTCAGGGAGCACTGCCTTAAATATGTCCTCGGTAAGTTGACAGTCATCAAGCGATGCATGGTTGAGGATGGTCAACTCGCACTTGCCACAATTGATCTCGAGGCCAATGTCGGTCAACCAGGCAATGACATTCTGGAGGTCAGCCAGCACTTTCGCGGGTTCATCCCCAAACGATGCGTCATCGAGGTACCATATATTGAACTCTGACTGAACCCCCCTGGCTATTCCGTCGATGCCCATCGAAAAAAAAGACCTGGCCTGAAGAGGTCACCCTGTTGAATGCCAGTTACTGAATAAATGGTCTCGTTGGCATAGAAATAACTTGCTTGCTCCACTGCTAACTCATGCCTGTCTCGGCTTCGTTCTCAACAGTTATTTTTTACATGTTGTGTACCCTGTACCAGGTCCTCACTGAGACATGCAAAACTTGCAAAACTAACTGAAAACATTGTTTTCTCTGTAGTCTGTATGCACCGTAAGTATGTGTACATTCCTTTTGCGAGTTCCAAGATGGCTGTGCAACAGCTTCACGGTTGTGTGTATGTTAAATAGGCCGACCCTCTATATCAAGTCAGTATATTAGAGATCAGTGCGGTTGACCAGAAATCAGACAGGTGATCAGTCCGGCGATCAGCCCAATTTCCATTTAATCGAGGTGACAGCGGCTCTGAACTATCCAGAATTGCTTCTTACCGAGGAAAATGTCACGATTTGTTGTCGTCGCCTCAATGGAGCATGATTTATCGGCACGTGCATTTGTAGTGTAGAATCTCAAGACCAAGGAAACATTAAGGTGTTCATGATCGTGGAATATAAGTTGGCTGTTAGATTTCAGGAAGGCAAACTTTGAGAAGAGAAGCTGAGAGAAGTATGAGAAGAGAGGCTCTTGAGGAGGGAATGACATTGAACAGACTGAGGAATTTGGTTCTGTGAATATGCTGGAGAGAGAGAGAGAGAGAGAGAGACACAAAGAGAGAGAGAGAGAGAGAGAGAGAGAGAGAGAGTGTGTTGGAAGTGGCCGAGCTGTGTCCAGCTGTCAAGAAATACAGTACACCGGCTGTAGAGAGCTACTGCAGGGCAGGAAGTTGTTGATGTTCAACGTATCAACAAGGTAGCAACAGTCTGAGCAGCACCATGGGAATTGCTGGCTGTCCAATCCCCTGCAACTCTCAACTTGGTTCTCAACTATCTGCCAGCTGTCCCAACTGCCTGTTTCTCGCCACCGCTAACTCGTGGCTGTCTGGGCTTCTTTCTCAACTGCAAAAGACTCAAAACACTCGCTGTGACTGTGACTGCCACGCTCCAGTGGCATGCTTCTCCCAAAGCTTTAGTTCAAAATATCCTCTCTGGTGAGCAGGCTGGTGCAGGCAATTGCCAATCCGAACCGGCCATTAACTGCTGAATGAAACTACAGTTGTGTCCAGACAGCTTCCAGTGGATGAGTGAGCAGGATTAAAAGAGAAAAGAAAGAGGTAAAATTTATTACAATAATATAAGAAAAAAAACACTTGCTTGCTCTCTAAATCATCCATACGAGTACAGGCAATAATGAATTATTTACATCTATAGTTGGAATAATGATAAGATATCAAAGCCATTGAAACAAACGATACACACAAAATTCCCATTGTTATAATAACTGTATGAAAAATTAGAAGCAACACAAAGGAGTATCTCATCAGGAATTTACATTGATTAAAGCAATTAAATAACCACATATGTTTACCTCCACCACCAAAGATGGACGGAGGTTATGTTTTCATCCCTGACAGTTGTCATCATGCCTCTGGAACCTTCATGTAAGTGTTACATAAGAAGTTTAAATTCAGCTTTTATCTAACATTCTTCATAACCAAAATATGATATTGCTTCAAAGAATACATTTGATTGAGATCACCTGAAAGTTTGTAATTAATTTCTTTATATGTTCAACACTGGTCTGTCTCAATAAAATCATCTTCTCATGAATTCTTTAATGATTCTCAGAAGCCCGGAGAGAGGCTTCTGGAATCTCTTGGAAATAGTTTTCGTTAAAAATTACACATATGTTAAGCTTACAAGGCTTTTGAACCTCAATGGAGTAGTGCTTTCTCTCCTGTGGGCTGGCATCCCAGCCTCACATGCGTCTCCTCAATTCCATGGAATCTCAAGCTCTCATCATTATTACTATTAGCATCTCCCCAAACGCACAAAGTCTGGTTCTCTAATATTACAGACAGGTCAGTGGCCTGTTTTTTATTTGTTTTTTTACCACCTCTCCTCCCTCTGTTATCTCAGTCCTACAACACTTTCCAGTGACACCAAGATGCATATATACGTCCAATAATCCCATCATGCTTAAACTTTCGCATATCCAGGTTGACACCTCAGCTGCTTTGTTCCTCACTTCTCCAGTCTGGTAACCACACCGTCCTCAGGTTGTTCTATTCAACTATTTCCGCCAAGGCTTCAAGTAGGGGTCGCACCATCTGATGTCATTTCCCATCATTACTGACAATCTGTTTTACTCTCGTTGACCCTGCCGAGCCCAACTCTCACTTTATTATTACCTCCACCACCGAAGGTGAAGGAGGTTATGTTTTCACCCCTCTCTATCTGTCTATCTGTGTGCAGGATACCTCAAAAAGTTGTGGACGGATCCGGATCAAATTTTGTGGACATGATCGGTGTGTGACGAGGACGACCTCATTAGATTTTAGTGAAGATCCTGATCCGGATACTAGAATTTTAAAAGTGATTCCTCACCATTGAGAGATGGGGCCAAAAGCGATATATAGCACAGTATTTCAAAAATGTATTGGGTCCAACCCAACATGTTCTCATGGATCAGGCATTACGTGGCGGAGGTATGCGCTCTACCTTCTAGTTGTAATTGTTCTGTCTCCGTTCTTTTTTCTCTGCACGTCCATGGTGTGATGGGAGATTGTTCCGTAAAACAGCAAATGCAAATGCAAGCACTCTACCGCTCGGCTCACTCTTGTAATTATATCGCAGTGAGAAGGCCGTTGTGGCAATTTGAGGCAGTGGTGCATCTGTCATTGAGAAAGTTGATTGGACCTCTGAGATGTCACCAAAGCCCCAGCTTGCAACATTCGTCATTATAAATGAGAGTAAAGCACAGACTACCATTGATAGTTATCTTGAAGTTTGGAGAATTGCAAACAATCATCCACGTGATACAATCCAAGTGCAGGGTAGAGTGGTGCATAGAATCTTGCTTTAAATGTGTGCAAAAGTGTCATGGTCTCGGCGATGTAACATTCCAGTCGGCCATCTTCATAATCCAGGTAGAGCCCAACCCGCTGACAACGACTTGAAATACTCAACTGGGTAAATTCCTTGCCGTGCAACGCACTGTACTGGGTGTTTCGTATTTCTACACACCAGGAATCGCAATTGTCTCCAAATTTGGATCTCCCATCAACAAACGAGTATGCCACACCAACGCGGCACCAAGATGAGAAAATATCCACTTCCCAATAGTGGCGGCCAGAGGAAAACTTATCCACGGCAAGAACTTGCTCTTGTACGGTGAACCTCTTCGAACATTCTTGGATGTTTTGTCGTCTCCTGTGATATTTTACTGTGCTTTTGCCAGAGTTGAACACAAAATGATCATAAGCTGTGTCTCCATCGATAGTAGGTACCCGGCCATCTGTTAACAGAGCACAAATAACTTTCATTGCAAACAAAATCTTTATTGAAAGCAGAGAAGTGGCATCTTTTTCACAAAAAGTTCAGATTTTACAAGAAAATCAAAATATGTGACCCACTGGAGCTTGCTAAAGGTATACTAATCAACTACAGGAAGCAAAATAAAGATGAAGTCTCAGGCATTATCACTTTGTCAGAGCAAGGGGACATGAAAGTCATTTTTATTCAAAGCAAATCGAGGAACATGGAAAAGCGAGGTGGCAGGAGGTAAAAGGGCTGTTAACTGACAGTGGAGCAGTGGGGGCACAGTTGGACACAATACACAGGGACATGAACAAACAGGAAAAGAGGGAAGAGAGAGGAGGGAAGGAAATGGTAACCTATGAATAAGAAGTTTCGTTTAGGTAGGGTTATTATGCCAGAAAATAATATGAATCAAGGATGGCATATGGGATTCCAGCACATGCTTGAAACCTTCAAGGTAAGGATGGAAATTGAAAGCCTCAGGAAGGCCAGGTCAGGTATGGCAGCATGCACCGGAGCAGTGCGTCGCCACATCCACTTTCTGCCGGTACTCCAGAGGACTCCGTCTGGCCATCCCCCAGGCAGATGCCTGGCCCATCCCCATCTCCTTGAGGTACGGATCAAGCAGCGGCAAGCATGAGGCATGTCGCCAGCCTGTTGGCCTCCCCCACTCACGAGGCTCCCTCGCTGAGAGAATCTGGTGAGCAGGATTACCGTCAGGAAAATGAGCCACATGTCCATCCAGCCAGAGCTAATGCTCATGGATTATACCGGTCACAAATCTCAACTGAGTCTCTCAGCAAATACTCGTTGAACACAAAGTCTGACCAGTGAAAGCTAAGGATTCTCCAAAGGAATTAAGTCTCCTTCTCAGATCCTTGGTCAGAATCCAACTCTCACATCCATAGAGCAAGACTGGAAGCACCAAGGATTTAACGACTCAGACTTTCGTCCTCCTGCATAGATAGCGACAGCACCACACTCCATGGTCCAGTGAATCCATGACGCTCACGGTATGACCCAGATGTCTATGGACCTTGACTTCACAACATGCAGAGACATGAACATCATTGCAAAGATTGGTGAATTTCTCCGTGACTTCAACAACCTCGCCACAAACAGGTACAGACAAAACAGCAGCATCCAAGATGTTATTGAAATCCTGGATCTTAGTCTTGACACAGGAGACCAGTAATCCCAGTGTCTCCAACTCCTCATTCAGCACCTTGAGGGCCCTCATAATGATGTCCAATCTCCGCAAAGATGTGTGCATCATCTGCAAAATCGACGTCAGAGATCTTGACATTTCAAAATGATGCACCACAGCTAGATCACTCCGAAATCCTCTACATAATCCAATCCACACAAGTGCTGAAAAGTGTGCGGGCAAGTACACACCCATGACAAATTCCAGTAACAAATGGAAATTAGTCAGATATGGAACCACCACACCTCACAGCACTCTTAGTACCAGAGTAAAGTTCAGAAATCAGATTGATCAGTTTTGGTGGCACCCCATGAATACCAAAAATCCTCAGGATGGCATCCCGATTCAGAGACTCCAATGTTTTGCGGAGATCAACATAGGCTGTGATCCGCTCCTGCTGAAGCTCTCGCCTGCATTCAATGTGGGCCCGAAGATGGTGATGGTGGATTCCATGACACCCACCAGCAACATCAAGGATGGCATTCTTGAAGGCATTTCTCAACTCTTCAGGGTCCCCTAAAACACCCAGATGACTTAGAACTCCACCCAACCGTAAGCGGTACTCCTCAGCTACCCTTTCATCCTTGAGCTTGCCAACATCCAGACTAGGTTGGGATGGTTCCATTCTCTTGGATTTGAGCCACAGCTTCAGAGTTGCTACAACAAGCCTGTTATCGGTATTGAGGAACTGAGCACTCCCGTAGAGACTTCAGTTTTGGAGAAACCTCCAGTGACCATCACAAAAACATGGTCAATCTCCTTTGCCACACCACCAGCATTGGAATAGCAAATCCAGCGATGAGGCTGTGGGCGCTGAAACAATGAACCAGCCACTCTAAGTCCATGACATCTTGTGAAGTCAAGGAACTTAGTGATATTCTGGTTTCTGGTTCCAGACCCATTAGGACAAACACGTCTCAAAACCATCCCCATCAGTCCCAGTTGATGCATTGAAAACCCCAAGACTAGAAGAGTATCTCACCTGGGGCACTGATCAACCACCAACTCCAGTGCGGCATAGAATGCCTTCTTCACAGTAAGATCAGTCGCTTCAGTTAGAGCACACACAGAAACCAGGGAAATGACACCCAGAGAGTGACGAATCCTCAGCATTATAATATGCTCATTGACTGGTGTTACCTTGATTACCATAGGAATCAGCTTGTCAGACACAGCTACAGCAACTCCCTGGGAATGATAACCATCAGAACAACCAGACCAGTCGTGGGTGTAGCCACCCACCATGATCTCACCACTATCCCATCTCCAAAGCTAAGAAAGTGCTACAAAACTGATGTTCACATGATGGAGATGACAGCAGAGACAAGTGATCATCCCCTCTTAGAATGAGGACATTCCAGGCACCCACCCAAAAGGACAGCCTCAGCTTGACCCGAGGAGACTGCCGTCTGGTGGTGACCAGCCAAACACCACTACAACCCAAACCAGCAGGATTGCCCTGTGCTTTCCCTCCTATTATCAAAAAAATGGGGGTCCCGGAGGCTTTTCGCAGTTCCGTCATCCGGTGAGCTGCCCTGTGAAGGGCAGCGGCATAGGAGTGTATGTTGTGGAATGAAGCATTTTATGGTGGCCAGAGTACAAATACTGCCACCAACCCCCTATAAATCGTTAACCCAACTGCAGGAGGATGTCTGTGGACACAGTTGGCACCAGATATGGATTACCATTGGCTCACTAGGAGCTCCTCCACCCTTAGACAGTTTATTCGCCAACAATGGAACAGGTTAGTGCAGGTTTACATGGTACTTATAGCAAATCACAGATCTGATATGGCCTGACCTGACACAGGAAAAGGGAAACAAGACGATTGAGATGTGCAGTCATTTTGTATGTTTTGGGAGTTTAATTTTGTATACTGGATCTTGGGAGTTTAACCAGGAGGCGGTCACTGGAAGAACATGTGCATCCTGGAGATCAGGGGACAGTCAGTTGGCTGAGATAGCCGAGAGAGCTTGACTGGAGAAGAGGCGATTAAAAAATAGAGAGGTAGGCCACTGACCTATCTGCAATGTGAGAGCAACAGACCTTAAATAATTAAGGCCTACAGGCAATTTGAGTCAAAATAGAGAAGAGGGGTAAAGAGCCATCCTTCATAACTTATCAACAACTGCTGAATAATACTTTGTAGAGTTATTGCCAAAGTTTTTGGAAGGAAGTGGGAGAGGAAGGTCAAAACGGTTCTCATTCTCTCACCACATCCATTAAATATGATGGGTACCATCATTGCAAATGACAAAGACACAGTGTCCCTCTAGAAAGTAATTGAACATCTTGACGCTCAGAGATGTTCACCTTTCTTTTTTCCACTGGCACAGTGGTAGCCTGGTCTTGATACTGAACTGGCTGAGGTTAAGTTAAAGTAAGGCTGAAAGCAGCAGTACCATATTCGTGATTTGAATTCTCAGCTGCGAGAAACCAGGCAAACAAGGCTCGACATTTTCGGTTGCCAGTTGCCTGGGGCACCCTAAATTTGGCAACATTTTGTTCTCAAAGTTTTGTTCCGAGGACTCTTTTGAGGATCGTCACTGAGCCACAGACAGCCACCAACTGTAGTTTCTTTGTCGTAATATTCCCAGGGATTGTTTTTAAGATCTCTGTAAGGTTCTTCTTCAGCATTCCCATTGCTCCTATAATAATTATCAGTGGCACAATTTTGGTGCTCTTCAGTTTCCAGGAACTTATCACTTTATTTTGGAGGCCTTGGCATTTGGTCATTTTCTTGATTTCTGCATTGTTTAGGCCAAAATTGCTGGGAACAAAAGCTCAATTTGTAATGCCTTATTTTTTGTTGTACCTCAGTACTAAATCTGGTCACAATGCTTTGTTTTTTATGTTCATGCTCGATGGGATCATCGGTTCATACATGAGCGTTACTTTCTAATTTCAATGATCACTTTTAGTTCACGTTTCCTTGAGATTTCTGAAACTGGGATATTGAAGTTTTTGCAGATGTGCCAGTGGATTACTCGACATACTTTGTTGTGCCTTTGTGTGTACAGCTGTTCTGACATGAGTGTTTTTTTTTTACATCCCAATAGGAGGTGGATCGTACTTGCTGTTTCTATCTTGCAGAACCTACATCTGGCTGATTGACTCAGTCCGACAATTTTTTTTTTTGTTGGTTCTAGAGATCCATTAACAAAAATAATTGGTTGCAGTTTCCGCACCACTTAGACGATATCTTCAAGTTTGCTCAGCCTAATTAGACCAAGACATGTGCACAATTCTGGGCTGTTTTGGGACTCCCAATCTGTACAGTAATGTGGCATTGAGACACGGATCTGACATGGGAGTCTTCAAAATGGTCAAATGTAGTGGTCGCTTTGACGTGATGCGTAGGACTAATACCCGGCGACCGGAGCGACCGATGACCATAACATTATTGTTGTTGAGTCAGGCGTCACTAAATTGTTGAGGACAGATACAAAAGAGACAGATAAATATGGGTTAATTTAAATATTTTCACTTGCAACAATAGGGGCCTATCCTCTGCAATGACAGGTGAAGAAAAATAACCCAGCCACAATATTTTTAAAAAAGGATAAAGTGTGCAATTCCAGGCAAAGCATACCAAGAAAGAAAGAGGGGAAATGGATATCTCTTTCACATCCCTAGATCAATGCCCAATTTAAAACCACATAAAAGCAGAAAACCTTAAATCCAGTCATTTTGAAAGAAAAATAAGAAATACCTGCTTCCA
>CM068964.1:65820187-65836304 GCA_035128595.1 Eptatretus atami
AAAACAACCAAACAAGGAAGGAATGACACAACAATACAACACCAAAATCAATTTCTAGATTACCATCACGACATCCTTGACACGACATTGTTTTTTTAGCTCGCCTGTTCGAAGAACAGAGAGCTATAGCGATACCCCCCGCGTGAGGCGTCAGCGGAAAATGTTAAAGTTTTTGGTGCAACTTATTTAGAAGCTTGCCATTCATTTTAATATGTGTACTCGGATGCTGATATTTGGCATGGAGGTTCCTTTGGGGTATACTATTGATGTAGTGAAGTTGAAATTAAAAAAAATTTCAAATGTTTAAATTTTTGACCTGTTTTGAACTTAACTTTTTTGTAGCACATCAACTGTTAAGTTTTTGGTACAAGTATTTAGAAGTTGCCATTCATTTAATATGTGTACTACGATGCTGATATTTGGCATGGAGGTTCCTTTGGGGTATATTATTGATGTAGTGAAGTTGAAATTAAAAAATAATTTCAAATTTTTTAATTTTTGACCTGTTTTGAACTTAACTTTTTTGTAGCACATCAACGTTAAAGTTTTTGGTACAAGTTATTTAGAAGCTTGCCATTCATTTAATATGTGTACTACGATGCTCATATTTGGTATGGCGGTTCCTTTGTGGTATATTATTGATGTAGTGAAGTTGAAATTAAAGAATAATTTCAAATTTTTAAAAATTTTGACCTGTTTTGACTTAATTTTTTTGTAGCACATCAACGTTAAAGTTTTTGGTACAAGTTATTTAGAAGCTTGCCATTCATTAATATGTGACTAGGATGCTGATATTTGCATGGAGGTTCCTTGGGGTATATTATTGATGTAGTGAGTTGAAATTAAAAAATAATTTCAAATTTTTTAAATTTTTGACCTGTTTTGAACTTAACTTTTTTGTAGCACATCAACGTTAAAGTTTTTGGTACAAGTTATTTAGAAGCTTGCCATTCATTTAATATGTGCACTAGGATGCTGATATTTGGCATGGAGTTCCTTTGGGGTATACTATTGGTGAGTGAAGTTGAAATTAAAAATAATTTCAAATTTTTAAATTTTTGACCTGTTTTGAACTTAACTTTTTTGTAGCACATCAACGTTAAAGTTTTTGGTACAAGTTATTTAGAAGCTTGCCATTCATTTAATATGTGTACTACGATGCTATATTTGGTATGGCGGTTCCTTTGTGGTATATTATTGATGTAGTGAAGTTGAAATTAAAGAATAATTTCAAATTTTTAAAATTTTTGACCTGTTTTGAACTTAACTTTTTTGTAGCACATCAACGTTAAAGTTTTTGGTACAAGTTATTTAGAAGCTTGCCATTCATTAATATGTGACTAGGATGCTGATATTTGGCATGGAGGTTCCTTTGGGTATATTATTGATGTAGTGGAGTTGAAATTAAAGAATAATTTCAAATTTTTTAAATTTTTGACCTGTTTTGAACTTAACTTTTTTGTAGCTATCAACGTTAAAGTTTTTGGTACAAGTTATTTAGAAGCTTGCCATTCATTTAATATGTGCACTAGGATGCTGATATTTGGCATGGAGGTTCCTTTGGGGTATATTATTGATGTAGTGAAGTTGAAATTAAAAAATAATTTCAAATTTTTAAATTTTGACCTGTTTTGAACTTAACTTTTTTGTAGCACATCAACGTTAAAGTTTTTTCCTTTCTAATGTTTTTATCTACCACACTATTTTTTACTGTTTACAATATACAAATACATATATTGCTTTAAAATTATTTGGATCAGACTTCACTACAATGCTTTATAAAAATATTATTAGACTAGTCTTTTAAAACGATAAATGTATAAACAGGCGAGCATTGGGTGGCTTTGACACCAACTCTCTGGTTTTGAGACACGACAGAATAGGTATGGTACGCATGCAGTTGACTAGCCAGCACAAGCACACTCCAACCTTTTTATACGTCCCAGATAATTGTATCCATCTTTTATTCCTGCTTCAAAATATTTTTCTCACTCCTTCATAAAGTCATTAACTGATTTTGCTTGCATTAGCTTTACGTGTACCAAACAGACAATTCCACCGATAGTCTAGTGGCTAAGGTGAATAATCATGACACGCTGGATTAAAGCACCAAACTCCGTACGGTTACTGTACATAACCTACATAAACATAAAGTTGATGCATTGCCTTTTGGCAGTGCATGCACAACTGTGGCCCCATTAAATACTTTGGCATCAAACTGAGGAGCATTAGGCTCATTACTGGGGAACAAACAGTCCAATAACTCTGATTTACAACTAGAAAGTCAGAGTTTACCATGCTATCCACAACAATTATTTTTGACACAATTACATACTTTTCGAGTAATTCTTGTTCTGAGGGATTTGATATACAAACATTTTAAGTTAACGGTCACGTGAACATAATATTAGGCACTTTAATGGACATTCTAGGACAAATACAAGCAGCAAGATTGGCATTTCTATGTTTGGTGGCCATCTTGTGAATTTTGTGAGAAGGTCACCCAGGTCGGGCACCCCTCCCCCCCCCCGGGGATACGTCTATATATGTTGTGTACAGTAACTGTACCAAATTTGGTGCTTTAATCCAGCATGTCATGATCACACTCAAAAATGGAGCTAAGCTGCGAGACGATGAACACCAGGAGTAAAAATAAAATAAAATGATGTCTCACTCAATTATACATTATTTATTATTTATTTTCAAGCTGTTCTCAAAGGTCCAATCCCACCTCCCACCCCACAATCATTTTTTTAAATCTCGTTCGCATGCCGGGGAACAACAGAATAGTTCAGTAGTTAGCATGCTGTGTTGTATCCTTGAAAAGGTTTTAATGCAGTGCCAATCTTGTGCTCTCTGCTGGGACTGCCTCCTTCCAAAAGGATGCACAACCAGCTATCCCATCTGGATTTAGGCTGCAAAGGTTAAATATCCCATAGTATCTCCCAAAAAGGGTAGGCTAGTGGGTGCAAATATCCTGGGCAATTTCCTGCCTCAAGTTCAAATTAGATGTGCAAGTCAATTATTAAAGTTATATTATACACTTATGTTGATGTAATGGTAAGAACAGGGTTAAAAATTATAAAATAAATTGGTAGATTAAATTAATTAGCCTAATTGTGTTCCAATTTGCCCATTATTATACACCGAAAAAAATCTCAAATTAGATGATATGCTGTATTTAATATGTTGTTGACAACTAAAATGAATACTTCTAGCCATGTTGTGTACAAGTTTGGATCTTTTTCTTCTGATAACCATAACAACCCTTCAGACATATTCCAAAATAATATTCGTCATAATAATTGGGTCCTGGGCTGGCAGAATGACAGAGGTATGTATACTCACCTCTGAGCATTCTAGCCTGGGTTTGAATCCTGAACCGAGCTATAAATTGTCATCCTTGCAACAATAGGGGATTCATCAATGTTCATCAATGTGTGCTGTCCCTCGGATGGACGTTAAACTGGTGTCCCATCAGCCGGCATTAGTTGGTTGATGTTAAAGATCCCTGGGTGTCCTTCACGAAGAATAGGTGAGCTATCGCCAACACCCTGAGCAAATTCCAAATTACTGCCCCAACCTTCAAGAGGCACTGCATCTGTGGTACAGCCACACTCCCAGCAATAATGCAACCAGCAGTCACGGGTTGCATACAAAGTTAAATTGGTGCCCGACACTGAAATTACTGCTCGAGTGGTTTTCTTCGAATTATTTCGAATTTTTTTTTTTTCCTGAGCTGCAACATTTCCCCTTAAAAAAAAGAAAATCTCTGTCAACATTGTTTTTCCCATTCCTTTTTTTTTCATTTTACACTTACCGACACTATAAATCCTATATGCCTTGCCCATTCCCCCGAAGCATCCAAACGATCCTATTTTCGTGTTTTATAGTCCCCGCTATGAAGGGAATTTTTCAAAAGTTTAACAAACAAGGTATTGTCTGGCACATGAGGGCTATTTCTAGTTATTGAAAACTTATACATGTGCTTGTTAAGCATGATTACTTTCATTAATCTGACATTGTTTGTTGTTTTGGAGTAGAAGCCAGATGTTTGTGACAACACAATTATGAATGTTGCTAAAATTGAACATCGAGTTGTTGGACACAAGTGGAGATGTCCCCAGGTCAGGGTGACAGGCGATGCAACTGACGGACAAACTGATCGACAGTTTGAGGCATTAATGGTGGAGGATCGTGACCTCATGGTGGCTGATCTATCCACAGAACGTACAATTCATCTCAGAAGAATTTTCACCATCATCCACAAATCGTTTGTCATGTCAAAAGTCTTAGCAAGATGGGTCCCCTGAAATCTCAGCACACATGGCTGGCATAACCTCATCAGATACTCAAAGTTTTCAAAGTATTTGTAGCTGACATTATCACTCGGTCATGTTGGAGGAGACGTGTTCGTCGTGGGACTACAAGTGGACAGGGAACACCTGATGAGGAAAATCCCTACACTGCAAACCTACTCCAACTTCCCCAGTCTTCAGACTATGGACCCATCAGGCAGCTGAGAATGGCTACTCATCTGGTAACTGTTGATGAAACCTGGATTCACTACTGGTATTATGAAACCCAATTGGAAACTATTCAATGAAAGAACAAGGGTTGTCTGCCACCCAGTAAATTTTAAAACCACAGCTGGCAAGATCATCGCCTCTATTCCATGGGATTTCGAAAAAACCTTTATCGCTCCTCAGCAAAGGGGGAGCCAAGCCTCCATTGAGATCACTTTCCACTCAAGTGTATCTTACTGTACTTGAAGAAACAAACACCCATACTTTCAGCTCGGTTATTCACAAGACCTCTATTGGATAGTCATCTATCACATCGTTCTCCTCCAAGATACATAAACTTGCTGCAGAATGTACAGAGGAGGATCACTGGGATAACTCTCGGCTGGGCTGATACTTATTTATACCCAGAGAGGCTGAGGTTGTTGAACTTCACAAGCCTTGAATATCAGGAGGCTGAGAGGTGACTTGTTGGAAGTCTATAACCTGATGAATGGTTTGGTGAAAATAAATCCAGAGGATTTTTTTGAGTAACACCTGGCGCCACAACCTGAAATCGAAGTAGTGGCGCAACAAACTGGATATCAGGAAGTACTACCTACAACTGGAGTCAGTGCCACATGAGTGAATGGCTTCAAAAATCAAAATGAATGGATTAAAAAAAAATTTAATCACAAAAATTACAATGTTGTCCAGCAAGGCCAAATATGATTACAGTACAGTAGATCCAATTTTTACAATGCATTTCAGAAGAAAGCATCGCTGCGGAAATATCACCACTTTAAATTGCCCACCGAAGGTGGGCCGAGATTGGCACTCCTGCCCAGAGGTTGGTTCTGAATCGTTTATTTGTCCCAGAGGACGGGAGTGCCGCTGTTAGTTGAACCAATGCACATTATAAAGTAAGATGGAATTCATTTGGCTTTCCCGGTTTGGTATTGCCATCCATACCCAAGGCTCATGATACGACGTGGATCTCAGTTGGACATCCCATTTTAGGTGTTTATTTGCACTGTATTTATTTTTCTTGTTATTCATTCAAATGTATCCAGATGTCTCATTATGCCCTTGTTCTGCATTTGCTTTGTAGATAGTTGTAAAATTAATTCAAAGAAAGAAAAGGGAAATAATGAGGCTCCACTGAGATGGTAAAGGGAAACAGCAAATACTGATTGGTCATGAGATGATGTTCTATATGCTTGAAGGCATGACGTTGATGATTTGTGAATTTTATATTTTATAAATTGGAATCCTACCTTGAGTGATGTTCCTTGTACTCCTGTAAATACAAAGTTTATTTTAAAGGTGAAAAAGAATTGTTGTTTTATAAAACAAGTTTACGGCATAGTCTACTGAGATTTATTATTAATTATCATCAAGTACATTTTGTAAATAGCACAAGCATAGTCAGCATTGGACAATATGAATTCAAGCCACGACATTAAGTATCAAGCTTGTTCAAGCGATGGCTTCATCAAGAAAACAGTTCAACTGAGTGGTGAATCATGAATGAGGTTGCGTTCAAAGTTAGATGTGTGCATTTCAAGATAACCACCAGGCACATTAAATAAATATTATAGTAAATCAAAACTTGTCCAAATTTATCAATAAATCTGTCATTTAAATTTAAAGAAATATCTGAATTGTTATCACACTTTATACTGTGACTGTATTGCTTAACGCACGATTGGAAAAAAAAAAAAAAAAGGGAAAGTGAACAAGCTTTTCAAAAATGGATGCAAGTTGCAATACAAGTCCAGGATAAAAAAACAAAAAGTACAAATGAGGGACTGAGAACAAAACTGACAAGATAGTAATTTTATATTGAGTGGTTTTTCAGTCACCAGGATTTTGTCTCCATATGTATGGTTAGGACTTTTAGAAAATGAAATTGTGATGTATAGACAGCAATCAATTAAGAATCAGTTGCAATATGAGCAAAGATTTGAATGATGAAAATACAGTTCAGATTCAAACATAGAAAAGAAGAATGTTCCATTTCACAAAGCAAACACATATGGGAACTAGAAGGGCACTCGGTGGAGCACGTACCTCTGCCATGTAATGCCTGATCCACAAGAACATATTGGGTCCAATACATTTTTGAAATATCATGCTATATAATTAATCGTTTTTGAGCCCTATCTCTCAAAGGTGAAGAATCACTTTAAAAATAAAATAATTCTCGTATCCAGATCCGGATTCGGACCTTCACGAAAATCGAATCAATTATTCCTTGACGCACATGAAATGTGTCCACCAAGTTTCGTCTGAATCCGTCCACAACTTTTTGAGATATCATGCTCCATATCATTTTTAGCCCTATCTCTCAATGGTGAAGAACCACTTAAAAGATTCTAGTAGTCGGATCTGGATCCTTTGTCTGGTTCCAGACCCATGGGGTCCGGATCCGGATCCGGACCAAGTTTCATCCGAATCCGTCCACAACTTTTTGAGATATCTTGCTCACAGACAAACAAACCGACAGGGGTATCCTGGTACTGCACATAGATAGTTATAAAATTAATTTAAAGAAAGAAAAGGTAAATAATGAGGCTCTATTGAGATGTTAAAGGGAAACAGCAAATACTGATTGGTTATGAGTTGATGTTCTATATGCTTGAAGGTTCTTTTTGCTTGAAGGTTCTTTATGCTTTAAGGCATGACTTTAATGATTTGTGAATTTTATGTTTCACACGCCCAACCTGTCCACCAAATTTTGGCTGAATCCGTCCACAACCTTTTGAGATATCCTGCTCACAGACCGAGAGAAGCATCTGGTGAGGGGTGAAATATACTTGGAGGAATAGCCAATCAGTGCAATATGTACAATGAAGAAGACTAGCTAGACAGCTTGGAATCACAATGCTACACACCCACTCTTGGTTTGAATGAGGAGACAATCCAGGTAAAGGATTCCTGGGTAGAGGCTCCTCCCAGTCAGGTGTGTGTGTGTGTGTGTGTGCATGTGGACTCGTGTGAGTGGTCAGACAACGTGAGTGTTGTGGACACCGTGGGTAGGTTTCAGCAGGAAGTAAAAGGAGAAAAGCTTCCAGCCAGGGGAAAGATTGACGGCTTAGCCGTTAGGCAGGGGGATAGCCCCGCAGAAACGGCGAGTGCTCTCCCAGGCACAGAGGATGCTGTGCAGGAAAGGTGTGGGCTAGCTCAGGTATCTGCAGCAGCCCTGGGCTCAGCAGAGGTTTAAAAGGAAAGGAGGGAGCCGGTGTAGGCAATGTACTATTCCCAAGAGCCTTGGAGGGAGACCATCTCACAAGTGACCTTAGCACAAGGTTACTTTGCAGACACACACTCGCCTCTGAGACATCTAGCCTGGGTTTGAATCTCATCCCAGAAAAACTGTCATCCTGGTGTCTCGCAGGCAGGGCGAGGCATCAATACGTGTACCGACCCTCGGTTGGACGTTAAACTGGGCGTCCCTTCTGTCATCATTAGTTTGTGGATGTTAATGATCCCACAGTGTCTTTCGTGAAGACGAGGTGAGTATCTTCAGCACCCTGGCTAAATTCCAAATTCCTGACCTAACCTATAGAGGGTGTTACATCAGTGGCCCGGCCGTGCCCTCAGCCAATGACGCAACTCACAGCCATCTGTTGCACACGAAAGAAGACGACGACTTGCCAGACAGCTTCCCACAATATAAATTTTGTCTCTCACCTGAAAGTGACAGAAGCAATCAAAACTCATCACCTAATTTGTGAATAGGTTTTTGTAATTGGGCAATTTTCATGACTATGAAATAGCAAGGACGCTGCCACGGGATTTAGTGAGAAACTTGCAAGGTTGCATTCATTGCTAAAAGTTTAATTTTCACTTTTAACTTCGAAAGTCATCATTGTGATCAAATGCAGTAATTTTTTTGGTTTATGATATCCATTTTGCATCCCTTTAATATGCTGCATTTTCATTTTTTTCAGACAATGATATCAAGTGCAGATATTCCAACACTGCACACCTATGTCATAGTAAACACCTCATCAGGGTGTGACATGTGAAAAAGTCTCTCTTACCTGTAGAAATATCACTGCATTCTGTTTATGAAGTGCTTTCTGCAAATCGGTCTCAATTTCAAGAATGTTTCTCTGCTTTTCTTGCAGATCCCGTTTCTGCTTGTCCAGCATAGCATCCGAGTCGTTTTTCTGCCGCCATATATTCTCCAAAGATTGATTCACGAATTGTAAAATCACATTGTTTAACTTGCTTTGTTTCACCTTGATCTCTTCTATGAATTTTTCTGTCAATACCTGGGGGAAAAAAAAAAGCATTCTTGAAAATGATAAGCAGATTAGAGCAATTATTACATCGTGAAGGTAAACAGCTGGGAAGGAGTTAAGAGGGAGAAAGCAGGCGAGGTGAGGGTATTGGGGAGAGTGGAAGGTGAGGAGGGGAGCAAGGGGCTGGCTCAGGTGGGTTGAAGAGGGATCTAACAGGTAAGAAGGTCAAGATCTACACAGGGAATTACAATGGGACACCATCAGAAGGTGGCACTTTGCAATGATCACATGGACTTTCACAAACAAATTACCTAAACGCCAATCCTATGTACAAGCACCGTTTATGTCTCAATGACTTCATCAACATGACAGAAATGATAGCTGAGGAACACCATGAATGCAAGGGTCACACAAACACAAACGTCTACCTTGGCAGAAATGAAAAAGCAAATATAGAAATGAAAAGTACAAAGAGAAAGAAGAAGGAAAGCAAGAAAAATGAAAGAACAAAAAGAACAAGGCAGAAAGAAGAAAGATGGCTTGAGTTGTTGGTTAATGTAACATGGTCACGCTACAGCAGCTGTACACCGGCTGTCTTTACTCCTCTCTGAGTCTTTGCCTCTCA
The DNA here is from genome assembly GCA_035128595.1 of Eptatretus atami. Taxonomy (NCBI): domain Eukaryota; kingdom Metazoa; phylum Chordata; class Myxini; order Myxiniformes; family Myxinidae; genus Eptatretus; species Eptatretus atami. The sequence continues at coordinate 65,829,568 of CM068964.1, forward strand.
TCAGTCGTTTGCAGGGCAGACGGCAGTTTACGAACACAGAAGCTCGTCCTTCAGACTGCACCTCAACGCTCTGGTCTTTCTCTACTCGCCCCGTGTGTCTGAACACCCCTGCTTTATATAGCCACCCCAACTCCGCCCCACGCACCTGACCTCTCCCCTTGTCACACGAGGGTCACACATGTGCCTCCGTGGTGACAAAGTAGCACAACGTGTTGTTACCATCTCATGTGAACGTGTGAGGGACTTGCACACATGCATTCGCCAATATGTGGGTGAGGTGGGAAATGGCAATGGGGAATGATTAAGCATGCTAGTCACAGAGGTAAAACTAGAAGGGCACTCAGTAGAGCACGGACCTCCGCCACGTAATGCCTGATCCACGAGAACATATCTGGCCCAAAACATTTTTGAAATATCATGCCATACAGGACTATATCGTTTTTGGCCCTCTCTCTCAATGGTAAAGATTTCACTTTAAAAAATTATCAGATCTGGATCCGAATTCGGATCTTCACCAAAATTGAATCAATTCTTCCTTGTCACACACCCAACGTGTCCACCAAGTTTCATCCGGATCAGTCTATAACTTTTTGAGATATCCTGTACATAAACAGACAAACAAATGAAATTGCTCGTTGAGCAAGGAATTGCCAGAATAACTTTGTCATATCTCCATGATCTCTGAAAAAACAAAAACCTGGAAATCAATTCGGTTCTTATAAGTCGATAGTGCTACTGTTTAATGAGTTATAGCACTTACTCTGGTCATGATCATAACTTGGAAGTCAATCGGACTTGAAATGGCGTTTTTATCGCAATTTGAAAGTTTTTACCCGACCCCCCCTGACATTCGACCCCCGACCGCTAAGAAGGGTGTTGGTGTGACACCCCAATGAGACATATGGTTGGATGCACAATTGGAAGATGCACATTTTGGATTTTGTTTGAAGTTGATACAACCATTTTAGCGGACGTTATTGCGAAAATAAGAATTTCGGTTTTTCGGTGACCTTGACCTTGACTTTTGACCTAGATTCACCAAAAACGACAAGTGTCTAAGTTGGACCATGGCCGACGTCTGTACCCAGTTTGGTCATGATCGCTGAAACGGTGTGGCTGATACAGGGTAAACAAACACACAAACAAACAAACAAACAGACAGACAGACAAGCCGGTAGGCGGCCATGGGTCGCCGAGCATCCGATGACCATTGACCTCTGATCTGAGTTAATCTAGTACTAAGTACTTAGGAAATTGCAATCGAATCGGTTAACCTGTGTATGAGCAAGGGGGATTTGAATGGTCATTTTGCCCGAAAAATGCACTCATTGACCTTTGACCCCTGACCTAGCGAGATAGTAATATGTCCTGAAGCAAAGTTGTAGTACTTATTGAGTACTATGTACCTATGAATTTTCATTCGTATCGGTTAATCCGTGTAGGAGCAAGGGTGCCTTGAATGGTAATTTCGCCAAAAATGCACTTATTGACCTTTGACCCCTGATACTCGAGATAGGTCATTATGCAAATGAGCAAAGTTGTAGTACTCATTACGGTCGATAAGCATGTAAAGATTCATTCGATTCGGTTCAACCGTCTTGGAGGCTGTGTACTTTGAATTTTCAGCGGAATGCTCAATGGCCCTCGGACACCAAGTTGAGAGGGTTACCATTTGGAAACTATAAGATATAGAAAAAAATGGATGTCATATAGCGGATAGGGAATCACCTTAAGATTATGCATACAAATCTCATCGAGTTCCATCTACTGATAACTACTCAGTATCAATTTGAATGAAAAGTACCGAAAATGCGGTTTGAAATCGAAATCCCCAAAGTTCGAGGGGTGCTGTGGTGAACAAAGATCTAAATCGAAAATCCGGCTCGATCGTTTGTGCACAATGCATTCCAGATGATTAGTGTGAATTTTCATGACCATCTGACCATAACCCGAGGAGGAGTAGCATTTGGCGCGAAGGCACCTCCAGCTCTCGCATATTATCGATTTTTGCCTTTGACCCTGACCTAAGCGAAATCGGTCAATATGTCCTGAGGCAAAGTTGTAGTACTCATTGAGTACCATGAACCTACAAAGTTTCATTCATATCGATGCACTCACCTGGTCGTAGGGGGCTTCAATTTTCGCAATTTTCGCGTATACCCTATTGTAGGGGGCGCTGTGGGTAAAGTATTCATTATCACAAAAACGAATATATTTTGATAGAGCATCACGTGTCGATCATTCGTGCCAAATTTCATAACCTTACGTGGATAATGGCTTTCGAATTGATTTTGCGTGAACGGTACCGATTTTGAAGGTTTTTCGGTTGTTGCTAGGGAACCAAAGCGTCCCTAGCAACCATCACAATTTCCAAAGCACTAGGTCATAAGATGTACCTACCACTCGAGTTTGGTCAAAATCGCCCACGTTTACTACCAATTATGCGATGACAAACAAACAAACAGACAGAATTACTGACAATAAGGGTCACCTATTTTAGCGACCCAACAGACAGACGCACAGAATGACACACACAACCGACCAACATAATTGCCGAAATCCGGAGGATTCCGGCAATTAACAAACAGACAGGGAGGGGTGAAAACATAACCTCCTTCACCTTCGGTGGTGGAGGTAATAGTAAAAAAGAGAGACATTAAGGAGGGGGGAAGGGGTCTAACCATTACACCACTGAGTCAGCTTCAGGTTATGAAAGGTTTTTCTTCATCTGTTTGATAAATCTACTGCATAATATGTGGATGCTCATCAATAGCCAGATCCCATTATCCTCGAGATGATACGTCATTAAATTTTCGACACGAAACTACACTAACACAAATAGTTAATTCACCAAAACAAAACCACGTGATATTTTACATTCACACGATAACAAAAAGGGGAGCTGGTTTTACTAGGATGGCTTTATTTGTTTGTTTTTACTAAACCGCTCGTACTCTCGGCATGGAAACTCAGCCAGAGAGCAAACAGGAATTGACACCCGAGAGGAATGTGCACCATGTGTTCATTATTCCATCTATCTGTATAAAACACATTGTGTGTTTGTGTGTTTGTCTGTCCCCCTTCATAAGGAACATTTAAGAAGGGTTTTCAAGGACAATCTTTTAACACAACTGTGTGTTCACTCCGGTCTATTTTTTCAGGATTAAAAAAGATTCTAAAAACATTTTTCATAAAAGAGTAATTACATCTCTTCAATTGGAAATGTAGACGGTCGGTGACTTGCGAACCGAGCCTCAATGTTGGTGTGCAGAAGTGTTTAAAAAATAACAGTAAATACAAGGCACAGTGAGGTGAAATTCCCTGCACATGATGTGCAACGCGCACAGAGTAAAACGAGTGTTCATTTACATACGTGCGATGTCTATAAAAATTAAGAAGATATAAGCACACCTGACGCTAGGCCGAGGCTTCAGGCTTTGGCGCGCTCATGAGGCTGTCGCATCGAAATGAAAGGTCCCAGAAAATCAAATAAAATAGGGTAACATTTGTACATGTAGTGTTTTAAAATAACGCTTCTTCTTGCTACAAAACTTCATATCTTCCAGCGTCTGAATATTTTGAATAAAATAATTCCAACCCGTCATTTTTGACGGGCTTTTACACCAATAGCAGAAGAATAACTGAAGATCAAAGCAAAAACTTAAACCCAAAGCAAGCCACAGAGCTGGAATAAAGAGGTAAATATTGAAGCAATCTTACTTGGCTTGATTGACTGTGATAGTCCAGCAAAAAATAAATAACAAAGGAAGTATGCCAAGTATTTTGTAGGTGTCACATAATGCAAGCACAATAGTTTTAGATGCACTTATCCCTGGTGTAACCCCCTCCACCGCCCTTCCCTCATTTCCCTGTGTGTACGTCATACATGGATCAATGATCTCCTTCCGAGAAACTCTTGAAGAACATATTAATTATAATATTTTTTCATCTTTATGAAGAGGTGGGACACCGAGTTGAATGTCCATCTGATGGATGGGACACACATTGATGCCTTGCCTGCGAAACAACAGTTTATCGCTGCGTCGACATTTGAACCCAGGTTAGACAGCCCAGGGAATCAGAGGAGAGTGTGCATACCAATAAGCGATCCTGCCAGTCCACATATTTGGCTGTCACATTGATGACAGATAAATGGGAATAAATGACGTCATAATGCAAACAATCACATTTTCATTGTATCACGTAACTTTGCTCTCGTGACTATATTCCTAAAAATAATTCTGTAACGACAAAGATAAATATACCACGTTGACGTACTCGCTGTCATGAAGAATCAATGTATCCTCAGACCTGTCTGACGAGATATTCTGTTCCAAGCACGCAGCGATGGCTCTTACCTGCTGCTTCATGCCGGTCTCTTCGATCTGTTGCAGAGAAGAAACGATGTGCTTTGTCTTCAACGCCACATTCTGAACTTTTGAGCCAAGAGAAGCCTGATAAGCCGGACAGAATTAGGGTACAGCCAAACTATGCCAATACATATACAAGTATATATCTGTTTTTAAAAGGAAAATGGGGCATCCAACCAAAAAGGTAACTACATGTACCCTGTATGTATATATATATTTCTGAAAAACGATAACCCACCCACATATCTCACCTGTGAATGGACGAAATAACCAATCAGCTCTCACCTCATCAATTAAACTGAGGTGGTTAGGATTACATAAATAAATAGACTCCTCCCATGTTCTTCTCACCAAAGAAGCTGCATAAAGCAACCAAGAAAAAGCTTTTTCCATTTATTTATCTACTATATAAATGGCAGTCCTTCTGTCTGTCTGTCTGTCTGTCTGTCTGTTTTGTACATAAGGTCTGAGACAGATGACGGATCTTGATGAAATTTTACCACATATAGACCTAACATTCAGCTCCAGGATGCGCTAGTGGCTTTCCATAAAATGAAATATATATATAATTATTATATATATATATATTAAAAAAAAATAATATAAATTTCAATTAAAAAAATGGCTTTTGAATAGTGGTGCCGGCGTATTAATCGTAACAAAAGGCTTCATGGTTATAAAACGCTAGGTTTTTTGAAATACAAATGTTCGTATTCGTTGACTTTTTAAACATACATTCTCCTGTTTATTGAATTCTTGAACTGCACGCGCACGGAACAGCTAACTGCTGATAGATCTGCTCATGAAAGAGCAGGCAAGCGGAGTCAGCTGCAGAGAGAGAGAGAGAGAGAGAGAGAGAGGAGAGAGAGAGAGAGAGAGAGAGAGAGAGAGTCGTCTTACTGCTGATATATCTGCTCATAACGAGCAGGCAAGCAGAGTCGGCTGCAGAGAGAGAGAGAGCGTCGCCAACTGATAGAGGGTCAACGAGGGGAGAGAAGAAAAACTCACGTTCCAGCTTTCTAGTCGGGTTTGGAGGACTCAAGGACAGTTCTCGCTGCTAGAAACGTTGAGTGCTCAAGGCCGCCTTCAACTATGACCTCTCTGAGGAATACGGCAGCATAAAGCCTTCCCTTCCATAATCTGAGGATAAAGAAAGCTTCCTAATTTTCTCTACAATAATGCTCAGTCTAACAAGTGTGAGGAGAATTAGGCAATTTCCCGGGTATTACCGGTACTTAGCTAGTATATATATATATAAGTATATTTAATTAAGTTTTGTTATGCGCCGCCACAAGCCAATATGGGTTATACTGTTTTTGGGATGACATTGACCTTTAACTAATTTTCACCAGATTTTATGCTTGCTTGGTTTATAACAGTTTATAACAATCCAGTTGTCCAAGTGATACTGCAGAAGGCCCTTAGACAGAAGTTATTCGGGGTCTAAGGGGTTTATTGGGGTCCATAGGATCTACACAGTCTTAGTATCCTGAATAGTCTTTGGGGTCTTAGGGGTCTTAAAGGGTCATAAGGGTCTAGAATGTCTTAGGGGTCTGGAGGGTCTTTGGGGTCTTGGGGGTCTAGACTCTAGAGGATCTTGGGGGTCTAGAGGGTCCAGAGGGTCTAACGGGTCTTACAGAATCTTGGGGAGAGAAGTGCCTTCAGGGTCTTATGGGTGTTGCGGTTGTGGCAGACTACAAAGGTAAGGCGAGCTCCTTTGACTGTCCGTCCATCCGTCCATGATACGTTTTCGTTACCACAGTAACTTGAGAATGGCTGACGAGAACTGATTAGATTTTGGAGGCAAGAGGTCAAATGTCAGAGGTCATAGAAGGGAAAAATACTCTTACCGCACTAATTTGTGAACCAGAAATTACATTTTGACCAAACTTGATACAAATATGTATAATGATGTAAATATGACCCATGTTACATTTTGGGGTCAAAAGGTCAAAGGTCAGAGGTCATGTTAGGTAAAAATTATGTTACTGCACTAACTTGTGAACCAGTGATGGGATTTCGACCAAACTTGGTACAAGTATACTGTATGATGCAAAGATGATTCGATGGTGGCATCAAGAGGTCAAAGGTCAAAAGTCAGAGTCCATGATAGGTTTTCGTTAAGATGATAACTTAAGAATGGCTGAAGGGATCTAAGTCAAACTTGGTAAATGATTTATGCATAGACTGATTAGATTATTGGGTCATGAGGTCAAAGGTCAGAGGTCATGTCAGGTAAAAAAAAGTGATATTTGAGAACAGCTGAAGGGATATAAATCAAACCTGGTACAATTATGTATTGTTGTAGTTTCCCGCCCGTCAGCGTGCGGGCGACCGCTTCTAGCCAATGGCGGCCGCTCTCGCCCA
>CM068964.1:65851432-65874567 GCA_035128595.1 Eptatretus atami
CACTTTAACCGACACTAATAAATCCTATCTGCCTTGCCCATCCCCCGAAGCATCCAAACGATCCATTTTCGTGTTTTATAGTCCCGCTATTGAGGGAATTTTCAAAAGGTTTAACAAAACAAGGTATTGTCTGGCACATGAGGGCTTATTTCAGTTATTAGAAAAACTTATACATGTGCTTGTTAAGCACTGATTACCTTTCATTATCTGACATTGTTTTTGTTCTTGGAGTAGAAGCCAGATGTTTTGACAACACAATTATGAATGTCTGCTAAATTGAACATCGAGTTGTTTGCGACACAAGTGCGAGATGTCCCCCAGGTCAGGGATGACAGGCGGATGACAACTGACGGAACAAACTGATCACAGTTTGGGCATTAATGGTGAGGATCGTGACCTCATGTGGCTTGAATCTATCCACAGAACGGTACAATCATCCAGAAAGAAATTTTCACCTCTTCCACAAAATCGTTGTCATGTCAAAAGTTCTTTAGCAAGATGGGTCCCTGAAATCTCAGCACACATGGCTGGCAATAACCTTTCAATCAGATAACTCAAAGTTTCAAGTATTTGAGCTGGAATTATCACCGGTCATGTTGGAGGAGACGTGTTCGGTCGTGGGACTACAAGTGGGACAGGGGAACACCTGATGAGCGGAAAATCCCTACACTGCAAACCTACTTCCAACTTCCCAGTCTTCAGACTATGGGACCCATTCAGGCAGCTGAGAATGGCTACTATCTTGGAACTGTTGATGAAACCTGGATTCACCTGGTATTATGAAACCCAATTGGAAACTATTCAATGAAGACCAAGGGTTGTTGCCCACCCAGCTAAATTTTAAAACCCACAGCTGGCAAGCTTCATCGCTCTATTCCAGGGATTTCGAAAAACCTTTATCGCTTCCTCGCAAAGGGGGAGCCAAGCCTCCTTGAGATCCACTTTTCCACTCAAGTGTATCTTACTGTTACTTGAAGAAACAAACACCCATACTTTTCAAGCTCGGTTATTCACAAGACCTCTATTGGAATGTCATCTATCACATCGTTCTCCTCCAGATACATAAACTTCCTGCAAAGTACAGAGGAGGATTCACTGGGATACCTCTCGGTGGGCTGATATTATTTATACCCAGACGAGGCTAGATTGTGAACTTCACAAAGCCTTGGAATATCAGGGGCTGAGAGGGACTTGTTGAAAGTCTTAACCCTGATGAATGGTTTCGGTGAACATACATCCAGAGGATTTTTTGAGTAACACCTGGCGCCACAAACCTTGAAATCGAAGTGATGGCGCAAACAACTGGGATATCAGTTAAGTACTACCTACAACTGGAGTTCAGTGCCACATGAGTGAATGGCTTCAAAAAATCAAAATGAATGGAATTAAAAAAAAAATTTAATTCACAAAATATTTACAATGTTGTCCAGCAAGGCCAATATGATTACACGTACAGTAGATCCAATTTTACAATGCATTTTAGAAGGAAAGCATTCGCTGCGGAAATATCACCACTTTTAAATTGCCCACCGAAGGTGGGCCGAGATTTGGCACTCCGCCCAGAGGTTGGTTCTGAAATCGCTTATTTGTCCCAGAGGACGGAGTGCCGCTGTTAGTTGAAACCAATGCCAACATTATAAAGTAAGATGAATTCATTTGGCTTCCGGTTTTGGTATTGCCATCCATACCCCAAGGCTCTGATACGAACGTGGATCTCAGTTGGACATCCCATTTTAGGTGTTTATTTGCCACTGTATTTATTTTTCTTGTTATTTCATATCAAATGATCCAGAATGATCTCATTTATGCCCTTGTTCTGCATTTAGCTTTGTAGATCATTGTAATATCAAAGAAAGAAAGGGAATAATGAGGCTCCACTATGAGATGGTAAAGGGAAACAGCAAATACTGATTGGTCATTGAGAATGATGTCTATATGCTTGAAAGGCATGACGTTGATGATTTGTGAATTTTATATTTTATAAATTGGAATCCTACCTTGAGTATGTTCTTTTACTCCTGTAAATACAAAGTTTATTTTAAAGGTGAAAAAGAATTAGTTGGTTTTATTTAAAACAAGTTTTACGGCATAGTCTACTTGAGATTTTTATTAATTTCATCAAGTACATTTTGTAAATAGCACAAGACATAGCCAGCATTGGACCATATGATTCAAGCCACGACATTTAAGTATTCAAGCTTGTTCAAGCCGATGGCATTCATCAGGAAAAACAGTTGTCAACTGGTGGCTGAATCATGAATGAGGTTGCGTTCAAAGTTAAGATGGTGCATTTCAAGATAACCACCAGGCACATTAAATAATATTATAGTAAATTCAAAACTTGTCCAAATTTATCAATAAATCTGTCATTTAAATTTAAAGAAATATCTGAATTGTTATCACACTTTTACTGTGACTGTATTGCTTAACGCACGATTTGGAAAAAAAAAAAAAAAAGGGAAGTGACAAGCTTTTCAAAAATGGATGCAAGTTGCAAACAAGTCCAGGATAAAAAAACAAAAAGTACAAATGGAGGGGGGGGGGGGGTGGGACTGAGAACAAAACTGACAAGGAAGAATTTATATTGAGTGTTTTCAGTCACCAGGATTTTTGTCTCCATATGATATGGTTAGGACTTTTAGAAAATGAATTGTGATGTTAGACGCAATCAATTAAGAATCAGTTTGCAATATGAGCAAAGATTTGAATGATGAAAATACAGTTTTCAGATTTCAAACATAGAAAAGAGAATGTTCCATTTCACAAAAGCAACACATATGGGGAACTAGAAGGGCACTACGGTGTACACGTACCTCGCCATGTAATGCCTGATCCACAAGAACATTTGGTCCAATACATTTTGAAATATCTGCTATATAATTAATCGTTGTTTGAGCCTATCTTCTCAAGGTGAAGAATCACTTTAAAAATAATAATTTCTCGTATCAGATCCGGATTCGGACCTTCACGAAAATCGAATCATTAGTTCCCTTGACGCACATGAAATGTGTCACCAAGTTTCGTTGAATCGTCCAAACTTTTTGAAGATATCATGCTCCATATCATTTTAGCCTATCTCTCAATGGGAAGAACCACTTAAAGATTCAGTAGTCCGGATCTGGATCCTTTGTCTGGTTCCAGACCCATGGGGGTCGGATCCGGATCCGGACCAAGTTTCAATCGAATCCTTTCCACAACTTTTTGAGATATTCTTGCTTCACAGACAAACAAAACCGACAGGGGTATCCTGGTACTGCAACATAGATAGTTATAAATCTATTTAAAGAAGAAAAAGGTAAATAATGAGGTTCTATGAGATGTAAATGGAGAAACAGCAAATACTGATTGGTTATGAGTTGATGTTCTATATGCTTTGAGGTTCTTTTTGCTTGAGGTTCTTATGCTTTAAGGCATGACTTTAATGATTTTGTGAATTTTAGTTTCACACGCCCACCTGTCCACCAAATTTTGCTGAATCGTCCACAACTTTTGAGATATCCTGCCACAGACCGAGAAGAGCATTCTGGTGAGGGTGAAATATACTGAGGAATAGCCAATCAGTGCAATATGTTACAATGACAGAAGACTAGCTTGACAGCTTGGAATCACCCCAATGCTACACACCCACTTCTTGGTTGAATGAGGAGACAATCCAGGTAAGGATTCCTGGGTAAGAGGTCCTCCCAGTCAGGTGATGTGTGTGTGTGTGTGTGCATGTGGACTCGTGTGCTGTGTCAGACAACGTGAGTGTTGTGGCACCGGGGGTAGTTCAGCAGAAGTAAAAGGAGAAAAGCTTCCAGCCAGGGGAAAGGATTGCGGCTTAGCCGTTTAGGCAGGGGGATAGCCCCGCAGAAACGGCGAGTGCTCTCCAGGGCACAGAGGATGTGTGCAGAAGGTGTTGGGCTAGCTCAGGTATCTGCAGCAGCCCTGGCTTCAGCAGAGGTTTTAAAGAAAGGAGGGGCCGTGTAGGCAATTGTCTACTATTTCCCAAGAGCCTTGGAGGGACCATCCACAGTGACCTTACACAAGGTTACTTTGCAGACACACACTCGCCTCTGAGACATCTAGCCTGGGTTGAATCTCTCCCAGAAAACTTGTCATCCTGGTGTCTCGCAGGCAGGGCGAGGCATCAATAACGTGTACCGACCCTCGGTGGACGTAAACTGGGCGTCCCTTCTGTCATCATTAGTTTGTGGATTGTTAATGATCCCACAGTGTCTTTCGTGAAGACGAGGTGATATCTTCAGCACCCTGTCTTAAATTCCAAATCCTGACCTAACTTATAGGAGGGTGTTCAATCAGTGCCCGGCGTGCCCTCAGCCAATGACGCAACTCACAGCCATCGATTGCACACGAAGAAGACGACGGATTGCCAGACAGCTTCCCACAATATAAATTGTCTCTACCTGAAAGTGACAGAAGCAATCAAAACTCATCACCGAATTTGTGAAGAGGTTTTTTGCTAATTGGCAATTTTCATGACTATGAAATAGCAAGGACGCTGCCACGGGATTTAGTGAGAAACTTGCAACGTTGCATTCATTGCTAAAAGTTCTAATTTTCACTTTTAACTATCGAAAGTCATTCATTGTATCAAATGCAGTAATATTTTTTTTTGGTTTATTGATATCCATTTTGCATCCCTTTAATATGCTGCATTTTCATTTTTTTCAGACAATTGAATCAAGTGCAGATATTTCAACCCTGCACACCTATGTCATGTAAACAGCCTCATCAGGGTGTGACATGTGAAAAAGTCTCTCTTACTGAGAAATATCACTGCATTCTGTTTATGAAGTGCTTTCTGCAAATCGGCTCAATTTGCAGAATGTTCTTGCCTTTTTTGTTTTTTTCCTTTTTTTTTTGGGGGGGGCCCCCCAGCGGGGCGGCGCGGGGGCGCGGATTTTTTTTTCCCCCCCCCCCCCCCCCCCCGGGGTTTTTTCCTGGGCCTCTTTTTTTTGGGATCCCCCCCCCCCCAAAAAAGGGGTCAATTAAGGGGGCCCCCCCCCCCCCCCCCCCCCCATTCCGAGTCGTATTTTTCTGCCGCCATATACTTCTCCAAAGATTTCGATTCACAATTGTAAATCCACATGTTTAACTTGGCTTTGTTTCACCTGATTCCTTCTATGAATTTTTCTGTCAATACCTGGGGGAAAAAAAAAAAAGCATTCCTTGAAAATGATAAAGCAGATTAGAGCACTTATACATCGGAACGTAAACAGCTGGGAAGGAGTAAGAGGGAGAAAGCAGGCGAGGTGAGGGTATTGCGGAGAGTGGGAAAGGTGAGGAGGGGAGCAAGGGGCTGGCCTCAGGTGGGTTGAGAGGTATCCACAGGTAAGAAGAGTCAAGATCTACACAGGGAATTACAATGGGACACCATCAGAAGGTGGCACTTTGCAATGATCACATGGACTTCACAAAAATTACCTAAACGCCAATCCTATGTACAAGGCACCGTTTAATGTCTCAATGACTTCATCAACATGACAGAAATGATAGCTGAGGGAACACCCTGATTGCAAGGGTCACACAAACACAAACGTCTACCTGGGCAGAAATGAAAAAAGCAAATATAGAACTGTAAGTACAAAAGAGAAAGAAGAGAAAGCAGAAAAATGAAAGAACAAGAACAACAGAAGAAGAAAGATGGTTGAAGTTGTTGCGTTAATGTAACATTGGTCACGCTAAGCAGCTGTACACGGCTGTCTTTACTCCTCTTCTGAGTCTTTGCCTTCTCATCAGGTCGTTCAGGGCAGACGGCAGTCTTACGAACACAAAGCTCGTCCTTTTCAGGACTGCCACCTCAACGCTCTTGGTCTCTTCTCTACTCGCCCCGTGTGTCTGAACACCCTGCTTTATATAGCCACCCCAACTCCGCCCACGCACTGACCTCTTCCCCTTGTTTCACACGCAGGGTCACACATGTGCCTCCGTTTGACAAAGTGCACAAAACGTGTGTTACCATCTCATTGAACGTGTGAGGAACTTGCAACATGCATTCGCCAATATGTGGTAGGTGGGAAATGGCAATGAGAATGAATTAAGCATGCAGTCACAGAGGTAAAACTAGAAGGCCACTCAGTAGAGCACGGACCTCCGCCACGTAATGCCTGATCCACGGAACATAATTGGCCCAAAACATTTTTTGAAATATCATGCCATTACAGGACTTATATCGTTTTTGGCCCTCTCTCTCAATGTAAAGATTTCACTAAAAAATTATCAGATCTGGATTCCGAATTCGGATCTTCACCAAAAATTGAATCAATTCTTCTTGTCACACACCCACACGTGATCCACCAAGTTTTCATCCGGATCAGGTCTATAACTTTTGAGATTTCCTGTACATAAAACAGTACAAAACAAATGAAATTGCTCGTTGAGCAATTGAATTGCCGGAATAACTTTCATATCTCCATGATCTCTGAAAAACAAAAACCTGGAAATCAATCCGGTTCTTATAGTCGATAGTGCTACTGTTTAAATGAGTTATTAGCACTTTACTCTTGGTCATGCATTCATAACTTGGAAGCTTCAATCGGACTTGAAATGGCGTTTTTATCGCAAATTTTGAAAGTTTTGGCCCGACCCCCCCTGACCATTCGACCCCGACGCCTAAGAAAGGGGTGGTGATGACACCCCAGGACATTATGGTTGCTGCACACATTGGAAGATGCACATGTTTGGATTTTGTTTGAAGTTTTGATACAACCATTTTTTAGCGGACGTTATTGCGAAAATTAAGAATTTCGGTTTTTTCGGTGAACCTTGACCTTGACTTTTGACTAGATTCACCAAAAACGACAAGTGTTAAGTTGGACCATGGCCGACGTTCTTGTACCCAGTTTGTTTCTATGATCGCTGAAACGGTGTGGCTGATACAGCGGTAAAACAAACACAAAACAAACAAACAAACAGACAGCAGGACAAGCCCGGTAGGCGGCATGGGTCGCGAGCACTCCGATGACATTGACCCTTCTGATCTGAGTTAAATCTAGTACTAAGTACTTAGGAAATTGCAATCGAATCGGTTAACCTGTGTAATGAGGCAAGGGGGATTTGAATGGTCATTTTGCCCGAAAAATGCACTCATTGACCTTTTGACCCCTGACCTAGCCGAGATAGGTCATAGTCCTGAAGCAAGTTGTAGAACTTATTGAGTACTATGTACCTATGAATTTTCAATTCGTATCGGTTAATCCGTGTAGGAGCAAGGTGCCTTGAATGGTAATTTCGCCCGAAAAATGCACTTATTTCGACTTGACCCCACCTACTCGAGATAGTCATTATGCAAATGACGCAAAGTTGTAGTACTCATTACGCGTCGATAAGCATGTAAAGAATTCATTTCGATTCGGTTCAACCGTTTGGATGCTCGTGTATTTGAATTCAGCGGATTGCTCAATGGCCCTCGGACACCAAGTTGAGAGGGTTACCATTTGGAAATATAGATATAGAAAAAAATGGATGTCAATAGCGGATAGGGAATCCACCTTAAGATTTATGCATACAAATCTCATCGAGTTCATCACTGATAACTACTCAGTATTCATTTGAATTGAAACAGTTACGCAAAATGCGGTTTGAAATCGGAAATCCCAAAGTTCGAGGGCGGTGCTGTGGGGTTGAACAAAGATCTAAATCGAAAATCCGGCTCGATCGTTTGTGCACAATGCATTACAGATTGATTAGTGTGAATTTTCATGACCATCTCCCATACCCGAGGAGGAGTAGCGATTTTGGCGCGAAGGCACCTCCAGCTCTCGCATATTATCGAATTTTTGCCCTTTGACCCCTGACCTACAGCGAAATCGGTCAATATGTCCTGAAGGCAAGTTGTAGTTACTCATTGGTACATGAACCTACAAAGTTCATCATATCGATGCACTCACCTGGTTCGCTAGGGGGCCTTTCAATTTTCCCAATTTTCGCGATATCCCTTAATCTGTAGGGGGCGCTGTGGGTAAATATTCCTATATCACAAAACCGCGAATATATTTTGATTAGAGCATCACGTGTCGATCAATTCGCTGCCAATTTTCATAACCTTACGGGGATAATGGGCTTTCGGAATTGTTTTGCCGTGACGGTACCGAATTTATGAAGTTTTTCGGTTGTTTGCTAGGGAAACCAAGCGTCCCCTAGCAACCATCACAATTTCCAAAGCACTAGGGTCATAAGATGTACCTTACCAACTCGAGTTTGGTCAAAATCCGCCCACGTTTCACTACCAATTCATGCTGATGACAAACAACAACAGGAAGAAATTACTGACAATAAGGGTCACCTATTTGGCGACCCAAAGACAGCGCACAGAATGACACACACAACGACCAACATAATTGCGAATCCGGAGGATTTCCGGCCAATTAACAAACAGAAGGGAGGGTGAAAACATAACCTCCTTCACCTTGGTGGTGGAGGTAATAGTAAAAAAGAGAGACATTAAAGAGGGGAAGGGTCTACCATTACACCACTAGTCAGCTTTCAGGTTATGAAAGGTTTTCTTCATCTGTTTGATAAATCTACTGCATAATGTATGTCGGATTAGCTCATCAATAGGAGAATCCCATTATCCTCGAGATGATTACGTCATTAAATTTTCGACACGAAACTACACTAACACAAATAGTTTAATTTCACCAAAACAAAACCACGCTTGATATTTTAATTCACACGATTAACAAAAAGGGGAGCTGGTTTTACTAGGAATGGCTTTATTGTTTGTTTTTACTTTAAACCGCTCGTACTCTCGGCATGGAAACTCACAGAGAGCAAACAGGAATTGACACCCGAGAGAATGGTGCACCATGTGTTCATATTCAGCTATCTGTATAAACCATTGTGTTGTGTGTTGGTCTGTCCCCCTTCATAAGGGAACATTTTAAGAAGGGTTTCAAGGACAATCTTTTTAACACAACTGTGTGTTCACTCCGGTCTTATTTTTTCAGGATTAAAAAAGATCTAAAAACATTTTTATAACGAGTATTACATCTCTTCAATTGGAAATGTAGACGGTCGGTGGACTTGCGAACCGAGCCTCAATTGGTGTGCAGAAGTGTTTAAAAAATAACAGTAAATTACAAGGGCCACAGTGAGGTGAAATTTCCCTGCACCATTTGATGGCACGCGCACAGAGTAAAACGACGTGTTCATTTAACATACGTGCGATGTTGTATAAAATTAAGAGATATAAGCAACCTGACGCTAGGCCGAGGCTTCAGGCTTTGGCGCGTACATGGGCTGTCGATCAATGAAAGGTCAGAAAATCAAATAAAATAGAAAAAAAAATTTTTTTGTTAAAAAAAAAAAAAAAAAAAAAAAAAAAATATTTTCTAAAATAAAAAAAAAAAAAAAAAAAATTTTTTTTTTTTTTTTAACGGTAACATTTTACTTAGTGTGAAAATACGCTTTTCTTGCCTACAAAACTTCATACTTCCAGGTCTGAATATTTTGAATACAAATAATTCCAACCCCGTCTTTTATGACGGCTTTTTACACCAATGCAGAAGAATCAACCTGAGATCAAAGCAAAAACTTAACCCAAAGCAAGCCACAGAGCTGGAATAAAGCAGGTAAATAATTGAAGCAGTCTTACTTGCTTGATTGACTGTGATAGTTCAGCAAAAAATAATAACAAAGGAAGTATTGCCAAGTATTTTTAGTGGGTCACATAATGCAAGCACAATAGTTTTAGATGCACTTATCCCTGTGTACCCCCTCACCGCCCTTCCCTCATTTCCTGTGTGTACGTCATACATGTCAATGATCTCCTTCCGAGAAACTCTTGAAAACATATTATTTATAATATTTTTTCATCTTTATGAAGAGGTGGGACACCGAGTTGAACGGTCCATCTGATTGCATGGGACAACACATTGATGCCTGCCTTGCGAACACAGTTTATCGCTGCGTCGACATTTGAACCCAGGTTAGACAGCAGGGAATTCAGAGGAGGTGTGCATACCAATAAGCGATCCTGCGTCCACATATTTGGCTGCACATTTGATGACAGATAAATGGGAATAATTGACGTCATATGCAAACAATCACATTTTCATTGTATCACGTAACTTTGCTCTCGTGACTATATTCTAAAATATTCTGTAACGACAAAGTAATATACCACGCTTGCGTACTCGCTGTCATGAAGAATCAATGTATCCTCAGACCTGTCTGACGAGATATTCTGTTCCAACACGCAGCGATGGCTCTTACCTGCGTTCATGCCGGTCTCTTCGATCTGTTGGCAGAGAAGAAACGATGTTGCTTTGTCTTCACGCCACTTCTGAACCTTTTGAGCCAAGAGAAGCCTGATAAGCCGGACAGAATTAGGGTTCAGCCAAAAACTATTGCCAATACCATATAAAGTAATATCTGTTTTAAAGGAAAATGGGGCATCCAACCAAAAAGTAACTACATGTACCCTGTATGTATATATATATTTCTGAAAAACGTGATAACCCACCCACATATCTCACCGTGAATGACGAAATAACCAATCAAACTCTCACCTCATCAATTAAACTTGAGGTGGTAGATTACATAAATAAAAATAGACTCCTTCCATGTTCTTTCTCACCAAAGAAGCTGCATAAAGCAACCAGAAAAGCTTTTTCCATTTATTTATCTACTATATAAATGGCAGTCCTTCTGTCTGTCTGTCTGTCTGTCTGTCTGTTTGTAACCAAATAAGCTCCTAGACCAGTGAACGATTCTTGATGAAATTTTACCAACATATAAGACCTAACATTCAAGCTCCAGGATGCTAGTGGCTTTCCATTAAAAAGAAATTATATATATAATTATATATATATATATATATATATAAAAAAAAAATAATAATAAAATTTCAATTAAAAAAAAATGGCTTTGAATAGTTGGCCGGGGCGTATTAATCGTAACAAAAGGCTTCATGGTTAAAAACGCTTAGGGTTTTTTGAAATACAAATGTTCGTATTCGTTGACTTTTTTTAAACATACACATCTCCTGTTATTGAATTCTTGAACTGCACGCGCACGGCAACAGCTAACTGCTGATAGATCTGCTCATGAAAGAGCCAGGCAAGCGGGAGTCAGCTGCAGAGAGAGAGAGAGGAGAGAGAGAGGAAGAGAGAGAGAGAGAGAGAGGAGAGATGAGAGAGTCGTCTTACTGCTGATATATGCTGCTCATTAAACGAGCCAAGGCAAAGCCGAAGTCGGCTCAGAGAAGAACGGTTGGGACGAGCAAGATCCCTGTGCCGAACTGCAAATTAGGAAGCGTCACACCGCGGGGCCGAGAGAAAAGCACAAAACTTCACGTTTCCAGTTTTAGGGTCCGGGTTTTGGCAGGACATCAAGGACAGTTTCCACTGCTGCTAGAAACGTTTGAGTGGTCGAAGGCCGCCTTCAACTATTGACTCTCGGAGGGATCGGCAGCATAAAGCCTTCCTTCCATAAATCTGAGGAATAAAGAAGCCTTCCTAATTTTCCATACAACAATGCCTCAGTCTAACAAGTGTGAGGAGATTAGGGCAAATTTCCGGGTTAATATTATACCGGTGGTTATTCAGCTTGTTATACTTATTATACTATACTTATATATCATATATATATTATTGTTATGCGGGGGCCCCCCCCGCCCCCCCCCACACCACCAAGCCCTAATTATGGGTTTTACATGTTTTGGATGACCATTGACCTTTAACTAATTTCACCCCAGATTTTATGCTGCTGGGTTTATAACAGTTTTATATAACAATCCAGTTGTTCCAAGTGATACTTGCAGAAGGCCCTTAGACAGAAGTTATTCGGGGTCTAAGGGGTTTATTGGGGGGGTCCATTAGGATTACACAGTTTAATATCACTGAATAGTCTTTTTGGGGTCTTAGGGGTCTTAAGGGTCATAAGTGGTCTTAGAATGTCTTAGGTGGTCTGGGGTTTTGGGTTCTTGGGGGGTTAGACTCTAGAGGTCTTGGGGGGTCTAGGGGTCCCAGAGGGGTCTAACGGGTCCGTGTCTTACAGAATCTTGGGGAGGAGAGAGTGCCCTCAGGGGTCTTATGGAGATGTTGCGGTTGTGCGACTTACAAAAGGTAAGGCGAGCTCCTTGACTGTCCGTCCATCCGTCCATTGATACGTTTTCGTTACCACAGTAACTTGAGAATGCCGCTGACGAGAACTGATTAGATTTTGGAGGGCAGGGCAAATGTCAGAGGTCATAGAAGGGGAAAAATACTCTTACCGCATAATTTGTGAACCAGAAATTACATTTTGACCAAACTTGATTACAAATATGTATAATGATGTTAAATAGGCCCATGTTACATTTTTGGGAGGTCAAAGGTCAGGGTCAGAGGTATGTTAGGTAAAATTATTTCTGCACTAACTTGTGAACCAGTGATGGATTTCGACCAAACTTGGTTACAAGTATTTACTGTATTGATTGCAAAGATGATTCGATGGGCATTCAAGACGGTTCAAAGATCAAAAGTCAGAGTCCATGATAGGTTTCGTTAATGATGATAACTTAAGGGTTGAAGGGATCTAGTCAAACTTGGGAAATGATTTATTCATAGACTGATAGATTATTGGTCATGAGGTCAAAGGTCAGAGTTCATGTCAGGTAAAAAAAAAGTGATATGAGAACAGCTGAGGGATATAATCAAACCTGCGTCCAATTATTGCTATTGGTTGTAGTTTCCCGCCCGTCAGCGTCCGCTGGCGCGACCGCTTCTAGCCAATGGCCGGCCGCTCTGCCCCACCGACACGGAACAAACCTAGTCGCCAGCTTCGAATCAACCCAAAATCCAGCTACGGGTGTATCTTTATACACACGAAAATCAGGCCAGCTATTCCTGTCACCCGACGTGACCAGGGTCCGCATTCAGCCGAAATTGTCGACTTTACCTATATCGCCGCGCAGACAGAATGCCGGTGATTGTACACCTCGACGGGGACCTGCTTGGAAACGTAGCCGCTAAGCCAGCTCGCCTCCGTTTGCGATTGCCGAGCCGGTGTATATCGCCAAGCCCCGCCTGGGATCCGATTACTTTATCGTTATAACACACTATATTCCGAACTTAAATTATGGCAGTTCAATAGGAAAGGACGCAACGAACGGGGTCAACATTCAACACAAGCGACAATGTTTATTACACACACGACAATATGCAGTTATGCACATGTATGCATCAGGTACGTACGTAATTCAAAGCAAATTTAATGCCAATGGGGGAGGGACAGGACACAACCAGGAGAAAATAAATAGACCAACGGTTGTAGTTCTATGTACACTTATTACAATTCTATTAGGACATGCGCCACGACATTTCATTACAAAAAAAAACCTCAGGAAAGGAAAGGGCAAGAACTGCCGGCTCGTAGCCCTTTAATAAGTTCACGGAGACTGTGAAGCCGCATGGAGCTCCGAGAGGCCACGCTGGTTACCTGCCACCTTCGTGGCGACTCGCTCGGGCACTCCTCGACGTCCCGTCCCACGACAGCTTGGCCGTGACCGCGCGCTCGGCCCCAGGCCTCGTCGTGCGGCTCCGGTCGATTCATGCTAGTCGACAAACGCCTCAGAGGAACTTTGGGCTTTTGCATCTTTCAGGTTTGATTTGGCTCTTCTTAAGGAGGCCCGCCCGTTCCTCAGCGTCGTTCAGACTGTCCCGGGGCCCGATCACCCTCAGACCGTTTGCCCACTGGTTGGCGACTCCTCTCCGGCTGCGCCTCCAGCGACCACAGTCGTGCATGCACGCAAGGCTGCGCTCCAGGCTCCCCCGACTGCCCTCCACTGGACTCGACCCGGCTCCAAGCTTCGACTCTCTGCCAGCTCCCTGACAGACTCCGAACCCGACAGACTGTCTTGCTTGGCGTTCAGCGCGCCTCCTATTATTGGGGTCCGTGAGTGAGGTCTGATCTTTCACCCTCACCCTTCACCCCTCGCTGGCTCCGCCCCTTTTGATCTTTTGATCCGATTTCGACGCGAAGCTCAGAGAGAGCGGACGTGGTAGAAATCATCAGCTCCCGTGGACGTTGCAGAGATCATCGGCCCTCGCCCCAACCTAGAGGAGTCCCCGCGTCTGGTTGGCAGAGATGTTGTTCGTTCAGGACGCTGTTGCTGTAACAAGATGGCGCATTCAGAGAAGATGAAGGTTGCGCCATGTTTGTTGTGGCGTAGGTGGTGAGGACATGTCGGGTTGTTCGTTGTGGAGATGGTTGATGAGAGCAATGTTTTCGTTGTGGAGAGGTTTGATGAGATGCTGTTGAGGAGGATGTCGTGGTTGGCGTTGTGGAGATGTGTGTTGTTCCAAAATAAAGATAGCAAAAGAAATAACGGCTGACTCAAAGATCACAGCCGGTTACACGAATAATTCCCTTTTAGACATCGGTGGGGAAATCTTAATCTGTACACACACTTATCGACAAACTGATCTCTGGGATACCTGAATGGTTGTTCTGTGAATTTCCACAACCGTAACAGTATAATGATGTAATAATGATGGGCGAGAAATAACTGTGACGTCACGATGTCGAAGAGTGCCCATCCAGTTCAATCTGGGACGCGTTCAAACCAAACTAGATCCATGACGCAAGTTAACAAATTGTGCTAACAAAGATGGTGCCGATCAGGTGACCTCGAAGCTCACGGTGGCTACAATTTTGATGGGTTTTTTTTTTTTATTTTGCACTCTATTTTTTTTTTTCAGTTCATGCAGTTGCCAGTAAAAGTGAAGTTCATGATCATGATTCTTCGTGAGGCAGTTTTGCGTGGTTGGTGGATTTGCTACGTCCCTCTTCATGGGACCACTGTGAAGGTCGGGGTGACTAGGCCAGGTGGGGGGGAAAAAACATTCTTCCCCACAAAGAACATTCCTACTTTTCGTCGGTACCTACCATTGACCTGCCCTGGCTCGGTAAGACTTTCCCGGAGCCAAAGCTCCCCCCAGTATAGCTCACCGTTGTCACAGGAGCGTAAAGCTTCCCCACTGCGATCCAAATTGAGTCACAATCGAAGGAAGCGGTGGATATGGAGATGCCAGTAGACCCATCAGACAAGAGAGAAGATAAAATAACATTCAGTAATATGTTTGCAAAGTAATACTTTCTAGATTATCCACTCTTAACTCTGAATTGAATAAATATTTGACCTGACATTTAGTTTTCCTTTCATCTTTGTTTTGGCATACTGCATCGAGTGGACTGGTCAAACATGGTCAATTCATTTAGAATTTTAATACAAAGATCGAGATTCCTGATATAATATATATATATATAGTATATTATATATATATATATATATATATATATATGTGTATATATATATATATATATATATATATATATATATATAGTTGTGGGCCGGCGGGTCGGGTGAGAGACCACTAGGTGGGGAAGCTACGTCGATTTCCCACCAGACTCAACAGAATTGTAGCGCCGTCGCTCACGGATTAATTCCGTGACGCGGCGGGTCGCTTAACCGACCGTGGATGCCAATAACTCAATCGCGTGACCTAGGGTCCTCCCGTCTTATGGAATAGGGTTACCTATTAACCACGTGGTTTAATTACCGGGGAACCACGCCTCGGTACGCCTTGTCCGAACCGGATCACTCTACCGGATCGGATCACTTTTTCCGGACCGGATGCAGCCGAGCGAGCACTGCCAAGGATGTACCGGCTAGAAGGAACAGATTGTTTGGGAATAAAGACCGGCAAAACTTAGATTCACACCATGCTGGACCAATGAGAGAAAAGACAAAGGCGAGCGGGAACATTCCATATGACAATTATTTATTTACCAGCAAGCGAGGAAAAGTATGTGGTACGACCAAAGATTTATTGGGTATGTAACGCAGGGAAGAGGAGAGAGGTGTGGTGCGACAATAATACAAGTACTTACTAAAGCAGACACAGTGCAGACTTGACGCCGAGATTAATAACAGTTACAACAATAATGCACTCTTCTACAGACTTACTTAACAGACAGGCGCCAGCACACTCAGACACACACAGACAAGCTGGTAGTGACATGGCTGCTCGCTCTAGATGGAAAGCTGGCCCGATGCGACTGGCCGATATTCATGTACATGCTATTCAATCAATTTAGCACAATAAATATGATTATCACAGCCCTCTTTAGTTTGCGCCCAGAAACCCGCCTTGTGAAATTTCAGGCATGTTTCAAAGAGACTCTAACAAATGCAGCCCTGGTAATTCCATTTATCTATTCGCTAAAGATTTTATTTTTTATATGATGCTGTAAGACATTCTCCTTGGGCACAAAAAAACAGGTCCCTCGGAGGTCCAGTTTCGGAGGTATTGATTTTTTTGTGCAGTCCACAATAAGTGTACGATGTCTTCTTCTTCTTTCGGCTGCTCCCTTTAGGGGTCGCCACAGCAGATCATCCGTATGATCCGCATAGTGATGATTTGGCACATGTTTTACACCGGATGCCCTTCCTGACGCAACCCTGGTGCGCCTCTTACGACACAGGGATATGGTACACCTATTTTAACCGGGGTATACACCGGCCCAGTATACTGGTACTCATTTGCCAACCTCGGAAGGATGACAGGCTGAGTCAACCCCCTGGTGTATTAAATTCAGTCGCCCAACGGGGCTTGAACTCAGGACCTTTTGGATCCCAAAGCCGCTGCCCTAACCACTGCGCCAACACCAGGCTTAAATAAGTGTACGATGTATGATAAAGTATTTTAGCTGTTCATAAGCAACGGAGGTGTGCATAGCAACCATTCATTTTTGTGTACACATGCTAGCCACATTGTACACATTTCACCCAAGTTTCATCAAAATCAGACTCTTTCTCTTAGAGATATTCGCAATTAACCGTTTCTGAAATGTTCGACATGTACTCGCCCAAAACCTATCTCTCTCTACAAATATTTTTTATTAGGGCTGCAAGTTGGCATGAAGGGAGCTAGATAGATTGCGCACAGAACTCTAAGCTTCGATTTTTTCGATTTTTTTTTTGATTTTTTTTCGATTTTTTGACCACTTTAAAGGACTGTTGCTATGCCGTTGCTAGGCCCGGGGTCCCATATTCGAAAGCACACGATTCCCAGAAATATTGCGTCCTACCTACCAAATTTCATTGGAATCGGTTTGAGTGGTTTAGCCCCTAGGCTTGACGAAAGTTTCACGGACAGACAGACAGATGGAAATGTCCAGAATAAAGGGTGCTCTCAGAGCAGCTAAAAAAGAAACCCCAATGGGAAGGGACTTTTTGCAACCAGGGAGGAGGGGAGTTGAGGTTATGCTCTCAGTACCTGGGCGTTTCGGGGAGGGATTCTCCGTGGTGCGGTACCCGACAATAGTCGTGTTGTCTCTGGTCCAAGCCGCTCGTGTGGAAATCGTGTTCCGAAGGAGGAGCTTGAGTGGAGAAGGGTGGAGTCCATAGGGCGAGGTGGGAGCAGTAGGCGGAACCAGGCAGGAGGCGGTTCGTCGAAGTGAGACGTGGGCGGAGTTGAGAAGTAGGAAAACTCCGCGTGAAAACAACCACACCAAACACACACTACCCAATTCTCAACACGGAGGATTTCTCCGTCCTTTATAGAGCCCGAGGCTCGGGGAGGACCATGCCGAATCCAACGTCATCGCCCGAGTCGGGCGCTCAGACTGGTTCCGACCCCTCACGTGGTCGCCAGCTTGGGCCGGGTTTCGGGCAGACGCTGGTGCAGCCCGCCCACCTTGCTGCCAAAGCGTACGTGACTCGCCGCACATGTCTGGTTTCGGGTAGACGTTTATGCACGGTTATGGTAGACGAGACGTGACGAGGGGCAAGCAGGCAGATTTACCTCAGAAAAGAAAAGAAAAAGAGTGGGGATAAAATAAAAGGGGAAAATGATTTAAATATCCTAAAGATTAGACCATCGCAACGCACTCCCTTGTTTTCCCACTAAACAAAAGGAAGGGGTCTATCTGCACGTATATTAATGGCATTACTGTCTCGGCGACACCTATCTGTTGTATGCGTGCGGTTCCGAGAACCGCAACAATATAATATATATATATATATATATATATATATATATATATATATATATTATATATAGTGAGTGAGGTTGGGGATTTGGGTTAGGGAGGTGGAGACGGGGTGGGGAAACATGATTGTTATTGTTCCTGGGTGTTAGACACCCTCAGTACGCCACTGGTCGGGGCATCTTATCAGGGTGACAGAGATAACGTTGAACATTTAAAGTCCACCAACAACCAGTGCTGGCTCCAGAAGGGTCCTCCAGCTCAACGTCCTACCCATGGACGGCACACATTTTGATGCCTCCTCATTCATGTGAAATAGCAGTGAAAAGCTCGGTCGAGATTCAAACCCAGGCTTAGAGTTTCGAGCCTAGTGGCGCAGAGCTGAAAGCTATCCCACCAGCCCAGCATGAATTTACGATGCTCCTAATAGGTAGTCTCAATCTGAAAAAGGTCTCGGGCTAATTATGATGATCGAATTGTTAAAATACCTTGAATTGAGCTTGAGCTTCCTCCAGGGTGACGACTTTGTGAGAAGCGTGATATCCCTGAGTATTGCAGACCATGCACATCAAGCTGTCATCTCGCATGCAGTACAGCTCGAGGGGCTTCCCATGCACAATGCAACGACAATGGATTGTAGGTTCTGTCAGGAGGTGTCCCTTCCCACTGTGGAGCTTCAAATGCAGCTCACAGTACAACCTTTGGCAGGGCACGCAGCGCTTGGCCGCTGCGCTGCCGCAAACTCCGCAATGATCAAACTGTCCTTGGCGGAGCTGGAGACGACCCATCAACGCGACCACCTGCGACTCTTTTCCCCGCTGCTCATACTCGGCCGATTTTGAGTGATTAGGCAACCACGTGTCCTTTTCGCCACATTTCACGTTACAGGTAGCCCTGCTGCAACAGGTGTGGCTAGGTACCAACATAACGCGTGTTCTCGCTTGGTCACTGGACGTTTTTTTCTGTTTTTTTTTTTCAAAACAGCTGAATGATTCACTGAACTTTTCGCTCAAAACGCAGATGTGAAGAACAGGATAACGACAGTCAATGGTGCTTCTGGAATTTACTTGCTGCAAGTGGCTAAATGTGTTGATCGTGACGTGTCACAGTACTCACCAAATCGCAGATCAGAGTGGACAACACCGTGACGACCACGGTGCACCTTTCCGAGAACTCATTTTGCTAGTTTCTTGTGTGGAACGGAATCTGGTGACCGCCCTCTGGAATGCAAAACCTCACGAAATAATTTCGCATTAATTACAAAGGTGCTTCTAAGTCAGGTGCTTCTGAGTCAGGTGCTTCTGAGTCAGGTGCTTCTGAGTCAGGTGCTTCCTAAGTCAGGTGCTTCTGAGCCCCTTTCTTCTGAGCCAGGTGCTTCTAAGCCAGGTGCTTCTAAGCCAGGTGCTTCTAAGTCAGGTGCTTCTAAGTCAGGTGCTTCTAAGTCAGTGCTTCTAACCAGGTGCTTCTAAGTCAGGTGCTTCTGAGCCCCTTTCTTCTGACCAGGTGCTTCTAAGCCAGGTGCTTCTAAGGTCAGATTGCTTCTGAGCCCTTCTTCTAAGCCAGGTGCTTCTAGCCAGGTGCTTCTGAGTCCCTTTCTTCTAGCCAGGTGCTTCTAAGCCAGGTGCTTCTAATCAGGTGCTTCTAAGTCAGGTTTCTTCTAAGCCAGGTGCTTCTAAGTCAGGTGCTTTCGAAGCAGGTGCTTCTAAGCCAGGTGCTTCTAAGTCAGTGTTCTAAGTCAGGTGCTTCTAAGTCGGTGCTCTGAGCCCCTTTCTTCTGAGCCAGGTGTTCTAACAGGGTTCTAAGCCAGGTGCTTCTAAGTCAGTGCTTCTGAGCCCCTTTCTTCTGAGCAGTGCTTCTAAGCCAGGTGCTTCTAAGTCAGATGCTTCTGAGCCCCTTTCTTCTGCCAGGTGCTTCTAAGCCAGGTGCTTCTAGCCAGGTGCTTCTAAGTCAGGTGCTTCTGAGTCCCTTTCTTCTGAGCCAGGTGCTTCTAGAGCCAGGTGCTTCTAAGTCAGGTGCTTCTGTAGCCCCTTTCTTCTGAGCCAGGTGCTTCTAAGTCAGGTGCTTCTAAGTCAGGTGCTTCTAAGTCAGGGCTTCTGAGCCCTTTCTTCTGAGCCAGGGTGCTTCTAAGCCAGGTGCTTCTAAGGCAGGTGCTTCTAGCCAGGTGCTTCTAGCAGTGCTTCTGAGTCCCTTTCTTCTGAGCCAGGTGCTTCTAAGTCAGGTGCTTCTGAGCCAGGTGTTCTAGACCTTTCTTCTGAGCCAGGTGCTTCTAAGTCAGGTGCTTCTGAGCCCTTCCTTCTGAGCCAGGTGCTCTAAGCCAGGTGCTTCTAAGTCAGGTGCTTCTAAGTCAGGTGCTTCTGAGCCCCTTTCTTCTGAGCAGGTGCTTCTAAGTCAGGTGCTTCTGAGCCCCCTTGCTTCTGAGCTAGGTCTCTCTAAGTCAGGTGCGTCTGAGTCCCTTTCTTCTAAGCCAGGTGCTTCTAAGCCAGGGCCTTCTAAGCCAGGTGCTTCTAATCAGGTGCTTCTGAGTCCCTTTCTTCTGAGCCAGGTGCTTCTAAGTCAGGTGCTTCTGAGCCGGTGTTTCTGAGCCCCTTTCTTCTGAGCCAGGTGCTTCTAAGTCAGGTGCTTCTGAGCCCCTTCCTTCTGAGCCAGGTGCCTCTAACCAGGTGCTTCTAAGTCAGTGCTTCTAAGTCAGGTGCTTCTGAGCCCCTTTCTTCTGAGCAGTGCTTCTAAGTCAGGTGCTTCTGAGCCCCCTTGCTTCTAAGCCAGGTGCTTTCTAATCAGGTGCTTCTGAGCCCCTTTCTTCTGAGCTAGGTGCTTCTAAGTCAGTGCTTCTGAGCCCCTTGCTTCTGAGCCAGTGCTTCTGACCCACTTGCTTCTGAGCCAGGTGCTTCTGAGTCCCTTACTTCTGAGCCCCCTTGCTTCTGAGCCAAGTGCTTCTGACCCACCTGCTTCTGAGACAGGTTCTACTGAGTCCCTGCTTCTGAGCCCCCTTGCTTCTGAGCCAGGTGCTTCTGAGTCCTTTTTTCCGTGATAAATCATGTTTCCGTGATAGAAAATAGTACGAGGTTTTTTATCTGCTTTGGGGGGACCACGATTTATACTCTACCATCTCCATTTGAACACACAACCTTGAATTATTTATTTAAATACACCCCACCATCGCTTCCATCGATGACCTTGAAATATGTACCTCGAATTATTTTTTACCTTGAACCATTCTCCAACGTGTCCAACCTGCATACCACCTTGAATTATTTATTTATTGTATGTAACTTTGAGCATTCTACGATTGCCATTGTACCCTGAATTATTTATTTACTTATACACACTTTCCCATCTCCGCTACCAACACAACTTTCAATTGTTTATTTATCCATACACTCTTCATCACAACCACCATCGATCGATATACCACCTATAATTTCTTTTTTATTTATCCTAGTACGTGCCCGTACGTGCGTGGCCGTACGTGCAAAAAAAAAAAAAAAGACGAAGAATTGTGACGTTAATTGTGACGTCATAACACCGTGTCCTGTCATTCGTTTGGTAAATAAATGGCCATAACTTGGGAACCACTTGTCCGATTAATATCAAACCTTGAAAAGGCACATCCTCAGGTCCCCAGCAATATACCTGGCAAGTTTCAATGAGATCGGACCAGTGGTTGTCGAGAAACAGCGGTCACAGACAGACAGACAGACAGACAGACACACAGAGATTGCTGGAATTATAGACAGATACACTTTACCATGACCGTCACACCACGTTGAATTATTTATTTATTTTATATACTACCTATACCCCGGTGTAACGTACGTGGCCTGGTGTTTTTCAACACGTTAATTCACATATTTCACTGTAAACACAATTAACAATCTCGTTCTTCTCAGATACAACACTTAATGAGTCCAATGATCGAACTCTTGAGAGAGCTACAGACAGTTGGTTACCTGTAACTGAATAAGGGTTTTGGAAGATAGAAGCAAATTCTCTCAAAAGTCTGTCCCTGTGACTTGCTGATGGTCATGGGAAGAGCTAAACGTACAGGAAACGTTCCTCTTTTGAATTTGAAAGGCATTTTGATATCAGATGGAATGAGAGGTATGCATGGTATGAGAACAGCATCCCAGGTCAATGCCTCCATGACACGGCCCTCTATGACGTCACATCACATCACGCATCATTGATGTGTATTTGTGGAAATGTAATTGTCATTCTTGTTTCACTGAAGAGTCCCTGTGATGGCATAAGATTCCGTCATAGAGTGATTAGAGCACCTAGCTTCAGTTTTTCGTGCCTGACGAGGCATTTTGGGTGGTTTGGGTATTTTAGGTCGTTTGGGTCTTAGAGGTCTTTAGGGGTCTATTGGGGTCTCAAAGGGGTCTCAGGAGTCTAAAGCGTCAAAAAGGTGCATTCTAATAGTACGTAATTAATAGACGTGTGACGAGTCTTTGTGGACGAGTGAAGGATATGCACTTTACCCTCTCCCCCACATACATGTTTATTTATTCAGTTTGTTACATCACAATTACATTGTTACTTTTCATCACAATCGACGTCACGTCCCATTTTAAGGGGGTGGTTGGGGTCGACATTCGAACCCCCGATGAGGACTTGCATCGTTGTTCTAATAAAAACGAAAAACAACGTTTTCAATCACAGACACCTGACGTCACTGTGTGTTGCAGAGAAAATGGACTTTAATACCAAATGAAGAGGTGAACAGGTTCAAAGTTTGGTTTGCTCAATGTCTTGTTTCACTCCAGGGTAATAAACAATGAGTCAATGTCTTCTGTGTTTCTCATTTCTCTTTTTCTCTCTTTTCGTTTTCCTCCACCTTGACGTGCGAACCATCTCGCAATGTGAATTTGTTTATAGATTATTGTGTTGTCAGGAGGAGCGGTTGCCCAGGCAATGAATGACACGGAGAGAGCACAAGGAATATCCAAAAATACCAGAGAGTTTGCGACCCGCAGATTGGCCTTTAATTTGTAATTTGAACAGGATGATCGGAGATAACTCGCCTGCACTGAAAGAAGGATAACGTGGGATCTTTGACGACCAGCAACAACTCGTGCTGGCAGAGGGTCCACTGGCATAATGTCTTCCTGATTGATGTAGCACACACAGTGATGCCTCACTCTGGTGAAACTGGTATT
>CM068964.1:65876756-65895096 GCA_035128595.1 Eptatretus atami
TCATTACATCACACTTTTCATTCCCACACACTTTTCATGACACAAACTTTTCTCACACACACTTTTCATCACACACTTTTCATTACATACACTTTTCATCACACACACTTTTTCATGACACACTTTTTCATCACACACTTTTCATCACCATACTTTTTCGTGACACACTTTTCTATTACATACACTTTTCATGACACCTACATTTCATTCCCACACTACACTTTTCATGACACGCCACATTTTTCATTTACATTACACTTTTCATACACACACTTATTCATGACATCATACTTTTCTATTACATCACTTTTCATGACACCACATCTTTTCATTTACACCACTTTCATGACACACACTTTTCATTCCTACCACATTTTCATTACTACACACTTTTCATTACACACATCTTTATCACCACACACTTTTATTATTCACACACTTTTCATTCACACACACTTGTTTATGACATACTTTTCAATACACACACTTTTTATTACCACACATTTTCATTACCACTTTTCATTATCACACACTTTCATTGACACAT
Organism: Eptatretus atami; assembly: GCA_035128595.1. Lineage (NCBI taxonomy): Eukaryota > Metazoa > Chordata > Myxini > Myxiniformes > Myxinidae > Eptatretus > Eptatretus atami. The sequence goes on from CM068964.1 coordinate 65,877,304, forward strand.
ACTTTCTCATGACACACACACTTTTCATTACATACATTTTCATTTACACATACTTTTCATTGACCACACACACTTTTCATTAAACACACACACTTTTCAGTTACCACACACTTTTCATTCCACACATTTTGATGACACATACTTTTTCAATTTACACACTTTTTATTACACACTAATCTTTTCTTACACACATCTTTCATTACACACACTTTTCATACCATACTTTCATGACCACACCACTTTCATTACATACACTTTTCATTACACACACTTTTCACACATACTTTTCAATACACACTTTCATTAATACACTTTTCATTACATACATTTTCATTACACTACTTTTCATGACCACATACTTTTCATGACACACACACTTTTCATGACACACACTTTTCATCACATACCCTTTCATCACACACACTTTCTATTACACACACTTTTCATTCCACACACTTTCATGAACACACACTTTTCATTCTACACACTTTTTCATGACACTTCATTCCACACACTTTTCATTCACACACTTTTCATTCCACACACTTTTCACAACGATACACTTTTCTTACATACACTTTTCATTCCACACACTTTTCATTCCCACACACATTTCATTCCACACACTTTTTCATGACACGCACTTTCATATGACACAGCACTTTTCATGACACCACTTTCATTTCACACTTTTCATTACATACACTTTTCATGACACACACTTTTTCATGACACAACACTTTTTCATGACAACTTTTTCATGACACACCCACTTTTCATGACACACATCTTTTCATTTTACACCACTTTTCATGTAACACATCTTTTCATCACACACTTTCATTACACACACTTTTCATCCATACCACTTTATTCATACACACCACTTTTCATTACATACATTTTTTTCATTGACACACTTTCATTACACACATCCTTTCATTACACACTACTTTCATGACACACTTTTCATGACACACAACTTTTCATGACCACACTTTTCATCACATACATTTTCATTACACACACTTTTCATTTACATACCCTTTTCATTACACACACATTTCATTCCACACACTTTCATGTGACACACTTTTTCATGAACACACGTTTCATGACAACCACACTTTTCTATTACACACACTTTTCGATTGACACACACTCTTTCATGGAACATATTTTCATTACACACACTTTTCATGACATACTTCATGACATCACACTTCATTACACACACTTTTCATTACAACACTTTTTCATTACACAACATTTTCATTACACCACTTTTCATGACATTACTTTTCATGACACACACTTTTCATTTTACACACACTTTTCATGCACACTTTTCTCATCACTCACACTTTTCCATTACACACACTTTTTCATCACATACACTTTTATTAACACACACTTTTTCATTAAACATCACTTTTCAATGACAGCACACTTTTCATTTACACACACTTTTCATTACCAACTTTTCATTACACACACTTTTTCATGACAATTACTTTCATGACACACACTTTTCATGACACACTTTTCATTCACACACTTTTCATGTTACACACACTTTCATCACATACACTTTTCATTACACACACTTTCATACATTACACTTTTCATGACATACTTTTCATGATCACACACACTTTTCATTACATACACTTTTTCATTACACTACACTTTTCATACCACATACTTTTTCATGACACACACACTTTTCATGACACACACCTTTTCATCACCACACACTTTCATTACACACACTTTCATTCCACTACATTTTCATGACACACACTTTCTATTGACACTTTTCATTCCACACACTTTTCATTACCACACCTTTTCATTCCACACACTTTTCACCACATACAACTTTTTATTACACACACTTTCATTTCCACACAACTTTTCCATACATACACTTTTTCATTCCACACACATTTTATTCCACCACACTTTTCATGACACGCACTTTCGATGGACAGCGCACGTTTTCATGACCGCCACTTTCATTCCACACTTTTCATTACATACCACTTTTCCATGACACACACTTTTCATGAAAACACACTTTTCATGACACACTTTTCATTACACACACTTTTCATGACACACAACTTTTTCATGGACACACACTTTCATTACCACACACTTTTCATGACACACTTTTCATCACACACTTTTCATTACACACACTTTTCATCACATACACTTTTCATTACACACACTTTTCATTACATACATTTTTCATGACACACTTTTCATTACACACACCTTTCATACACACACTTTTCATGACACCACTTTTCATGACACACACTTTTTCATGACCACACTTTTTCATCACATACACTTTTCATTACTCCACACTTTTCATTACACACACATTTCATATCCACACATCTTTCATTCCACACACATTTCATTCCACACACTTTTCATGACACACTTTTCATGACACACTTTTCATGACACACTTTCTGAACACACTTTTCATCACACACACTTTTCATTACACACACTTTCACCTGACACACACTTTCTATGACACATACTTTTCATTACACACACTTTTCATTGACATTACTTTTTCATGCACACACCTTTTTCATTACACACACTTTCTCTTACACATCACTTTTCATTACACACACATTTTCATTACACACACTTTTCATGACATACTTTTCATGACACACACTTTTCATTACAACACTTTTCATTTACACACACTTTTTCATTACACACACTTTTCATGACACACTTTTCATCTACATACACTTTTCATCACACACACTTTTCATCACACACACTTTTTTCATTACACACACTTTTCATTGACACACACTTTTTCATTACACACACTTCATGACACTCTTTTTCATCATCACCACTTTCATTACACACACTTTTCATCAACATACATTTTCATTACACACACTTTTCATTACATTACATTATTCATTGGACACACTTTTCATTACACACACCTTTCATTACACACACTTTTCAGAACCACACTTTCATGACACATCTTTTCATCACATACCACTTTTCATTACACACCACTTTTTCATATACATACCCTTTCATTACACACACATTTCATTCACACATCTTTTCATGACACACACTTTTCATGACACACACTTTTCATTACACACACTTGTTCATGACACACACTTTTCATGACACACATACTTTTCATTACACACACTTTTCATTACACACACTTTTCATTACACACACACTTTTTCATTACACACACTTTTCATGACATTACTTTTCATCAACATACACTTTTCATTACACACACTTTTCATCACATAACACTTTTCATTACCACACACTTTCATGACATCACTTTTTCATGACACATCACTTTTCATTTAACACACACTTTTCATGACACACCACTTTCATGACACACTTTCATCACATACACTTTTCATTACACACATTTTTCATGACATACTTTTCATTGAACACACTTTCATTACACACACTTTTCATGACACACTGGGTGAGAGACGATGTGCAAACATCGGGGGTTTTTTACAACTAAATGGCCGCCAGTTTTACCAGTCAGCATCTTTTGATCAGATCCAAAATAAAGTTCGGTTGCAAGTGTATGCTATTGTTTGCCTGCCGATTTTGTTGCCAATGGTTGAACAAAATCTGGACCATACATGTTGCGAGAAATGAGTTGGAGACACGTTTAAGTCATCAAATATTGGCCGCCAGTCGCCTTTCTTGGATGTGATCTCAAAATCAAAATATGACGTGTGTTTATGTTAATCCATCATTCGTTATCAGGTGTGCCAGGTTTAAAATAACATCGCGTAATCATGTCTGCAGAAATTGGTTGAGGATGTGTTCAACATGGCTGTTTTTTAACAACTAAAATGGTCCGCCAGTCATCCCATCTTTGATTCTTGATATTGAAAAAACATGATCTGTGCTTATGTATACCATCATGTGCTTCTCTTTTGTGCTAAGTACAAATAAAAATCGATCCTTACAAGGTTCCGAGATATGGTTGTGGACGCACACACGCCACACCGTGACTAGGACAAGGAAAATCAGACCAAATCATATAGACCCCCGTTTTCGGACTAAGTCCAACGCGGGGCTAATAATTCCTGCCTCTTGCAGGTCATTTGTGCAAGGAATGTGGCATATTGCGTACATGGAAAAACTTCTTCTTCCTTTCTGATCGCATTCAGCTTACATAATCTGCCAAAAATTATGCAAACATGGTTTCATGAAGCGAAAGCATTCATTCCTCCCCCCAAAAAATGCCTTGAAAACCTATCCATCTTCTTTCCACTGAATAGATCTTTCTGCGTCTCTTAGCTAAAGTATCTCCAAACAATATGTTTGCTCGACCTTTTCCTTTTGCTTTTCCGTTCTGATGAGACTCTCGCTGTCTCTTCCGACGGATTAAAAGCGACCTCTTTTTGCGTTCTCATTTTCTCTATTTCCACATTCGTATGACTCAAACATTCCAACTCCCCCCTGATGCCACCCTTATTTTAATCCTATGCCCCTCACTATAAATCTATTTTCACGCATTCAAAAAGTAGCCTACTCCTCTCTTCTGGACAACCAAGCAAGGCGTACGGACAAGATGGCAATTTCCCCCATGTCTTGAAGGAGTGTGTTTCAGAACTTTGCACCTGTGCTTTGCCGTTTGTTTCATTTTTTGTTATAGAAACTAAACTTTTCCTCTTTCCTGTCGAAACATGCATTAGTAGACCTATTTGAAAGAAGGGTTGATCATTCCAGCCCTTCCAACGTATCTTCCAATTGCCTCTGACATCTACTGTTTCCAAAAATTTCTTTTGAATGTCTTCTCTAATTCCTATTTCTTCAAGCATCTTGACTCTTCAACAGTCTTCTATTCTGACCATCAATTACGGCCTTTCACAAGGCAAGTCTGCTGGGAGATATCCTTTCTTAACATTATGAATGTCTTGGGCTCTTCTCTGAGAAGAACTTTGGGATATCCTTTTTTGTTCGGCTTTGATTATCCCAAAAGTCTTTGACAGGGTTTGTATCGATGGTCGTGATATCCAAGCTTATCCTTCTTTCGGCTTTCCTTCGTCTATCTCTGCCCTTCTTATATCTAGTTTTCTTCTCCAACCGTCTATCTACAATAAGTGCGGATGATTCAACATCTCCCTCCTTCCCTATTAAACAGCCTGGTGTCCTCTCAAGGGATCTTGTCTGCTCTTCAACATCTTCCTTTTTATTATTAATCATGACCTTCTTTCTTCTACAAATAACCAAATGTCCACTCGTATGTGATGATTGACATTACATTCCTCCATGTCTTTTCCCATCAGTCCCATTTTCCTTCACTCGATCTACATCTCGTTTCATCACAAGCCACCTCTTTAAATTCGGATTTGACAAAATCTCCCCAGTGTGGGAAAAATGTTAATCAATCTTCAGTTTAATGTTTGAAACTTCAATTTCTTCTTTCATCTATCTTTCTAAACAACTCCACAACTCTCCAACCTCTCTTTTGAAGCTCACAATTACACCATGCTGACATATAATAAACCTACTAAAGTATGACCCTAGCATCAAATTTATCCTGGAATCCACACATATATAATAGTCAAAGTCTGAATCTAAGAATAGGATGTCCTGTTCAGATGTCGAAGATTCTTCTCTTCTGAACAGTTGCCTTCACTTTACAAAGGATTTGATCATCTCTTGTATGGATTATCTGTCTCTACATTGGGCAGATCCTCTAGCTCCACATTACTACCCAAAACAGAATGTGAATTTCCAAAGTCACTGACTTATTTAACTCTCCCAATATCTTGACCTTAAACTACTGACTGCCTCGAAATTTTACGCCGTCAAACTTGGCTCTCTTTCTCTTTTTCTTAAAGATATTACTTTGGTTTGATTGATCTCTGTTAAAGTTGTTTGGATTCAGTGCTGAATCAGGATGCCCTCTGGGAGGATTCTTGTCTTTCGTGGCTGGTCTGTTCTCCACCAAAAACTCTGATCGATCTGAATGTCTGATATTTATCTCGGTACTGAGAGTGCTGCTGAGATGTTGGAGATACCATCTCTGACTTTATTTCCAGTTGTTACTGGGACGTTTGTTCAGGTGGTGTACTGCGCCCACACACTTTTCAGCCACTTGTATGGAGTGGATTCGGGAGGATGTCGGAGAGATCAAGCTGCCGGTGAATCGTTTGGGGAATGTCAATATCTCTGACCCTTGATTTCGCTAGAATGCCAGTCATCTTTGCGGATGTACTTCTAGTGATACCTTTTGGTGAGCCTTGCAGGTGTCTGAATGAGGAGTGCAGAAGTCGCTTGGCATTACGAGTTTCTCCGTCAAATCATAGATCCAGGCTTTCAATGACGTCTTGGATGCTGCTTTCCTGTCTTGTGCCTGTTTGGGGCGAGGGATGTTACTGTGGGTCACGGAGGAGATTCACTTACCCGCTTGGCAGTGATATTCATGCTCTTGCTGGCTGTGAGCCAGAGTTCAAACAATGTCTGGGTCAGGCCTGGGAACGTCATGCATTCACTGGTCATGGGAGTGTGGCGCTGCCCTCGGTACCTGTGCGGGAGGATGAAAGTCTGAGTCTTCAGGTCCTTGGTGCTTCTCCAGTCTTGCTCTATGGATGTGAGACTTGGACTCTGACCAGGAATCTGAGGGAGACTTAATTCCTTTTAGGCTACTAGTCTCTTCGAGAATCCTTGGCTGTTCGCGTCGGACGTCAGACTTTGTGTTCCCAAATCGAGCTGGTTGCCCTGAGAGAGACTCAAACGAGATGTGTTACCTGCATAGTCCGTGAGCGTCAGCTGCCCAGCTGTTATGACATTAGTGGCTCGTTTTCCTGATGCTGATCCTCTCACAGATTCCTCAGTGGGGAGCCTTGTGATGTGAGGAGGCCAATCTGGCCAACACATGCCTCCGTGGTTGCAGCAGGTTGATCGGCATCTAAGGAGATAGGGAATGGTCAGCATCTGGCCTCGTGGGATGGTCAGACAGTAGGCCCTTGGAGTAACCAGCGGAAAGTGAGGACGCAGCTGACTGCGACTGCTCTGGCGCTATGCTCCCAATACTCCTGACCTCTGACCTCTCAAGTGTGAAGAACCAATTTAAAGGATTCCAATATCTGGCATCCAGATGCTCACAAAATCTAATCAATTCATCCTTGTCACACACTCCAACCTATCCATATCAAGTTTCGTCTGAAATCTGTTCAAAAATTTTGAGATTCTTTTATATATATTATTTAGTTTTGGGCCAGATTCTATTAAGGTGAAGAATAACTTGAAAAACCAGTAAGGCTCTCGGGTTAGAGCGCATAACCACCTCCAACCTGCAAACAGTTTTACGTTTTGTATCTCCACTGATAGCCAATCGATTTCTGGATTCGGACCTGCAATAAAATTTAATTCAGCTTGCTTTCTTTCACCCAACCAGCTCAGTCCACCAAGTTTCGTCCGAATCGTCATTAAAACAATATAAACAAACAGACAGACAGACAGGGATGGGAAAACATAACCTCCGCCCACTTCGGTAATTGTCATTATCCGGATCTTGAATCTTCACCAAAATGTAATCAATTCGTCCTTGTCACCGACTCAACCTGTCGCCTATGTTTTGTTCCAAACATGTCTCACATATTGTTTAGAGATATCCTGCCTCACAAACAGACAGACAGACACAACAAACACGAACGAAGAGTCATGCAGAACACATTACTTGCAAAATCCATTAAAACAAATTTGACCTCAAAAATAATTTGACTGGTTGTAATTTGGTGACCCTGATATGCCAAATCTCTTCAAAATTTCAATCAATGGATGAGAAAATTGAGGATTTTTAGAAAATACACCTTTGATGTGTGACCTTGGGCCTATTTGATCCTTTTCTGGTCTCATGTTGACCTCAAATAATTGACTGGTTGAATCCTAGTGACCTGAAATATAAATCCTCTTCTAATTCTAATTTCAAGGTCTATCGGATGAAAATTAAGGTATTTTAGAACAATACCACTTAGTTGTTTGCACCTTGGTGCACTATGTGACTCCTTTTGGGTCTATTGTTGACCTCAAATAATTGACTGGTTGAATTCAGTGGACTCTGAAATATAAATCCCTCTTCTAATTCTAATTTCAAGTTCAATCAGATGAAAATTTTGGATTTAGTATACCATCTTAGTTGTTGACCTTGAGCCTATGTGACCTTTTGGTCTTGTTGACCTCAAAAATAATGGCTGGTTTGATCCAGTGACCTGCAATATATATCCTTCTTTCAAATTTCAAGTCCAATCATGATGAAACATTGAGGTATTAGTATACCACCTTAGTTGTTGACCTTTGGCCTCTGTTGACCTTTTTGACCTTAAAAACAAATAAGGCTTCTTCCTTATGACAAACTCTCCATGGGTGAAGTTTTATGAAATCGGTTTAAAATTGTGGCCTGCTAGGTGACAAACAGACACATACTAATTACAGAATCGACTGACCAAGATACTTGAAAGATTTCATTCGATTTTGCAAGTAGTAACAAGGAAGATGTCGTGCCAATGCACGACTGAGAAATCCACGTAAACAATTATGCTTGTGAGATTTAGAGTTGGTGCAACCAATCAGTGACTCATATGTATCAAATTTCTGTTTCAAACTTAGCGCTGTTTATATTCACCAAGTATAATTGCTAACAGAGGGACACCCATTTCAAACATCCATCACAAGGGCCAGAACACAGACTGATCCCATCGAAAGGTTACTCACCCTTCCTGTGTGGTCGATTTTGCCGCATTTACTTGCCTGAAAAAAGTATAGTCTGTGTTTGCAAGGAAGACTATAGATGTGTGCTGGTGTGGGTCTAATGGTCTACAGTGTCTAAGGAGGTGTAAAGGCTCTATAAGGTTCTAAGTGTTTTCAAAGGGTCTATAGGACTCTGCTTTAGGCTTGGCTATATAAAGTGCTGCTTGTAAAGAAACAAAGCATATTTTCCAATCGTAGTTGCAGGTCTAAACGTGGTCTATAAGGGTCTCAGAAGTCAAAGTGTCTAAAGAGTGTCGATATTGCGTTCTAAAGGTTCTCAGCGTGTCAAAGGGTCTAAGCCATTTTAAAGGGGTGTAAAGGTTTTGGAGTCGAAAGAGTCTCGAGGGTCTAAAAGCGGCCCTCGAGCAGGTATCGTCACTATTTTATAGAGGGGCCACTTTTGGCCTATAAGACATTCAATGTGATGTAGCCGCCACTCACACCTGTAGGCCCACTTTTATAATGCTGCGCTATTCGGGGGCCCCGTTTTCAACAAACCATATCTCATTCAACGTTGTGGTTGACTGGTTGCAAGTGTAATGTGTTGTTATACTTGCAACCAATTCCTTGCAGTGTAGTTATTATTACTTTTATGCCTTCACGTTGTAACAGTCATTTTGAAACCATTACTTCAATTTGATAGCATTTATTGGCAGATTTCTATGATGGGGTGTTTTCACAGTTTGTTTAATTGGCCACAACGTCAGGGGCCGCACTTCAGGCCACAAGAGGGCCTGCTACCAGTGGCTCACGGGTCGTTGCCAACGCAAGATCACAGTGTTCTAGAGGTCAAAGTCGGTCTAAAAGGTTTGAAATTCTTGAAAGCGGTGAAAAAACTACTTTTAAGGGTCTAAGGGGGCACAGGCAGCAAAAAGGTAATATGAGTTAATGGATTATAAAAACGAAAAAACCTCTCTCTCTTCTTCCTTCTCCCTGCCATCCCCCTTTTATTGAGACCAACGGAGCCCACCGGCTTACGTATGTGTGCTGTGAAGAGGCTTGAAACATCGCCTCATATTATTTCTCTCTCTCGCTCTCTCTGCTCTCTCTCTTTGTTCTGTCTCATCTCTCTGCTCCCTCTCCCCTTCCCTCGTTTTTCCCGGTATGACTGAGCAGCTCTGTCTATATTTTTGGCAAGTGACTGGGCATAAGAACGGGCCTTATGTGTCTCAGGATGAAATTTCTCTTCAATGATATTGGCCTTACACATACGTTGCCTTTTGTGTTTAAACCCTCAATACAAAAACCATTTCCAAACTGTCAGTTGTCAGATTCCTATCGGCTGTTCAAATTAGTGAGTGTGTAGTGCTGGGTAGTAACAGGGAGTATCACCCTGCCATTCCGTTATGTGTAGCTTTCTCAACGTTTCAACTTATGTTATACCACTCGGCCATTTGTATAATCATTAGTGGTGACGTGAAACACAGGATTCTATCTGGGGAGGATTTAAAGTTCGACCGGAAGGTAAAAACGGATTCAGATGCTGGACCCTGCCAGAATTAAACACTTTCAGACGGCGTCCGTGGGTTGGTTCACCAACCCCACCATCCCATTGGAGTATCGAGGTAGCGACGGCGTTCGCGCATCGGCTTGCCCGGGATAGTGGATTTCTCCTGATCCCTACCGGCGCCGAATCCAGATACAATATATACACACAGCGGTTGTTTCAAAAGTCAACAGTGCACCTAGGAATATTTTGTTTCTGTGTTTGTTATTCTATTCTTAAAACTAAAATGCTTATGCGCTGTTTACTTGCAGGTATCACTGACTCATCACAAGTGTATTATGCACCGCTAAAGAGGCAACTCAGAGTAACTTCGCTTGCCTGGATGCTTCATGGTTCATTCCTATAGGTTAAACACCCATAAAGAACGGTCGTTAACATTGAAAAAGTGTTTTTGGTGCCAGCAAGTTTTTCACGCTATGATTAGAAGTAATGACTTGAGGTGCAGGATTTGTTTCTAATTTGCCATTTAAATATAATTTTTATTTGCAGTTCCTCCCAAATTTTAACATTTTTTCACCTAAAGTTTCAAAGAATAACTGAGAGATGCATTCATGCCGCTCATAGCATAATCAGGATTTCTATAAAATACTTCAACCAAAGTGAAAAGTGTATAAAGATAATCCATCGCGTGCTCATTAATCACTGAACGAAAGGAAGGGTATCGCCAACATTTATCTTTTGTATACAAAATCCAGGTCTCAAGGAGAGAATCAAAGAATTAAATTATTTTTCACATTTTGGTCAAGTAGATTATGATACACAAAATATTAATCATTAGGCAAAGCTAAATCAATGTTAATTTTCAACGTAAGCAGTCATTCACATTTTTTATGAAAATTCAGTTATGTTTGTTGCGAAATTGTACATTTTTAATCCAGGTCACACACTATATCTGTACTACTATACCGATTGTCATACAATTGCCAGAAAATAATGTCGTGCACTTTCCTCTGTTGGCATATTGCCCATAAACACTTCAAAATTCCACCAAAAACATTTCCGATTAATGGAATAGGTCAAAACCTTGTTATGATCAAAATATTGCAAGAAGAAGAAACGGTGCTTATGATGCCTCTGTATATATAATTATTATTATTATTTTATCACAATGTCATGATAGTAACTGCCCATGTTTTTGGACCTTCGTTTGGATTGATATTCAATTCATAGGAAAGAAAAAAGCCTAACATTCGAAGGGGGGGAGAAGCAGGACACGATTGCGCGTCACGTGTTGCATGTCAATGGTTTTACGTGTGCTCGTTTCTGGAAAGCATGAGCTGCGCTTGTCTTGCAGTAAGCTTGGGAGGATCAATTCTGCTCCGAACTGAGGAGTCGCTGTGTTATCAAACCCTTCCAAGTCTCCTTGAGGATAGGTGACTGATTGTGCTCGTTTATCCTCCCCCTGCACATCCTGACAGATATCCACATTTGAATGTTAGCATTTGCAAATTGATCTAGGCAAAGGCTGCACAACCTTAAAGAGGAACCCAAACGCAAATTATTTTTTTCTGAAAAATATTGAAAAATAATTAATCTCGGTGTAATGTTGAATTATTTTTGCCAATCAAAAGCTGCTGAAAAAGGGCTATTGTCGATTTTGTTTGGTCGGTACGTCACACCTTAAGAATTTAAATGCGACGGCTTACATAAATTTTTGAAGGAATTTACTATCTCCACCATTTTGAACTATTTGAAGTCACGTGACTGAACGAGCATTGTATCCCTGTTACCAGTCAGGAGCAGAACGTTTTTTTGCCAATTTCAGCCACGGTTGGCTGAGAAGTCGAAAATTAGAAGACAGAGATGGACGGACGGACAACACAGACAGACGGACACAGAAGATGGACGACAGACAGACAGACAGACGACAGACGGTGCATGATGACAATACCATTATATGGAATTCCAATCCATAATTAGCTGAAAATGTCAGTGTGTGTCAGTCTGTCAGTCAGAGTGTCCCCTCCGTTAATTCCCAAAGCCTGAAACTGGTGGACCCCAACCATTTGCATGCATTACTCCAGGAACTCCAAGTAGCTGCATGATTAAAATTGGCGTGTTTTGGTTAATTTAAACACCCCTTTTAATATATAATTAACGGTCTTAATTTAATTATCCTTATCAAGGCATTCATCTGCCGTCATCCCCTGAGTCATCCGTCTGTCAGGGTTGTTGGGGTCTTAATCGCATTTGTGGCCTGCTCAACAATTAATTTGACTTGGAACAGGCTACAATCGTTTATTAATGTGATAAAGCACTCAAATGTTTTCCACTTTCTCACTTGATAACACCGAATGACCTCATCTTCATACCTTACAAATTGCTTTATACTCGCAATGCTTATAAACGCCCAAGACTACCAGCTGTTCATGGCTTTATTTTTAATTTCCGCATATGCGATAAATCTCTAGAATCTCTTAACCCTGAGCAAATTTTCAAAAATTTAAACTGCAGAATTGAACTTAGCAGCAGTTCCGACTGCTAAAAGAGTGTTTCATTCGTTGCCAATCTCACATTGTTTGATATCTCGGGTATCTCCGGATGGTGTTTGGTATTGACCCAGCCAGCCATTCCTTTTCAACCATTTTCATTGGAGTCTTGCTCGAGTGCTTAATATGCGTGGGTGGAATCAATTTCCAAAGTTTATGTACTCGATTCCAACGCGTGGAAATCAAAAGGAATCAAGAGTGGACTGATCCAAAATCAACCTCGATTCCGAGTATTTCCCTACTTCATAGAAAGAAGCCGTTTTTTTGGGAGGAAATTTTTTTCGTCCCTGTTACATGTCCTGTTATGTCCTGTTTAACATGTTTAGACAGCATGTCCCCCATGTTACACATGGCCTGCCTATGCCTAATTGTTAATTAACTGAAAAGGAACACGTCCTGGGGCGTCCCGTTTGCGATTATAGCAGCAAAAGCAAGTCAGTTGCAAATAAACACGCCAAAAGGATTGCTTCCTTTTAAATGAATAGCAAGGCATTTAGAGTTGGCGGTAAGCCATACTGATTGCTTTGCTGATTGAATGGGTAGCAATGGCATTGACTTATTTAAAGTTTTGACAACATGCCATTCAAAAAGGTCAAAAAGTGCAGTTTGGAACTATTTTTGCAAAAGGTAAAAGACAGTCTGAAAGTTGCATGCTCACTTTTTTTCAATTAGACATTGCTCATCACTGCTAATACATTCAATATGTGAAAACGTTTGAAAACCAAACACCAGAAGAGTACCTATATTTACGTTGTGAATGCTGATCAAAGAAATCAAAGTTTCCAACAGGAAAAAGCGTTCACTTTTCACAACGACGACTGAAGTTTCACCCCGGTACCGCTGCCTTCCCTTCCATTCTCCTCACGCTGTCTTCCCTGCCCCCTCCCCTCATGCTCCTTCCCTTCCTCGCTCACCCCACCCTCCTCTTCTCTTTCCTCCTCCCACTCTCCCCCTATTTTTTGGCCCTCCCTCCCCCCCCCTTCTCATAGTTATTCCCTTAGTGAAGCAACGGGTGGTATTTGCAAGCTGAATAAATAAATTAACCATTTAAAAAAAAACGAAAACGTTGCTGACTACCGAGGTTGTAACATAACTTTCCCCATGCAGTTCTCATGCTGCCTGGGCAGAGGATCTCGTGACTAACATGCTAAACAAGCAGAGGTGATCCCGTTTTTTACATTGCCATTTGCTCAATATTTGACTTCAGCCTTAAAGAATTACCATATGCCATAGTCTGATCTGAAGAGGACCAGGAAGACCAGCACAGGGTTGAACATTTGTAGCTTTGCAAGGATATCAAAAATTTGCACCACTCATGTCGATTCTTGCATTATGAGAAGCCACACTTAGCCTATCTCACTACCTTAATCATCTTTTTAACAGACGCTTACTAACCCACCTTTTTGTGGATAGTCAGGGGAAGTTTGGCCGGACGTTCTTCACGAACCGGCTGCCCAGGCCTGACGTTTCCTCGACTAGTTAAGGCAGAAATTGGAATTTTGGCCGATGTGCTGGCGATTAGGCTTGCCTCCTCATTTGGAATGGACACCATAGCATACTTTAACATCACCATCAGATATTAGCAGACAGGACGTCCTTAATATCCATCCGAGGACGAGCACAACATTGAATGAATTACCCTGCCTGTTGAAACACTGGGTGATAGCCTATAGCTGGGTCAGAAACTGCGTACCTCTAGGGTATAGACAATCCTGCCAGCTACCTCTTTAACGCAATTACGTCCATTGCCTTCAGAAAGTTATTCACACCCTTCTACATTTTCACATTTTGTCATGTTACAGCTCAATTGAAAATGGATTAATTTTCCACTTTTTACCGATATACCAAAATACCTCATCATAAATACAGAAAAACGAGCAGGTGGGCCTGAATTACCAAACAAAAACAACGTGGAATCAAGGCTGGATTCTCCAGACAGGATCAAGGCTGGATTTGGCCCTCTCACTCAATCACCGCAGGTTTGGTCAGTTGCGTCTTTCTGTCTTCTACAGTCTTCCTCTACAGCCTTCACCCCCCCCCTGCTCTTCTGCCGATTTGTCCCCACCACATTTTCCCAGGGCGCTTCCAAGGTTCCGCCAACAACCCCCTTCTGCGTAAAACTAACCAAAATCACGAATCACTGCTCACCTTCACTACTTTCATTCCTCTTTTTTCCCGCCTTGGAATAAACTCCCTCACTTATCATTTCCCATTCTTCCCTCCAGGCCTTCAAAACAGCGCTCACCACCACCTATTCATCCCCATCCAAATCCTCGATCTTTCTACCCCGATAATCCACCCAAGCCCACTCCTTCAAATTCCTGCCTTTCCTTCCTGAAAGTCCCTGTAAATGTCCATCTTGTTTCCCCTGTTCCCCGTCCCATCCCTCTCCCTTCCACAGATCTCCTAATGTCTCTGTTCCCCACTGTTTGTCCTTCCACTCCCTCCCCTCTTGCTACTCATGCCCCCTTGATGTGCATTGTGTGTTAAGCTCATCACACGAGCCTCGACAAGGTATACAAAAAAAAATTAAAATAATAAGGGCTTGAAGAGATAGCCATGGAGATATCCTTAACCTTTCTTGTTGTGCAGGGCATCATCCACTGCTGTATTTAGAATCAAGTAACATATCAAAGGTAGAATGCCAAGTCAGAAGCCAAACTGGTTGTCAGAGATCAGCGAGTTAGAGACAAGAGTGTCTGAAGTGGTAGCCAATGAGGAGTCCGTGACTTGCTTATTGGTGGGGAGAAGGCTGATAGTTCTGCTAGTTGAGGGAATTAGTTTTTTAAACCTTTCCTGTGGATAAGAATGATGTTTGCAACTTTCCAATAATTAAGAAGTTGCCTATCTAAAGAAGGAACTGTGAAAAGGAAAGAAAAGACTATGTAGAGAGACTGACGCCCATTTCCTTAGGATTCGAGCACTTACGCCATCAAGACCATTGCAGGAAGAGTGTCGAGCTGGGGTAAAAAAACATCTCATTACGGCAGGAGAAAGCTCCAATGCTATTCAGAGTTTAGAGAAATTTCTGTTAGATGGAAAGGATCGGTACAGGATATGGACAGATTTGCATCTTGTCCTTTTGAGAAGCCAAAGTTCAAAAGGTGATGTTTTTCTCGAGCAGTGGTCCAGTATAACTCCTTACCTTTTGGGGGGAAGGAATTGGTTACCACATAAAACTTGACCCAGCCACCACCAAAATTGGAGGATTCATGAGATGGATCGAGAATTTGGATCCCAGATGAAGCCTGATGCTGGGCTCCAGCTCTTCGTAGGACAGATACACAATGGTGCATGCTGTTCAGAGAGACGGCAGGGTCTGCATCAGAAGGGTTGACCTTCCAGGAGGAAAATGCGGTAGTATTGATGTGATGACCTCACTTACATGCATCAGGACCAGGATCAAGAAAATGGGCTGAAAAGTTCAATATTGGATAGATTAACTTGAGAAGAGAGAAAATATTTCAGAATTTTTTTTTCAGGAGCAGTCAGTGTAAGGGGAGCTGCATATGATTCGATCAGCCGCTTGACTGGATGGAGCCAGATTTTTTAGGCCAGATTCAATAGCTTCAGCCAAATTGCAATAAGGTCTGCACCTTCAAGGATTCTCAAATAATCCCAAAGAGACACCACTTTACCAACACCTGGAGGAGCTGGTTTTTTTGGGAAGGGGAAAAGTTATAACAAAATGATAAGTCAGTAACATGATATGGTTAACAATTGGAGTGATGTGTGTTGGAACCAGGAACAGACTGAGTAAATGCAGTCATTTTCACAGAACAAGTTAGCTGCTCGGCAATGCCTGATGTATTGAGGAGGAAGGCCTGTTAGAGGAGTTTCAGGTCAGAGTGCGAGTAAGTATAAAGATGGAAATAGTTAAAGTTAAGAGTAGCTAAAGCTGCAGGGCCATATTTGCAAGCATTCAGAGTATTGAGGAGGTAACAGAGTTAGATTATGAGCATGGGAATTTTTTCCAGCAATTCGTTGGGAGTTAGGACTCATACCAGAGGATGGGAGAGCTAGCAAATCTTCTTTGTATCCAACACAATTTGCATGTGGGGTTGTATCTTGCTGCAGAGCTGGCTGTGCACTGATAGTTTTTTTCTCATGTCCTCTGTAGGTTAGGCCCTTACTTTGGAATTGTTCAAGGTACCGGTGATAGCTCGCTACTTTTCGCCTGAGACACCATGGGATCTTTAATGTCCACCAGTAATGCCAGCAGACAGGACGCCAAGTTTAATGTCCTCCGAGGATGGCACAAACATCACTGCCCTGTGAACACTGATGAGAAGGTTTTATAGCTGGGTTGGGATGTCGAACCTAGTTAGATAGCTTTGAGTGAGTTGTGCGTACTTCTAGGCATCTGCCAGTCCGCGCCAATGCCCCAGTTATGGAGCGAGGCCGCTGAAAACGCACAAACAGCGCTGCGCAAACGCTGTTAGCATTATACATCATTTCATTTGTCGATTTCTTTTATGAATTAAGAAACAGAAGCGGCACTACTTCCTCTCACCGATTTATTTTCCTTAATGCCAGAACCCAATAATATCCCCTTCACATTCTTATTTTTTTCAATTTTGTTTGAAAAATTTGATTTTTTCCCAAGATTGTGGTAGTGATTTGTTAGTATTTTCAACAGAGGATACGCGAGATAGGTGGTAGTGATCTGCAAAAACATTCAGGAAAACACTACTGTTGGTTGAGAGAGCTCCTTCCCTCTGATTTCTGGTGAAATATATATAATATATTATATATATAATATATATATACATCACCTGATGTTAACCATTTATGGGATCTCTCTCTTCACTTTTCATTCCACACACTTTTCATTCCACACACTTTTCATTCCACACACTTTTCACACATACACTTTTCATTACATACACTTTTCATTCCACACACTTTTCATTCCACACACATTTCATTCCACACACTTTTCATGACACGCACTTTTCATGACACGCACTT
>CM068964.1:65953881-65968394 GCA_035128595.1 Eptatretus atami
GCCCTCTCTCCCGACTCACCAACTTCCAATACCATGTCACACTCCCAGCCAGTACCACCATACCTAGGTCTGCACCTACCCCAAGCAATCCGCCTGCACAATGGAACAGCAGCCAGAATCCATGTCAAATCAGCCTGGATCTGGGCTAATCCTATATTTAATAACACACTAAGGGCCATTTCCGCAACAGTATAATGGTTAGAGTGTACGTTCTGTCTGGGAGATTGGTGGTTTGAACCCCGGCCGAGTTATACCGGGGACTAAAAATGGTGCTGACTTGCTTGATGCTCAGCATTTAAAAAGGATAGAGCATGACAAATAACCATATGAACATATATTAATGCACCATTTAAACTGTGGAAAATGATGCATAACAAAAATAAACTTAAAGCCATTATTATCCCCAAGCTTAAAAAAAAACGGGGGGTATATTGTAATTGGCTGTCTGTCTGTCAGTTTGTCCATCATGCCGTCTCCCCCTAAACGGTTGTGCAGAAATTCACCAAACTTGGTAGTTTATGATCACAAACTTGGCAAGAAGGTGTGAGGAGTATTATTTTTTGGCCCCACCCCTTGGGTCAAAGTCATATGGTGGTCTGAAAACAATATGTCCATCATTGAATCGTGGGCCAAGGTTAAGTCGTGGGCGATCGCCAAGGGTAAGTCAGGGGAGGCTCACCCTTGGTGATTGCTTTGTGGTCACAGATATCTAGTTTATTTTGATTTTTCAGTCTATTGTTATTAAACTTTGCATCACACATGCCTGTAAAATTCCTCATATACTTTTGTTGGTCCTAGTCAATGTCTGTGTACCAGCCATTCACAAAATACACAAAAGTGAAAATTGTTATTAAACTTTGCATCACACATGCCTGTAAAATTCCTCATATACTTTTGTTGGTCCTAGTCCATGTCTGTGTACCAGCCATTCACAAAATACACAAAAGTGAATGTGAAAAATGTCAAAAATATTTGTATTGTTTTACATGATGTGCACTAAAGTGATTATTTACTGCAATAAAATATTTCTTTGGTAATCAATACACAACGAAAAATTAATCATTTTTATAAATAAATAGAAAACTAGTAAATTCTATTCTATCAAGGGGCACAGTACATTTACGCAGCAAGCGGATCTCCGACTGATGATTACTATGCTATTTTAAGGTGGCCATTTTGAAATAATGTACAACGATAGTCAAACCTTGTGTTGCAGACTTATGGTTCGAGGATCGTCATGAGGGGAAGTGCTCGGGCCCCTCTCGATCGACCGTTCCTAAGGCCGCCGAGCACAGATAATTCTGCGCACTGGCAGGTTGTTTGGCAAGCACGAACGCCGGTTGGCACGGCCAATCCGGGCAGGGTTACATTACTTCACGTGATATCTTACCTGTGGACGGCCGGTAAATTAGGGTCACGTGCCCTCGAAGAGTACTTGCGTTAAACTTACCGTATCAGGTGCAGTCGAGCGGAACTGCCAAGTATGCACTGGTTGGGGTAGAGCTTCCCGGCTAAGCTCATGTGTGGACCATGCTGGACCAATGGAGGAAAAGATGAAACTAGCTGGGTACATTTATAATAAGCACTTTATTACAGCAAGGCGAGGAAAATTATGTGGTACATTAAAAAGGGTTTATTCATAAAATGTACAGCAGGGGAAAGCAAGGAATGTGTGGGTGTAGCAAAAGAAAATTCAGTTATTTATAAAAGAGACACAGTGCAAAGTTAACTGGATAAACTTCTACAATCTTTACTTATGTTACACGTTACAGGTGCCATCACACACACACACCCAAGGAAATTAGAGTTAGCCCAGAGAGAAGAGAAGCATTTGAGGTGTCGGCAACCTCATTGTACCTGGCGTGCTCGACAGACCTACGCAATCCAATCGCTTAGGAAAGGGGAGGAGGGAAGAAAACTGGGGTGTCTATGGTGTGTGAGTGGGAGGTGCAAAATGTGTAGTGCAGCGTGATGTAAGAGGAAGGTGTGAAACGTGCGAATCGGTAATGCCTTTTTAGTGGACGAGGCACAGATGGAGAAAAGATCCGTGAGAGAAAGCTTAATGGGGCACGTGTGAGAAGTCTGTAAATATTTGTTTGGCTAATGACTGTGAAACACCGTCAAAGCCGAGTGCCGATGACCCGGCAATGACCCCGGCAACACACGCTCCACCCTGCTCGCTTCACTCAGTTGTGTTGCCCTCTCAGCTCGGATGATGTTCAGCTTGGCAAAGATTCTGCTTAAGGATGAAGGACGAAGAGATTCTGCTTAAGAGGCTCAAGAGAGACAGGACAAAACAGAGCCTGGCTGAAAGAGAGCCTGGATGAAAAAGAGACCGACTGAGCCTGATTTGTTCTCTTTTGTAGAGCCCGGAGTGAAGGAGGGGCCAGAAAGAAGACCAAAAGATCCTGTAGGTGTTTCCGAGCTCCCCCATTGGCGCATAGCCGTCACCCCAAGTCGTAGCCATTCCCCGCCAGACTCCAGAGCCAAAAATGGCTTCACTCGCTTCTCAGCTGAGCCACGCGACACCGCTCCGTAATTAGCATTGACCGAGGGTCTTCAGGAGCATTCTCCAGCCATGAACGTGCGCTGAACTCCGTGTGAGCATTGTTATTTAGCGGGACGCCAGGGCTACCTGGACGTTGTTGAGTGAATCCCAGCCCATATTAGTTATTACTCATATTAGTTATCTTCATATGAAGGGGGGGGTGGTAAAGGAAGTGCTGTGGAATTTGTGTTGAAGGCGTTGTGAGTGGTTGAGGTGATTGTAGTGAGGAGACTGAAGTGGATGAGGTGATTGTGGTGAAGAGACCGAACGTAGGTTGTTGTGGGGATTTTTAGAAGGGATTGTGGAAATTATGGTGAGCGTTGTAGCATTGTGGTGAGCATGGTGAGGATCTGAGATGAGGCATCGGTTGGTTTATGGCGCGCCGTTTGAAAAGGAAATGGCACGCGATTTGACGTCACTGCCCAGCCCGTGGTGTGCATGCAGACATGGCGGGGTTCGTTTGTGAAATAAAAGGAAGTAAAATAAATGAAAGAATAGGGGATTGAAGACTTATCTAAAATGCTATGTAACACATATTGTCCCATGTACCCACTAGATATGTGGAAAGGGCTAACTTAATAAATACTAAAGAACTAACTGTCTTGGGATCACTACATGTTGGATGCCATTTTGCCTCGGAGGAGTGCTGGCTTTGCAGAGCCACAAAACTTGCTTCACTCTCACTGGACATTCCAATCAATAATAATCATCCCAAAATTAAAAGTTCCCATTTATAAGTGTTTTGTCGGAGTTGCAATGGAAATGAATGCCAAGATGGCTTTCAATCTAGATTTTGGGTAGCCATTTTAGATTTCTGCTTATGAAATCTTCATCATAATTGTTTCAGCTTGGCAGAGTGCAAAATTACATTCAGCCACTCCAAATCCTTTGTAAACTAGAGTTCAAAGAACACGATAGCCTGCACAAAGTTCAAGTGTGTACAGGGGGGTCTTGCCGTTCGTGGGCATTACGTTCTTGAAAATCAGCGTGAACCACACATCCACGATGCGCACACTTATGGAGTAATGGGGGAAAATAGGGTTATGGACTTCAGCTTTAAAACTTGTCCAAACTGTACCCTTCATTAACATGTTTGTGCATTGTTTTTGTGCTATTTATTTTCATAAATAAAAGTTATTGAGAACATAAAATAAAGTATTATTTTCCTGTATTATTATTTGTATGCAGCCTATGGCTGCTGGTTGCATCATTGGTGGGAGCATGGCTGTGCTGCTGATGCAGTGTTTCCTGTTTCCAGTAGGTTGGTACTCATTTTGCTGGCCTTAGAAGAATGACAGCTGAATCAACCCATCTGGTGCTATTAACAGCACGACAGGGGCTCAAACTCAAGACCCTATGATTTAAGCCAGCCACCTTAATCGTTAAGCCAACATTCGGATTATTTTCCTGTATCAAGAACATTAAATAAAGTTTATTTTCTCGAGTTAAAATCATGAAACCTTTAATAACAATAATGATGATAAACTTGATCCAATAATGCAATGGCGAGGTTGATGATAGCGACGATAAAGACGAGTTGATGGAGATGATGATTATGGAGAGTTTGAGGGGGTATTGTGTTGATGGCCTATGTTAAGTTAGTGAATAAGTATGCAAAATAGGGTGTCAGCCCACGATTATTCGAGCGCATTGACTGCAATCTGCAAACCTTACCTCAATAAATTCATCGCGATGGAGCGAATCCGCGAGGGGGAAACGCACGGATGTCAAGGCCCTCTTGTACTTCAATTTCAATAAAACAATGATTTTAAAGATTTAAAAGATTAAAACAATGACTATTAAACCACAATCTAACCATTTGTTGGCAAATTATAAGATTGTTTGTATTTGGTGTTTCAGTGGAAACAACTTATTAGTTTCTTTGTATTTGCACTCACTGGTTGCCATGGACCGGTTGCTATGGTTGCCATTCACAAAATTTAAATGAGTTCTGCCTTCAGAATGAGATTTTCCAAAACCTTTTGGGTGAACATATCCACCCAAAGTACTTGTACTGCTGAAAATCTTCATCAGTTGATGAAAATTCTCTCAACATTACTTTCTCAACATTCATTTAGAATTTTGTTTGAACTCCAAAGCAACCAACGGATGCGGCCATGTTGGATGACGTATATGGATGATGTCACCAGAATATTTTGTGATGGGAGTATTAGGTTCAATGCTGAATTTGTCTTCGGTATCTTTTGGATGTAACGAAAATATTTTGATGGATTTCTAAACTAAATTGGGGTACACTGTTGTGGATCTTGGGAGATGTTGAGAAGCTCATTATTTGACATACCTGTTAATTATGATTGGACGTTCTCCACTGATGCGTCATCACCTCCCAATGGTCTAGGTGGGAGGAGCCTGTTCAGTGTTCAGCTCTTCAATTGGAGGTTGCAGGGTCTGAGGCGGAGCCGCTAAGGCTGTTGTATAATAATCTTCTTCATAACCATCCGTGATCATGAGACGAGTTTGAGTTCCTCTTCTTCTTTGCACAAATAAGCAAAGCGAGTGGACAAACTCTTTTTGCTGACACAACAGAGGTTCATGGAATAGATAAATGTCGCTTCTAGTATTCAGATCACAAAGTAAAGTGAGGTGTACATGTATGCCATCATGCACTGTGTTTGTGCCAAGTTTGAATAAAATTGGACTATGCATGTTCACGAAATGGTTGGGTACACGTTTAAGTAACAAATGGCCTCCAGTTGGCCATCTTGGATCTGATCTCAAAAAAAAAATGACGCACACATGTTAGCCATCATGCATCATCTGTGTGCCAAGTTTGAATAACATCGGTAAATGCATGCCCGAGAAATGGTTGAGGATATGTTGTACATCGGGTTCTTTTTTTACACCTAAAATGGCCGTTAGTCGGCCATCTTTGATCGCATCATGAAACAAAATGATGAGCACATGTATACCATCATCTGTTGTCTTTGCGCCAAATACAAATAAAATCGGTCCATACATGTCAAAGATATGGTTGCAGATGCACACACGCATGCACAGACACGAAAACTGAGTTCAAATCCACAAACCCCCCGTTTCGGATAAGTCCAAATGGGGGCTAATGAAGGTGTAAAGAGGTTTAAAGGCATATAAATATCAATTCCTGGTTTTACTGCCGTTTTCCTAGAAGCTATTACATCACCCGATGTAACACATTACATTAGTTCTCAGTGCTTGTTGTTTGTGTCCTTTATAATGTCCTTAAAAACAGTAAGTTTCCTGTTTGGAATGATTTTCAATTTTTTTTGACTGCAAGGCAGGCAGACAGACTAAACAAAATTATCTCACTCCTTTCTGCACATATGTGATCAGGACAAATTCAGAGCTAAAATATATTCAGAGCAGACTCGTCTTCCAATTGATGTTCTGATTTGTGTTCAAAATATAACATTCGATTTAAATGAGTTGTTCCTCGACCATTAACTGACGATCATAAGCTGATAAGACAGACAGACATGAACAAACTGTTGAACCCTGCTTTTCACTTCACGTGCACAGGGTAAAAAGTATCTGCCAAATCTTACTAAAAATGCCTGGGGGTGTCACAATTCCTGAAAATGGGACCGGACGAAAACGATCAAAAGTGTTCAGGACTTCTTGGATAAATGCAGAGTGATAATGATCATGATAATTACAAAGATAATAATAATGAGAATGAAAATGTTAACAAAAATAATGATAATGATACATAACAACAATTATAATGGTATATAAATAATGATAATGATGATAATAATAAAAATGGTACTGATAATGACAATGGCACATAATGATAATGATAATGGAAGAGCATAATAATGATAATGACAATTATGATAATGGTACATAATAAGAATGATAATGATAATGGTACATAATGTTAATGATTGGCTGTCTGTCTGTCCAGGCCATAACATTTTAATCATCTGAGCTTTTGTCATTAAATTTTCAACAAACCCTTATTATGAGAATATGGAGAAGACATTGATAATTGGGTCAGAATGTCAAACGGCAAACTCAGAGTAAATACAAATAGGCCGTATCAGCCTGTCCGCAGTGCGTCAGGCACAAGACGCCCCGTTATTATGATTTTTTTTTAACCGCTTCTGTGTATTTACCTAGGCTATAACATTTTTACCATTTGAGCTTTTGTCATCAAATTGTCAACAAAACTCTATTATGAGAATATGGAGAACATAAATGAATAAAATGTACAATTTTTTTTTAAACTGTCATTTTCCTCAAGTTTAGTTCCAGTACAAAACAGATGCTTAACATTATAGATGTACCCAGACTGCATTTTGAGATGCTTTCTAGTTTGGTTGTTTTTGGGGGATTCCATCCTGAAATGTCTTTTCACTTTTTAATGTTTTTTTTTTTTCGCACTTGTGTATATATGCAAAGCTTGCCACCTCTGTCTGTCTAACTGGCTGTCTGTCTGTCTTGTATGCACTCCTAAACCACCAAATGGAATGAGTTGAGACTTTGTAGTTGTACTCAGGATGTCCCCAGGAATATTTTAGGTGGTTAAAAAAACATTTCATAACCTCCATTTGTTCTGGCTTAAGTGGTGACACAAATTCTCTATTTGTAGCACTGTTCATGTATCATGTAACATATGTATCATGTAGCACTGTCTCCTGGTAGGACTGTGAATAACAAGTCATAATGTCATAAAATACATCAATTCTCTGCATGAAAACTGCAGACATCGGAAATTGTCGAGATAATTTGAAGTGTTTGTTTGTTAGTTTGACTTAAGCACACTCCTGCACTGCTGAACTGAATTAACTTTAAACTGCAGCTTGTGCTCAAGGTGTTAGTGAAGGTTTTACGTAGTTCGGACTGTTACGCCCAACTTGTGTTTTAATATCAGAGTGTGGCAATTATGATAATACTATTACTGTACTGTATTCTCTGCATGAAAGCAAAATTTGAAGTAGACTCAGGGATGACCCAGAAAATTTGGGGGAGTGGGTGAATAGGTAAACAGAGGAGTGGATCAATAAACAGAGGGGGAAGTAGGTGAAAAGTTACGAGGGAGTATATGAATGGGGAGAGGTGGAGGTGTAGAGGGGGAAGTCAATGAAGGGATAGAGGGAAATGGACGACAAAGTTAAGGGAAGTAGGTGAAGGGGAAGAAAAGGAAGTGAGAGAAGGGATATAAGTGGGAGTGGATGAAGTGTGTGATTGGGTTGAGTGGAAGTATGTGAATGTGTAAATTAAGGCAATGGGATAAGGAGAAGAAGTGGGAGTGAAATTAAGACTTTGAGGGAAATATATAAAGTGGCAGAGGGGAATGGGGGATGGTTTATTGAGTAAATAGATGAAAGGGATTTGTTTTGCAGACCTTAGCTGCAATGGACCATCTAGTGTGTATATATACAGAATCTATATATCTCCATCGCCATACATCTGCAGAAATTTTCCTTTCAGGTGCAGAAGCATTTAAAGCCTTTGTCTATTTCTGCCTCTATTTTATTATTTTCCACTTACCTGGCATCAGTTGCAGCTCGTGTTACTTGTGTTTCTTCTTGGATGTTGGAAATTGCCACTTTTGCATTATCAACGGCAGACCTCAGTGAACTGGAAAGAAAAGAATAATTATCAAACCATTGAGCTGCATAATTTCAAAAGCCTGTTAGTGTTCCTACCTGAACTTCTAGCTTCTGATGCAGGGAGTCAAGGTTCCCTATCCCAAAAAAACATGTATTTTCCCATTGTCTATGAATGTTTGTTATTCATGTATAAAGTATACTGATGTCTATTAATGTCTTTGTCCTGTACATGAAAGATGTACATATATAGATATATTGTTAAAAAAAACATGGCTTAGATGTCAATGATGGGTTAATTATGCATCAGTTGTCTGTTAAAGAGTGCTCGTGTATGTGTTTGAAACCCCAATTAGCATCGTCCAGAATTGGATGGTGAGGGAGCCTCCGCTGCAATCCTCGTCCTCATGTCTGTTTCTTCTCCATATCCTCCATCTGTGTTTAACTCTTAAATCAACCCCATTGTCTTTTCATACCATACCATTGAACTTAACATGGCACATCCATGTGAGCTCGTACAACCCCTCAGACACACTTCGGAAAATGGCCTCTACATATGTACTACCTCAGTGCTTCAATGGTGCATGTGGAACACTTGTGCAAATGAGAGGATTGACCAGGATGGAGAGGGGGGGGGGGCAGTGGCAGAAGCGCTGGTTATAAAATGAAAGCATGAGAGCAGAAGAATGCGAAGACAGTGCAGGCAAGAGAAAAGGGAATGCCAATTAGATGCCAGAGCCGGTCAGATGGAGAGCCTCAAAGAGCCACGGAGATCCCAAGGTTGATGCAAAGGGACAAAGAAAGACACTGGCATGCCAGACAAGACACACCACCAGCAGAAAAGGGTCTGAAGCTGTGCCTGCACTAAAGTGTAATTGACATCTCTGCTGACCGGCAAGACCAGCCTGTTTCCGGCCTCCCGATGCTTATCCAGGAAGACCACATGCATACTCCTCCACCACACTGTCAGCGTACCTATCAGTGTTCTGTTCCCGACCGAGTCTGCCCATGTTAAGGTTAGTGTTAAGGACAGGTGTACCAATACCATCTCGGTAAAGCGAGATGACCGAGTTTCTGTATTTTTATTCGTGTCTGCTTCCTGTGCCCCATCTCCATTATTTATCAAACCTATTGCCTGTATAAAGCGAGTTGCTGTGCATTTTGAGCCATGCAATCATAATCCATCATAATCAAATTCTTCGTAAAATCGTACGCATGCACTGAAACTGTCGTGTTGTTGAATTGGTAAAAGCTACCCACACTGCCAGCGGAATTGCCATGTGGGGGAGGGGGATCTCCAGTGGCCTCACTTCGCCTATTACAATCTGCATACAGCATATATCTATATATATATATATATAAATAAATATATATATAAATAAATATATCATATATTTAGTTATTTTTTTTATATATATATATTTATTTATATATGCATACATATAGTTACATACATTTTATGCATACAGCATGTGTCAATAAAAGGTTAACCTCTTCAAAATTTTATTAACCAAAACTGTGCCGGAGCAGTGCGTCGATATGTCTATATCTGTACATCTTCATATATATATATATATATATATATATATATATATATATATATATGTGTGTATGTACACACACAATAAAAAAGTTCATTTGGAAAATTTATTTGTATGTAATTAGTAATTCATCAAAATATGGCATTATTTTTAGGGGGTGAATACTTTTGAACGCCACTGTATCAGGCTACAATCCCATTTGAAAGTCGCTTTTTACTATAGGTCGGGGTTTCTCAAAATTTTGAGTCTTCTGTACCAGCCTATTTGGCCTGCTGACCTCCCAGACTCAGAGCGGACACTCTAACTATTACACCACCGAGTCTGGTGGTGTATTTTACTTTCCATTGAACACCATTGCATGTGCTAAATTTGGTCTCTGGAGCCTCGATTGTGTCTGCCAAATTTAGTGGTCATACAATGTTCTGTTCTCCAGATATACAAGATATAAGCCTAAGGAAGTGGACAGACAAACAAAGAAAATTGAGTTTGACACAAGGGCAGCTTTGTGTCTGTGTCAGATTTTCCTGATATGAGACTGGCCATCAAACACTCCACACATAAACCAATTTATTCTACCCTTTCCTCACATATTATCCTGCAATCATCCTGCAGCACCTCTCACTCTTCTTCCTAGCTATTTATCTGAGCCTCAAGTGTTGTGTTATGTTGTAACTGGAAGTTTTGATTTATAAGAAATCCCTATTCTGTCACCAATATATCATCTATATATTACTAAAACTCTCATCTTGTATGTATGTATGTTCCCAAAATACAGCTAAAACGGGACAGGATAGCGCAAAAATTTTAGGGCCACCTTACTCACCATTCGCCTGCGGTGTGCATTATCAAGTTTCGTTCAAATCGGGCAACGAAAAAAATTATTAAAAAATCAATTCAATCAAGTACTCTTCGGGAGAATTTGATCAATGCAAACAACCTCAGTGGTATAGTTCACTGGAGCTATCTTTCTTTTCTTCTTGAAATGACTTTTCTTTCATCAACCGCTGTCACAACGGGAACTCAACGGGTTCACGGGTCGTCTAGTTTACTCTATAAATAAATACCCTGCCTGCAAAGCACAAAGATGATTTGAAGTTGGATCCAATTTTCTCGGTAAATAATCCAGATGAGATAGTTGAAATGTGGGATGCCATCGTGAGATAAAAGAAAGGTCAGAAAAGAGAATATGGAAAGCCAAGGATTTTACCTGATTATATCCAGCAAGTGTTTTTTCACCTCATCAACCGAACTTGCGAAAATTAATTCCACCTTCGAATTTTGTGGGATCATGTACACCTGTTGTGCATGTTGCATGGAAGATGGACACACACACAACACACACACACACCACACACACACACACACAACACACACACAACACACACACCCACCACAGACTTTAGTATGTAAGTACATAATTGTTTCAAAAAAACACCTTCAATTTACCATTAAAAATAAATTCGAGTTCTATTGAATGATATTCGTACCAAGCACACCAACAAATGATTGATCTATCATGCTGCCCCAAGAAAAAAATGTTGTTCGTGAAAATAAGTGAAACAAGAATGCAAGTCCTAATCGAGGACACAGCCCTCGAACGCATCTTAAGGAAGTGTATATTTTACATTTTAATACTGTATATTATATAAATAAATAAAGCTTGCAAAACATTAAAGGCATCTATCTATAATTCCAGCAATCTCTGTGTGTCTGTGTGTCTGCGACCGCTGTTTCTCGACAACCACTTGGTCCGATCTGATTGAAACTTGCAGGTATATTGCTGGGGCCTGTGGATGTGCCTTTTCAAGGTTTGATATTAATCAGACAATGGCTTCCCAAGTTATGGCCATTTATTTACCAAACCAATGACAGGACACGGTGCTATGACATCACGAATGACGTCACAAGTCTTCTTCTTTTATTATTTTTCTTTTTTTCTTTTTTTTTTGCACGTACGGCCACGCACGTACGGCCACGCATGTAGGCACGTGAGAGCGAAGAAACGGCCTATGTGGTTGTTGTTTTTGGCACGCGGTTTGAAAGTTTTTGTTTTTTTTTGCACGTAAGGCCACGCACGTACGGGCACGTACTAGTATAAATAAATACATAATTAAATGTGGAATGTCTATTGTGTGGTAGTGGGAATGGTAAAGTGCAGTCAAGAAATAAATAATTCAAAGATGTGTTGGTAGTGGAGATGTTTGAAGTGTATTCAAATAAATAATGTTTCCCTTTGGCATGTACAATCTTGTACTATTCTCTCTCATAAAATCTGTTAAAAATTGCCAAGATTCAGAAATAAAATCGTGTGTCCCATGACTTTTGGCTCCCATCCCAAAAATAATTTAAAGTACCTTATGCCTAGATATTATTGCCTACACGTGCCAGGTATGAAAGAAATGTGACCAGTCATTTTTGAATATAATTTGGACAGACAGGCTTTGGATGGAGGAACATGTGGATGGAAGGACAGATGGACAGCACACAAAATATAAGCCCCCAAACGGGCTGATGCCATGTTGGGGCTAAAAATTGCTTACCTTGACAGAAATGTTGGCAGAGCGTGATACCTCTCCATTGTCCTTCACGATCAGACATATTTGGTAGTAACCGTCAGATTTTAGCTGAGAAAATGTACCAAGACTGAACAAAGAAAAACATAATGCACGATGATGGTTTTGTCCATTTAAATCATTGAAGAAACGATATCATCACATGCATTACTCAGAAAATATTAACAGGGTTCACAAAAATAAATGCAACTATTGCTCAAAGTCAATAGCAACATTTTCACACTGAGCTGCAAGATTTGAATTACTCCTTCATCTTGGGTTTAGAAATGATTAGTTTAGAAATTGTGATTGGAAATTATTCTGGTTTATGGCAAGGTCTTACAAGGTCAATCTGTATAAGCTTCAGAAAAGTTCATATCTGTCACAGCTGGACAAATGCAGTTGACTAAGGCCACCTAAGCAACAGCATACTGTGAACTTTCAAATTATTTTCATCAACAACATATTTCAATTCTTACCAACTAGTGAGTACACACTGAAATTTTTAGCTTATCTGGAATTTAAATTCCAGATAAGGTATTGTCATCGCGCATCGTCCGTCCGTCTCTCCATCCATCCATCCATCTCCTATTTCGACTTCTCCGACCAAGCCATTGGGCCGATCCTGCTGAAATTTGGCAGCAATGTTCCACTCCTGACTGGTAATGGGGAGTACAAAGCTCATTCCAGTCACGTGACTTTAAGCAAGTCAAAATGGCCGACTTGGTAAATTTCTTCAAAAATCTTCTTCTCCAAACCCACCAGTCAGAATGTTACCAAATTTGGGTTGCAACATTAGGCCTGGGTAGGGATGTTAAATTGCAGAGGTCATTCCGGTCATGCTACCAGAAGTTTGTCAAAATGGTCACCTTAATTTTTGGAAAAATCATGTAAATTCCTTCAAAAATCTTCTTCTCCAGACCCATCAGTCAGAATGCTACCAAATTTGGGTGACAACATTAGGTGACCGAAAGTGTGTCAAAATAGCAGACTTAGTACATTTTTGGGAAAATCGTGTAAATTCCTTCAATAATCTTCTCCAGACCCAACTATGCTACCAAATTTGAGTTACAACATTAGGCCTGGGTAGGGATGTTAAATTGTGGAGGTCATGCCGATCACCTGACCGAAAGTGTCAAAATGGTGGCCTTGGTAAATTTTTGGGAAAATTGCGCAAATGCCTTCAAAAATCTTCTTCTCCACACACATCAGTCACAATGCTACCAAATTTGGGTTACAACATAGGGCAGGGCCTAGATAAGCTACAGATCCAGTAGTCCTATTTTTATTGATGAAATCCATTCATTAGCTCATCTACGATGGAGTCGAGATGAGCTGTTAAAGAGTGGACATTCTAACCATTATGCCTCAGAGTCCAATGATGTGACCAATAGTAATGATGCAATCAGCACACAGAATTCATGATATAATCCTGGCCAAATATGCATCCGCGAGATAGTGATTACAGCAACCTTCTACAATCATTTTAATTCTTAAGACAGAAACGGAGTAAGTTGAAAAAATTCTAGCCTTGAAGGTTGAGTAAAAACATTTTTGGGGTTTTTCCT
Source organism: Eptatretus atami (assembly GCA_035128595.1). NCBI lineage: Eukaryota > Metazoa > Chordata > Myxini > Myxiniformes > Myxinidae > Eptatretus > Eptatretus atami. Next base: position 65,967,643 of record CM068964.1, read on the forward strand.
CGGCAAATTCATAGACCCGGTTCTATTTCTTCTATTTAACAAAGACTTAAAACACGTCATTTTCATAAAGCTGTCAACTTGATGTTTTAGCCAGGAATGGCAACGTATAAAAATGCATGTAAAACGTTGGCGTACGCTGAAGTTTTGAGGTTTTTTTTAAAAGTTTTGGTCGTATTCATAACGTGTTGTCATATGCATAACGTTATAAGTACGGGCACAGAACGTTTCGTTGTGTTAAAGATAACTTATACCAACGAATGCTTAGCCTGTTGTCGGCGTTCACAACCTATGCCCAACGACAGTTTACTTCGGCATAGCGCGCTGCACGTATCGCCGACGAACTCATGGCGTTCTCTGTTAAAACCTGCCGCATGCCGATTTAAATCAAAACCGCCTGAAAATTGGAAGTGTCAACATCGCAGTCACACCTGACGATTTAGCCAGCGTATGCCAACCTATGAAAATGTGTCTTAAACGCTGGCACACGTCGAATACGGTATGGGTAAGTTGTGTATACGTTAGGAGCACGCTGAAAAACAATGAAGTACGCTGTCATATTCCGTGGTACGTCTAGTACGTCGTGACATTTCAAGCTGCTGAAAATTTTACGACGTACTCGACGTATGGCTCACAAGTTCTGCATACGCTGGCATAAGTTATCGGCACGCTCCGCGATCGTTGACACACGTCGGACACACGTTACTTGTAATGAACTCATAAGTCGAAACACGTCGAGGTAATGTTTAGCGTAC
>CM068964.1:65968404-65980493 GCA_035128595.1 Eptatretus atami
ATTTTTAACCTCTGAGTAACGTGCTTTGAACCTATGAGTAGTGTGCTTTGAACCTATGTGATGCGTGCTTTGAACCGATGTGTAACGTATCTCAAACGCACATTGGCGTATGTAGACGAATTTGATTGACGTCTTCCGGACGCCCACAGAACTTACTGAACGTGTTTCTAACTTACAGCTACCGTATAATGGCGTATTGGCAGCGTTTAGGGGAATTGGTATATAAAATGGGCTTCACAAGAGGAACCCGTCAGTGTTCCAGACTCCATGTTGAGTAGATGTCAATGTCAGTAGCAGTCGAAGTAGCAGTAGCAGTATAGTAGTTCGAGAGAATTTAGTGATGTTGATGTTGTAGTAGTAGTAGTCTTAGTTCGAGGAATTTAGTGATGTCGATGTTAGTAGTAGTAGTAGTAGTAGTAGTAGTAGTAGTACTTTCAAGTAACGTGTTGCAAAGTGTGAACAACGTTCGTGTAGCGTGCTTACAAAGCGTTACTCATAGGTTAGAAATAAGTTTCGGGTACGCTAAACATTACCTCGACGTGTTTCGACTTATGAGTAACTTACAAGTAACGTGTTTCGACGTGTGTCAACGATCGCATAACGGGCCTACAACTTATGGCCAGCGTCGCGGAACGTGTGAGTCATACGCCGGCATGTCGTAAAATTTCAAGCATGCAAAAATTTTAGGACAACCCAAAAGTACAACGTTTAAAGCCAGCGTACTACGACGTATGGCAGTGTTTTTCAGCGTGTTCTTAACGTATACAAAACGTACCCATAACGTATTCGACGTGTGCCAGCGTTTTAGACAAATTTTTCATAAATCGGCCTATGCTGGCTAAATCGTCAAGGTGTGACAGCCCCTTTAGATTCCTCATTCCAGAACATCTACGAGATTGCCAAAGTCTGATCAATGGAATATTGTGGATTTGTTTTCCTTCAATGTTACCCATTCCTTAATCCATAACTTTATGTAACTTTTTCTTCTTCACACTCCTCCAGCTTCAATTTACTAAAATTTACCACATATCACACTTACCTCACATTTTCCTTAATACAATTAGGAAAACAACCAAAACTAACGTATTACTACAACAATGATCGTTTTCATTTATTTATTTATTATTATAACAAAAACACCTGATTTGTTGCGGCTGACAAGATGGCCGAGAGGTGCACACACACTCGCCTCGAAGCTATCTTGCCTGGGATTGAATCCTGAACCAGCTGTAAACTATCATTCCGGTGTGTCACAGGTAGGGTGATTAAGCAATGTGTGTGCCGTCCCTCGGATGGACGTAAAGCAGGTGTTAGTTGGTGGACGTTAAAGATCCCATGGTGTCCTTCACAGAGAGTGGGCGAGCTTGCAAGCTATTGCCGGCACCATGGGGGCAACTTAGTCGAATGTCAGGCTGGCAGTTGGGCCAGCTGGTTCATGAAAGACTTCGGCCACGCTTCCCTTGGCCAACACCACAAGTGGGAATAATAGTGGCAGTTAAAGAAAAAGAAGAATAAGAATATCTTATTTGTTGTCATGGTGTTGAACATGTAATTCAAGACATTGATAGATCTGCACACACAAAACAAATACATGAACAGATCTCACTGACCTGAAAACACCTTGGTAGATCTTTCCTTTCTTCGGAACATTTGTTCCAATTTTAAACATATCTGTAGGTTGTTTGACTGTATTTGTGGACACGAATTGCACATCATTAACGTTGAATGTGAGTTCTGCATTTTCCCCTGAATCTTTATCCTCTGCCTGGAAAAAAACAAAACACCCAAGGAAATGTCAACTTATTTCGATAACATTCAATGTCACAACTCAATTTTGTATTTGACTGAATTATATTATCATCCTACAAGATGAGGTGCTACTACTTTATCAGGGTTTTCAGTTGTAACTCAAAACTTTTGCATATTTTCAGGGGCATAATAAGTTTCAAATAAAATATGCCGTTCATTATGGCCAGTTACAGCATGGTGGCAAGAAGGCTTTTTTTTCATGAATGCAATTCAGAAAGTCTCCACACTTATTATAATTTCGTGTGTAGCCTGTGGCTGCTGGTTGCATCATTGCTGGGAGCATGTCTGTACCGCTGATGCAGTGCCCCCTGTTTCCCGTAAGCTGAAACTCATTTTCCAACCTCGGGAGGATGACTGTCTCAGTCAACCCACCTGGTGGTATTTAACGTTACGACAAATACTAAGATCTTAAGCCAGCCACCTTCACCATTCAGCCAACACCAGGCTGAGTCTCCCCACTAATGCTGGTGGACAGGACACCCAGTTTTAACGTTCATCCGAAGGATGATGCACTAAATAATGCAACATATGAGATGTCTAGGCTAAGCTTGATTCCCAAAGCAAGTATAAACTGTCTGATTGGAGCTGTGCAGGTCGAGCGTTGCATTGTTGAGTACACCGTCCTTTGGATGTACGTTAAAGCCGGGTGTCCTGTTTGCTAGCATTATTTAGTAGATGTTACAGATCCCATTGTGTCTTTCACTAGAGTATGGGAGTTATTACCGGCACCCTGACCAAATTTCAAATTCCTGTCCTAACTTACAAGGGTACTGCATCAGTAGCACAGCTGTGATCCCAAGAATTATGCAAACAATCAGCCACGTGATGCACAAAAATGATTGATGTGTGGATAGCTTATTGGCAGAATTACAAAAAAGAAGCCTTATTCACTGACCTGCCTACGATGTGAAAGCAGTTCATATCTTGTGCTTCAGCCTCATAACTGGAGATTCCAATAATTTTGAGAGCTTTGGCTTACACAGAATCCAGGAGAAAGAGATGTGATGCTGGGGTGACAGCCATGGTAGAGAGCATAACAAAGGCCTTGTGGAATGTGGGCATCTCTGATCTCCAAAGGAAAGACTTTTATTGATGGAGGATGCCCAGTCTGTGGCTGGCTTTCGAGGCTGGCATTGCTATGTGTCGGCCTAGAAAAGTTCATGGCAAATGGTGAGGCTTCGAAGGTCAAGAGACCACACCTGCTCCAGTCAATGGCCAAGGAAATAGGAGGGTTTGTTTGAAAATTCTTCTGGAGCCACAGGGTGACAATGTGAGATTTTCCAGAATTGAAGGACATGTTCTATTGATCCAACCAGCATCTAATCATTCCTAGATCCAGAGAGAGAAAGAGAGAAAGAGAGAAAGCAGCTGCTATCTACCTAGAAGAGGGATGGGGGTACTGTACACCAGTGTCTGCAAAAAGGAAGAGGTTTTCCAGAGTGTCAGATAGGTCAATTATATCGATGAGAACTAGACTGGGCCCAAAGCATTGCCTTGGGAAACTCTAGTCTCCACTGGGAGAGGGGAAGAGAGGTTTCCATGATGGCAACATGTTGACGTATCAAATGCTCAGGGTTTGAGAGGGTCTGTATCGAATGAATGAGATATGTCCAGGGAGACGGTCCTAGCCTCTTGTTTGAGATTGCTGATCTCCAACTACTCCTGAGAGAGAAGCAGAAACATGTCTGTAGTTGAGTGACTGGGACAGAATCCAAACTGATTGTCAGATATCAGGTTGTTTGAAACCAGGAAAGACTTGACATCAGCAGCAATGATGGATTGCATGACTGTTTGGAATGGGAAGGATTCCCAATGGCCTTTTATTTGTCAGGTCTATTTTTGCACCCAACCTATGGACCAGTGTGATGTTTTCGGACTTCCATGCAAAGGAGAGGTATCCAGAGGATAGACTGAATAGAGGAGAAACAATAACAACAAAACAGTATTTGAGAAAATAGGCACTGGTGCCATTTGAGCCCATCGATGAAGCAGGGTTAAGGCTGGACAGAACTTCTCCAATCAGCTTTAAACGATGGAAAGGGATGGGGGGGGGGGGAATTGCCTTGATAAAAGCCAGGGAATCCCTTTGTGAAACCAAATAGCAAAATTGGAACTTGACTTTCAAACCTTCTGGTTTATCTACGAGTACTAGTACTTCAATTCTATCAGCTTCATGAGAAATTCTTCAACAGTTAAGTATATCTGACCAGATATATATAATCTGACTGTTGTCATTGGTTTTCTGTACTGTTAATCAGATTATGAAGCAGTTCCTAATTACCTCCACCACCAATGGTGGACAAACGTTATGTTTTACACCACTGTCTGTTTATTTGTCTGTGAATGGGATATCTCAAAAAGTTGTGAATGGATTCAGACGAAATTTGGTGGAGAGGTTGGGTGTGTAAAAAGGGCAAAATTATTAGATTTTGGTGAAAATCAGGATCCAGATCCCGATACTAGAATTTCAAAAGTGAGTCTTCACCATTGAAGATAGCACGGGCCAAAAACAATATATAGCATGATATCTCAAAAAGCTATGGACAACTTATGACAAAAATAGGTGGATGAGTTGGTTATTTGACAATAGCAAGCCGATTAGATTTTGGTTTAGGTCCGGATCCAGTTCCGGTCTATCAGTGGGATAGAAAACGTAAAGGGTTCAGCTTGGCGGAGGTATGCGCCTGACTGAGTGCCGTTCTAGTTTATTCTTGAACTACTTGCTTGGTCCTGTTGTAGATGATTACCCCACACACACGAAGCGAAAAGCAGGGTTAAGCAATTGGTTCACTTCTGTCTGTCTGTCTACAAACCGTTTATAATTGAGGAACAACTTGATTTCCATTGAACGTTAATTTTGAACATTAATTGGAACACGAATCGGAAAGCGAACCTGTAATTTAGCAGTACATTGGCTCTGAATTTGGCATGATCATACATGCACAGAGAGAAAGGAGTAAGATAATTTTTTTTTATTCTGTCTGCCTGTCTGGCAGTCAAACAAAATTGAAAATCATTCCAAAAAGAAAACTTGCTGTTTTTAAGTACGTCATAAAGGACACAAACAACAGGCACGAAGGTCTAATTTAATGTGTTAAATAAGGTGGTGTAAAAGACGCTGCAGTAACGGCGGTAAAAATCCTTTTTTCTACAACCTTTAAAATCTTTATTTTATTTCAATTGAATTATATACTTGAACACTGGAGAACACAAAACGCCTTTTGGCACTTTCAAAATCCTTCCATTTAATAGTACTTGGACTAAATAGTATGGCAATTTACATCGCCATGACCAATCAAATTTGCCGCTCGTAGACTCCACCCATGCTCTTGGTTCTCAAGACTGCATGGGGTAACGTGTTCTATGAACTCTATTTTTAGTTTGTTTTTGCCTTGTCTTCAGCTTGATCAAAAGCTTTACATGTTACTTCTTTCCTATGGTTGTTCTCTTGATATTGATCCTTTGTCATCCTTCTCCATTTTTCAACTCAGAACTTCTCAAAAAACGAAAAACAGAACCGTCCCATCCCTTAAATGAAAACATAAACCTACTCAACTCATTTTATTATCATTCTTCAACCTTCCTGATTTATTCGCTCAGTCATTATTCTCCCCTTTTATGACTCAATAACCTTTCTTTCTTTTGCATACTTGCAAATCTTCTTTCTCAATTAATAATTTCCCCCAATCCAAAACCATGATCTTTTCCACCCTCATTCACCTTGTTAAGACACCCAAAACATTACTGCCGAGTAACCAAAACATAACACAGTTCAAATATATTGTTGGCTCCTTGTCACTAGAGTATGCGACAGAAGTGAGAGATACCTTATGACAACCTCTAACAAATGCCCCATACACAAATTTGAAGACTGTGCTCATAAAGCACATGACCCCTCTCTGAGCACCGCCACTTTCAACAACTCCTTAGAACCGAGGATCTCGGAGATCAAAGACCCACACCACCACTGTGTCTTATGCAGCAGCTTCTCAGTGTCCACCACACCAACTTCGACCAGTCGCTTCGTGAATTGTTTTTGCAACATTTACCACCACACGTCTGCTTGATCCTTGCAGCTAACGTAGAGCTGGCACTACCCACCACTGAAGATCTGGCTGGACACTGTTACCATGGCTGTAACACCTTAACCAAGGCACGTCACACAACTATAATCGAAAACTCACAACTACAATCGCACAACTACAATCTCATCGCTATTTATATATTTATATTTTTAAATAGGAGACACCGCTATTTACTGACTTGTGTTGACCGCTTCACCCATTGGCTGGAGGCTAAACTGATAGCTGATATCACCGCACCTACCATCGCCAGGGCCTTTGTCCACACCCGGATCACACATTTTGGCATTCCATCAACCATCACTATGGATCGTGATATGATAGCCAGTTCAAATCAGATCTATTTTGCGAGCTGACTCAACTCCTGGGTACCAACCGTGTGTGAACGACCGCTTACCATCTAGCAGCTAACGGTATGGTGGGGTGTTTCCACCGCCAACTCAAGTCTTCCCTGAAAGCACACAGCTCCATGGACTTAACTGATATCATACCTCTATCGGCCTGGCTGGTATGTGAGCTGCTCTGAAATACGACCTTGGATGCTCCACTGCAGAGCTAGTGTACATTGCACCGCTTCGTCTCTCAGGATAATTCTTCTCAGCGTCTGATGACACCTTGCTCAACGCAACCAACTATGCCAGCCAACTTTGTTCGGCCATGTAGGGCCTCCAGGTGACACAGACACATATACCCTGGTCACACCTGGTTTTTATTCCCCAGGAATTTTCTATGTGCACCCACATATTTGTTTGGTATGACACTGTCCAGAAACCTTTGAAGCTTATGAAATACTTTCCAAAGTTCGACAATGCTCCGAAAAGTCGTTCATCTCTATATTGTTTGTAGAATTCGCGCGCCGGCGTGCGAACGACCGCGTCAACCAATAGCGGTCGCTTCGCCCACCGAACGGACAATCCAGTCATGACTTTCTGGAACAACGCGCAGAAACCAGTCACGGGTGGGTTTTTAATCCCACCACGGCCCAGTCCGTATTCTACCGCGCGAAATAGGGTCAATCGCTGAATATTGATATACCTAAGTACCCGGCGGGTAACCTACTGAGGGACCGTACCTCGGCGAAGGCCTGCTTGGACACGAACCGCTTAAGCGGTCCCTTCCGTTCTGGGATAACCGAGCGGGTATTATCGCCAGACCTCGCCGGACCCGATTCTATTGATCGGCTATTTAAAAACCAACTATATTCCCGAGTGCAAGATGGGCAGTTCAATGAGGGAATGGACACAACGAACAGGTTTACATTCACACAAGGACATTTATTATAATGAAGCACGTATGCAATTAAACAAGGCAAAACACGTATGCAATTATACAAGCAACAAAAGCACGACAAAAGAACTACAACCGCCTACTTATTATGTACAGTCACTTGCACTTAACAGCAGTTCCTACTTATTAGACGGGCTCACGGACACACGTACGCACACACACACCCAAGAAATGGTGGCAGAAGCCTTTAATAACGAGCTCCAGCTCGGAGACAGGTGAGCTGAAACTCAGAACCTATCTCGAACCTCTCCACTCTGTGTGGTCTTCAAGTTGTTCGGCCCGGGGCTCCAGCGAGAGCGAGCTGGATCCAATCGCCGAGCCGCGATCCTTCCCGAGCTCCCGCGAATCCTCCCGTGCCTCTCAACACGTGCTGGTGGGATGAGGTGCCGATCCTTCCCTTCGATGCGTCGCTGCGCCCGAGGAACCACCTCCCGCGCTTCTCAACACGTGCTGGTGAGACGAGGTGCCGATCCTTCCCGCGATGCGTCGCTTCCCCGAGGAACCACCTCCAAGAAGAGGTCGATGAGTCGCACCAAGCCGGAACCAAAATGGAGAACAAAGAGCTCCACGAACCAAGAAGAAGAAGAAGCCACCACTCGCAGCTCGAGCCGAGCGACCGGCTCAACTTCCTTCCAAGCAAAGCAGCTCAAAGCAAAAAGCTCTTCCGAGCCAAACAGAAGCCGAAGCTCACTAACCACCAAAGCAAAAAGCCTCCAAAAGCTCCTCCGAGCCCGAGGCTCAGCCGAAGCTCACTGAGCCAGCCGAAGCAAAAAGGTTCCGAAGGCCTCAACCCTAACCCAAGCCAAACAGGCCCCGAAGGTCTGCTGAACGACTACTCTCTGCCGAAGCAAAAAGCTTACTAACCAAGAAAGAACAAAGAAAGGATCTCGTCCTTATCCTTCTCCCGCCCTTCCCCCGATCCCGGCGTGACTCATGCCCTCGTGCTCCATCCCCCACTCAGCCACGAGTGGGAGGGAGTTGTTGACATCATGAGTCACGGGACGGCAGGGTGGTTCATTCTCTTCGCAGAAGAGGGGGAGGGATGTCTCCATTGTTCGTTCCTTAACTATTGAATCGATCCGCAGCGCATCTAATCGATTTCTGAACATTTAAACAATGAAAGGTGAGCTATCTAGGGAACAAGCACTTATCGACATAGCTGACTAAAGGAACCTGTATGTTGTGTGCAATCGAATTCCCAAATTCGTAACAATATTAACGGTGGTCATGATACAGTGTCCACAGAACGCTTGAAGCCAAATTTTATTGATGCAGTACGAGAACTGACCCTCCCACTGACTTATGGATAGACACTGCAACAATTCCCTTTCCACCGTATACGACTCACTCTGGCTGTCATGTACACTTCCCTGCACGATGTTTATCAAGTACACTTTACTGGGACTTTTATTTTTATATCGACAGTCTACATCTCTTCTTCTACACCATATTGTACCTTCCCTTCTATTAACGCCTGGTGTTGGCTTAATGGTTAGGTCAAATTCCGCTTTGCTGTTGAATTAACACCAGGTAGGGTTGACTCAATCTGTCATCCTTCTGAGGTCAGCAAAATAAATACAAAATGAGTCTCTCTCTGACAGGTTGAGTCAACCCAACCTGGGATTAATTCAATGAGAAAAACTATATGATCGACATTTACATCGAGAATTTGCGTCGTCCCCTACCACCCCAAGACCACTGGCAAAGATAAAACACCCCTATACATTAATTGGGGTTATACCGATTCTATGCAGCAAGTCTGGTTGTAATTGGGCCAGAACTGTAGGAGGAGTAGCATTCCTTTCCCTCATTCCTCCCCACACCCATTGTTTGTTGAAGTCTCCCTCTATTTTTTCCTTCAACTCTGCTGTTGGTGTTTCTCGCCCCTCTCTCTCAACTGTTCCTTTTGTTCTGTTGCATCCTGATCCGTTCGGTGTTCTAGCTCTTCCTCTGTATGCAAAAAATACTACTTAAAACCTATTTTAATAGACACTTTCAAATGTTCAATCTCCATTTACTGTCGTTCTCAAACACATTACTCTCAAGCAACCTCTTCTTTCTTCAACTTCTGTTTCCTTCCTAGTTTACAGTTCCCCAGGTTCCATATTGCAACCATACAGGAATACTTTCCTTCGTGCTTTCAACTACCTTTCAGTCCAAACTGGTCACAATGTCTGTCTTTATTATGATGAACTTAGAATCCAGAAAATAAATGCTGTTTGAAGTAAGTGTGTTCTCTGAACCATTAATCTTTCATGTCTACAATCTGCCTGTGGTCTGCAAGTCAGCTCTGCCCGAGGTTACCTGCTGTCGACTTGGAAGTCAGCTAACACCAGAAGTCCTGCATTATAGAATGAATAGTCCCAAGTGGGACAGACACTCGTCTCCTGGTGGAGGGTGTTTGTAGTTGGGGTGCATTAGATGATAAAATTGATTTTCAGCTTGATGTGATGGAAGATTAGGGGCCTGTGGGGATGAAAGGCCTGAATACACAATTGTATTCATAAGATGAGCAAGTCTAAGTAGGATGAAAAACTATGTAGCATGAGCGGGTCTTGAATTGATGAAAAAGGTTCCATTAGTTTTTGTTCAGTGAAAGGACCCTTAAACCCTTTTAGACCCAAAAAGGGTGTGAAGGGTCTAAAGTGGTTGAAAGTGTGTAAGCGTCTAGAAGGTATAAGGGTCTAAAAGGGGTCTAAAGTGTTGAAAGGGTCTTAAAGGGACGAAGGGTCATTAAACAACTAAAAAGGTCTTAAAATAACTAAATAGGTCTAATGGGGTCTAAAGGGTCTACAGGTCTAAGGGGCCTCAATGGTATAGGGGTTTAAAGGGTCATAATGGGTCTAAAGGGTCTATGGGATCTAAGAGGTCTAAGGGGTACATTCCAATAGTAGTTTTGGTCTTAAGGGTTTCAAAGATATATAGGGTCTATGGGGTCTAAAGGGTGTAATGGTCAAAAGGGGCCAAAAGTGTTGACAGGGTCTAAAAAGGTCTAAAGAGTTTAAAGGTCAAAAGGATCTACAGGTGTAAGGGGTCTTTGGGGGTTTAAAGGGTAATAAGGGGTATAAAAGTCTGTGGGGTCTAAGGGGTCAAAAGGGTATGTTACAAGGGTAGTTAAGGTCTCGAGGGTCAAAAAGGGTCGAAAGGGTTCTAAATTAAGTGAATGTATAAAGTCGTATGAAGGGTCCAAAGGGTCTTAAAAAGTCTAAAAAGGATCTTAAAGGTCTAAGGTTTTAAAAGGTATATGGGGTCTAAAGGGTATGTTCCAATAGTATCTCGGGTTTGGCTAAAAGGTGTAAGGTTCTAAAGTGTTGAAAGGGCCTTAAAAGTTCTAAAGGGGTCTAAAAAGTCCAAATGTCAAAAGGGTCTGCAAAATGGTCTATAGGAGTTTAAAGGGTCATAAGGCATCGAAAGGTCTTTGGGATATAAGGGTCTCTGGGATCCAAATGTCTAAAGGGTAGGTTCCAAAAGTAGTTAGGATCTAACAGGTCTCAAAGGTCGAAGGGGTCTATAGGGTCTTAAAAGGTCTAAAAAGAGTCTTAAGAGGTCTAAGGGGTTTAAAGGGTCAAGGGGTCTAAGCAGTCTCATGGGTCTAAAATGTTGAATGGGTCTAAAGGGGTCTTATAGTCTGAAGGGTCTATGCCTATGGGGTCTAAAGGTCCAAAGGGTACATTCCAATAGTAGTTGAGGTCTAAAGCATCTGCAGGATCTCAAGGGTTCTACAGGTCTTAATGTGGTCTAAAGGGGCCTGCAGGGTCTTAAAGGGACTAACAAGGACAAAAAAGGATGACAAAGGGAATGTAATGACTGTCCTCTGCCACCCCCACCACCACCCAAACTCTGTCCTCCCCTCCCCCTTCCCTTCCCGTTCTTCAAAGCAATAGGGCATTAATGACATTAAGAGGTTAAAGTTTAATTAAGAGCTTAAATTAAATTATGATTAAGATCAAATTAAATTAGGAGGTTAAATTAAGAGGTCTAAATTAAACAATGATGAAATATCGTTTTTATTGAATTCACAATCTCATAAGAATCCATCATCACAGTTGACATCAAGTATTTCCTTTTCATCAATGGCTTGAAGTGAGACCACTAGTTTGGTTTCCATCCTGTTCACTTCACTTGGACACACTGCGACTCTCCCAACTATAGATCTGGGCCCTAAATCTCAGCCAAGAGATCTGATATATCAAGCATTTGATCTATCCTGGTCACTTCACCTGGACACACTGCGACTCTCCAAACTTTGGATAGGGGGCCCTAAATCTCAGCCAAAAGATCAGAGGAATCAAGCATTTGATGGTCATGGGAGGGAATAAACAAGAATGGTCATGGTAGGAAATATACACAAAGCAATCAACTACTGTATCTGGACTTATATAAAGCATTTGACAAAGTGAAGCACGCAGCATTGCTTTCCAATATTTCAGTTTATGACATGCTTTGAATTTAGACCAAAAAGCTCTATATTTGTCTTGTCTGACCACAAAACGTTTCTCCACATGTCTGCAACATCATTCAGATGCTTTTTCGCAAACTGATATGAGCTTTTAGGCATGCATTTTTCAGTAATGGCTTCTTTTTTGCCACCTATCCATAGAGGCCAGCTTTGTGAAGGGAATGGGATATTGTTGATTGATGAACACTGACCCCCATCTCAGACACAGAGCCTTGCAGATCTTTCAACATCATTGTTGAATTTACAGTGACATCCTGAACCAGTTTCCTGCTTGCCCGGCTGCTGAGTTTGGATGGGTGACCTGATCACGGTGGAGTCTGGGTGGTATGATACGTCTTCCACTTCTTAATGATGGATTTCACCGTGACTCAAAGGGTTAATGAGTAACTTTGAAATCTTCTTGTAACCCTCTCCTGAATGGTGCTTCTCCATCACTTTATGTCTGACTTCTT
>CM068964.1:65981881-66000539 GCA_035128595.1 Eptatretus atami
ATTATATTTTTAATTTTGAACATGATAAACAAAATGTTGAGTACTTGGTAAATAAGCACTGAACATTTTGTTTAATAAGTACAGTGGTGAATTATCTGTTTTATTACTGGATAAGTTTTTCATTTTTCTTGAATTATATAGTTTATTATCACATTCAAAATTGATCATTCTTTGCAATAGTATAGATTTTATTATCCATGCTGATTTTATATTTATGTATTATTATTTCAATTTTTTGGAAACCAAGCATTCTTAGTTCTTGTCTGGTGGTTGTTCAATAAAACAGAAATGTTTATTTTTACAGTACTGCATTATTGTTATTATTGCTATTATTATAATTATTATAATTATTATCCTCAAAGTTCTTTCAGATCTCCTTCCCTCTTTATTGTCTCTTCCCCTCCTCCCCCAAATTATTACCATTCCATTCAGTAATCTATCTCTATCTCTATCTCTATCTCTATCTCTATCTTCTATCTCTATCTCTATCTCTATCTCTATCTCTATCTCTATCTCTATCTCTAATTCTCTTCTCTCTCTCTCTCTCTCTCTCTCTCTCTCTCTCTCTCTCTCTCTCTCTCTCTCTCTCTTTTTTCATCATCTCTGGAATCGCCTCCCAAATTACAACTAATCAATGTCTTTCCTCCAAAATTCCATAACTTTCACCACCAACCACCATTTAATGTTGATAATTATACCTTTTTATCCTCTCTTATTCTGCATCCTCTTATTCCTGCAGCTTCCTTGACTTATACTGATATATGGTTTATCTGTCTTCGAAGTTGTCAGTACATTTACCTTCCACCTCACATCACCCAATTCCTCTGTGGTTCTTGCCAATTTAAAACAAAACACACACACACATAATCTCACTTTATGTTCAGCTGGAGTTTCACTCTTAATAACTAAAAGTGTTTATGCTCATTTGCCACTTACCTTGTAAATAGCCACCTGATAATCTTCCTTTGCTAATTCAGTAATAACAATTTCTGCAGCAATAAAAGTGGAATATTTATTCATTAGTGTTTAACTGTACCTTAAACAATTGAAAAAAAAAAACAATTAAATAATTAAATATGTACATATACACATACATTATATTCATCATCATCATCATCATCATCATCATCATCATCATCATCATCATCATCAATGGACTACACTCTATCCAGAATGTTGATGCTACTGAAGCAGTTTGTGGACAAGGATTATGCCTGGTAGTTGCCGTTGCCTTCTCAGTAATCAGGACAGGAATTTGTAATTTGGCCAGGGTACCGGCGATAACTCACCTCCTCTAAGAAAGACACCATGGAATCTTTAGTGTCCACCAACTAATGCTAGCATTTGGGACATCCAGTTTAAACTGAATAATAGGATGTTGACATAATGTCAATATCCCAAAATATGCTGATGACACAGTGATTGTTGGGTATCTTAAGGACAGTGAAACAGACTATAGAGAGAGTATCCAAACTTTTGTTTCATGGGACAATGAAATTTAACTTGCAACTAAATGCAAGTAAAACAAAGGAACTTTTTTTAATCAAGAATACAGCTACCGGTATTCCTGTTACCATTGCTCATCGTGAAATTGACATTGTCCAATCACACAAGTATCTTGGTACTGTCATAGATAACAAACTCACATGGGCAGGGCACTGTAAGGCAATTGGGTCAAAGCATCAACCATGAATGTACTTCTTAAGGAAGCTTGGATCATTTAATGTTTACAGGACTTTTATAATGTTGTTTTATACCTCGATCATTTAAAGTGTCATCCTCTATGGATGTATTGTGTGATTTAAATGTCTTAGGAAATAAGACATCGACAAACTGCAAGGGATAGCTTATCAAGCAGGTAAAATACTGGGAAAATTTTTGATTTAACAGATAAATATCTCAGTTGCATTGTAACTAAGGTTAATGCCATAATACAAGATGAGGACCATCCACTGAACAATCACCATCAATGGATGAAGTCAGGGAAAAGATTGAGAAACTTCCGATATAGAACAACTCATTATTTAAATTATTTTGTTCCACATTCTGTCAGAGTAGTTTAATGAACCATGATAATCAATGGTTTTGCATGGCTTGGGAGTGAGGGGGAGGGGGGCTAGTGGTTGGCTGAGGTTGCATGGTAGAGGTTCTGTGTTTTTATGTTTAGTTTTATTAAGTTTCCCTTTTGGTGTTTAATGTTTTGTGTGTAATGTACACCCTTTTTATTGAAGTGTTTTCATGTATGGTCTGTGTTTGTGAACTTGTATTTCATGTATTTGTTTGGCGTTTTTGTTTGTGATATGTTTATTGTTTGAAATGTCATTTGTGCTGTACTGTTTTTATTTATTTATTGATATCATACTATTTAAAGTATTTTTAAGCACAATTTTATTTGGTTAAACTTAGTAATTATATGGAGCTTTTTATCTTTTTTTTGACCTTTAAGTTTTCCATTTTTGTTTTTAAAGTGAACAGTAAATTGAAATTGAATCTAACTGAATTAAATGTCCATCTGAGTGACTGTGCACCAATTGATGCATCACCCTGCCTGTGAAACATCAGAGTGACAGTTTATAGCTCACTTCAGTTATGTCAAGGAAAGTCCTTGGGTTATAGATGCAATGTTTCCTGAGAGTAGATCTGCACTATTCTTTTTGTTACAAAATTGGTAAATTAGATACTTGGTGCAATTCTGGATTGGTTGTGCTTTTTTTCTTTACTTCATTAAATCATGGATCCCAAAATAAAGCATTCGTAGAAAAATGTATTTGTTTAATACAAGTACTCAGCCCACAAGGCATTTCACTATTGTTCAATGGAGTGCTGCTCTCCATTTTGAGTTGGCAACCCACTTCACATGTGTCTATCTTAAATTCTACACAATCTAAAGCTCTCAACATTATTGGCATTTCCTGAAATTATTGGCCTCTCTTCTTGTTCTTGCCTTTCCTCCAATTTTGCTCTCTCTGCTCTCATAGCATTCAAGTTCTCCCCAGCTTCTCCAAAATGCACATATTCTTCTCGTAACTCCTGATAAAATTCACAAAATCTAACCTTACCGCCCACCTCCGCTTTTGTTTGTTTGTTACGTTTCTCATTTTGGAACCAAGCTGCATAATTTTGATTGTTCAATCCCATTCTTCCTTACAGGCCTTTAAATGGGTGATACACTCCCATCACAGGTCATCTCCATTCCTACCCGCAATCTTTTCTACCTCAATTCACCCTACCTAACACAGCCATCTTACATTACATGCATACATGCAGACTTCCTTTTGTCTCTCTTTCTCCACTTCCTTGCTTGTTCCATCTATCTACAGCTACACTGTCCCACTGTCAGTATTTTGCCTTCTTGCCCTTTGCTCCTTGTTCTACCCAGACCCTAGACTTTGTATACAAAAAGAGTTCACAAATTATTTTCAAAGCAATGTCAAGTGTCCAACTTACACTGGTGTCAAAATTACACTTATAACTTAGTGTTAAAATAACTTATGACTATATTGTTTTTGTCCTCATACATTGTAAGGTGTCAAGCTTTATATATTTTGACAAAGATACTAATTATAATCGTCTGAATATATTTATTACATGTTGGTAATTATAATAATAATAATCATTATTATTATTATTATTATCTAAATTTGCAAACGTTTGAAACTGTCAAGGTTATAACTAATGCCATTGTTTGTTGAATTCCTCAGTCCTAATTTATATTTCCTTGAACAGTACTTACCACTTTGTGAGGGATTTTTGAAACTGGGTGAATTGTCATTCTGATCCACAATGTTCACAGTTACATCCACATCTGTCAGTATACATGATGGAAACAAAACAACATTAATGTTGAAACATAATGTATGAAATGACTTCCTTTAAATTTTGAACTTTCCTACAAATTCATTGCTGCCTTAATAGTTCATATATTATGAAAGTACATATGACACAATTTTAG
Organism: Eptatretus atami; assembly: GCA_035128595.1. NCBI lineage: Eukaryota > Metazoa > Chordata > Myxini > Myxiniformes > Myxinidae > Eptatretus > Eptatretus atami. The sequence continues at coordinate 65,985,834 of CM068964.1, forward strand.
CTTTCAAAATAAACAAATATCTCATATATCAAAGCTGGTTTTTGGTGTACAATTTTTCATGATCCAAAAGCCATTGTTTGCATGAGGGTTACTAAATTCCACCACAGCATGTTAAATGCATAATGTCCACTGGACCTTTGTTTCAGGGTGAACTGCGATAAGAGTAAAACAAAAAAAAGTTTAAGATAGAGAGTACACTGGAGCAAAGGCAAAAGTTGCATAATTTTGATTCTCTTATACATTATAAATATGCCTCGTAAGCATAAGGAAAATGTTCTTCATAAATGCAGTAACACTCCTGATTTGCTCGTCTTACTTTTGTTGCAGAACATAATTAAATTAACAATTGTGACAAGCGACTGTTGCTAGTGCCTCAGTTGATGTTACTCCATCACCGGCTTCATTTATTTTTCTATTTTGCCAGGCACTTGTTGAATCAGTTGAATGCAACACCTTGCCAGAGAATTGTCATGCCTTTTGTTGAGATAAACAATTGAAGGGGGGTGGGGGTCGGGGGGATAAAGTTTGGCGTTTGTTTGGTGTGGATACTGACACAAAAATAAATGGATTGATGCAACAAAGCAGCAAAAATGCAATCACAACTACACGTTTTTGATCACCATGAAAAGAGCCATTGAAAGATGATGTTTTGATTAAACCAAAAGAGACAGGCAAATAAATGAATGGATCAGGCAGTAAAAAAAAATAATCACCGACACTGGTCAAGAAAAGAAACTGAAAGAGAACTGAGTCTGACACGTCGCAAGAAGAACGGACAACATGTGCACAACAATAATTACAAACTGGCACCATAGAGAAGGCTATGAAAGAAGCAGAGATAAAACTGAAATATACTGCAGTACAATGGCCTCCGATTGCATTGAGTGGAGCAGAGCCGACCATGTTGAGGGATGCCTTCATCCTGCAGTTGACGAAATAGGCTTGTCAAGTCAAGTCAAGTCACGAGACTAATTTTGTTTCTACAATCACTGAGCTTTTCATGTGGTTTGGATTAGTTATCTAGTTTTAATGTGATAAATTGCCCAGTCAAATGTGAAATGTTCCCAATGATCAAGGGCAATTCCTTGAACCTCCAACTCAATGACTTGTATTCTGGAACACATTCTGGTGAATCATGTACATGTCAAGCATAATTATCATTGCAATGTCAAGTTACACTGATCACACAAACCTGTTCCCACTCGTGATGAATATAATCTAAATTATAAACAGAAAATTGTGCAAACACTATAAATTAATATAACTTAAATTTTTGGAGCAATAAAATGCTATTTGATATTACAAAGCAAGGTTTTGTGAAGGTTAAGGTTTTAAAAATAGTTTCATGAGAGTACACTTGTGTTAAACAAGAATACAAATCTTCATTGAGAAGACAACCCACAACTGCACCTTAAAATGGGATTTGTAGATTTTACTTTTCAATAACTAAATAAACAAAGAATAAAACAAACAACCACATAAATAAAGGCTGTAAAAAGGTAGAAGTTATATAAATAAATAATAATTCAAGGTGGAATGTTGACAGCGGTGATGGTAAAGTGTTAATAAATAAATAAATCATGCAAACTTTGTGTTGGTAGTGGAGATGGTAAAGTGTATATAAATAAATAACTCAAGGTAGTAAGGTACTTGGTAGTGTATCCAACTATTATTTGCAATTGGTCACTGGCTTTGACACCAATACCAAATTTTATTACGGACACTAGGCTTCAAAAACTACATATATCAAACAGTTTCGAATGGAGCATCACCATTAGAGTATTTAAATTGCAGCAGATGTGGCAATAAATGCAAATCATTGCTTCCAGCTTGTCAGCTTGATGCCAGAAGACGCCATTTGCATTTCTGCCGCCTCCATCCCTATCCTGTTTAGAATCCCATGCAGGCAAAGGGCAACTTGCTAGTACAAATAAATATACAATTTGAGGTGGTATGGTTAAGTGTATATAAATACATAAATGATTCAAGGTTGTGTGTTAGTGGTAGATACTAGATATGGTAAAATCCATACATCTATCCATCCATTGGGACCATACTCTGTGCAGAGCATTGGTGCTGCCTAAGCAGTCTCTTTGGCTATTGGGCACAATCCTGGACAGGTCACCACTCTGACACAGGATACCAGCAAGCTGGCACTCATTTTGCCAACCTCAGAAGGATGACAGGCAGAGTCAACCCCACTTGATATTAATTGAACAGCCCAGTGGGATTTGAACTCAGGATCCATGAATCCCAAGCCCACCACCCTCACCATTAAGCCGACCCCTGGCATGATGGTAAAATGCATACAAATAAATTAATTAATAATTTAAGGTGGGATGTAATGTATTGTTGTTGAAATGGCTTTTAAGGGTTAAGATTACATAGCTTAGCAATAGTTATTTCCTTAGTGCATATTTCGTGTAAACGTGAGGTCATTTAATCGTCATATAGGATTATGCATCAATATTTGTCTGTCAGATTCACTCCCGAATGTTTGTGTCAAAAACTACCTTTCCCTTAAATCTATTATTATCAATGTTCTTTCCTGTGTAAATACTGTATCTTCTAAATATGCTTTGATGGGGAATTCGGCCTAACAATGCAGTGGAAGCAAGAGTTTTGGCACCAAGACACAGGGGAAGGTGAGCAACAAACATTTTCCCCAAAAATTTGAGGATGACTCAAGAGGCTCAGGGAAGGAGCTCCCCTTGATTTACGGCCAAACAACCATTCAACGCTGTCGGGGCCTAACAATCCTCCACCTCCAGGGTCTGGCCTGCTCACACAAAACCCGGAAAGGCAGGGCTTATGCCTGCTCAGCTCGCTTCTGACGTCACGCCCATCAATCATCAGCCTTGGGGGCATGACTTCGCCCGCCATCACCCTTGGAGGCGGGGATTCTGCCCGATTGGCACATTTGCTTGTTTGTTATCGTGGTTTTGGTCATAAAAAAAAAAACAAAGGGAAAAGTCACAGGGGGGCAATTACATACTGAAGAAGCTTATTCTTAAACCCTAGCTAATTAACACCGCACCACCCACCGTGTGGTGACATGTAACACTAAGCTCACAGTTTCCCGACTTAATTACATTGACATGCCTCCTACATGTCCATGGAACAAACTACTCTATTCAATGCTAAATTCCCTATTAAATTCATCCATATACCCCCACAACCAGAACAATATCATACCTACTTTTCAATCAATAATATGGGTGCAATATTAATACAGAGAATAAAATAATAATGTATCAGGTCTTAACTGATTTGTGACAAAGTAGTGAACGAGCTGATTAAGTTAAGGATATATAAAAATCCCACCGGAGGAATTGACTCCTACAACAGTATTTTCATCAGTTAGGCGGATGACGAGACTGAGTTGCTTGCAGGTTTCGTAGTCTATATCTCTCTGCAGGATTAACAATCCAATTGTTTTGTTGATCCCTATCCAATTATGCACATCCACCCTGGGAAAAAAGTAAAATGAAGGGTTAGTATTGGTGTCAGTTTAATGAAGAACTGATTACAGTCCATGAACCACAATAAACAAATGCAATCTGGATTACAATGGAGCTTTTCTTCATGACTTCCAATGCTTTAATGAGAATAATGGCTGTTTTGACAAACAAGCTGATTACACGTTATGCTTGTGGATGAAATTGACAAGCAGTATATGTGTCATGAAGGAATAAAAACACAAGTGAAAAAACGAGATGTGTGTAGGTGTGTAGATGTAAGTGTGTCATCAAGAAACAGACTCACGTTTCATTGTCTTCACACTTTTCTTTGGTAATTTCAAATAACAGATTTGCATTGGTGTCATTGTCGAAACCTATACTATCGGACCCAATAAACGTGTGTGTTCCGCTGTAGTTACTCTCATTCACTTTGTAAGTGTAGGAAGCACATGAGAACTTTGGTGGTTCATCATCCACATCTTCAACATGAACAGTGATTGTTGTCTCGCCTGTATTGGGACTTGCACCCATGTCAATAGCTAGTAAAAACAGTGTGTATGCATGTCTCTTCTCGAAATCCAATTTACTGCCAAGCTATGGGACACAATACAAAGAGACAAACAAACAGAGATAAATGAGAAATGTTTTGTGTTACAATGTAATGTGTGCCATTCTTATGAAGCAGATAAAAGTTGTGCCAAAAACTGCATTTCATGGAAATTTATATTGCTTCCAACTACATATGTCCTTTACATTTTCCTTAATCTACTGGAAGGACCAATTACACAAAACAACACATTCTTATTGTGTCCTCTTTTCTGTAAGCTTGAAAATGCTGAAAATGTTTCATTTATGATTGATTTTTTTGGGGAAAGTTAACAAATCTTGTTGGTGTATTTCACATTGGTTGTCATCATGTCATCATCATCATTTTGATAAGATCAGATCAGGTCAGGTATGGGAGCATGCGCTGGAGCAGCGTGTCGATGCGTCCACTTTCCGCAGATACTCCAGGGGCCTCCATCTGGCCATCCCCCAGGCAGATGCCTGACCCATTCCCATCTCCTTGAGATGCTGATGAACCTGCTGCAACCATCAGGCACGTGGGCGTCCCATTGGCCTCCTCCACTCACGAGGCTTCCTCACTGAGAAAATCTGGTGAGCAGGATCAGCGTCAGGAAAATGAGTCACATGTCCATACAGCTGTATGGACATGGTTGTGTGTTAGTGTGTTAATTAGTTTATGACAGCTTTGATGTCATAAAGCCCATGACATCAAAGCTGATGCTCATGGACTATGCAGGTAACAAATCTAATTTGAGTCTCAATCGGCAACCACTTGTTTGACACAAAGTCCGACCAGCGATAGCCAAGGATTCTCCGTAGAGACCTGGTACCAAAGGAATTGTCTCCATCTCAGATCCCTGGTCAGAGTCCAAGTCTCACATCCATAGAGCAAGACTGGAAGCACCAAGGAGCTGAAGACTTGGACTATCATCCTCCCGCACAGGTACCGGCAGTGCCACACCCCATGACCAAGTGAATCCATGATTCCCCAGACCTGATCCAAATGGTTGTTGACCTCTGGCTCACAGCCAGCAGAGACATGAATGTCACTGCCAAGGTAAGTGAATCTCTCCGTGATCTGAACATCCTCGCCACAAACAGGTACAGACAGGATAGCAGCATCCAAGATATCAGTGAAAGCCTGGATCTTAGTTTTGACCAGCGAAACCCATAATCCCAGTGGCTCTGACTCTCATTCAGAATCCTCGAGGGCCCCAAAAGGATAACTAGAGTCTCTGCAAAGATGACTGCATCATTTGCGAAATAAAGGTCATAGATCTTGACTTTCCAAAATGATGCACCCAGCTTGATCTCTCCGACATCCTCCCCAGAATCCAGTCCATTACAAGTGCTGAAAAGTGTGGGGCCAGAAACACTCCTGACAACTCTAGTAACAACTGGAAATAAGTCAGAGAGGTACCACCACATCTCACAGCACTCTCAGTACCAGAGTATAGTTCAGATGACAGATTGATCAGCTTTGGTGGCACTCGCGAAGACCAATAAACCTCCAGAGGGCATCCTGATTCACAATCAAACCCTTTACAGAGATCAACATCGGCTGCAAGCAGCTCCTGCCGAAACTCTCGTCTGTGTTCGGTGAGGACTCAAAGAGCAAGGATACGGTCAAACATGGAACTCTTTGGTGTGAACCCTAATTGCTCTGGATGCTGGTGCTCAAGCAGATGGTGGCGAACCCTTTCAAGTATTATCCCAGCAAAGACCTTGCGCCGAAATGAGAGCAGTGTCACCCCTCGGTAGGTGTTGCAGTCTTGGTGATCACCCTTCCCTTTCCAGAGGACAACAAGGCCCCTCTTCCAGTCAGTTGGGATGATGCCTGTGCTCCAGGCAGAGCACAGAACTGCATGCAACGACTCGAGCGTAGCATTTCCACCAACCTGAAGAAGTTCAGCATGGATGCCACAGATCCCAGGAGCTTTACTCCATTTCAACTGGTTCACAGCTGCATGTGCTTCCACAAACGAAGATGGACCACAGTTAATTAGAGGGTCGCAATAGGGATAGTAACACCCTTGACATCCACCTCAACAGCTGGTGGATCAGCCTGGTACAGCCATTCAAAGTAACCGGCCCTTGCGGGCCTTCACTTTGGACTCCTCTGTCAAGAGCCCACCACCCTCTGCTCTAACTGCAGTACACCGAGGAACGGGCTTGGGGAAAAGCAATGCGCAAATTCCCCTGTAAGCAGGCCAAGAATCACTTGACCACAGATGATGCTCTACCCCCTCACAGATTCCTTGCACACAGGCCTCCTTGTACACCCTGAGTGCACGAACATTTTTATGCCCCAGCTCCCTGAACAGCTCAGCCATGCCATTCAGCCTGGTCCTGCGACTCTGGTCAATGGTATCTATTATCCCTTGATAGACAAAATTCTTCTTCATCCCACAGTGAGTTCCAAGACATCTCCTGGCAACATCAAGGATTGTGGACTTGAAGGCACTCCACAACTCTTCAGGACCTCCCAAAGCATCCAGACCCCCCAAATCTCCACTCAGCTTGTTCGCAAACTCCTCAGCTACCTTGTCATACTTGAGCTTGCCAACATCCAGCCTTGGCTGGGATGGTACCATTCTCCTGGATTTAAGGTGCAACTTCAAAGTTGCTATAACAAGCTGGTGGTCAGTATTGAGGAACTAAGCACTCCGGTAGACCCTGCAGTTCTGGATCATCCTCCAGCGACCATCAACGAGGACATGGTCAATCTCCTTTGCCACACTGCCAGCGTTGGAATACCAAGTCCAGCGATGAGCTTGTTGGCGCTGAAACCATGAACCGGCCACCCTAAGTCCATGAGTTCTTGCAAAGTCAAGGAACTTAGTGCTATTCTGGTTCACAGTTCCAGACCCATGGGGACCAACACATGTCTCGTAACCATCCCTATCAGTTCCAGTTGATGCGTTGAAATCCCCCAAGACTAGAAGAGTATCTCGCTTGGGGCACTGATCAACCACAGACTTGAGCGTGGCATATAATATGTCCTTCAGGGTGAGATCACTCGCCTCAGTCGGAGCCGATTCAGAGACCAGTGAAATGACACCCAAGGAGGGACGACTCCTTAGTCTCATAATACGCTCATTGACCGGTGTTTCCTCAATTGTCAGTGGAGTCAGCTTGTTGGACACAGCCACAACAACTCCTTGGGCATGGTAACCATCAGAGTAACCAGCCCACTTAGTAGGTGTAACCACCCACCATTATCTCGCCACAATCTGGTCTCCAAACCTCAGAGAGTGCCGCAGTACCAATGTCCAAACTCTTGAGCTCAGACGATAACAGAGACAGGTGATCATCCTCTCTTCGGGAGAGGACATTCCAGGCACCCACCCAAAGTGACCACCTCAGGTTAACCCAAGGAGACCACCGTCTGGTGGACTACACCTCAGCACCACCCAGACACACACTACCGCAATCTGACCCGGGAAGGTTACCCCATAGTTTCCCTCCTATCATCAAATATTGGGGGTCCCGAAAGCTTTGCCCCAATCCCAGTGCCGGGTTAAGCCTTGCCTGGCCCTCAGGCACATTTTGAAATTTTAGAGAATGGCCTGAAAAATTTAAATTAGATCTCGGGATCATGGAAATGGACGCCCAGACAAAAGATGAACTGATTCAAGAACAAAATATTTAATACAAAAAAAGACAAATATTTAATGTGAAAAGAAAATAGTTTATTTAATCCTTCTATACAATTTGCAGTGTATGAATATATGCATGACAAAACACGTACAGATTTGGCACTTTGCTTTGCAGTTTACTAGACCTTAGATTGCAACCTTGCGCACTTTTACAACTGCAAACTCTTCAATTATGGAACTGAAGTCCAGTTCTCGGAGCAAATCACTTTCAATGCACAAAAGGGCCAACGCACCAAGACGCTGTTGATGCATGGTAGAACGCTTCACATCTTGATTCTCTTTAGCTGCGAAAATGAGCGTTCTCCTGAACAATTGGTGGCCATCAGTGCTAAGTATATTCGGTGAGCCACTTCAGTGTTTGGAAAGGCTGCATTAACTCCAGTGGGTGAGCAGCACAAACATATGCTGTGCACACCCTGTTGAGGGGGAACTTGAGGGCAGTTTGTTTTTTTTCCAGCAAATGAACTGACGGAACTCTGACGCAAAATCAGTATTCAGATCCTTGTGATACACACTGACAACCCTGTAATAGCAGTGTTGATATCGTCGTCGGTCATAGAGTCAAACTCTGTCAAACGCCAAACCGCTGCAGCACTACAGAATACGCCTCTATGCGTTTCTGCAATGCACTTCACAGTTGGTCAATGATGATATAAAATGTATTCACTTTGAATTTTTGTTGGCCCGAATTTTTGGCTGGCCCTAAGGCACATGCCTTGTCTGCCTAATGATTAATCCAGCACTGCCCAATCCCAATATCCGGTGAGCTGCCATGCGAAGGGAAGCTGCACAGGAGGTACTCCCATAGAGTTCGTTTTCAGATATTTTTATGCTTTCAGTATCTTTTGCGGAATGAAGGGTTTTACGGTGGCCGGAGTGCAAATCCTGCCACCAACCTCCTAATAAAAAGTCATCCAACTGGAGGAGGACGTCCGCAGACACAGTTGGGAACTAGATATGGATGGCCGTTGACTGACAAGGAGCTCCTCTGCCCTTTGACAGTTTTTGTTTTTTATCTTGCTGGGTGTCCATATCAAACACCCTCCTCACCAAGAACCTTAGTGGGGGAGACGGTTTAGTCGCCGACAACCAGACCATGAAACAAGTTAGTTCAGGTTTATATGGTTCCTGTAGCAAGTCACAGATCTAATCTGATCTGACCTGACACTGATCACATACTATAAATGGTGTATAAATCATCTTGAGTACATTTCTGTTGCTGCTGCTGCAACATATTTAACAGCCCAAATTGTTCCCATCATCTTATGGGGTCAACTCAACTGGAAAAGGTTTCTGGTCCAAGTCTCACAAACTGGCTGGTAAAGCCTGATGTTCGTCTAATGGTGGCAGAAGTTTGGAATGTTGCTGGAGTGCCGACAATAACTCACTTACACTTCGCAAAATACTTCAACATTCATCAGCTAATGATAGCAGATGAAATATTCAGCTTAACGTCAATCCGAGGGTTGGCACATTTTGTGATGCAACACCCTGCCTTCTTCTTCTCCTTCTTCTTCTTCCTCTGTGCTTTAATCCCAACCATTAGGGTTCGGCCACTCATATTTGCCATCTCCATTTCTCTCTGACCTATGCATCTTCCTCTCTCAATCCTACGCTCTTCAAATATCTTTCCACAACCTCCCTCCACCTTAATCTCTGTCATCCGCTTGATCTTTCCCCTCTAATTGGCTCATGCCATGCTTTCTTGATTAGTTCTTCATCCTTTTTCCTCATCATGTGTCCAAACCACTGCAGCATAGTCTCTCTAATCCTTTCTGTGATACTCGCAACTCCGGCTCTCTTGCATATCAACTCATTCCTCAACTGCTCCCTTAGTGATACTCTGAGAATCCACCAAAGCATTCACATCTCTGTCCTCTCCAACAAATCCTCTTCCTTTTTTCTCAAAGCCCATATTTCTGCATCATACATTATAACCATTCTCTTTACTGTCTTGTAGATTTTAACCTTTAATTTTCTCGTATTCATCTATCAGACGACTCCACTAACCTCCTTCCATTTTGCATATACTGCCATCACTCTAGCCTGAATTTTGATTCACAACCTCCACTTTCCTTTCCTTTCCTTCAGTAATGAACCAATGTGTTTGAATTTGTCCACTTACATCAGCTCTCCACTCCATATATCTACAATCCTGACCCTCTCTACATCAGTCTCAGCACACATCATTACCTCTGTTCGAGCATTGACCTTCAATCGCTGCCTCTCCAAGCATTCTTGCCATTTCAGCAATCTTCTCTGCAGCTCTTCCTTTGACTCTATCGTTATGACTAAGTAGTCTGAGAACATGAACTACCGCAGTTCTCTGTCTCTGTTGTTATCACTCAGCATGTCCATCACTGTTACAAAAAGGAAGGGACTTAGTGCAGAACCCTGGTGTAGATCAACCTCCACTCAAAAAAATTGTGAGTTCAAATTCATTGTCCTGACCATAGCATTGGCATCTGCATATATTTCCATCATGGTCCGACCAGTCTCCTCTGGCACGCTCTTCTTCCTAAAACACCGATACACCACTCCTCTTGGAATCTTGTCACATGCCTTCTCCAGATATATGAATGTCCAGTGCTAGTTGATCTATCAATGCCCAACACCCTGTCTGCAAAACACCAATCCAACAGTCTATAGTTCATTCGGAAATGAAACCCAGACTATACCAGACTTGGTGGTTTGAGGGTTAGAGTGTCTCCTCTGAATCTTGGACTCTGAATCTTGGAGGTTGGCTGTTCAAACCCAGCCAAGACATACCAAAGACTTCAAAAATGGTATTTGCTACTTCCTTGCTTGACACAGCATTCAAAAAGGATAGAGCATGACAAACAACCATTGGTTGGCAATGATGGGCCTAATAACATCCTTCTGCATTGAAGTTCCTGCTCTGGCCAGCCATAATTATTTCAATTAAAACCCTTATCCTAAAAAAATTGAAACTTGTTGGACGTGATCTATAACACAATTGTATTGAAATATTAAATTTATGACGTCATCCATTATGTAGTTTGGCAGCTATATTTTTTTGACAATAAACCTTTAAAATTTTATCCTCTCCAGAACCGCTTGAGAGATCAAAGTGAAACTCCATACAAATGATCGACTAGCCATGGCGAATAAAGTTTAATCACAATGACGTTTTTGGTCACATATGGTCTGGTGGCCATATTGGATTAAACCTAAGACATTTTAAAAACATCCTCTCCAAAACCGCCCAACCGATTGGTGTGAAACTTTATGCATGTCATTGACTAGGCATGGTGATTAAAGTTTGAACATTAAATGTTCATCAGTCACATGGTATGGCAGCCATATTGGATTGAAGGAAAATATTAAAAAAAATAATTCTCTGAAACGATTTCGGTTATAGATGCGAAACTTTACAATTATTATCATCCAATACTATTGCTGCATTTCGTGTGAAAATGATGACGTCAAAAGTCACGTGGTGTGGCAGCCATATTGGATAGAAAAACGAACCTTATCCGATGAACACGAAACTTCACAAACATGATCCCCTTCGCAATAAGAGGGGGAATGTAAATTTATGTCATAGGTCATGTGGTCGGGCAGCCATATTAGTTTGAAATCCGATCCTTTAAAAACTTTCTTCTCCAAAGCCGTTTTAGTGATTGATGTGAAACGTATCACAATATATACAGCAAGGGTAGTGGACTATATCTTTAAAGTCTCACATTGATGACTTCAGCGGTTTCAAATATATAATTTTTTAATATATTCCTTGAAAACAATGTGGCTGCGAAACCACATCACTGATGACATCATTTTTTTGAGTGGATCATATATGTAAAGTCTTGCAGAGATAGGTTAAGCTGTTTCACATAAATACTCTTTTAATATTTCCCTTGAAACCAATGAGGCTGCCATACCACATGACTGATGATGTCATCATTATCAAAATATATGCACCTCGGGTAGTGGATCATATTTGTAAAGTATCGCATGAATAGGTTACACGGTTTCAGAGAAATAAGTTTTTATATGATCGACTAGGTATAAGGAATATTGGTTGAAAATTTCAGCATCATTGGTTACATGGTCTCGCAGCCACATTGGAAAATAAAAACCTTATCTGATCAATGCAAAACTTTTAAGATATGATTGATGACTCATTCTGAATTCAGTTTAATAAAGATGACGTCATGGGTCAGGGGTCATCAGAAAGTAGGGTGGATTCATATCTGGCCACAATTGCTCGCAGTTATAAAGCTCACGTCTAGTTGTTGTTGTTGTTATTATTATTATTATTATTATGAGACAGTTCAAAGCTATCTCTGCAGCATCTTGTCGAATTCTCCCCCACCCCGGCCTTCTACTCCCCCTACAAAATTTGAAATGCTATCATTAATATAAAGCCTGGAATGCAGTTTATAATAAGTGAAAGATGTACATCACAGCTATCTGCGTGTGAGAGACATGCTTGGTTATACAATTCGAAAATAAACGCCAGTAGCCCTAACACATTAGTACTCTTCCTGGTCTACAAAGGCTCGTTTGGTACATCCATGAGGCTTTCATAGCAAGCATTTAAAGTACTTGAACCTCAGTAAAACAACAAAAGTTATCATCACAATCTATATCACGAGACTGCTACGATTTTAATGATTATGGCTTTCAGAATACATACCTTAATCCAGGTAAATCCATTTTTTCCAATTCCATCAACTGTTAGAATAGTGTCTGATGTGTTAAAGGAGAAACGAAATTGATTGTTTGGTTCCTCAACATCCTTATCAACTGCAGATACATTGAGCAGGTAGGTACCTGTTGAAGCATAAATTCAAGGAGCAAAGTAAGAGTGGAGAGATGAGACATTATTGTTGAAATATAATTGGAAGGAATCTATATCTAATCCGTACAACTCTAAGACAGAAGCAGGTGGGGGAGACATATTGAATCGTTCATTTCCCAATGATTATTTCTCACCAGAAAATACTTCCGATAGTCCTAGGGGTGTCCAACCTGCTACCCACAATAGTTTTGTGGAAATCATGTTTTAAGCTGATTAACCCTAGTCCTACAAACATCTTTTACTACCTAATCTTACCAACTGGGGTCTTTTCAGACCCCGACTCAAAAACCACACAATTTCACTAAATCTGCCAAAGTTTCACATCAGTGACTAAACATAGTGTTTTATTGATAAAGTCAACAAACCTAAGAAAAATGAAAATAAATATAAAATCCAAAATTAACCTTCCAACTGGGGACTTTAATGACCCCCAACTCAGAAGTACTAAATTTCATTCATTCTGCTGAAGTTTCACATCAATGAGGAAACATAATTATTTTGATTGGATGATGGTTTAGTGATAAAGTAAACAAAAGAAGCAAAGTGGGAAGCAAGAGCACAAGCACTGAGTCGGGAGCAATACCACTTAGAGCTCCATATGAAAGTATTGTACACCATGATGAACGATGTGCAGCTCAGTAATGTCTTAGCTCCAAGGAGAATACCCAAATGGTAACTGGCCTTTGATGACAGCTTGGTGATATGATCCGCCCATAAAGGATTATGGCAGATCGTGGGGACAATGAGTTCCAGGGACTGCATCTTTCCTGTGATTCTCCAGAGAAGTGGATTGGAGTGTTTCATTGCCAATCTCTCGAAAGAGACAACATGAGAGCATGTGACTTGACTGCATCGAACATCATGCACCAAGTCACTGACCAGCCGCTAATCTTCTCTGGGTTTGAAGAAAGGGATTCAGTGGCAAGTAGCCTTTCAAAAGTATGATGAATTGTTCTGCACAGGGTGGAGTCATCAGCAAAATGGTAAAGTTTATTTTTAAGAGAACCAGACAGATCAATGATATAGATCAAGAATAATGTAGGTCCAATGACATTGCTTTGTGGAATCTTTCAATGAAGGGAAATATCATGAGAAGGTGAGGTCAGGTATGGGAGCATGCGCCGGGGCAGCGCGTCGCTGCATCCACTTTCCGCCAGGACTCCAAGGACCTCCAACTGCCCATCCCCCAGGCAGATGCCTGGCCCATCTCCATCTCCTTGAGATGTTAATCAATCTGTTGCAACCACAAGGCATGTGGTCGGCTCATTGGCCTCCTCCACCACACGAGGCTCGCTCGCTGATAGAATCTGGTGAGCAGGATCAGTGTCAGGAAAATGAGCCACATGTCCATACAGCCGCAGCTGACGCTCACGGACCATGCAGGTAACAAATCTCATTTGAGTCTCTCTCTCAGAAACCGCTCGTTGGACACAACGTCCGACCAGTGATAGCCAAGGATTCTCCGTCCAGACCTGGTACCATAGGTATCAAGTCTCCGTCTCAGATCCCTGGTCAGAGTCCAAGTCTCACATCCATAGAGCAAGACTGGAAGCACCAAGGACCTGAAGACTCGGACTTTCGTCCTCCCGCACAGGTACCGGCAGCGCCACACCCCATGATCCAGTGAATCCATGACTCCCCAGGCACGATCTAGATGTCTGTTGACCTCTGGCTCACAGCCAGCAGAGACATGAATATCACTGCCAAGGTAAGTGAATCTCTCTGTGACCTCAACATCCTTCCCACAAACAGGTACAGACAGGACAGCAGCATTCAAGATGTCATTGAAAGCCTGGATCTTAGTTTTGACTCAGGAAACCCATAATCCCAGCGGCTCCGACTCTTCATTCAGCACCTCGAGGGCCTCAAAAGGATATCCAGAGTCTCTGCAAGGATGACTGCATCATCTGCGAAATCAAGGTCAGAGATCTTGACCATTCCCAAACGATGCACCGCACACTTGATGTCTCCAACTTCCTCCCCATAATCCAGTCCATATAAGTGCTGAAAAATGAGGGGCCAGTACACACCCTGACGACTCCAGTTAACTGGAAATAAGTCAGAGCTGGTATCACATCTCACAGCACTCTCAGTACCAGAGTATAGTTCAGACATCAGATTGATCTGTTTTGGTGGCACTCCACGAAGACCAAGAATCTTCCAGAGGGCATCCTGATTCACTGAATCAAAAGCT
>CM068964.1:66016508-66045410 GCA_035128595.1 Eptatretus atami
GTATGATACGTCTTCCACTCTTAATGAGGATTTCACCGTGACTCAAAGGGTTAATGGAGTAACTTTGAAATCTTCTTGTAACCCTCTCCTGAATGGTTGTTCTCCATCACTTATGCTGACTTCTTTGGAAAAGTCCTTTGTCTTCATGTTTGCCTGTTGTTGACCAAGTGAGTTTCACCTTGAAACTCCTTAGCTAAGTGGGGGAGTTAAATTTTAAGTTAAACCACTGATTACACACAGGGTGAAACCGATTTAACTTATTTTTGTAACTTTTCAAACAATTATTTGTCCTGAGCGTATTTGGGTTATATTAAGGCAAAGTGTTGAATACTTATGTTAACTGAGAATCATGTTATTTTCTCTGTTTCATCTAATTTTCATATGTATCTGCATTTTTTTTATCTTTAACACTTTGGAGTAGTGTGTTGAAGACAGATATGAAGTTTGATTGAAAGCTTCATTTAATAAACTCAGGTGACATCAATGTGAAAACTTTAGGGGAGGTGGGGGGGGGTGAGATACTTTTGCAGGCCATGTAGATATAGAAATCCACCCATCCTAACATTGTTTCGAACCGCCATCGCCTTTTGAATTTATTTGATTGTTTTACGCCTTTGGAATTGTCTGTTGGCTTTAAACATATATAGGCCTGGATATGACAGATTTGGTGGGAGAACAGATAGACTGCCAGTCGTGCAGTCTTTACCTCAAGTTGTTGGAATAAAGGGGTTGTGAGGGTTCATTTTTCCACCCCAACTGGGACTCTGGCCGAAATAGCGAGTGACAGGATGGGTTGAAGCACGTTTCGGCTAGAGTGGAGGGTCAGATTAGAAGAATGCGCAGCTGGGCGGAGGGGGAAGTGAATTTCCCAGACCAAAGGCCAGGGAGGCTGCAACGTGCTTTGTCAGCTTGTCCTGCTGCAACCCGCCCCAACCCAGCCAGCCACGCCTCTCTGCCTCTGCTTTCTGTGTTTCTCAAGTGCAGAACAGCATGCTGACCAACCCTGCGAGGGACGCGACCTTCATGGACCAGCTGTGCTACGCCCACACAGCTCGCGGTATTTCCTGTCTTGTCTGCCTCAGATATGTGTCTATCTCCTTGTGTGAGCTTTATTTGGCCCGAAGGCATAGAATATTTTAAGGCATTCCACTTGTTTGTTTGGTACAGTGGGACGTATACCTGTAAGTGGGTAAGGGGATTAATTGCATCATGTTTATTTGGTTCTAGCATATTCCCTCCCATGCCCATTATCATTCTTTATTAAATCCACTTGTCTCAGGTGAATTTCTTGTCATTGTGGTTCTCCAGGTGATTAACAAGATCCTGTTTTCGGGATATTGGACGGTGAGTCAGATACCATACACCCGGATCGCACACGCATCAGGCTCGGCTTGGCCTCATCTTGTTCATGGTATTTTGCACTTAATTATCAGTTTTTCAATGGTATTCTACTTCATTATCATATCGAATTATCTTTTTTTTTTAAAATATAAAATTATATTTTTACTATTTGAACATGATAAACAAAATGGTTGAGTACTTGTAAATAGCACTGACATTTTGTAATTAAGTACAGTTTGGTGAATTATCTGTATTTATTACTGGATAAGTTTTTCATTTTTCTTGAATTATATAGTTTATTATCACATTCAAATTGATCATTCTTGCAATTAGTATAGATTTTATTATCCATGTCTGATTTTTATATTTATTGTATTATTATTTCAATTTTTGAAACAAGCATTCTATTCTTGTCGGTGGGTGTTCAAAAACAGATGTTTATTTTTACAGTACTGCATTATTGTTATATTGCTTATTAATTATTATCATTATTATCCTCAAAGTTCTTTCAGATCTCCTTCCCTCTTTATTGTCTCTTCCCCTCATCCCCAAATTTTACCTTCATTCAGTAATCTATCTCACTTCCCGCTATCTCTATCTCTATCTCTATCTCTCTCTCCTCTCTCTCTTCTCTCCTCTTCTCTCTCTCTCTCTCCTTCTCTCTCTCTTCTCTCTTCTCTCTTTTTTCATCATCTCTGGAATCGCTCCCAAAATTTACAAATAATCAATGTCTTCTCCAAAATTCCATACTTTCACCACCAACCACCATTAATGTTGATAATTATACCTTTTTATCCTCTCTTTTCTGCATGCCTCTGTATTCCTGCAGCTTCCCTTGACTTATACTGATATTATGGTTTATCTGTCTTCGAAGTTTTCAGTACATTACCTTCCACCTCACATCACCCAATTCTCTGTGGTTCTTGCCAATTTAAACAATACACACACACACACATATCTCACTTTATGTTCAGCTGGAGTTTCACTCTTAATAACTAAAAGTGTTTATGCTTCATTTGCACTTACCTTTAAATAAGCCACTGATAATCTTCCTTGCCGCTAATCAGTAATAACAATTTCGCAGCAATAAAAGTTGGAATATTCATTAGGTTTAACTGTACCTTAAACAAATTGAAAAAAAACAATTAAATAATTAATATGTACATATACACATACATTATATTCATTCATCATCATTCATCATCATCATCATCATCATCATCATCATCATCGATCATCATCATCATCAATGGACTACACTCTTATCCAGAATTGTTGATGCTACGAAGCAGTTTGTGGACAAGGATTATTGATGCCTGGTAGTTGCCGTTGCCTTCTCGAGTAATCAGGACAGGAATTTGTAATTTGGCCCAGGGGGTACCGGCGATTAACTCACCCCTCTAAGAAAGAACCATGAATCTTTAGTGTCCACCAACTTAATGCTAGCATTTGGGACATCAGTTTAAACTGAATAATAGGATGTTGACATAATTGTCATAGTCCCAAAATATGCTGATACACAGTGATGGTTGGTATTCTTAAGACAGTGGAAACAGGACTATAGAGGAGTAATCCAAACTTTGTTTTCATGGGACAATGAAAAATTTAATTGAACTAAATGCAAGTTAAAACAAAGGAACTTTTTTTAATTCAAGAATACAGCTACCGGTACCTGTTACCATTGCTCATCGTGAAATTGACATTGTCCAATCACACAAGGTAGCTTGGTACTGTCATAGATAACAAACTCACTGCGCAGGGCACTGTAAGGCAATGGGTCAAAGCATCAACCATGAATGTATCTTAAGGAAGCTTGATCATTTAATGTTTACAGGACTTTTATAATGTTGTTTTATACCTCGATCATTTAAAATGTCATCTCCTCTATGGATGTATTGTGTGATTTAAATGTCTTCAGAAATAAGACATCGACAAACTGCAAGGATAGCTTATCAAGCAGGTAAAATACTGGGGAAATTTGATTTAACAGATTAAATATCTTCAGTTGCATTGTTAACTTAAGGTTAATGCCATAATACAAATAGGACCTCCACTGAACAATCACATCAATGGATGAAGTCAGGAAGATTGAGAAACTTCCGATATAGAACAACTCATTATTAAATTATTTTGATTCCCATTTCTGTCAGAGTGTTTAATGAACATGAAATCAATGGGTTTGCATGGCTTGGAAGTTGAGGGGAGGGGGGCTAGTGGTTGGCTGAGGTGCGCATGGTAGAGGGCTCTGTGTTTTTATTTTAGTTTTATTAAGTTTCCCTTGGTGTTTAATGTTTTGTGTTTTAATGTACACCTTTTATTGAAGTGTTCATGTTGGCTGTGTTTGTTGAACTTGTATTTTCATGTTTGTTTGGCCGTTTTGTTTGATATTGTTATGTTTGAAATGTGTCCATTTGTGCTGTACTGTTTTATTTATTTTATTGATTATCATACTTATTTAAGTATTTTTAAGCACAATTTTATTTGGTTAAACTTAGTAATTATATGGAGCCTTTTACTTTTTTTTGACCTTTAAGTTTTTCCATTTTTTGTTTTTAAAGTGAACAGTAATTGAATTGGAATCTAATGAATTAAATGTCCATTAGTGACTGTGCCCAACCATTATGCATCAACCCTGCTGTGAAACTCAGAGTGACATTTATAGCTCACTCAGTTATGTCAAGGAAAGTCCTTTGGGTTATCGAGCAATGTTTTCTGAGAGAGATCTGCACTTATTCTTTTTGTTTAAAATTGGTAAATAGATACTTGGTGCAATTTTGGGATGGTTGTGCTTTTTTTCCTTTACTCATTAAATCATGGATCCCATAAAGCATTCGTAGAAAAATGTATTTGTTAACAAGTACTCAGCCACAAGGCATGTTCACTATTGTTCAATGGAGTCTGCTCTCATTTTGAGTTGGCAACCCACTTCACATTGGCATTCTTAAATTCGTACACAAATCTAAAGCTCTCAACATATTGGCATTCCTGAAATTATTGGCCTCTCTTCTTGTTTCTTGCCTTTCCTCCAATTTGCTCTCTCTGCGCTCATACATTCAGTTCTCCCCCGCCTCTCCAAATGCTATTCTTTCTTCGTAACTCCTGATAAAATTCACAAAATCTAACTTACGCCCCACCTCCGCTTTTTGTTTGTTTGTTACGTTTCTCCATTTTGGAACCAAGCTGCATAATTTTGAGGTTCAATCCCAATTCTTCCTTACAGGCCTGTTAAATGGGTGATACACTCCCATCACATTGTCATCTCCATGCCTACCCGCAATCTTTTCTACCTCAATTCACCCTACCTAACACAAGCCATACATGACATGCATACATGCAGACTTCCTTTTGTCGGTCTCTTCTCCACTTCCCTTGCTTGTTCCACTATCTACAGCTACCTGTCCCACTATGTCAGGTATTGCCTTCTTGCCCTTTGCTCCTTTGTCTACCCAGACCCTAGACTGTTACAAAAAGAGTTCACTAAATTATATTTTCAAAGCATGTCAATGTGTCCAACTTACCACTTGTGTCAAAATTACACTTATAACTTAGTGTTTAAAATAACTTATGACTATATTGTTTTTGTTCCTCATACATTGTAAGGTTGTCAAGCTTTATAATTTTGACAAGATACTAATTATAAGTCGTCTGAATTATATTTGATTACATGTTGGTATTCATTATTAATAAATAATAATCATTATTATTATTATTATTATCTAAATTTGCCCAACGTTTGAAACTGTCAAGGTTTAACTAATGCCATTGTTGTGAATTTCCTCAGTCCAAGTTTATATTTCCTTGAACAGTACTTACCACTTGTGAGGGATTTTTGAAACTGGGTGAATTGTCTTCTGATCCACAATGTTCCAGATTACATCCACAATCTGTCAGTATACATGATGGAACAAACACATTATGTTGAAACATAATGTATGAAATGACTTTCCTTTAAATTTTGAACTTTCCTTTACAAATGTTCATTGCTGCCTTAATAGTTCAATATAATGAAAGTACATATAACAATTTGTAGCTTTTCAAAATAAAACAAATATCTCATATATCAAGCTGCGTTTTTGCGTGTACAATTTTAATGATCCAAAGCCAATTGTTTGGCATGAGGGTTACATAATTCCCACCACAGCATGTTAAATGCATAATGTCCACTGGACCTTTGTTCAGGTGAACTGCGATAAGAGTAAAACAAAAAAAAGTTTAAGATAAGAGTACACTGGAGCAAAGCAAAAGTTGCATAATTTTGATTCTCTTAACTTTATAAAATATGCTCGTAGCATAAGGAAAATGTGCTTCATAAATGCTAGTAAACTCCTGATTTGCTCTCTTACTTTGTTTGCAGAACATAATTAAATTAACATTGTGACAACGACTGTTGCTAGTGCCTCAGTTGATGTTACTCCATCACCGCTTCATTTATTTTCTATTTTGCCAGGCACTTGGTTGAATCAGTGAATGCAACACCTTGCCAGAGATTGTCATGCCTTTTGTTGAGATAAAACAATTGAAGGGGGTGGGGTCGGGGATAAAGTTTTGGCGTTGTTTGGTGTGGGATTACTGACACAAAATAAATGGATTTGATGCACAAAGCAGCAAAATGCAATCACAACTACACGTTATTGATTCACCATGAAAAGAGCATGAAAGGATGATGTTTTGAATTAAACCAAAAAGAGACAGGCAAAATTAAATGAATGGAATCAGGCAGTTAAAAAAAAAAAAATCACCGACACTGGTCAAGAAAAGAACTGAAAGAGAACTGAGTCTGACACGTCGCAAGAAGAACGGACAACATGTGCACAACAATATTACAAAATGGCACCATAGAGAAGCTATGAAAGAAGCAGAGATAAACGAAATATACTGCAGTACAATGCCTCGATTGCATTGAGTGGAGCAGAAGCCGACATGTTGAGGGATGCCTTCATCCTGCAGTTACTGAATAGGCTTGTCAAGTTCAAGGGCAAGTCACGAGACTAATTTTGTTTCTTAAATCATCTTGAGCTTTTCATGTGGTTTGGATTCTAGTTTATCTAGTTTTAATGGTGATAATTGCCAGTCAAATGTGAAATTTCCAATGATCAAGGCAATTCCTTTGAACCTCCAACTCAAGATTGTATTCTGGAACACATTCTGGTGAATTCATTGTACATGTCAAGCATAATTTTATTGCAATGATCAAGTTACACTATCAACACAAACCTGTTCCATCGTCCTGATGATATAATCTAAAATTATAAACAGAAAATTGGCAAACACTATAAATTAATATAATAAATTATTTGGAGCAATAAAAGCTGATTTGATATTACAAAGCAAGGTTTGTGAAGGTTAAGTTTTAAAAAATAGTTTCCATGAGATACACTTGTGTTAAACAAGATACAAATCTTCATTGAGAGAGCAACCCACACTGCACCCGAACTTGAAAATGGATTTGTAGATTTTACCTTTTCAATAACAAATAAACAAAGGAATAACAAACAACCACATAAATAAAGGCTGTAAAAAAGTTTAGATAGAAGTTATATAAATAAATAATAATTCAAGTGGAATGTGACAGCGGTGCATGGTAAAGTGTTAATAAATAAATTAAATCATGCAAACTTGTGTTGGTTGGAAGAGGTAAAGTTTTATATAAATAAATAATCAAGTCGTAAGGTACTTGGTGTACTCCAACTATTATTTGCAATGGTGTCCTGCTTTTACACCAATTACCAATTTTATTACGGACACTAGGCTTTTCAAAAACTACATATACAAAACAGTTTCGAATGGAGCATCACCATTAGAGTATTTAAATTGCAGCAGGATGTGGCCAATAAATTGGCAAAATCATTGCTTCCAGGCTTGTCAGCTGATGCAGAAGACGGCATTTGCATTTTTCGTGCGCCTCCATCCCTATCCTGTTTAGAATCCCATGCAGCAAGGGCAACTTGCTAGACAATAAATATCAATTTGGGTGTATTGCGTAAAGTGTATATAAATACATAAATGATTCAAGGTTTGTGTGTTAGTGTAGATAACATAGATAGTGGTAAAATCCATACATCTATCCATCCATTGGACCATACTTGTGCAGAGCATTGTGCTGCCCTAAGCAGTCTCTTTGGCTTATTGGGCACATCCTGGACAGGTCACCCTCTGACACAGTGATACCAGCAAGTGGCACTCATTTGCCAACCTCAGAGGAGACAGGCAGAGTCAACCCCACTTGATTATTAATTGAACAGCCCAAGTGGGGATTTGAACTCAGGATCCATGAATCCCAAGCCCCCACCCTCACCATTAGCCGACCCCTGGCATGATGTAATGCTACAAATAAATTAATATAATTTAAGGTGCGAATGTAAGTTTGTTGTTGAAATGGCTTTTAAGGTTAGATTACATAGCTAGCAATAGTTATCCTAGTGCATATTTCGTGTAAACGTGGAGTCATTAATTGTCATATAGGATTATGCGATTTCCAATATTTGGTCGTCAGATTCACTCCCGAATGTTTGCGTCAAAACTACCTTTCCCTTAAATCTATTATTATCAATGTTCTTTCTGTGTAAATACTGTATCTCCTAAATATGCTTTGTATGGGGAATCGGCCTAACAAATGCAGTGGAAGCAAGGAGTTTGGCACCAAACACAGGGAATGAGCAACAAACATTTCCCCAAAAAATTTGAGATGACTCAAGAGGTCAGGGAAGGAGCTCCCCTTGATTTACGGCGCCAACAACCAGTTCAACGCTGTCGGGGCCTAACAATCCTCCACCTCCAGGGTCTGGCCTGCTCACACAAAACCCGGAAGGCAGGGCTATGCCTGCTTCAGCTCGCTTTGACGTCATGCCCATCAATCATCAGCCTTGGGGCATGACTTCGCCCGCCGTCACCTTGGAGGCGGGATTCTGCCGATTGGCAATTTGCTTGTTTGTTACGTGTTTTGGTCATAAAAAAAAACAAAGGAAAAGTCACAGGGGGCATTACATACTGAAGAAGCTTATTCTTAAAAACCTAGCTACATTAACACCGCCACCATCCACCGTGTGGTGACATGTAACACTAAGCTCACAGTTTCCCGACTTATTACATGACATGCCTCCTACATGATCCATGAACAAACTACTCTATTCAATGCTAAATTCCCTATTTTAAATTCAATCCATATACCCCCACAACCAGAACAATATCATACCTATTTTCAATCAATAATATGGTGCAATATTAATACAGAGAATAAAATAATAATGTATCAGGTCTTAACTGATTTGTGACAAAGTAGTGAAAACGAGCTGATTAATTAAGGATATATAAAAATCCCCCGGGATGGAATTGACTCCGAAAACAGTTTTGTCATCAGTTAGGGGATGACGAGACTGAGTGCTTTTGCCAGGTTTCTAGTCTATATCTCTCGCAGGATTAAGAAATTCCAATTGTTTTGTTGAATCCCTTATCCAATTATGCACATCCACCCTGGAAAAAGTAAATGAGGTTAGTATTGGTGTTCAGTTTAATGAAGAACTGATTACAGTCCATGAACCACAATAAACAAATGCAATCTGGATACAAGGAGCTTTTCTTATGACTTCCAATGTTTAATGAGAATAATGGCTGATTTGTTGACAACAAGCTGATTACACGTTTTGCCTGTGATGAAATGACAAGCAGTATATGTGTCATGAAGGAATAAAAACACCAAGTGAAAAACGAGATGTGTTGTAGGTGTGTAGATGTAAGTGTGTCTCAAGAAACAGACTCACGTTTCATGTCTTCACACTTTTCTTTGTAATTTCAAATGACAGATTTTGCATTGGTGTCATTGTTCGAAACCATATTACTATGGGTCCCAATAAACGTGTGTGTTCGCTGTAGTTACTCTCATTCACTTGTAAGTGTAGGAACACATGAGAACTTGGTGGTTCATCATCCACATTTCAACATGAAACAGTGATTGTTGTCTCGCTGTGTATGGACTTGCACCCATGTCAATAGCTAGTAAAAAACAGTGTGTATGCCATGTCTCTTTCGAAATCCAATTTACTCCAGCGTATGGGACAAATACAAAGAGACAAAACAAACAGAGATAAATGAGAAATGTTTTGTGGTGTTACAATGTAATTGTTGTGCCATTTCTTTATGAAGCAGTATAAAAGTGTGCCAAAAACTAGCATTTCATGGAAATTTATATTGCTTTTCCACTACATATGTCCTTTACATTGTCTTAATCTACTGTGAAGGACCAATTACACAAAACAACACATTCTTATTGTTCCTTTTTCTGTAAGCTTGAAAATGCTGAAAATGTTCATTTATGATTGATTTTGGGAAATTAACAAATCTTGTTGTGTATTTCACATTGGTTGTCATCGTCATCAATCATTCATTTGTAAGATCAGATCAGGTCAGGTATGGGAGCATCCGCGGAGCAGCGTGCGATGCGTCCACTTTCCCAGATACCCAGGGGCCCCATCTGGCCATCCCCAGGCAGATGCCTGACCCCATTCCCATTCTCCTTGAGATGCTGGATGAACACTGCTGAACCATCAGGCAAAGTGGCGTCCCATTGCCTCCTCCACTCACGGGCTTTCCTCACTGAGAAAATCTGTGTGGCAGGGTATCAGCGTCAGGAAATGAGTCAACACTGCCATACAAGCTGTATGGACATGGTTGTGTGTATGTGTTAATTAGTTTTTATGACAGCTTTATGTCATAAAGCCCATGACATCAAAGCTGATGCTCATGGACTATGCAGGTAACAAATCTGAATTGAGTCTCAATCGGGCCAACCACTTGTTGACACAAAGTCCGACAGCGATCAGCCAAGGTTCTCCGTAGGACCTGCGTACCAAAGAATGTCCCATCTCAGATCCCTGGTCAGAGTCCAAGTCCACATCCATAGAGCAAGACTGGAAGCACAAGGAGCTGAAGACTTGCGACTATCATCCTCCCGCACAGGTTTACCGGCAGTGCCACACCCCAATGACAAGAATCCATGATTCCCAGACCTGATCAAAATGGTTGTTGACCCTGGGCTCACAGCAGGCAGAGACATGAATGTCACTTGCCAAGGTAAGTGAATCTCCTCCGTGATCTGAACATCCCTCGCCACAAACAGCTACAGACAGTGATAGCAGCATCCAGAATCAGTGAAGCCTGGATCTTAGTTTGACCCAGGAAACCCATAAATGCCAGTGGCTCTGCTCCTCATTCAGATCCCGAGGGCCCCCAAAAGGATAACTAGAGGTCTCTGCAAAAGATGACGCATCATTGCGAAATAAGGTTCATAGATCTTGACTTCCAAAATGATGCACCACAGCATTGATCTCTCCGACTCCTCCCTCAGATCCAGTCCATTACAAGTGCTGAAAAGTGTGGGGGCCATAAACACTCCTGACGACTTGTATACATACTGTGAAATAAGTCAGAGATCGTACCACCACATCTCACAGCACTCTCAGTTACCAGAGTATAGTTCAGACCAACAGATTGATCAACTTTAGGTGGCACCGCGAAGACCAATAAACCTCCAGAGGGCATCCTGATTCACAATCAAACCCTTTTACAGAGATCACATCGCTGCAAGCAGCTCCTGCCGAAACTTCTCGTCTGTGTTCGGTGAAGGGACTCAAAGAGCAAGGATACGGTCAAAACATGGAACTCTTTGGTGGAACCCTAATTGCTCTGGAGCTGGTGCTCCAAGAGATGGTGAGCGAAACCCTTTCAAGTATTATCCAGCAAAGACTTGGCGCCGAAAATGAGACAGTGTCACCCCTCGGTAGGTGTTTGCATAGTCTTGGTGATTCACCTCCTTTCCAGAGGACAACAAGGCCCCTCTTCCAGTCAGTTGGGATGATGCTGTGCTCCAAGGCAGAGCACGAGAACTGCATGCAACGACTCGAGCCGTAGCATTTCCACCAACCTGCAAAGAAGTTCAGCATGGGATGCAACAGATCCCGAGGAGCTATACTCCATTTCAACTTGGTTCACAGCTTGCATGTGCTTCCACAACGAAGATGGACCACAGTATAATTAAGGGGTCGCAATAGGGATGTAACACCCTTGACAGTCCACCTCAACAGCTGTGATCAGCCTATACAGCCTCAAAGTAACCGCCCTTGCGGGCTTACTTTGGACTCCTCTGTCAAGCAGCCCACCACCATCTCCTAACTGCAGTACACCGAGAACGGCTGGAAAAGCAAGCGCAAATCCCCTGTAAGAGGCCAAGAATACTTGACCTACCAGATGATGCTCTACCCCCCTTCCACAGATTCCTCGCACACAGGCCTCCTTGTACACCCTGAGGCACGAACATTTTTTATGCCCAGCTCCCTGAACAGCTTCAGCCATGCCATTCAGCCTGGTCCTGCGACTCGGGTCAATGGTATCTATTATCCCATTGATAGACAAAATTTTCTTCATCCCACCAGTAGTTGCCAAGACATCTCCTGGCAACATCAAGGATTGTGGACTTGAAGGCACTCCACCAACTCTTCAGACCTCCCAAAGCATCCAAGACCCCCCCAAATCTGCCACTCAGCTTGTTCCAGAACTCCTCAGCTACCTTGTCATACGGTTGAGCATTGCCCAACAGTCCAGCCTTGGCTGGGATGTACCATTCTCCTGGATTTAAGTGCAACTTCAAAGTTGCTAAACAGTCTGGTGGTGCAGTATGAGGAACTAAGCGCACTCCGTAGACCTGGCAGTCTGGATCATCTCCAGCGACCATCAACGAGGACCCATGGTCAATCTCCGTTTGCCACACTGCAGCGTCTGGAATACCAATCCAGCGATGAGCTTGTTGCGCTTGAAACCATGAACGGCCACCTAAGTCCAATGAGTCTTGCAACAGTCAAGGAAACTTAGTGTATCTGGTTCACAGTTCCAGACCATGCGGGACCAAACACTGTCTCGTAACCATCACCTATCAGTCCAAAAAGTGGATTGCGTTTTGAAACCCCCAAACTAGAAGAGGTATCTCGCTTGGGGGCACTGATAAACCACAGGGACTTGAGCGTGGCATATAATATTTCCTTCAGGGTGAGATCACTCGCCTCAGTCGGAGCGATTCAGAGACCAGTGAAATGACACCCAAGGAGGACGACTCCTTAGTTCTCATAATACGCTCATTGACCGGTGATTCCTCAATTGTCCAGTGGAGTCGCTTGTTGGACACAGCCACAACAACTCCTTGGGCATGGTAACCATCAGAGTACACCAGCCCACTAGTAGGTTAACCACCCACATTATCTCGCCACAATCTCGGTCTCAAAAACCTCAGAGAGTTGCCGCAGTACCAATGTCCAAACTCTTTGAGCTCAGACGATAACAGAACAGGTGATCATCCTCTTCTTTCGGAGAGGACATTCAGGCACCACCAAAGTGACACCTCAGGTTAACCCAAGGAGGACCACCGTCTGGTGGACACACCTCAGCACCACCCAACACACACTACCGCCAATCTGACCGGGAAGGTTACCCCCATGTTTCCCTCCTATCATCAATATTGGGAGGCTCCCGAAAGCTTTGCCCAATCCCAGTGCCGGGTTAACCTTGCCTGTGCCCTCAGGCACATTTTGAAAATTTTAGAGAATGGCCTTGAAAAATTAAATTAATCTCGGGATCATGGAAATGGACCTCAGACAAAAAGATGACTGATTCAAGAACAAAATATTTAATACAAAAAAAAGGACAAATATTTATGTGAAAAGAAAATAGTTTATTTAATCCTTCTATTACAATTTGCAGTGTTATGAATATATGCATGACAAAACACGTACAGGGGGATTTTGGCACTTTGGCTTATTGCAGTTTACTAGGGGACCTTAGATTGCAAACCTTAGCGGCACTTTTACAACTGCAAACTCTACAATTATGGAACTGAAGATTCAGTTCTCGGAAGCAAATCACTTTCAATGCCACAAAAGGGCCAACGCACCAAGACGCTGTTGATGCATGGTAGAACGCTTCACATCTTGATTCTCTTAGCCTGGGCGAAATGAGCGTTCTCCTGAACAATTGGTGGCCATCATCTAAGATATATTCGGTGAGCCACTTCAGTGTTTGGGAAAGGCCTGCATTAACTCCAGTGGTGTGCAGCCAGCACAAACATCAATTGGCTGTGCACACCCGTGTTAGGGGGAACTGAGGGAGGTTTGTTTTTTTCCAGCAAATGAACTGACGGAACTCTGACGCCATAAATCAGTATTCAGATCCCTTGTGATACACACTGACAGCCCTGTAATACAGTTGTTGAGTTCGTCGTCGCGTCATAGAGTCAAACTTGTTCAGAACGCGCAAACCGCTGCAGCACTACAGAATACGCCTCTATGCGGTTCTGCAATGCACTTCCACAGTTGGTCAATGATTATAAAATGTATTTCACTTTGAATTTTTGTTTGGCCCGATTTTGCGCTGGCCCTAAGGCACATGCCTTGTCTGCCTAATGATTAATCCAGCACTGCCCTAATCCCAATATCGGTGTGAGCTGCCCATGCGGAGGGAAGTGCACAGGAGGTACTCCATAAGTTCGTTTTTCAGATATTTTATGCTTTCAGTATCTTTTGCCGGAATTGAAGGTTTTACGGTGCGGAGTGCAAACTCCTGCCACAACCTCCTAATAAAAAGTCATCCACTGGAGGAGGACGTCCGCAGACACAGTGGAACTAGATATGGAGCCGTTGACTGACAAGGAGCTCCTCTGACCCTTTGACAGTTTTTGTTTTTTATCTTGCTGGGTGTTCCATATCAAACACCCTCTCACCAAGAAAACTTATGGGGGAGACGCGTTTATCGCCGACAACCGACCATGAAACAAGTTAGTTCAGGTTTATATGTTCCTGTAGCAAGTCACAAGATCTAATTCTGATCTGACCTGACACATGATCACATACTATAAATGGTTGTATAAATCATTTCTTGAGTACATTTCTGTTGCTGCTGCTGCAAACATATTAACAGCCCAAATTGTTCCCATTCATTCTTATGGGGTCAACTCAAAAACTGGAGAAGGTTTCTGGTCCAAGTCTCACAAACTGTGGTAAAGCTGATGTCGTCTACATGGTGGCAGAAGTTTGGAATTGTTGCTGGAGTGCCGACAATACTCACTTACACTTTCGCAAATACTTCAACATTCATCAGCTAATGATAGGCAGATGAAATATTCAGGACTTACGTCAATCCGAGGGTTGGCACATTTGTGATGCAAACACCCTGCCTCTTCTTCTCTTCTCTCTTCCTCTGTGCTTATCCCAACCATTAGGGTCGGCCACTCATATTTGCCATTCTCCATTTCTCTCTGACCTATGCATCTTCCTCTCTCAATCCTACGCTCCTTCAAATATCTTTCCACAAACCTCCCTCACCTTAATCTCTGTTCATCCGCTTGATCTTTCCCTCTAATTGGCTCATTTCCATGCTTTCTTGATTAGTTCTTCATCCTTTTCCTCATCATGTGTCCAAACCACTGCAGCAGTAGTCTCTTCTAATCCTTTCTGTGATACTCGCAACTCCGGCTCTCTTGCATATCAACTCATTCCTCAACTTGCTCCCTTTAGGTGATACTCTAGAATCCACCAAAGGCATTCACATCTCTTTCCTCTCCAACCAAATCCTCTTCCTTTTTCTCAAAGCCCATATTTCTGCATTCCATACATTGTATAACCATTCCTTATACTGTCTTGTAGATTTAACCTTTATTTCTCGTATTCATCTATCAGACGACTCCACTAACCTCCTTCCATTTTGCATATACTGCCCATCACTTAGCCTGAATTTTTTGATCACAACCTCCACTTTCCTTTTCCTTTCCTTCATGAATGAACCAATGTGTTTGAATTTGTTCCAACATCAGCTCTCCACCCATAAGATCTACAATCCTGACCCTCTCTACATCAGTCTCACCCACCACATCATTCCTCTGTTCGAGCATTGACCTTCAATCGCTGCGCTCTCCAAGCATTTTGCCATTTCAGCAATCTTCTCTGCAGCTCTTCCTTTGACTCTATCGTTTATGACAAGTGTCTGAGAACATGAACTACCCATCTCTGTCTCTGTTGTTATCACTCAGCATGTGTCCATCACTGTTACAAAAAGGGAAGGGACTAGCAGAACCCTGGTGTAGAATCAACTCCACTTCAAAAAAATTTGAGTTCAAATTCATTGTCCTGACGCATAGCATTGGCATCTGCATATTATTTCCATATCATGGTCCGACCGTCTCCTCTGGCACGCTCTTCTTCCTAAAAACACCGATACACCACTCCTCTTGGAATCTTGTCACATGCCTTCTCCAGATATATTGAATGTCCAGTATAGTTGACTCTTCAAATGCCCAACACCCTGTCTGCAAAACCCACCAATCCAACAGTCTATAGTTCATCGGAAATGAAACCCAGGACATACCAGACTTGGTGGTTTGAGGGTAGAGTGTCTCCTCTGAATCTTGGACTTGAATCTTGGAGGTGGTGTTCAAAACCAGCCAAACAATACCAAAGACTTCAAAATGGTATTTGCTACTTCCTTGCTTGACACAGCATTTAAAAGGTAAGAGCATGACAAACAACCATTGGTTGGCAATGATGGGCTAATAACATTCCTTCTGCATGATGAAGTTTCCTGCTCTGGCCAGCCATAAATTAATTTCAATTAAAAACCCCCTATCCTAAAAAAATGAAACTGTTGTACTGATCATAAACACAATGTATTGAAATATTAAATTTATGACGTCATCCATTATTGTGTTTGCAAGCTTATATTTTTTTTGACAATAAACCTTTTAAAAATTTTACTCCTCTCCAGAACGCTTGAGAGATCAAAGTGAAACTCCATACAAATGATCGACTAGCCATGGCGAATAAAGTTTAATCACCATTGACGTTTTAGGTCACATTAGTGGTCGGTGGCCCATATTGGATTAAAAACCTAAGACATTTTAAAAACATGCCTCTCCCAAAAAAAAACCGCCAAGCCGATTGGTGTGAAACTTTATGATGTCATTGACTAGGCATGGTGATTAAAAGTTTGAACATTAAATGTTCATCAGTCACGATTGGTATGGCCCATATTGGAATTGAAGAGAAAATATTAAAAAAAATTCTCTGAAACGATTTCGGTATAGATGCGAACTTTACAATTATTACATCAATACTATTGCTGCATTTCGTGTGAAATGATGACGTCAAAGTACGGGTGTGGCCAGCCATATTGGATTAGAAAAACGAACCTTATCCGAAATTGAACACGAAATTCACAAAACATGATCCCCTTCGCAATAAGAGGGAATTGTTAAATTTATGTCATAGGTCATGTGGCTCGGACCGCCATATTATTGTTTGAAATCCGATCCTTTAAAACTTTCTTCTCGAAAGCCGTTTTACTGATTTGATGCTGAAACGGTACAAAATATATCACAGCAGGGTAGATGACTATATCTTTAAAGTCTCACATTGATGACTTCAGCGGTTTCAAATATATGAATTTTTTAATATATTTCCTTTTGAAAACAAATGTGGCTGCGAAACCACATCACTGATGATGACATCATTTTTGGTGGATCATATATGTAAAGTCTTGCATAGATAGGTTAAGCTGTTCACATAAATACTCTTTTTAGTATTTCCCTTGAAACCAATATGAGGCTGCCATACCAACATGACTGATGTATTGTCATCTATCAAAATTATATGCACCGTAGGGGCAGTGGATCATATTTGTAAAGTATCGCATGAATAGGATTACACGGTTTCAGAGAAATGTTTTATATGATCGACTAATAAGGAATATTGGTTAAAAATTTCAGCATCAGTTGGTTACACTGGTCTCCGCAGCCACATTGGAAAAGAAAAACCTTATCTGATCAATGCAAAACCTTTAAGATGTGATGGGATGACTTCATTGCTGAATTCAGTTTAATAAAGATGACTCACGGGTTCAGGGGTCGATCAGAGCCAGAGTTATATCAAAGTAGGGTAGATTCGATATCTGCCATTAATTGCTCGCAGTATAAAGCTCACGTCTAAGTTGTTGTTTGTTGTTATTATTAATTATTATTATTATTATTATTATTATGAACAGTTCCAAAGCTATCTTTGCCCGCATCTTATCGTAATTTCTCCCCCACCCCGCCTTCCACTCCTACTACAAAATTTGAAATGCTCATCATTAATATAAACCTGGAATGCAGTTTATTAAAGAAGTGAAAGATGTACCATCACAAGCTATCTGCGTTGTGAGAGACATGTTGGTTATACAATTCGAAAATAACCGCCCAGTAGCCCTAACACATTATACTCTTCCTAGTCTACAAAGGCTCGTTTGTACATCCATGAGGCTTGCATAGCAAGCATTTAAAGTACTGAAGTCAGTAAAACAACAAAGTTATCATCACAATCTATATCACGAGACTGCTACGATTTTAATGATTATGGCTTTCCAGAAATACATACCTTAATCCAGGTAAATCGCCATTTTTCAATTCCATCAACTAGTTAGAACTAGTGTCTTGATGTGTTAAAGGAGAAACGAAATTGATTGTTTGGTTCCTCAATTTATCAACTGCAGATACATTGAGCAGGAGGGTACCTGTTGAAGCATAAATCAAGGAGCAAAAGTAGTAAGAGTGGAGACGATGAGAATTATTGTTGAAATATAAATTGGAAGGGAATCTATATCTAATCCGTACAGACTCTAAGACAGAAGCAGGTGGGGAGACATATTGAATCGTTCATTTCCCAATGATTTATTTCTCACCAGAAAATACTTCCGTCTTCTGATAGTCCGTAGCGGAGTGTCCAAACCTGCTACCCACAATAGTTTTGTGGGAAAATCATGTTTTAAGCTGCATTAACCCTAGTCCTACAAACATCTTTTCTACCTAAGCTTACCAACTGGGGTACTTTTCAGACGCCCGACTCAAAAACCACACAATTTCACTAAATCGCCCCAAAGTTTCACATCAGTGACTAAAAACTAGTGTTTATTGATAAAGTCAACAAACCTAAGAAAAATGAAAATAGATATAAAATCCAAAATTAACCTTCCAACTGGGGACTTTAATGACCCCCAATCAGAAGTACTAATTTCATTCATTCTTGCTGAAGTTTCAATTCTATGAGGAAAC
The DNA here is from genome assembly GCA_035128595.1 of Eptatretus atami. NCBI lineage: Eukaryota > Metazoa > Chordata > Myxini > Myxiniformes > Myxinidae > Eptatretus > Eptatretus atami. The sequence continues at coordinate 66,034,963 of CM068964.1, forward strand.
ATAATTGTATTTTGATTGGATGATGTTTAGCTGATAAAGTAAACAAAAGAAGCCAAAGTGGGAAGCAAGAGAGGCACAAGCATGATCGGGAGCAAACCTTAGAGCTCCATATGAAATATGCTACACCATGATGAACGATGTGCAGCTCAGTAATGTCTTAGCTCCAAGGAGAATACCCAAATGGTAACTGGCCTTGATGACGCTATGATATGATCCGCCCATAAAAGGATTTATGGCAGATGTCGGGGACAATGAAGTTCCAGGGACTGCACCTTTCCTGTTGAATTCTCCAGAGAAGTGGATTGGAGTGTTCATCTCAATCTCTCGAAAGAGACAAACATGAGAGCATGGACTTGACTGATCGAACATCATGCACCAAGTCACTGACACCGCTAATCTTCTCTGGTTGAAGAAAGGGATCAGTGGCAAGTAGCCTTTCAAAAGTATGATGAATTGTTCTGCACAGGGTGGAGTCATCAAGCAAAATGGTAAAGTTTATTTTTAAGAGAACCAGACAGATCAATGATATAGATCAAAGAATAATTGTAGGTCCAATACATTTGCTTTGTGGAATCTTTCAATGAAGGGAAATATCATGAGGAAGGTGAGTCAGGTATGCGGAGCATGCGCCGGGCAGCGCGTTCGCCTGCCATCCACTTTCCGCCAAGGACTCAAGGGACCTCCAACTGCCCATTCCCCCAGGAAGATGCCGGCCGATCTCCATCTCCTTGAGATGTTAATCCAATGCTTTGCAACCACAAGCATTGGTCGGCTCATGGCCTCCTCCACCACACGAGCTCGCTCGTGATAGAATCTGGTGAGCAGGATTCAGTGTCAGGAAAATGAGCCACATGTCCCATACAGCCGCAGCTGGACGCTCACGGAACCATGCAGGGCTAACAATCTCATTTGGTCTCTCTCTCAGAAACCGCTCGTTGGACACAGACGTCCGACCAGTGATAGCCCAGGATTTCCGTCAGACCTGTACCATAGGTATCAAGGTCTCCGTCTCCAGATCTGGTCAGAGTCCAAGTCTCCACATCCATAGAGCAAGAGGAAGCACCAAGACCTGAAACTCGGATTTCGTCCTCCCGCACAGTAACCGCAGCGCCACACCCCATGATCCAGTGAATCCATGACTACCCCAGCACATTCTAGATGTCGTTGACCTCTGGCCTCACAGCCAGCAGAGACGATGAAATACACTTGCCAAGGTAGTGAATCTCTCCTGTACCTAACATCCTTCCAACAAACAGGTACAGACAGGACAGCAGCATTCAAGATGTCATGAAGCCTGGCATCTTAGTTTTTGACTTCAGGGAAACCATAATCCCCAGAGGCTCGCGACTCTTCATCAGCACCTCGAGGCGGCCTCCAAAAGGATATCCAGAGTCTCTGCAAGGACATGACTGATTCATCTGCCCGAAATCAAGCGTCAGAAGATCTTGGACATTTCCCAAACGATGCAACCGGCAACTTGATGTCTCCAACTTCCCCCATAATCCAGTCATATAGTGCTGAAAAATGAGGGGGCCATACACACCCCTGACGAAACTCCAGAATGGAAATAAGGTCAGAGCTGGTTATCACCACATCTCACAGCACTCTCCAGTACCAGATATATGGTCAGACATCAGATTTGATCTGTTTGGTGGGCATTCCACGAAGACCAAGAATCTTCCAAGAGGGCATCCTTTGATTCACTGAAGTCAAAAGCTTTACAGAGAATCAACATAGGCTGCAGCAGCCCCTGCCTAAACTCTAATCTGCATTCCGGTGAGACCCCAAAGAAGCAAGGATATGTCAATTCTTTGACCTCTTTGGTGCAGCCTGACTGCTCTGGATGCTGGGCTTCGACAGATGGTTGGGAACCCTATCAAGAATTATCTGAGCAAAGACCTTTGCCCGGCAGGAGCAGGAGTGTCAGCCCCTCGGTAGTTGTTGCAGTCAATGGCGATCTCCTTTCCCTTTCCAGCAGAAGGACAACAAGGGCCCCTCTCTCCAGTCAGTTGGGATGATGCCTGATTGTCCAGGCAGAGCACAGAACTGCGATGCCAATGACATGAGTGCAGCGATTCTCCACAGCCCTGAGAAGTTCAGCACGGATCACAGATCCCTGGAGCTTTACCCCATGTTCAACCGGATTCACCGCAGGCCTGTGTTATCCACAAGCGAGGCTGGACCACAGTTGATTGGAGCGTCAGCAACAGGGATTATTATAAACACCCCTTGACGCCAACTCGACAGCTGGTGGATCAGCCTGGTACAACCGCTACAAAGTAACCGGCCCAGCGGGCCTTCACTTCGGACCCTCTGTCAAGAAGCCTTCCCCCTCTTGCTCTAACTGCAGTGCAACAGGAGATGGATTGGATTGAATGCCAATGCGCGAATTCCCCTGAAGCAGGACGAGAATAATTTGACCACAGGTGATGCTTTTCCCCCCTCACAAGATTCCTCCCACAAGGTCTCCTTGTCCACCCTTAGCGCACGACAGTCTTACGCCTGCAGCTCCTGAACAGCTCAGCTAGCCATTCAGCCTGTCCTGTGAGCTGGTTCGAATGGTATGCCAGTGTCCCTTAAAGAGACAAAAATTCTTCTTGCTCTCCGTGATCCAAGCCATCCACCGCAACATCGAGACGGTGGCTTGCTGAAGGGCACTCCAAACTCTTTTAGACCTCCCAAAGCACCCAGAACCCCCCAAATCTCCACTCAGTTGTTTGCGAAACTCCTCAGCTACCCCTCTCATCCTTGAGCTTGCCAACATCAGCCTCGGCTCGGATGCTACCATTCTCCTGGATTTAAGGTGCAACTTCAAAGTGCTTAAACAAGCGTTGTCATATTGAGGAACTGAGCACTCTGTAGACCCTGCAGTTCTGCGGATCATCCCCCAGCGACGATCAACGAGGAACCTGGTCAATCTCCTTTGCACACTGCCAGCTTGGCGATACCAAGTCCAGCGATGAGCTTGTGGGCGCTGAGAGAGCGCATGAACCGGCCCACCCTAAGTCCATGACATTCTTGCAAAGTCAAGGACTTAGGCGCTATTCTGGTTCATAGTTCCCTGACCACATGGGGACCAACACACGTCTCATAACCATCCCCATCAGTTCCAGTGATTGCAATTGAAATCCCCCAAGATGAGGAAGTTGTATCTCGTTCTGGGGCACTCCATCACCAACAGAATCAAGCGTGCGCGTAGGAATGCATCCTCACAGTGAGATCACTCACCCTCAGTGGAGGCATAAACAGAGACCAGGAAATACACCTAAGAGTGACTAATCCTTAGTCTTCTAATATGCTCGTTACACTGTTGTTACCTTCAATTATCATTGGACCTCAGCTTATTGGACACAGCTAACAGGCACTCCTTTGGGAATGGTAACCATCAAAAGCGACCAGACCAATGGTAGGTAGTAACTACCAACCATATCTAGCCGCAATCCGGTCTCCGAACCTCAGACAGTGCTGCAATACGATGTCCCAAACGCTTAAGCTCAAGATGATAACAGTGACTGGTGACATCCTCTACTTCGTTTGGATAGGACATTCCCAGGCACAAACCACCCGAAAGGACCGCCTCAGGTTAACCCAAAGGAGACCGCCGTCTGGTGGATGACAACCTCAGCACCACTCCGACACACTCTTCCCGCAACTCTGACCCGGGAATGTTACCCCATGGTTTCCGTCCCTGTCATCAAAGATTGGGGTCCGAAGCTTATGCCCCACAATCCTGTAATCCAGGTGAGCTGCCCTGCGAAGGAAGCTGCACAGGAGTACTCCCACGCGAGTGGGTTTTCAGATTACTTTGCATTTTTTGTTTTGCGGAATGAAGGGTTACGGTGGCCGAGTGCAAATCCTGTCCACCAACCGCCTAATAAAAGTACCCCCAACTGCAGGAGGATGTCCGCAGACACAGTTGGGCACTAGATATGGATGGCCGTTGGCTCACAAGGAGGTCCTGTGCCCTTTGACAGGTTTTGTTTTTAATCCTGCTGGGTGTCCATATCCGAACACCCTCCTCACCAAAAAACCTGGTGGGGGAGATGGTTTAGTCGCCGACAACCCGACCGTGGAACAAGTTCGTACAGGTTTACAGGGATACCCGTAGCAAGTCACAGATCTAATCTGGCCTGACAAAGAGAACGAAGAGAGAAGAAGAAGAGAGAGGAGAGAGAGAGAGGAGAGAAAGAGAGAGAGAGAGAGAGAGAGAGAGAGGAGAAGAGAGGAGAGAAGGAGAGAAGGAGGAGGAGAAGGGAGAAAAGGGAGAGAAAGGGAGAGAAAGGGAGAGAGAGAGAGGAGAGAGAGAGAGAAGAGAGAGAGAGAGAGAGAGAGAGAGAGAGGAGAGAGGAGAGAGAGAGAGAAAATGGTGGGATTGAAGAACATTTATTGAGGATTATAGCACTTATGCCATCAAGACAATTACATAAAGGATGTTGAGCTGAGTAAGAAACAGGGTTCAGGTAATACATCACACCTTACACCAAATCATAAGTCCAAAAAATAAGCACATTGCGTTCTGCTGGAAGAGCACCAAATTACAACTGAAAAACCAACACCTGAAACTGGAAGAATCAATTAATTATTTGAATCCCCAGAATAAATAGTGTATATTTTCCCCTGTTACCCATCAACCCCACCCCAACCACCACTCCCCTCTTCCAAACTCATTAACTTCACTCTGCTTTTTCCAAAATCTCCCATTACATTATTTGTCTTGATGAATGCTTAAACAAGCCAAGGTAATCACAATTGGGACCTTTAAATTTGAACACAGTAAGTTGCCCCTTTTCAAATCATATGCAAAATTATGCACAAAGTTCATCCTATGAATCACATGTCAATAAATGTAAAACGAACTTGCTCTTTTCAGAGACCACACACTTAGAGATTTAATTATGCCACTAGAAGCAGCCGCTCCCTCAGGGAACCGTCAAGGGGGTCATGTTAATGCCTATTTTACTCCAAGGGGTCCCAGGATTACACACCCAAATAATGGTTGTGATCGGTTCAGCCGTTTTTGTGGTACCTGGGAACAGACAGACGGATGGATATTTGGTGAATTATAGTAAGATGTAAATGAAAATAAATGCAGGAGTTTCGAAATGATGCAATCCACCCCAGAATGCTTGGCGCACATGTGCAGAAACCCCTAGCAAAGGGGGTCATCAGGGCAGCCTGATTTCTACCGTGTGTGCGAGATATGCATTATTCCCTAAAATGGCTCAAAAAGCTTCGAAAAAAAGCTGATAATATTTGAAAACGTACCGATGAGAAAGGGGTGTGCCTCTGCACAATGAAAGTGTTTGAGAACTCTCTCATCTCGCCCAAAAACCTGATAGCTTGCAGATCCCTGTATTCCTGAAAAGGTTCAGAGACGGGCATGTTCTACCCAAACCTTCGACCATCGCTGCTAGTGAGTGGATGATAGCCTGGTGTTGGCTTCGTGGTTAAGGTGGCTGGCTTGGGATTTTAGGGAACTGAGTTGAAGCCCTGTCGGCTGCTGAATCAACACCACGTGAGGTTGACTCAGCCTGTCATCCTTCCGAGGTCGGCGAAATGAGTACTCGTGTACTGGTATAGGGGCACAGCATCAGCGGCATAATCGCGCTCCAACAAAATGATAGCTACCCGGCAGTCAAGCTGCTTTACACAAAAAGAAGAAGAATAAGTGATTGGACTTTGAACTTTGCAGGATTACCTCATGTGAACATAGCAGGCTTGGTGATTTACAGTATTTAATGGAGTCTGCAATTGGAAAAACGATGCTGCCATTCCCAACATTCATACAGAATTCCCAGAGAGATACTGTGTCTGGTTTGGTTCACACTGATGGGAAGATTTTGTATGGGGCTTGTCAATCAATGCACAGGGTAGGTTTAAAATTATATTTACTCTTAATTATGTTTGGGAGTAGGAGGGTTGTGGGTGGGAGAGATAAGCTGTTTGGGCTGTGATGGCTGATTATATATATATATATATAATATATATTTTTTTGTTAGGTTCCTGGGCTAAAAGAGAAATTATACTAGATATTTGCATCTCTTGATAAAAGGAGAAGCGTCCAGCCATGCATGTGTGTATGTGTATATGTGTGTTATATCCACTACTGCTGCTCACTTGTACGAACAGGAAATAGTAGGAAGTTGATACCTCTCATCCAAAGATATTTCTCGTATTTCCTATATTTCCATGAGTCTGATTTGCATTTCGGTTAACAGAACGATTATGGTGAACCATTTTGAAATTGCCACTCTTTCATCTAAATGCCGAATAAAGACTATTTGAATTACACATTTCATGCAAGCAACAGCAGGTTAAAAGTGCCCGGTGAAAAGAACCGAGTCACTGAAAAGGCACATACAGCGTATGTGCAAAAGGCCTCGTTAGCATTCATATATCATTTCAAAAGTCGCATGTTTTTCATGTCAGTGATTTCCAATAATTTGAAAGAATATTGCTTGGGGAATTTCAACATGCTACAACATACATGACCTACTGATTGTAATAAGGATGAACATTTCTCACCTTTGGGGGTGGTTTCAGGAACTGACACAGTATATCTGGAATTGCTGAATTGGGGAGAGTTGTCATTCTTGTCCTGTTAACACACCACACTGTTCATTGTACTGTTTCTTTATGACATTTTGATTTACTTACATGTGGCAGTTCTTTCATATCTTCTTTCTGTCCCACTTGATATTATCATTCTCTATCTATCTTTATTCTGTTTTGGCTTAATACACTTGTATTCCTCAACCCTAGATTAGTTCTTTCATATGTACGATGATGATTCAAATGTCACCTGAAGTTGAATTTACACAGCAGAATTATGTATGTATGTATGTATGTATGATGTCCAAAATGCTCCAGGAACAGGGTATTAATTGATTATCGAGAGCTGCTGCTTTTGATTCTTTATAAACCTCTAATTGACTTCCATTTCCGGTTTCCTGGTCATGGTTGTTTTTTCTTGGTCCTCTGATCGATTTGCTTCCAAAAAGCTGAGTAATGTGCTGCCATCAATTTTATGTTCTGTATTTGTCTCGATTGTTCTTCAAATTGAGTGCTCACTCCTGTGTATTTTTTCGTGCTCATTCTTTTAGATTTTTTATTTTTCTTTTCAACTGTTTCCCATACCAACTCGCCATGTCTCCACCCCCTCTGTCCCATTATTCATTACCCTCGCATTAATTCCTCCCTTGTACCAGCTGTTTAATAGTAAAATTTTAAAAAACGACAAAAACCTTTTCCCACTTCTTCCTTTCCTCGCTCTCCATCAATTTCTAATATTTCTAAATGGCAATCTTCCCACAAAATTGCTTCCAAACACCTTCCTTCAAGACTACTTTCCATTGTCCACTTCTCCTCCATCCCTAGATGATTCGTCAACTCATGCTTCCTCCATAATCATGTTCATGTGGTGCTGTCTTTATTACCTCTGCCACCGAAGGTAGGTGGAGGTTATGTTTTCACCCCTGTCTGTTTGTCTGTGGACAGGATATTTCAAAAAGTTGTGGATGGATTCAGAAGCAATTTGGTGGACATGTTGGGTGTGTGATGAGGCCGAATTGATTAGATTTTGGTGAAGATACAGATCCAATTACTTTTTTAAGTGATTCTTCACCATTCAATGATAGAGCAAAAACACAAAAAATAGTATGATATCTCAAAAAGTTGTGGACGGATTCGGACGAAACTTGGACAGGTTGGGTGTGTGCCACGGAATAATTTATTCGATTTTGGTGAAGATTCAGATCCAGATATAAGAATTAAAAAAATTTTTTTTAAGTGATTCTTTTTAAAGTGAGATGGGACCAAAAACGATATATGGCATGATATTTCAAAAAGTTGTGAACGAGTTATGACAAAACAGTGAATGAGTTGGTTAGGTGACAAGAAAAAGCCAATTCTATTTTGATTCAGGTCCGGATCCAGATCCGGCCCATCAGTGGGACACAAAACGTAAACTGTTCAGCTCTACTGAGTGCCGTTCTAGTTTGTGCCTTTAATTGTCATCCAACCAATTTTATGTCTTCTCATCTCTGTCCTTGAAATCCACAGATCCAACCTTTTTTGTTCTGTGTGTGGGATTTTCATGACAATTCTCTCGTGTGTTCACACATAGGTTCCCCGACACACGCTCCAGGCTCCCCCACCCTCACTAGGCATCCCAAAATTACATATACCTCACCACCCCCCCCCTTCTTCTTTCTTCACACTTCAACCCCTCCATGTTTCTTTCACTTCCCACCCCCTCCTTACTTCCTACATGCCCTTTTCCCTGTCTGCTTCCCTGCATCCCAGACTCTCTTCTCCCCTGATCTATGCCCTCTCTTCCCCCCTGATCTATGCCCCTCTCTTCTCCCCTCCATCCCAGCCCCTCTCTTTTCCTCCTACATCCAGCCTCCTCTCTGCTTCCCCAGGGTCCCACTCCCCTTTGTTCCCCAGGTCCGCTCCCTCTCCGCTTCCCAGGGTCCCACTCCCTCTCTGCTTCCCCATGGTCCCGCTCCCTCTCCGTTTCCCCAGGGTCCTGCTCCCTCTCCACTTCCCCAGGGTCCATCCCCTTCCTGCTTCCCCAGCACCCCGCTGAATTTTCACTTCCCCAGCATACCACCCCCCTCTCTGCTTCCCCAGCATCCCGCCATACTCCGCTTCCCCAGCATCCCGCAACCTCTCGCGCTTCCCAGCATCTCGCCCGCTCTCTGCTTCCCCGGCATTCCCCCTCCCCCCCTCACCTCTTTTCATTTGTTAGTTGTTGGTTATTTTGTTCCTTTTCTGTTTCATCCCTGCTTTCCCCTTCCTCTTCTTGCTGTGTTTCATTCAACTTGTGTGCAAGTTGTTCAGCCCAATGTGTTCTTCTCCCCCTCCCCTTAATCTCACTTCAACTCTGCTGTTGGTGTTCCCCCCTTTCAATTTTGTTCCCTTCCATTCTGCTCTAGCTCTTCCATGAGCCTCAATCATATATACAAACAAAAACCCACATACAATCACAATGCAATCTAAATTCAGAGTGCAATATAAAACTTTGCTCAGTCATACAGTACAATCTTACTAAAATTAGACATCGAGGTGCCATCGACTTTTTATGAAAAAAAGGTGCCAGCACCTAATAAAATCCACAAGAGATTGGTGGTCATGTATGGTGAAAGTGCACTCTCAAATTCTACAATAGCAAAAAAGGGCAGCTGACGTTAAGCCTGGGTGCAAGCTCTTTGAAGATGACCCCAGATCACAAAGGCAATCAAATATTAGTGACTCACAAAATGTTGCTCATGTTGAGGCATTTATCATTGAAGATTGCCACATGAAAATCACAAATATAGAGATGTTGAAATGTTGCTCACGTTGAGGCATTTATCATTGAAGATTGCCACATGAAAATCACAAATATAGAGATGTTGACCACAGTTGTGCTCCTTCACGATTACCTGCCTGTGTACAAAGGACCATGTTCCACAGACTGCCATTCATTATTGCGGCTGCCAAGAGTTTGATCATGCCCTCTCCTTCTCCCATCCTCTCCCCCCCAAGTCTGAACTTGGCCCCCAGTGACGATGAAACATTTCAATATTTGAAGTCCCACCTGAATGGTGGCCATTTTGCCAATGTGGAACTGCATAAAGCAACTGAGACATGGTTGAAGGAACCAAGCTGTAAACTATTTTTGATTTGTCAAAACTTTATTCTTAGGAAATTTCGTCAACGAAATCCGCACCTACTGAAATTTCCAGATGATTGACTGCACAGAGCGACGGTGATTGCCTGTCAATACACCAACGATGTGACTGGTGCTAATCATTTAAAGTTGGATTTGAAAGTGTACAGAATGAACCAACTTTTTTCGGATATGCAAAGGATTCTGCAGGTCGATATCCTTGAAGACGGACAGGGGTGTGCACCATCAATGCACTGCATGACTGTGATCACCTCCAATATGATGTTAAGCATACAAGAAATAAATGGCCTGCTTTGTTGTCAAATGGAGTGATTTTTTTGCATGCAAATACACAACAAAGTAATTTCACAGAGCATGGGATGGGAAGTCCAAATAAATCGTCTTTGAAGAGTCCAGGTGTGTCACCTCGAGGCTTGGATTTGTTTGGTCCCCTTGAAGAATACCATGGGAGCAAGACATTTTTCATGAAAGAGACTATTAAGAAGGATGTCCTGGACCAACCATGTGCACATACTCAATGATTCAACAATGAAAGTATCCAAAATGTTACACAAGGAGGGGACAAGTGATTGTCAAAAATTGGACAATACGATTAAAAGTAAATGAAAGCATAATTTTTGTAATATATTTGAACATACAAGCTAATGACAAACACCCTCTTACTTGAACCCTTTCTGCTGCTGCAAAAAATCCTTCTATGCAATCACTCTTCATTCTGGCTAGCTTTTTAATAAAGAACTTTTCACTCCAATTCTATTCATTTGTCTGCAAT
>CM068964.1:66045420-66056558 GCA_035128595.1 Eptatretus atami
CATTACAATAACTGTCGCATTAGCATTGCTGGAAAGTTGTGGATTCCCATGATCTTTTGCCGCAATGACGAGTTCCAAATGGCCACCATTTATTCCTTTTGGTAGCCTTTCACGGTCCAGAACACCCTTAATTTTTAGGTTTGAATTGTCCACAGTGAAGTTATTGACAAGATCAAGATCTTCTCCTTTTGAGGTGTAACAACTTAGGAGTTCATAGGACACCTTGCTATTTGGAGTGTTTGGTTCATCACGGTCAGTGGCCTGTGGCAAGAAAGAAAGATCAAATCATCAACCATACACAAACAGCCTCATTTTAAATTAAGGGAGAGTAGCCGATCATACACAATGACAAATAACCTGCAAAGAGATTAAGCAACCGTGCATACGTGCACGTGTTGTCTGCAGTAAGTGATTGAGATCGATTTGAGTATTCATTTCAGAAAATATTTCAGGCATCAACCCTTGGTCAGATCATAAAGGGTTGATGTCTGAAACGTCAACATCCTGTTTAGTTCATCCATTGAATCAGTCATTGCATCGAACATTGCCTTTCCTCTTCTCAAGTAGTCTAATCTCTCATCATTGGTTTGAATTCCTTACGCTGCTCCTTATCTCTCAACAAAATATGGAGATCATTAATTTTATATCTGATGTCAGGGTTGTCTCTCTGGACCTATCATGGGTATTTGACACAGTCTAACATTCTGCTCTGCTTGCCAAGTTTATTACATGTGTCATACAAGACCGCCTTCATTCCTGGCTTTCTGAATACATCCACTCGCACAATCTACACGTGGCCCTTAAATAAATCCTGTCATCTCCGATCCCATTAGAGACTGTTCGCCAAGGCAGTGTTTATGGTCCAGTCCTGTTCCTCATTCTCTGAATTCGCCTTTATTGCATCCATCAAGAATTGTGTTAAATCGCATCTCTGACCTAAAAATGTTTTAAAACCCCAGTTTGCTATGAATGTTCGCTTTCCATCAACCATTCCTTTTTTCCAACTTCAGTGCCAACTCACCCCCCTCACCCCTCACTCTCACTCTCAAAGCAACCATCCCACTCTTCTCCCTCCAAGCCTCCCTCTCACCTCTCTCAAAAATTCCCCCCTCACCTTCTCCCACCTTTCATCCCCCTCACTCATCCTTCTCAAAGTTTCCCCCCCCTCTCATCCACTAAGCTGCCTCCTTCCACTGCCCTCTCACCTCCATCTCCTCAAATCCTCAACTGCCTTCTTCCCCCTCTCTTGTCCCCCTCTCCCCCAGCACCACAGAGCCTTTTCTCCTCCTCATTTGGCCCCTCCCCTAGCTATTCTGCAATCCCCATACTCTTTCAACAACCCTCCTTACCTCCCCCCCCGTCCCTTGTCCTACCCTCCCCCTCCCCCCCCACCACCTGCACCCAAAGCCTCCTCCCCTACCTCTTCATTAAAAGTGTGGACCTCAAATATCGGGGCCTTCGCTCAAACCTTTCAGATCTTTCCATACAGGCTGCCACTGACAACCGACATAATCTGCCTAACAGAAACTTTCCTCTCCCAAGACGTGTCCGACTCCCAAGTATCTTTCCCCGGTTACTCCCTCCTCCGGTATGACAGACCTGAGCCTCGTTCCTGGTGGAGGTGTTGCTCTCTTCATCAAAGACTCTATTCCTCACTCTCCATGCACTGCTCTCACTCCCCCACACCCCCAGGAATACCTCTGGCTACGGTTCCCCTCCACTCCACCTCATGTTATATGTGTACTGTACCGTCCACCTAACAGTGATGACTCCATCTACACCTCACTATCCGAAAACATGGACCATCTTCTATCTTCTCATCCAAACTCTCTCTTTCTCTTATGTGGCGACTTCAATTGTCATCATGCCAGTTGGCTAGGTGTGGGTACCTCTCTCACCTGTCATGGCACCTCAGCAAAAGCCTTCTGTGACTCATTGGGAGTGACTCAATCGGTCAACTTCCCGACCCGGATCTCAACCAATGGTACTCCATCTCTTCTGGATCTGATTTTGACAAATTCCCTGACAATATCTGCTGCTCGTCTTCCGCTCCAATCGGTTCTGCTTGACCACGTCCTTGTCAAAGTGGACATCTCTCTGGCTGTTATCAGAGAACCACCTCACCGCCGTCGAGTCTGGCATTTCACTCAAGCCGACTGGGAGGGTCTCCAAGCAGCCATCAAACTTATAGACTGGTCTCCTATCACTACTTCTCAAACATCAACTCATCCTGGAATTCTTTCAAAGAAAAACTTGCTCTCCCTCATGCACAGATTTATCCATCTCGTCTTCAGTTGTCCTACCCTTCTCCCGCCCTTGGTTTACTGAAGCTTGTGGCGAGGCAGTTGTCCTGAAACAACTTGCCTTTGCCTCATGGAAAGCAAATCCAACTGAGGGCAATCTCAGTTCCTTCCACAAAAGCTCGGAACAAGTGTGTATCTACCCCAGGAGAGCCAGAAAACACCATCTTTCTCATCTCAAGTCTGAACTCTCCAACCTCTCTCCCTCCTCAAAATCCTGGTGGCGTTTAATCAAATCTGTTTCTGGTGTATGTTCCCCCTCCATCGCCTCCCTTACCTCAAATGGCCGCACTGCTGATACCGCACGTGAAAAAGCTGAATGCCTAAACTCGGTGTTTGCAGCTAAATCTTGTGTCCTAACCCATGACTTTCTCTACCCACCATACCCAGTCGCACCCAACTGTCCCTGGACTCTGTGTCTTTTCTCCTGACAAGGTGGAGAGCTTGCTTTCAAACTCAGATTCTGCAACCGGCCAGACGGCATCAGCCCACGTGTCCTCAAAGCCTGCTCTTCTGCTCTTCTCACCCTCTCTCTGTTCTATTCACCCTCTCATTTGCTCAAGGTCATCTGCCATCTACTTGGAAATCTGCAAACATCACTGCCCTGCATAAAAAAGGTGCAAAAACAGATCCCTGCAACTACGACCAATCAGCCTTCTCCCAATCATCAGCAAGGTTATGGAATCCATCATCACTTCAGACATGAAATCTTCTTCTTCTCCAATGGCTTGATTTCCGATCATCAATTTTGTTTCAGACCAAGTCACTCTACCCTGGATATGCTGCTTCTGCTCTCCCATCAATGGATGGAGGTCCTCAATGCCAGACAAGAAATCCGAGCCGTATCCCTGGAACATATCACGTGCTTTTGACACAGTCGGCACCCTGCCCTACTCACCAAACTCTCTTCCCATGGTATCCAAGGCCATCTCCACTCATGGCTCGCAGACTTCCTCTCCTGTCGCAGTCAACTTGTGGCCCTAAATGGAGTTCTTTCACCCTCTTCCTGTCCAGGCTGGAGTTCCTCAAGGTAGCGTTCTGGGCCCTGTTCTTTTGTTTCCATCAATGATCTCTCCGACTCTCTGGAAAATCCTCTATATCTCTTTGCTGATGACTCCACCCTCTGCCGTACCATCTGTCATCCCTCGACCGGCAAGCAGCAGCTTCTTCGCTCACTGCAGATCTGATAAAATCACAAACTGGTCCAACACGTGGCACGTCTTTCAACCAGACAAATCTCACACTCTCACTATGTCTCTTTGAAAGGACCGTTTAGAAAACCCCCATCCACTTTCTCAACATTCCTCTGGAAGAAGTCTTTTCTTTCAACTCTGGGTCTCACTTTCTGCCATGACCTTTCCTGGGAAAGTCACATTTCCAACCTCGCCTCCAAAGCCAGTCGCCGACTGGGAATCCTCCGTCGTGCAAAGTCCTTCCTCGGCCCTCTTGAGCTCCTGACCACTTACAAAGCTTTTGTCCGTAGCCTGATGGAGTACTGCTCTCCCCTCTGGGCTGGTGCTCCTGCCTCCCACCTTTCTCGGCTTCACGCTGTCGAAACCAGGGCATTTAGGATCATCGGCAATTCCCGCAATGAAGCTGAGTCTTTGGGCCTCTCACTCAATCACCGCAGGTTGGTCGGTGTGGTTCTCTGTCTTCTACCGTCTCCTCTCCAGCCTTGCCCCCCCCTGCTCTCTCTGCGATTGTCCCCACCACATTTCCACAGGGCGCTCAAGGGCGCCAACAACCCCCTTCTGGTAAAACTACCAAAATCACGAATCACTGCTCACCTTCACTCTTTCATTCCTCTTTTTTCCCGCCTTTGGAATAAACTCCCTCACTCTATTCTTTCCCATTCTTCCCTCCAGGCTTTCAAAGCAGCTGTTCACCACCACCTCTTATCATCCCCCATCCAAATCCTCGATCTTTTCTACCCCCATAATCCACCCAGCCCACTTCCTTCAATTCCCCTGCTTCCTTCCTGAAAGTCCCTGTAATGTCCATCTTTTTCCCCATGTTCCCGCCCATCCCTCTCCCTTCCACAGATCTAATGTTCTGTTCCCACTTTTTGTCCCTCCCACTCCCGCCCCTTGTCTCATGCCCCCTGCTGTGCGTTGTGTGTTAGCTCTCATACGAGCCTCGACAAAGTATACAAAAAAAAATACACTTCAATGACCTCCCTGATGTCCTGAATAACCTTCTTTTGTCTTTACAGATGACCACTTTATTCCATTCTGCACCTCATCCCAATAACAGGTCGGCAGCTTTTGATTTTACATTTCTGCAAACCTGCATATTATTGGATGCTGGTTTCAAAAAATGAATGCCAATTAAACCAAGCAAATCTTGTACTTTTCCCTGTTTCTCCGAAAGGATCTTCTCAAAAACCCACCGATATATTTCCACAACCAGCCAATGGAAGATGCTCAATTTATGGAGCTTCTGTGTCTCACCATCAGTCATATCTTCTCAGCAGATAATATGTCAAAGCTGGCCTCTAAAGCCAGCTGGAGATTGAGCATCTTCTGTACAGTCGTGCAAGCCCTTCCTTGGTAAATCAGAAATTCTCATGACCTACAAGGCCTTTTTCAGGTGCTCAATCAAATACTTTTTCTACTTTGGTCCAGTGCTCCCACTTCTAGCCTCTCTTTATCGGATGCTGTGAAATCGGAATCTTTCAAGATCATCGACATCTCCCACAAAGCTGCTGAAGACCTGCTGCCCTCCCATCGCAGACTGGTTCGTTGTCGCTCTGTTTTTACCACCTCTATTCTGATCATTTTCCTTCTTCCCTTTCTACCCTCAGACCCTCTACACTTAAACCTCTCCGGCTCCTCATGGATGCAAGTGTTCCTCTAGCAAATCTCTCCTTGTTAAGTTTCCAAAATATAGACTTTGTGCTTACCTCCAATTCTTTGTTCCTCTTTTCTCCCACTTGTGGATCCCTATTCCAGTGGCCATGCAATCCCACTCTTCTCTCCAAGACTTCCAGGTGGTTGTGCACCACCACCTCATGCCATCCTTCATATCGACCCTTGATGTTTTGTACTCCCATTAACCCTCCCCTTTACAAGGTTTCTTTCTCATATTCCTGCCCTATTCTCTCTGTGCTTTCCTTTTATCATTCATTCCATTGCTTGTTAGGTCCACTTGCAGTCCCACTGTCTGTACATTGTCATTATTCTTCCTATTATGTTATCCTTTTGCTCTCCCATGAACCAAGACTTCGTAAACAAAATTAAATAAAAAAACAAATAAATAATCTACACAAAATGTGATAAGATATTGACATTACATAGTGTTGGACATACACTACCGGTAAAAAGTTTTAGAACACCCCCATTTTTCAGTTCTTACTGAAATTTAATCAGTTCAAGTCCAGTGAATAACCTGAAATGGTACAAAGCTAAGCGGTTAAAGCTGCCAAGGTAAAAAAAAAGTTTAGGTTACCACAAAACTGAAAAATAATGTAAATTCAATTTGTTAAAAAAGGCCCTTTTCAGGGAACAAGTAATAGGGTTAGCAACTCCAGCTGTTCTGCAGCAATGGAAGTAAATTAAGCCTTGAAAGTTGATGCAAACAATTCCTACAGGTGTCCCAACTTTTGTTGATTAGTTACAACCCTCTGTCTATTAAAAGCAGTGTTGGAACAGAATGTGTTGCTACACCCTCTGAAGCATTATTTGGACATATTGTACTGCAGGAAGTAGTATGTTGGTATCATAATGGCGAGAAAAAGACAATTAACAAAAGAAGACAGACAGACCATTATAACTCTTAAAAGTGTAGGTCTTTCCTTTAGAGAAATTGCAAAGACAACCAAGGTGTCAGTGAGTAGTTTCCGACACCATCAAAAGGCACTTGGAAACTCTGACAGGAAGAGGTCTGCAGAAGCAAAGCCACAACACAATCAGAAGACAAGTTTCTGAGAGTCAACAGCTTGATGATAGGGGCTCACAGGATAGCGCTTCAAGCACAGCTTAACACTGGTCGAGTAAGGAAGTCTCAGTTTCAACTGTGAAGAGAAGACTTCGAGCTGTCGGTTTGACAGGTCGAGTGGCATAAGAAAGCCATTGGTAAGATGTCAAAATAAGAAAAGAGGCTTGCCTGGGCCATGAAGCACCCAGTGGACTATTGAAAACTGGAAGAAGGTCTTCTGGACCGATGAATCAAAATTTGAAATCTTTGGTTCATCACGCAGGGTTTTTGTACGCCTCGAGTAGGCGAAAGGATGGTTCCTCAGTGTGTGGACACCAACTGTCAAACATGGAGGAGGAAGCTGATGGATCTGGGGCTCTTTTGCTGGATCCAGAGTCGGCGACTTGCCCAGAGTGACTGGTACCCTGAACCAAAAGGGCTACCACAGCATTTTGCAGCACCATGCAATACCCTCTAGTCTACGCCGAGTTGGTCAGGGGTTCATCCTTCCAGCAAGATAACGACCCAAAACATACCTCCAGGCTATGTCAGAACTACCTCAGAAGAAAAGAACAAGACGGTAGGCTTAAAATCATGGAATGGCCAGCACAGTCTCCAGACTTAAACCCCATCGAGCTGGTTTGGGATGAACTGGACAGAAGGGTGAAAGCAAAGCAACCTACAAGTGCAACACATTTGTGGGAACTTCTGCAACAGTGTTGGGAAGAACTTTCTGAACAATATTTGATTTCCATTGTAGAAAGAATGCCACGAGTATGTTCGGCTGTTATATCTGCAAAAGGTGGCTACTTTGATGAGTCAAAAATTTAGATTAAATTTTGTTCAACAAAACGATTCCATGATTTCTTTTTTATCTGCAATTGTTTATTTGTTCTATGCTTTAATTTCAGAGTACATTGAAACATTAAACTGCTAAAATTTCAGTAAAAACTGGAAAAATGGGGGTGTTCTAAAACTTTTGACCGGTAGTGTATCACATTTCATGAAGTCAAAATTAAACACAAGACATAAATAAATGGGGAAACAAGACATCCAATAGCAAACAAAAATAATCCTGCACAGGGTGGAGTTATCAACATTTAAAAAAATTCCCATGAATGATTGCACCTCCAGAAAAAGCGAATTCTGAAATGTTTCTTCCTCCATGATAACGAGTGTTCCTAATGGTAGCCATTTGGGAGCATTATCATTGACGTCCAAAATGTTAATATCTAGAGCAGCACTCGTTTTGCTTTCTCCACCATCTATCGCCATCACTGTTGCAAAATAGGTATGCTTCATCTCGTAATCCACCGATGCACCATTCTTGAGACTGAGAATTCCTGTGATTTGATTTAGTGAAAAGTTCTTCAGTCTGGAGATGCAAAACAAAGCAATAACTTTTGTTTAGATCTGCAATCATGTCAGATGATATATTATTATGGTGGCTGTTATTACTATGTGTAGTGTTGTGTTTAATCATACTTGTGTTTAAAAAGACTGGTTGGTTGTTAATCCTGTCCTGAGAACACCTCTTTCCAAGTTTCCAATTTTTCCTTTCTGTGAGAGTTTGCCCCTCAACCCTGCTGTTGGTGGGGAAACCCCTCTTTCTCTTTCTACTGTTCCTTTTTTTTTTCTGTTACATCTTGATTAATTTTAGATTCTAGCTCCTCCATCAGCCTCGACTTTGCATTCAAAAACAAGATTTTTCCAACGTTATTTGCATTTATTATAAGTAAACGCTCACTTTGTAATCACTTAAGTGAACAAACAACATTGGATACAAAATTTTTTTTTACTTTGGAAGATCAAAATATTTTTTACCAAGCATCACATTAAAAAATAATTCACTACTTAAGTATTCACTCATCAGTCAACATCACAGCCGTGTTGAAAGAAAATGTTTGATTCCAAAGTTATCCCCTATTTTGAGAACATGAGACCAGGATTTAATTTTAATACGTACAAAATTTTAATCTACATTTATGACCAAAGGCAAGTAACATCGGTGTAATTTATGCCACAAGTTAAGCCTCTGCATCACTTACAAACTCCATCATGATCTCTGTATGGAGCTATCAATGCTTTCTTCCATCTCACCCACCATAATGAAATGCTGCAGGGCTCTGTATTCCAGAAGTTCAACGAATTAATAAAACAGGCCTGAAAGTTGCACAACCCACTATCACAAACATCCGCTGCTCACTGTGTTTCGGGAAGCTCAGAAGGAAACCAAGTGCGAACTCTGTGGCCTATCTATCCTCCCCCTTTCTTCAAAGCAAGATTGCGTTCTTACATCCTTACATTTTTTTTTTCATTAGCTCATTAAAATGGTGGAATAGATAACTCTCTTTCCCCTCACATATCCACTTTAATATTATGCCATAACCAACTTCACCTACTCCTACTTCCTCATAACCTGCTTTCCCACATTCCCAACTTCTCCTTTCACCCCATTCACAATCTCAGTAGCAGCCACATATGTCTCCTGAGAACAATTATCCAAACTACCTTAAGGTCCCCATTCACAATATCGTGAGATACGTCATGTGCAAATTCCATGGAATTGCCACTCTCAAGTGATTGTGAGTTGCCTAATTGTGTTATGTCAACGATCCTTAAATTCATTATCTTCTTCATGATGCATCTATATGCAACGTTAAAATGAAATAATGACAAAATAATGTTGAATTCAAAATCCCACGAGATGTGATGGAGGGACAGCCAGACAGGCAAGCATATTATTGTATGGAATAAATAAGTGAATATAAAATTAAGCAACAAGAGTTTTGAGATTTGACTTGCTCAAATGTGTTCATATTCTGGTGGATGATAACCAGCATATTGAACGGTGCACTCCATCTATTTACTGCACATGTGATAGCTGATCTGCTCAACTCATATTGTTGGGCTGCTGTTATTCATGTACCTTGCTCTATAGTGTGTTGGTTCTGCCGAAGCAGTTTCTTGGCTCGTGTCTACAATCCTGGATGGGTCAGCACTCCGACACAGGAAGTCATGGCAGGAATTTGTAAGCTGGCCAGGGTGCAGGCTGTATCTTTCCTACTCTTTGTAAAGGATCCCTGTGGAATCTTTAACATCCACCAACTCATGGTGGTAGAAGGGACACCCAGCATTCAATATCCATTTGGGGGATGGCACACACATTGATGAAGCATCTTTCTTGTTTTTTTAAATATACAATGTTGAGGCTCGCATAAGAGCTAACACACAGGACGTATAACAAAGGGAGCAGGAGACAAGAGGGGTGGGAGAGGGAAGCACAAAACAGTGGAGAACAGAGACATTAGGAGATCTGTGGAAGGAAGAGGGATGGGGTGGGGTACATGGGTTAAAAAGATGGACACTACAGGGAAGTGTGAAACACCAGGATGACAGCTTATAGCTAGGCCGAGATTTTCACCCAGGCTAGACAGTTCAGAGGCAAGTATGTGTACCTCTCGGCCATCCTGTCAGCCCACTGCTGCTATGCTTCGTCATTTTCATTCTCGGTCTTCTGTCAGATACTTTGAATATTTGTAAGATGCTTCCAAAGAGAACAGTAACTGGTATCAAGACCAAAGCAATCCTATCTTTCAACTTGTAACTATGTTGAAAAGATGACCTTTGAAAGGCTCAGAGGTTCTTCATTTACACAAGGGTCAAGGCTTATGAAGGAGCTAAATAACAATGGGCAGTAGGTTTATAGATGAGCAAAGGCTATTGGGGGTGGAGGGGGTTTGGAAGGAAAGGGGTGCACCTCCATAAGGAGGAAAGGAGGAATAACAAAAACTATTTGTATTGGCACAGAGTGGAACAGATTGGGAAGGAGGAGGAGGGTTTTCCCATTCTTGTTGATTAGTTCCATATTTTATTGAATGCTGTGAAGATAATTCAGATAAAGCAGCCTGAATGTTGCTTGTAAATGTATGTTTGCTTGAAATACCAACTCACACTTCTGTAGACCCATCGAGTTCATAAGTGACATCCCCAAAGATGCCTTTGTCTCTGTCTGTTGCCTGAAAATAAAATAATATGGGTTGGACAGACAAATGACATTATGTATTTCTCTATAAAATATAATCATTTTGCAACCATCCATTGGGACCATACTCTGTACAGTGTCAGTGCTGCTGAAGCAGTCTCCTGGACTATTGGGCACAATCCTGGACAAGTCACCACTCTGATGCAGCATACTCAAATGGCTCAATCATCCCAGCAAGCTGGTACTCATTTTGCCAACCTCAGATGGACAACAGGCTGAGTAAACCCCACCAGGAATTAATTCAATGAATGGCCAAGCAGGATTTGAACTCAGGACCCTAGGATCCCAAGCCCACCACCCTCATCATTAAGCCAACAGCAGACATAATCATTATATTACTGCAAGGATAAAAGGAAATATAAAGAACTTGGATACAGACAGAGGCCAGAAACCCCATCATACCTGTGCTTCATTTTTAAAAGTTTTGTTTTTAATGCTTAATCAAAATGCTTTGTCCCCCATTCCCCACCCCCAGGTTTCTGCAGGATGCATACGGTCCACCATGAACCCCTCCTCCTCCTCCTCCTTAATATGCAGAACACAGCTGCGGATAGCATCATTGACTGAGGGCAAAGGTGTGCCGCCCCTATTTCACCAACGTTAGAAGAATGAGGCTGAATCAACCCCACCTGGTGTTATTTCAATGACCAAAAGGGGCTCAAACTCAGGACCCAAAGATCCCAAGCCAGCCACCCTAACTGCTAAGCCAACACCAGGCTTACCATCAACCCCCTTCTGGTGAAACTCCATAAATCCAGGATAAATACTCACCTTCAATCATTCATTCCTATTTTTGCCACCTGTGGAACCAACTTCCATATTCTCTTCAATCTCATTCCTCCCTTCAGTTCTTCAAGACAGCCGTTCACCATCATCTA
>CM068964.1:66100113-66112940 GCA_035128595.1 Eptatretus atami
TATGTCATTGCTGTGATTGGTCGTCAGATTGGTCGTCAGACCGTTCACGAGATCAGTAACCAATCACAGCTCGAGCGCTTCAGAGCTCCTGTCATTCATAGTTAGGCAACGCCCAGGCACGTGGTCAGTCCGTCTTCACCGTTTGAACAGTCACGCACAAAGGACATGTCTTCGTTAAAATATGGATATATTTGTGTTTGTCATCTTTAACTGCAATGTCACCTTACATTGTGTCGTCAAGCTGACAGGAATTTGTATCTACATTAATTTTATCGAAGAAATCAACGTCATGACTTACAAGGGGTGGGGGTCGCACATAGTCGCCATCTTGGTATGTTTGATAATAATCGGCTATGTAAGTATCATCAACATCATGTAGTAATCGACTTTTATTTGACACCCGATCATTCATGGTATTCATTCTTGTTATTTTTTTAATATTGTCTGGTAATCGGCTGCCCAAGTATCAAGATCATTTGGTAATCAGCTTTCATTCAACGTCGGGGTCATTCATTCAATGTCGGGAGGGTATTCAGCTTGTTTTATCTATACCCATCATGACCTTAAACATCTCTATCATATCTCCTCATTACCGCCTCCTTTCTAGTGTGTAAAGCCCTGTCTCCTTCAGCTGCTCCTCATAGCTGAGTCTAGTTAGACCTGGAATCAATCTAGTTGCCCTGCACTGAACCCTCACTCTGGCATCCATGTCCTTCCTAAGTTCTGGTGACCAAAACTGCACACAATATTCTAGATCTGGCCCTCACTAAATTCCTATACAATGTTAACACCACCTCTTTTGATTAATAATTGATCCCCCTCTGAGTACAAACTAAAACCCTCTCTGTTTTACACCTATAGCTGTCTGGCACTGTGCTGCCTGCTTACCTCCCATATCTATTAGCACCCATAGATCCTTCTCCTGTGTGACACGCTCCAAATTGCCCCTTGCATCATGTAATCTCTATTTTCATTGTTATTTCCCATCCCAACACCTTACACTTGTTCAGGTTAAATTACATCTGCCAATCTTTTGCCCAATCTATGCAAGTATCAATACTTTCCTGCATCTGATCACCACTCCCTCTGCTATCCACCTTACCTCCAAGCTTTGTGTCATCTGCAAATTTGGAAAGCCTAATCTTCACCCACTATCCAAATCACTGATGAAAATAATGAAAAATAATGGTCCATAAATGATCTCTGAGGTACCCCATGACTACATCCTCCCAGCAAGACATCCTCCCATTCACAGCCACTCTTTGCTTTCTATCAAGAAACCAGTTTGCAATGCAATTAGTACCTGAGCAGCTACTCCACAAGCTTCACCTTGGCTAACAACCTCCGATGTGGTACCTTATCAAATGCCTTCAAGTTTATATATATACTATGTCCACTGCCATTACCTGAGCAGTGTACAAGAATGGTCATTACCATTTTTCGTGCATATTTTCAAATTCAGCCAATCACCTTTCAGATTTTCTTGAGAGATGCCCCATGTGGCAGGAAGGTGTGAGTGAGAAATGATGCACTCTGTGCGCACGACACTTCAATGACAGAACTGGCCACTGCTAAATGTAGTGTTGCTACTCCACCACTTCCTAGGTCAAGTGAGCCTTCAAGAATGCCCTCCCTTCCACCCCCCACCCCTCCCCCTTTTTGAAAAAACATCCATCCATGGACACATTTCTGCATCCCTGCCATCATCTGTTTTGAGTTACCTTTTAATTGAGAAAAAAAGGTTAAAACAAACAAACAAACATTATCACAAAGCGAAATGGCATGTACTTCAGCCCAAAGACATAAGCACATGGTCAAAAAAGCTTGCTAAACCAATGAAGATGCACCTTGGCCCGAAGGCCAAAGCTCAATCATGCAATAATACATACGTACATCCTAGTCTACCAGGTCAACATGCATGATAATACCATAAATATTTTCTGATTGTGGAGTGGTTGTTTCGGGAAATGATAATGTAGGATGATTACAAATCCTACAACAACAATCTAAAAAACAGCCTTTTTACAGCCATTTTTCCCTGCTGAGCAGGGGTTAGTTTTTTTGCGGGCTCCATGCAATCATGGTTCCCTTCTTGAGGCAATGTTTTATGGCCGGATGCCCTTCCTGACGCCAACCCTGGTCACCTCTTACGACACACAGGGATATGGTACACCTATTCGGGATATGGTACACACAGGGAACCGGGGCATTCACCGGGACCAGTACACTGGTACTCATTTCGCCAACCTCGGAAGGATGACAGGCTGAGTCAACCCCCTGGTGTTAATTCATTGGCCAACGGGGCTCGAACTCAGGACCCTAGGATCCCAAGCCAGTCACCCTAACCACTAAGCCAACACCAGGCTTAACAGCAACAATCTGATAAAATATAAATGGTTAAAAACAACATAACAATTGCTAAAGTACATAATTTTCTGATAGAATACAGTACTGTATATACTATATAAATACAATATGGTTGGGAAAAAAAACTTACATGAATGGTGGCGATATCAATTCCGTTTGTGACATTTTCAAAGATGTTCACCGTGTAATTATTATGATCAAACTCCGGGAAGTTATCATTCAGGTTTATCACATTTACCAGGACTGTGAGCATCACGTTATGAACACCATCGTTTGCGTTCACCTGGAGCAACAAACACCATTCGAACATGTTCACCTGAAGCCATTAGAACATGCTTCAAAATCATTGCAAAAAGCATTGAACCTGAAACTATCTCAGTTAATGACAGGCCCTCCATTTGTTCCCTGTTACAAAGCATTATAATTATTTTTACACATTCTGTGATCACAACACTTATTAAAAATAAATCAGCGATGGTTTGTTTGGCCAGAAAACAAATACATGGAAATCTGACTTGGCACCGTTACATCTGGGATTAATGAAGATACACTGCAAGCATGCAAGGAATGAGGTTATATATGGGGCCATCTATTTATTATGTATATAAATTAAGTAGAACTTTGACCTTCCTTCTGCCTGGATGCACCATATACGAACAAGTATGAACCTCACCTCCCAACACATCCTGTACGAAGTATGCTTTGGATCTTGGTCTCCACAACTTAATACCACAGTGCAAGTGGAAGAGTGAAAGTTCTGCCAATCAGTCATAACCATAAGGCAAAGGTTGTGGTGACTTCATTGCCCCCCTCACCAAGGATGTCTTCCATTACCAATTAGCTTGCTATCGCTTGCCAAGCCAGCCGTTCCTTATCAACTGTTTTGTTGGAGTGCTTGCTTGAGTGCTGAAGCCACTTGGCAAGGGCTCTACAGTCCAAGCTGGTTGGTAATAGAACACACCCATGGGGTTCTGAAGGGAGGGCGACAGATTCTGTTCGCAAGTGTGTACCATGTAACTCCACTCCTGGTGGAGGTGGGAGATGGTATTACGAGTGATGCTTCAGAACCCTCAATTATCACGATTAAGAGGAATCCATGTTATTTTCGCACTCATTCAGCCTGTGTTGCTTTAGACTCGATTGCAAAAAAAATCCGGAGGAATTCCCATGTTTCATTGCCTTTTTCACCTTGGAAAAAAATGCCACGTTAAGGTGTATGTATAGCAGCTTCAGCATCGTCAAGAATTATACAAATTTTATTGTGATTTGTGTTGCATTTCATGTATGCATGAAACGTAGTTATTATTTCACTTAACCTGCTTTCTCAACTAACCTCACCCCCTAATTTTATAATAGTCCTGTCGAATTAAACATCAGGGGAAAACGTTTTTTTAAAAATTCATTCATTACATGACAATGCTTTCTTTCCTTGAGATGGAACATTCCGTTTGTGTTGTGTTTATCATCATTCACAAGTTGATATGTTTTGTCGGCAAAGTGAGACACCTCCTCCCTCCACTCTCGGGGGCCCTGTCTCGAAAGTTTGTGGACCACGATCGTTCGTGTGGGGGCCCACATTGTATCAGGGCGGAAGGGTTTCACAAGATGCCTGACAAAATATAGACTATACTAAAAACACAAAAACACCATGGACCAATGATATCTCACAACTTTGCTCCTTGCTTAGGTTGGTGAATTTACTATCACTACAACCTACCAAGTGTATCTATGCTCTTTCATCCCTTGTATCACCTGTATCGCCTGTTACACAACAGGCACACATGAAGATGGACAGACGCTTGTGAGAAAGTATTCCAGCAGTGGAAACAGTTAATGCCCTCTGACATAATACTTATCCTAAAGATACCAAAAAGCCTCCATGAAATGCCAATGACTGGATGCAATAGGAAGTGCCCTTTCCAATATTATGGAGGGGAAAAACTCCAAAAACGTAATCTTGATAATATCAAGGCTTAACTTTGAGGAAAAGTCTCAGAAGAAAAGCTTGCAACGACCTTTACCACGTGAATGCAATGACATGGACAATGACTTCACGAAAAGCATCACATAATGCTTGAAGTTAGTTGATCGGCAGCAAAAGACTTGCCATGCTGACTTTTCAGATTCTGAATGAGTTTGTGCAGTCATTCTATGGTGAATGGATGTGTTAAAGTAACTTCGGTAAACTGGTGAAGGAATGTAATGCAAGAGATGAGGCACGAGTTGCCTTTCAAACATCTGCATGCTCACTTGAATTTTTTGAAGCTAATCCTTGCTCCAAAAAAACATTTGGTAATGCTGTTATTTGTAACACTCCAATAAATAAATACCTAACGAGTTCCAGTGCATAATTTTTTTAATAAAATAATGATTTTAAAGGTCGTATAAAAAATTCGAGATGTTCAGCACCCTTGATGTCTTACACACCACCTTGTTTAACATGTCCAAGTACGACGAAATGGAAGGGTTTTAAAAGAAAGTGGCAAAAAGGTGATTTGTGTTCCAGATTGATCAAGTATATACTGTAATTCAATTGACATAAAATAGACTTTAAAGGTTGTAGAAAAAAACTAAATTCAGAAGTTTACTGCTGTAGATGCAGAGTTTTATACACCACCTTATTTAACACATTGCATTTGTTATTTGTTCCTGTTGTTTGTGTCCTTTATGACATCCTTTAAAACAGTAAGTTTCCTTTTGGAATGATTTTTAATTTTGTTTGACTGACAGGCAGGCAGACAGAGTAAAAAAATATTATCTCGCTCCTTTCTGTGCATGTGCGATCGGGACAACTTCAGCCCAAGTACTGCTAAACTACAGGTACGTTTTCCAATTCATGTTCCGATTCGTGTTCAAAATAAAACATTCAATTGAAATTAAATTGTTCCTCAATCATAAATTGACATTTGTAGACCAAAGGATAGACAGACAGAAATGAACCAATTGCTTAACCCCACTTTTCGCTTCACGTGTATGGGGTAATGAAGATAAATACACTTGAAATATCGCTATATGAGGTAAAGCAAGGTGAAAGGTTAGCCAATAAGTTATTGGGGATAGAGGAAGTAGAAAGAGGAGGAGGAGGAGGATGAGTTAGAAGGAAGAAGAGTGACAGAGAAGGAAGAAGAGAATGAGCAAAAGGAGAAAAAGAGGAGGAGGAAGAGTGGAGAGAGAATTAAGAAGAGTATAGAGAAGAGGAAAAGTGGTTGAAGGAATAGGAAGAGGAGACGTGGAGCTCCACAAGATTTGATGATTGTGGTGCAACTTATAGAAAAACTCATGTATATATGTTTGAGAAAGATACAGGTGCCATAGAGTATTATTTTTTCTTAAGACAAAATTGTTTTAATTTACTTTATCATTTAAGTACCAATGTATTGCTGTAACATTATCATTGCCTTTCCCTCTTAAGAAACATAACTTGGAGGATATGAGAGTGCTGTGAGGGAGCATAATGATCAGTGATTAGTGAAAGAAGAGATGAGAAAATACACAATTGTTGCGCTCAGATCTCACAGGTAACATTTGTAATCAGGGATATAGTGGTGCCGGGGCGCATCAGAGCACCGTTCCAGCACCTTAATCCATTTAAGGCAGAGCCTAGCTCCACAACAGTTGAGGAGAAAGGAAAAAAAACCACCGACATTCACGATTAGTAGAGATATTGTGCTTTGTGTGATTTCATGGCCAAATAATTGAGGTCAAAGCTTGTGCTGAAGCTTGGGTACGTCTATACATCGGACACTTTGTCTGGGGAGCGATATTACAACAATAAGGGTTAGAGGTAACCCAGACCCATATGAATTGCCGAAAAAAGCAAGGTCCAGAAGCGAGATGAACTTTGCAACCATTTTAGCTCCAAATTTAGTGAATTATCTTGTATTTACAAAAAATATTGTTACGGTTGTGGAAATTTGCACTACACCATAAAGGTCCTCAGGTGAGATATATCGATAAGTTCATGTGTAGTTCGTCCAAACCCGTTGTTTAGAGGGAATATGTGTGATTCATTTGGGCTGCGACGCTTTAGTTAGCCGTTTTTCTTTGCTGTCGTTATTTTGGTGCAACCACAACGCCAACCATCGCCACAACCAAATCTCAACAACCGTGCCATTCACACCACAACGCCAACCATCGCCACCAACCTCTCCACAACCAACATCTCAACAACCGCGCCATTCACACCACGACGCCACCTTCAAAATATTCCCCACCACCATCTTCGCCACCACCCACCTTACGAACGACATCCTACATCCACCGCGCGGCCATGATCTCCGCGGGACGGGTGAGGGACGCGGGATTGTGCACTGAAGGTTCTTGCGGGAGCCCGGGGGAGAGGTCTCCCGCCGGACATCTCCCGCCCGAATATCTCCCGCCTGAATATCCCGCCCGAATTTCTCCCGCCTGAATCTCCAGCCTGATGGTCGGCGCGCTTGGTGAGAAGGGGGAGGGGTGGGGCAGCTCGCTCCCGATTGGTGGATGCGCGGTGTGACGCGATCAGGGAGGAGGAACGCCCCTGTCGAGACCTTTCTCGAAACGCCTCGAAGAGGGGTGGAGCGAAGAACGGGCGGAGCGACAGGGCGGAGCCCCGCGCTACAAAAGGGGGCGGACGAGAGGAGTTCAGCGCGCTTGATCCCTTTGTACAGACGGTGTGGTGAGAGAGAGAGAGGAAGCTCCTGCTCGAAGTTCCTGGTCGGAGGTCAGTCGGAGTCGGGGCGGTCCCGAGACCCCGCTGGTGGGACGGAGCGTCTGCCATTCCCCTCTCTCGGCCCCAAGTATCGACGGTTTCTTTCCCCCCCGTCCGCACCGAGATAGCGCCGAAAACCCCGTTCGTTCCCCAAAACCCCGTCCGTGGCGTCGAGCGGCCAACACGTGCGGCGCGAAGCGAGCTCACCGACCACGCCGAGGAGCTGAAAGCTGAGGCGCGGTGGAGAAGGACTCGGTGCGCAAAAAGGGAAGTCGCCACTTTTGTTTCTTTGGGTTTTGTGTAAATGTGTGTGTGGCGCCAGTCCGTCAAGTTTAGACCTGCATAAGTGCCAGTGTAATTACTATATTCAGTTGTAGCTCTGCGTTTCGTTCTTGCTTTTGTTCTTGCCTCTGTATACGTGCATGATTAATTGTTGCTGACTGGAAATACGTGCTTCCGTGTGTCGCGCATTAAATGTGCTTGTCCAATTGTTCCCCCGTTTCGCTTCGTCCTTTCCTTTGTTGAATCTCCATCTTGCATCACGTAAGGGATTGATAGTGGGTTTAAAACACCCGGTAACTAATCTGAACCGTCAAGGTCGACGATAACTCCGCTCGGTTATCCCTGTAGCACGGAACGAACCGTTTAAGCGGTTCGTGTCCGGAGTCGACCTGTGGCGTGGTACAACCCCTCGGTAGGTTACACGTGCGAGTACTTAGGTATATCGACTTTCGGCGATTCACCCTATTTCGCGCGGGTAGAATGCGGACTGGGTTGTGGTGAGGTTAAACCCCCACCCGTGACTAGCTCCTTGGCGATAGTTCCAAGAGGGTCACGACTGAATTGTCCGTTCCGGTGGGCGACGCGGTCGCCATTCGAGTCAAGCGGCCGATCGCACGCCGGACGGGCCAGAATTCGTCACAATATTTACACCCTGGAAGACGTGAAGGCAGGGAAAACTTTGGTTGCCAACAACTAGTCAAAATAGTGGATGATACAGTGATGTGGCTGTTCTTGTGAAGAATGGCTCATCATGTTGTATGAGCAAAGGTCGGCTTATAACACATCAATGACATGGACTCATGTTGGCAGAGCAGATAAGCATAACGTTATATACAGTATGTTAACATCATGCCTTTCTGCTTTGCCATATCCTTCAATACACTCGGATGTTTATCCGGCCCCAAAGGTTTATCTTATTTAGTCAACTACAATAAAGACACCAATAAATGTGAAATGCGAAAACACAACTAATGACATAGACAGGATGCCCACTTTAATGTCCATTTGAGGGATAGCACACACATTGCTGAATCACCTCGCCTGTGGCCAGTGGCACACTGAGATGACTTTATAGCTGAGTCGGGATTCAACCTCAGGTTGGACAGCTTAGAGGCAAGTATGCGTACTTCCCAGCCATCTTGTCAGCCCTTATCACGTGGTACTAAATAAATAAATGAATTTTTAAAACTTCTATATTTCTCAAAATATATAGTTTTGTCGAAAAACAGCAGTTAGAGACAAACTGTTCTGACTTTTTCTTCAAGGGGGATTCTGAATTGTGAGTTTAAGTGAGTGTGAGTGTAGAGGATTTGTTTATTATGGTAAAATGGGTTTATTTCATTTATCACTGGTTGTTATCTCCATTTGTGGGTTTCAGGAGGTGGGAGGGAGGTCTCCATCTCCTATTTTTTGGTAAAGGATCATGATTGATGATCCAAACTGTAAAGTTTCAAACTCATAGCCTCGTTCCAAGGGATCTTTTCAAAATCTTCACTGAACCTCTGACAGCCTCCACTTGCCGCTCATTTGTAGTGATATTCCCTGGAATGATTTTTAAGTACTCAGTGACGGTTTTCTTTGTCATTCCTGTAGCTCCGACTATCACTGGTACAACTTCAGCTTTCTTCAATTTCCAGGTCCTCTTGACCTCATTCAGATCCTGGTATTTGGTCATTTTCCTGATTTCTGTGGCATTTAGTCCAGTCATTGGGAACTGAAACCTCAATCAACAATGGCGACTTTTCCTTTTTGTGTTTGACCATTATGTCCGAACGCAACGCTTTGTTTGCAATGTTCACACTTGATGGGATCCTCTTGTCACACATGAGCATTACTTGATCATTTTCAAGGATAGCATCTGGTTTGTGTTTCCATGATTGTTCTGGGACTGGGATGTTGACATGTTTACAGATGTGCCAGTGGATTACTCCACAGACGCTGTCATGTTTTTGTTTGTGGTGTCGGTACAGCTGTTCCAACATGAGTTTTTTTTACATCCTGAAGGAGGTGACTGGTATTTTCTGTTTCTTCCCCACAAAACCTGCA
Source organism: Eptatretus atami (assembly GCA_035128595.1). Lineage (NCBI taxonomy): Eukaryota > Metazoa > Chordata > Myxini > Myxiniformes > Myxinidae > Eptatretus > Eptatretus atami. Next base: position 66,109,499 of record CM068964.1, read on the forward strand.
TTTGTCCGATTGGCTCAATCCCACAATTTTCTTAAAGGTATTGTCCTTGGTCTTGGGCATTGATGATGACTTGTTCTCCATCCCAACTAATTTGACCTCTTCTTAGCCATTCCAAAGAGCCTTCCTTGTTGATCCGTGTTCTGTCAAGCTCTTTTTTTAATCTTCCTGCTCTTTTGCCATTCTCCTATTTGTCAAAATATATCTGTTGATATTTATTTTTGTAGCTTTCCTCTCTTTTTTTTTGCAATCATTGGGGCTGTGTTTGTTTCTGTTTCATTTTCCTGTATAGTATCCATAATTTGCACCCGTTTTTGAAAGTTTGTTGCAAAATGGATTAAGGATCCCTTTTCTGGTTTTTTGTTTTCTTGCTCATGTACAAATCTCATCTGATCGTCTGTTGAGCTTTTCACACACACTGCTAGTCTTACACACGATGGTCTGTGCACTTGGTTAAGCTCCATCAAACCACCTCCTCCTTCTCGTCTTGATAATTACAACCTCGCGATGCATTGGTTTTTGTAGAATATCTCGTGAATAGTTAGACGTTTCCTTGTTTTAACGTCTAAATTGTTGATCTCCATTTGTGGCCAGTTTATAACTGCACAGCTATATTGGAATACCAGCACTGCAAGTTGGTTTATAGTTTTACTTTCGTTTTGTTTCTTGGGGAGAGGGATGACTTCAGAACTCGTCTTATTCTATGTAAGTCCTCTTTGCTGATTATTTTATGCATTTTTTTGTGTTGTACTTGGGGGCATTCTTCTATTCCGAGTTATTTGTGGGATGCTTCGTTTTCTAGTTCCTGTATTGTTGTACTTTGATCGATTAAGATGTTGTGTATTATTTATTTTTGTTTTTCCTTGTACAAATGTGCATTTGGCACAATTGTCAAGACCAAACTCCATTCAGATGTCCTCCGAGCACTGCTTTACTTGTTTCAGTTGATCTGCCAATTTCTCATCATTTGAGGTGAAGAGTTTTCGATCACCCATGTGTAGTCAGAGTGTTACCTTTCTTTTTTATTTGGTTATTTTTCTACTGCATGTCAAACTGTATCTATGTCCTTGTTCATTGATTAGGTTACTCAGTGGGTCCAGAGCCAGACAAAACAGAAGGAAGGGAAGACTGTCACCTTGTAAGATACCATGTCGTATCTTTACTCCTGGTGTTTCAATCTTTCCTTCCAAGTAAGGTAGTATCAGAGCGTCATTGCTTTCTCGATCAGTGTGACTATCTGGGGGTCAGTTTTGTATCCTTGCATGCATATTAAAATCCATGAATGTGGGACACGATCAAAGGCTTGTTTGTAATCTATCCAGGCTGTGGATAAGTTGGTTTGTCGGAGCTTGCAGTTTTCTAGTATGGTTTTGGTTAACAATAAATGGTCTATTGTTCCATTGCATCGTCTCTTACATCCTTTTTGCTCTGCCTCTTGTTGAGTGAGGTGGTTGTATACTGCATCGGTGATTATACCTGTTAAAAGTTTGTATGTTGATGGTAGGCAGGTTATTGGTCTATATTTGTTGGGTAGATGGGGTTCTTCAGATTTATGGATTAAAAGAGTGTTGCCTTATCTGCAAACCATTTATCCATTGCCTGTTCCCCTTGGATGTTTCATCAAATGCTCGAGTATAGTGAGGGTGGAGAGCAGATAGTTGCTTCAGCCAGAAGTTCGGATTATCGACATTTTTGCAGAGCTGCGGTACCTTAAAAGTTGGCACTTCACCACTGCTTGTAATTACATATAAAAGAACAGAGTTAAATAATTTTTGCTCATAAGTATAATCATCGTAAGTTATAGAAGACTGCAATCATCACAAATCCCATCATGGTATCAATGTTGGTGTGCAAAATCACCTCAACTGTGAAATTCTCAATCAATTCATAGTTCAAAGGTACAATGGCACGTAATGAAAGAGGTGATTCTCCGTATACTAGTGTGGGATAAATGGATAGATTTTCAGGATGCACGGTCAAAGCCATATTTGCATTTTCACCCTGCCAGGGAGACAAGAACAGGTGGTCATCAATTTCCATTTTGCAAATTTACTACCATGAGTATATAGTGAATTGTCTTTCACAATGAATTATTTGATGGAAGTAAAAGTTATTCACGAGAGGGGAGAAAAAGGTGAAGATAGGGAGACTGGACTCACCAAAGTGAATAACCAGGAAGATGGAGTGTGCAAGAGTAACAGAATAAGTCTTACATAATGCAATGGAAAAGGAATACGGAATCAGGAGATATGTATGTTAAGTCCCTGACCTATTCTTCTTCTTCAATCGGAAATGAATCTTGTTCAAATTTTAAACAATTTGTTGAAGTAAATGGTGTAAAACGACATCATGCAAAATTTAATGTACATTTTTGGGCATTTATTTTATATTAAATGCCTCAAAGCAAATGTAAATAGGTTGTCTGGGAGCAGCACTGCATTGAAGAGTACAGTGGGTGTATTTAGTAATAGTTATTCACATTTTGGAACACTTCTCTTATTTTACTAGAATGTAAGACCCGTCGCTTTCAGAGAAAATAAATTAACTTTCACCATTTCAAAATCGTGCGAATAAATTATTGAAATATCAGCTGCTTTTATGTTCGTATCCTTTTCTCACCTGTGTTGCAAGTAGAGTGACCTGCTTTGTGATGCTTTAAAACACGGTGTATAATCAGAAATGCTGTTTAATAGGGCGATTGGAATAAAATGGAAATGTTGAAAGAAAAGTACTGAATATAGAAAGTGTTTAATCGATATCAGAAATGGGATTGAATGAGACTCACCATTATTATGAATGAAGAAGATTAAGGAGAAAGAGTTTTTGTTTAAATGTAAATTGAAGCCGCCCATCTATCCTCACCTAACTCAACAACATCATAGTTTGGAACCAGCCCATCTATCCTCACGTTTCTCAACAATATCATAGTTTGGAAAGCCAAGCCCATCTATCCTCACCTTACTTAACAATATCATAGTTTGGAACCAGCCCATCTATCCTCACTCTACTTAACAATATCATAGTTTGGAACCAGCCCATCTATCCTCCCCTTACTTAACAATATCATAGTTTGGAACAGCCCATCTATCCTCACCTTACTTAACAACATCATAGTTTGGAACCAGCCCATCTATCCTCACGTTTCTCAACAATATCATAGTTTGGACCAGCCCATCTATCCTCACCTTACTTAACAATATCATAGTTTGGAACAGCCCCATCTATCCTCACCTTATTACTACAACATCATAGTTTGGAACCAGCCCATCTATCCTCACGTTACTCAACAATATCATAGTTTTTGGAACCAGCCCATCTATCCTCACCTTACTCAACAATATCATAGTTTGGAACCAGCCCATCTATCCTCCCCTGACTCAACAATATCATAGTTTGGAACCAGCCCATCTATCCTCACCTTACTCAACAATATCATAGTTTGGAA
>CM068964.1:66112965-66127222 GCA_035128595.1 Eptatretus atami
GGGTATAGAACACACCCATGGGTTCTGAATGTGAGGGCGGACAAATTCTGTTCGCAAGTGTGTACCATGTTACTCCACTCCTGGGGAGGTGGGAGATGTATTACGAGTGATGCTTCAGAACCCCTCAATTATCACCGATTAGAGGAATCCATGTTTATTTTCGCAGCTCATTCAGCCTGTGTTGCTTTAGACTGCGATCTGCAAAAAAAAATCCGGGGAATTCGCCCATTGTTCATTGGCCTTTTCACGCTTGAAAAAAAATGCCACTTAAGGTGTATGTTATAGCAGCTTCAGATCGTCAAGAATTATCAAATTTTTATTGTGATTTGTGTTGCATTTCATGTATGCATGAAACGTATTATTTTTCACTAGCCTGCTTTCTCACTAACCTCACCCCCTAATTTTATAATAGTCCTGTCGAATTAAACATCAGGGGAAAACGTTTTGTTTTTAAAAATTCATTCATTAATGGACAATGCTTTCTTTCCTTGAGATGGAGCATCCCTTTGTGTTGTGTTTATCATCATCACAAGTTGATAGTTTTGTCGGCAAAGTGAGAGCACCTCCTCCCTCCACTCTCCGGGGCCTGTCTCGGAAAGTTTGTGACCACGATCGTTGCGTGTGGGGCCCACATTGTATCAGGCGGAAGGGTTTAAACAAGATGCCTGGACAAATATAGGACTATACTAAAACACAAAAACACATGGACCAATGATTCTCACAACTTTGCTCCTTTTTTTTAGGTTGGGAATTTACTATCCCTGACAACCTACGCAGGTGTATCTTATGCTCTTTCATCCCTTGTATCACCTGTAATCGCTGTTACAACAACAGGCCAGACATGAAGATGGACAGACGCTTGTGAGAAGTAATCAGCAGTGGAAACAGTTAATGCCCTCTGACATAATACTTACCCTAAGATACCAAAAAGCCTGCATGAAATGCAATGACTGGATGCAATAGGAAGTGCCCCTTTCCAAATATTATGGAGGGGATAAATCCAAAAACGTAATCTTTGATAATACAGGCTTAACTTTGAGGAAAAGTCTCAGAAGAAAAGTTGCAACGACCTTTGTACCACGTGAATGCAATGACATGGACAATGACTTTTTCACGAAAAGCAGTGCACATAATGCTTGAAAGTAGTTGACGGCAGCAAGAAGACTTGCCATGCTGATCTTTTCAGATTCTTAATGAGTTTGTGCAGTCATTCTATGTGAGATGGATGGTGTTAAAGTAACTTCGGTAAACTGGTGAAGGATGTAATGCAAGAGATGAGGCACAGTTGCCTTTCAAACTCTGCATGCCACATTGAATATTTTGAACTAATCCTTGCTCCAAAAAACATTTTGGTAATGCTGTTATTTGTACATCCAAATTATAAATACTTACGATTCGCACAGTCTAATTTTTGTTAATAAAAATAATGATTTTAAAGGTCGTATAAAAATTCGAGATGTTCAGCACCCTGAGTCTTACCACACCACCTTGTTTAACATGTCAAGTACGACGAAATGGAAGGGTTATAAAGAAAGTGCAAAAAAGGTGATTTTGTGTCGCAGAATGATCAAGTATATACTGTAAATTCAATTGACATAAATAGACTTTAAATGGTTGGAGAAAAAAAACTAAATTTCAGAAGTTTACTGCTGTAGATGCAGAGTTTTAAATACACCACGCTTATTAACACATTGCATTGTTATTTGTTCCTGTTGTTTGTTGTCCTTTATACATCCTTTAAAACAGTAAGTTCCTTTTGGAATGATTTTTAATTTTGTTTGACGACAGGCAGGCAGAACAGAGTAAAAAATTATTATTCGCTCCTTTCTGTGCATTGCGATGGGACAAATTCAAGCCCAAGTTACTGCTAAATACAGGTACGTTTTCATTCATGTTCGTTCGCTGTTCAATAACATTCAAGATTAAATATGTTCCTCAATCTAATTGACATTTGTAGACCAAGGGAATAGACAGACAGAAATGAACCAATTGCTTAACGCCCACTTTTCGTTCAGCGTGTATGGGGGTAATGAAGATAAATACACTTGAAAATACGCTATATGAGGTAAAGCAAGGTGAAAGGTTAGCCAATAAGTTATTGGGATAGAGAAGTAGAAAGAGGAGGAGGAGAGGATGAGTTAGAAAGAGAGTGAGTACAGAGAAGGAAGAAGAGAATGAGCAAAAGGAGAAAAAGAGGAGGAGGAAGAGTGGAGAGAGAATTAAGAAGAGTGTATGAGAAGAGGAAAAGTGGTTGAAGGAATAGGAAGAGGAACGTGGAGCTCCACAAGGATTTGATGATTGTGGCAACTATAGAAAAACTCATGTATATATGTTTAGAGAAAGATACAGGTGCGCATAGAGTATTATTTTTTCTTAAGACAAAATTGTTTTAATTTACTTTTATCATTTAAGTACCAATGTATTGCTGTAACATTATCATTGCCTTTCCCTCTTAAGAAACATAACTTGGAGGATATGAGAGTGCTGTGAGGGAGCATAATGATCAGTGAATTAGTGAAAGAAGAGATGAGAAAATACACAATTGTTGCGCTCAGATCTCACAGGTAACATTTTGAATCAGGGATATAGTGGTGCCGGGCGCATCAGAAGCACCGTTCCAGCACCTTAATCCATTTAAGGCAGAGCCTAGCTCCACAACAGTTGAGGAGAGAAGGAAAAAAACCACCGACATCACGATTAGTAGAGATATTGTGCTTTGTGTGATTTCATGGCCAAATATTGAGGTCAAGCTTGTGCTGAAGCTTGGGTACGTCTATACATCGGACACTTTGTCTGGGGAGCGATATTACAACAATAAGGGTTAAGGTAACCCAGACCCCATATGAATTGCCGAAAAAAGCAAGGTCCAGAAGCGAGATGAACTTTGCAACCATTTTAGCTGCAAATTTATGAATTATCTTGTATTTACAAAAATATTGTTACGTTGTGGAAATTTGCGCTACACCATAAAGGTCTCAGTGAGATATATCGATTAAGTTCATGTTGTAGTTTCGTCCAAACCCGTTGTTTAAGAGGGAATATTGTGATTCATTTGGGCTGCGACGCTTTAGTTAGCCGTTTTTTCTTTTCTGTCTTATTTTGTGCAACCACCAACGCCAACCATCGCCACAACCAAATCTCAACAACGCGTGCCATTCACACCACAACGCCAACCATCGCCACCAACCTCTCCACAACCAACATCTCAACAACCGCGCCATTCACACCCACGACGCCACCTTCAAAATATTCCCCACCACCATCTTCGCCACCACCCACCTTACGAACGACATCCTACATCCACCGCGCGGCCGCCATATCTCCGCGGGACGGGGTGAGGGACGCGGGATTGTGCACTGAAGGTTCTTGCGGGGACCCGGGGAGAGGTCTCCCGCCGGACATCTCCCGCCCGATATATTCCCGCCTGAATATCCGCGCCGAATTCTCCCGCCTGAATCTCCAGCCTGATGGTCGGCGCGGCTTAGTGAAGAGGGAGGGGTGGGGCAGCTCGCTCCGATTGGTGGATGCGCGGTGTGACGCGATCAGGGAGGAGGAACGCCCCCTGTCGAGACCTTCTCGAAACGCCTCGAAGAGGGTGGAGCAAGAACGGGACGGAGCGACGGCTGACCCCGCGCTACAAAGGGGGCGGACGAGGAGAGTTCAGGCCGCTTGATCCCTTTGTACAGGACGGTGTGGTGAGAGAGAGAGAGGAAGCTCCTGCTCGAGAGTTCCTGGTCGGAGTGTCAGTCGGAGTCGGGGCGGTCCGAGACCCCGCTGGTGGGACGAGCGTCTGCCATTCCCTCTTCCGCCCCAAGTATCGACGGTTTCTTCCCCCCCCCCCCGTCCGCACCAGATACGCGGAAAACCCCTTCGTTCCCCAAAACCCCGCGCGTGCGTCGTAGAGCGGCCAAACACGTGCTGGCGCGAAGCACGAGCTCACGACCACGCCAGAGAGCTGAAAGCTCGAGGGCGCGTGTGGAGAAGGACTCGGTGCGCAAAAAGGGAAGTCGCCACTTTGTTTCTTTGGTTTTGTGTAATGTGTGTGTGGCGCCAGTCCGTCAAGTTAGACCTGCATAAGGCCAGTGTAATTACTATATTCAGTTGTAGCCTCTGCGTTTCTTGCTCTTGCTTTTGTTCTTGCCTCTGTATACGTGCATGATTAATTGTTGCTTACTGGAAATACGGGCTTCCGTGTGTCGGCCATTAAATGTGCTTGTCCAATTTGTTCCCCCGTTTCGCTTCGTCCTTTCCTTTGTTGAATCTCCATCTTGCATCACGTAAGGGATTGATAGTGGGTTTAAAAACACCCGGTAACTAATCTGAACCTCAACGTCGACGATAACTCCGCTCGTTATCCCTGTAGCACGAACGAACCGTTTAAAGTTTCGTGTCCGGAGTCGAACTGTGGCGTGGTACAACCCCTCGTAGGTTACACTGCGAGTACTTAGGTATATCGACTTTCCGGCGATTCACCTATTTCGCGCGGTTAGAATCGGACTGGGTTGTGGTGAGTTAAACCCCCCCCGTGACTAGCTCCTTGGCGATAGTTCAAGAGGGTCACAACTGAATTGTCCGTTCCGGTGGGCGACGCGGTCGCCATTCGAGTTCAAGCGCGCCGATCGCACGCCGGACGGGCCAGAATTCGTCACAATATTTACACCCTGGAAGACGTGAAGGCAGGGAAAACTTTGGTTGCCAAAAACGTAGTCAAAATAGTGGATGATACAGTGATGTGGCTTTCTTGTGAAGAATGGCTCATCATGTTGTATGAGCAAAGGTCGGTTATAACACATCAATGACATGGACTCATGTTTGCAGAGCAGATAAGCATAACTTATATACAGTATGTAACATCATGCCTTTCTGCTTTGCTCATATCCTTCAATACACTCGGATGTTATCCGGCCCCAAAGGTTTATCTTATTTAGTCAACTACATAAAGACACCAATAAATGTGAAATGCGAAAAACAACAACTAATGACATAGACAGGATGCCCACTTTAATTCCATTTGAGGATAGCACACACATTGCTGAATCACCTCGCCTGTGGCCCATGGCCACATGAGATGACTTTATAGCTGAGTCGGGATTCAAACCTCAGGTTGGGACAGCTTAGAGGCAAGTATGCGTACTTCCCAGCCATCTTGTCAGCCCTTATCACGTGGTACTAAAAAATAAATGAATTTTTAAAACTTCTATATTTCTCAAAATATAGTTTTGTCGAAAAACAGCAGTTAGAGACAAACTGTTCTGACTTTTTCTTCAAGGGGGATTCTGAATTGTTGAGTTTAAGTGAGTGTGAGTGTAGAGGATTTGTTTATTATGGTTAAAATGGGTTTATTTTCATTTATCACTGGTGTTGATCTCCATTTGTGGGTTTCAGGAGGTGGGAGGGAGGTCTCCATCTCCTATTTTTTGGTAAAGGATCATGATTGATGATCCAAACTGTAAAGTTTCAAATCATAGCCTCGTTCCAAGGGATCTTTTCAAAATCTTCACTTAACCTCTGACAGCCTCCACTTGCCGCTCATTTGTAGTGATATTCCCTGGAATGATTTTAAGTACTCAGTGACGGTTTTCTTTGTTCATTCCTGTAGCCCGACTATCACTGGTACAACTTCAGCTTTCTTCAATTTCCAGGTCCTCTTGACCTCATTCAGATCCTGGTATTTGGTCATTTTCCTGATTTCTGTGGCATTTAGTCCAGTCATTTGGGAACTGAAACCTCAATCAACAATGGCGACTTTTCCTTTTTGTGTTTGACCATTATGTCCGAACGCAACGCTTTGTTTGCAATGTTCACACTTTGATGGATCCTCTTGTCACCTGAGCATTACTTGTCGATTTTTCAAGGATAGCATCTGGTTTGTGTTCCATGATTGTTCTGGGACTGGGATGGTTGACAGTTTTACAGATGTGCCAGTGGTTACTCCACAGACGCGTCATGTTTTTGTTTTGGTGCGGTACAGCTGTTCCACATGAGTTTTTTTTTACATCCTGAAGGAGTGACTGGTATTTTCTGTTTCTCCCACAAAACTGCATTTGTCCATTGGCTCAATCCCACAATTTTCTAAAGGTATTGTCCTTGGTCTGGGCATTGATGATGACTTGTTCTCCATCCCAACTAATTTGGACCTCTTCTTAGCCATTCCAAAGAGCCTTCCTTGTTATCCGTGTTCTGTCAAGCTCTTTTTTAATCTTCCTGCTCTTTTGCCATTCTCCTATTTGTCAAAATATATCTGTTGATATTTATTTTTGTAGCTTTCCTCTCTTTTTTTTTGCAATCATTGGGCTGTGTTTGTTTCTGTTTCTTTTCCTGTACTAGTATCCATAATTGCACCGGTTTTTGAAAGTTTGTTGCAAAATGGATTAAGGATCCCTTTTCTGGTTTTTGTTTCTTGCTCATGTACAAATCTCATCTAGCGTCTGTTGAGCTTTTCACACACACTGCTAGTCTTACACACAATGGTCTGTGCACTTGGTTAAGCTCCATCAAACCACCTCCTCCTTCTCGTCTTGATTTACAACCTCGCGATGCATTGGTTTTTGTAGAATATCTCGTGAATAGTTAGACGTTTCCTTGTTTAACGTTCTAAATTGTTGATCTCCATTTGTGGCCAGTTTAACTGCACAGCTATATTGGAATACCAGCACTGCAAGTTGGTTTATGTTTTCCTTCGTTTTGTTTCTTGGGAGAGGGATGACTTCAGAACTCGTCTTATTCTATGTAAGTCCTCTTTGCTGATTATTTTATGCCATTTTTTTGTGTTGTACTTGGGGCATTCTTCTATTCCGAGGTTATTTGTGGGATGCTTTCGTTTTCTAGTTCCTGTATTGTTGTACTTTGATCGATTAAGATTTGTGTATTATTTATTTTTGTTTTCCTTGTACAAATGTGCATTTGGCACAATTGTCAAGACCAAACTCCATCAGATGTCCTCGAGCCACTGCTTTACTTGTTTCAGTTGGATCTGCCAATTTCTCATCATTGAGGTGAAGAGTTTTCGATCACCCATGTGTAGTCAGAGTTTACCTTTCTTTTTTTATGGTTATTTTCTACTGCATGTCAAAACTGTATCTATTCCTTGTTCATTGATTAGGTTACTCAGTGGGTCCAGAGCCAGACAAAACAGAAGGAAGGAAGACTGTCACCTGTTAAGATACCAGTTCGTATCTTTACTCCTGGTGTTTCAATCTTTCCTTCCAAAAGTAGGTAGTATCAGAGCGTCATTGCTTTCTCGATCAGTGTGACTATCTGGGTGGTCAGTTTTGTATCCTTGCATGCATATTAAAATCCATGAATGTGGACACGATCAAAGGCTTGTTTGTAATCTATCCAGGCTGTGGATAAGTGGGTTGTCGGAGCTTGCAGTTTCTAGTATGGTTTTGGTTAACAATAAATGGTCTATTGTTCCATTGCATCGTCTCTTACATTCTTTGCTCTGCCTCTGTTGAGTGAGGTGGTTGTATACTGCATCGGTGATTATACCTGTTAAAAGTTTGTATGTTGATGGTAGGCAGGTTATTGGTCTTATTTGTTGGTAGATGGGGGTTCTTCAGATTTATGATTAAAAGGAGTGTTGCTTATCTGCAAACCATTTTCCATTGCCTGTTCCCCTTGGATGTTTCATCAATGCTCGAGTATAGTGAGGGTGGAGAGCAGATAGTTGCTCAGCCAGAAGTTCGGATTATCGACATTTGCAGAGCTGCGGTACCTTAAAAGTTGGCACTTCACCACTGCTTGTAATTACATATAAAAGAACAGAGTAAATAATTTTTGCTCATAAGTATAATCATCGTAAGTTAATAGAAGACTGCAATCATCACAAATCCCATCATGGTATCAATGTTGGTGTGCAAAATCACCTCAACTGTGAAATTCTCAATCATTCATAGTTCAAAGGTACAATGGCACGTAATGAAAGAAGGTGATTCTCCGTATACTAGTGTGGATAAATGGATAGATTTTCAGGATGCACGGTCAAAGCCAATTTGCATTTTCACCCTGCCAGGGAGACAAGAACAGGTGGTCATCAATTTCCATTTTGCAAATTTACTACCATGAGTATATAGTGAATTGTCTTTCACAATGAATTATTTGATGGAAGTAAAAGTTATTCACGAGAGGGGAGAAAAAGGTGAAAATAGGGAGACTGGACTCACCAAAGTGAATAACCAGGAAGATGGAGTGTGCAAGAGTAACAGAATAAGTCTTACATAATGCAATGGAAAGGAATACGGAATCAGAGATATGTATGTTAAGGTCCCTGACACTATTCTTCTTTCTTCAAATCGGAAATGAATCTTGTATTCAAATTTAAACAATTTGTTGAAAGTAAATGTGATATAAAACGACATCATGCAAAATTTAAGTACATTTTTGGGCATTTATTTATATTAAATGCCTCAAGCAAATGTAATAGGTTGTCTGGGAAGCAGCACTGCATTGAAGAGTACAAGTGGGTGTATTTAGTAAATAGTTATTCACATTTATGGAAACTTCTCTTATTTTTACTATGAATGTAAAGACCCGTCGCTTTCAGAGAAAATAAATTAAACTTTCACCCATTTCAAAAATCGTGCGAATAAATTATGAAATATCAGCTGCTTTTATGAGTTACGTATCCTTTTCTCACCATGTGTTGCAAGTAGCAGTGACCTTGCCTTGTGATGCTTTAAAAACACGGTGTATAATCAGAAATGCTGTTTAATAGGGCTATTGTAATAAAATGGAAATGTTGAAAGAAAAGTACTGAATATCAGAAAGTGTTTAAGTCGATATCAGAAATGGGATTGAATGAGACTCACCATTATTATGAATGAAGAAGATTAAGGAGAAAGAGTTTTTGTTTAAATGTAAATTGAAGCCGCCCATCTATCCTCACCTAAACTCAACAACATCATAGTTTGGAACCAGCCATCTATCCTCACGTTTCTCAACCATATCATAGTTTGGAACCAGCCCATCTATCCTCACCTTACTTAACAATATCATAGTTTGGAACCAGCCCATCTATCCTCACCTTACTTAACAATATCATAGTTTGGAACCAGCCCCATCTATCCTCCCTTACTTAACAATATCATAGTTTGGAACAGCCCATCTATCTCACTTACTTAACAACAAATCAAGTTTGGAACCAGCCCATCTATCCTCACGTTTCTCAACAAATCATAGTTTGGAACCAGCCCATCTATCCTCACCTTACTTAACAATATCATAGTTTTGGAACCAGGCCCATCTATCCTCACCTTACTTAACAACATCATAGTTTGGAACCAGCCATCTATCCTCACGTTTCTCAACAATATCATAGTTTGGAACCAGCCCATCTATCCTCACCTTTACTCAACAATATCATAGTTTGGAACCAGCCCATCTATCCTCCCCTGACTCAACAATATCATAGTTTGGAACCAGCCCATCTATCCTCACCTACTCAACAATATCATAGAGTTGGAACCAGCCCATCTATCCTCCCCTGACTCAACAATATCATAGTTTGGAACCAGCCCATCTATCCTCACCTTACTCAAACCAATATCATAGTTTGGAACCAGCCCATCTATCCTCCCCTGACTCAACAATATCATAGTTTGAACCAGCCCATCTATCCTCACCTTACTCAACAATATCATAGTTTGAAACCAGCCAATCTATACCTCCCCTTACTCAACAATATCATACAGTTTAAACCAGCCCATCTATCCTCACCTTACTCAAACAATATCATACAGTTTGAAACCAGCCCAATCTATCCTCACCTTACTCAACAATATCATAAGTTTGGAACCAGCCCATCTATCCTCACCTTACTCAATAATTATCATAGTTTGGAACCAGCCCATCTATCCTCACCTCATTCAACAATATCATTACTGTTTGAAACCGGCCCATCTATCCTCCCCTGACTCAACTATATCAAGTTTGGAACCGAGCCCATCTATCCTCACCTTACTCAACCATATCATAGTTTGGAACCAGCCATCTATCCTCACCTTACTCAACAATTATCAAGTTTGGAACCGCCCATCTATCCTCACCTTACTCAACAATATCATAGTTTGGAACCAGCCCATCTATCCTCACCTCATTCAACAATATCATAGTTTGGAACCAGCCCATCTATCCTCACCTTACTCAATAATATCATAGTTTGGAACCAGCCCATCTATCCTCACCTCATTCAACAATATCATACTGTTTGAAACCAACCCATCTATCCTCCCCTGACTAACTATATCATAGTTTGGAACCAGCCCATCATCCTCACCTTACTCAACAATATCATAGTTTGGAACCAGCCATCTATCCTCACCTTACTCAACAATATCATAGTTTGAACCAGCCCATCTATCCTCACCTTACTCAACAAAATCATAGTTGGAACCAGCCCATCTATCCTCACCTCATTCAACAATATCATACTGTTTGAAACCAGCCCATCTATCCTCCCCTGACTCAACAATACATGCAGTTGAAACCTGTTTCCGAATGTTCACGAAGTTTTCGGAGAATGTGACGTCATAGCATCTTCAGTAAATTCCGGTCTGTTTTCGATCACTGACAAAAGTTTGACTTAAAAGTTAATTTTAGCATATTTTGAGTTTCAAATGTAAGAAAATAATTGCCCAACGATTATTAATGTGATTACAACCTTCGAATCACACGAAGTCATCAGCGACCCCAACCTGCTCTTTAACTTTTTCACATATTGTTGTGTTTACAGCCTGAATTTCAGCAAATGACAAGTCGTGCAGCAATTGCTGTGATGGGACTCGATCTGTGCCCTGCTGCATCATCAAGTTAGGGGGTTCTATATATATATATATATATATATATATATATATATATATATATATATAATATATATAATTATATAATATATATCCCATTGTACAAGTTAGTAATACGAAGCTAAAATTAAGTCAATGAGACTCAGGAGGTAATTTAATGAATGACAGAATGAGAGAACAGACTAACAGCTCGGTTTAAGTTACAATCCTGAGGAAGGAAAATGACACATGGTAAATGGTGCATAATATTCATTTATGACAATTTCAACCCTTCACTGAGAAAGGTAAAGATGGAGAGTCAGTCCAACTGAATACTTAAAACCAAATGGCACAGTGACATGTACAAACCTCATCAATGTCCTTCACCAGTATATTCTCAAAATGAATTACAGGTGTGTCAGTTGGGCTGTTTTCTGGCACTTCGACAGTGATATTGTTGATTTCAATTCCTCCCTGGTAAAATATTGGTGGATTGTCGTTGACATCCTCAATCACAACAGACACATTTACAGCTGTAGATGAACTTGTCTCTGTATTGTTCACAATCTCTGTTGCCTGCAGTTTCACAACACAAGAAAAGAAAGAGAATTTAGAAGGACAGGTATTGACAAATCAGAAAACACAAGGAAAGGAATGGCACAAAACGTTGTAAAAAACAAATAAATAGCGAGATGATCAAATCAGCATCATTCAAAATATATTACTGACAGTTTACAAAGGAAACTATTAAAGGATACAGATTCTGATTTCAATGTCATGAAAGTTGTGAAGTGATTGTACAAGGGGTATTTTATTTGAAATAAGCATCTTTCTTAAATAGCTAATACACACGATCCTCAATAGCAGCTGCAAATGTTGCATCAAAAAGAGACGTGAATTGGCAAGAATAAAAAAATTAATAGCGTGTGTGTATACTTATACATGTCAAATAATGAGCAAACAGCATGTCGTGCATTGCCTTCACCCACAGATGGATCTCTGTGGTGACAACGATAGGCATTTCACAATCCTGTGACACGTTAGCAGCAAGGCCAGAGGGGAAAAGAGACCAACTCGTGAAGGCGTTTCTGTCTAATGGGCATCGTCAGTATGGTACGATGACTCCACACTGCTGGCTGAACATGGTGTCTCATCTGAGATCTTATTTAATAATCCATCCTTCAGCTACTGTGGTGGCGCATATTTATACCTCACTAGCATGGATCGGCTTGCCACGCTCACCTCTCCACACATCGTTGCAGAGATTGATGTCACAGATTTGCTGTGTTGGCATGATTAACACCAATCATAATACAAACATTTATTTTCTACAAATATATTTGTATTATATTTATTTGTGATACAAGAAGGTCCAAGTGCTTTAAATGGTCAAGAATCTAAGCTGTCTAATCTGTCTGAACAGTATAAGGGGTCTGAAGGGTCTTAGGGTCTTTGAGGTCTTTTGGGTCTTCAGGATCTATTGGGTCTTTGGGGACGTCTGGGTCTTCAGGGTCTTTTTAGGTCTTCAGGGTCTTTTTAGGTCTTCAGGGTCTTTTGGGACTTTTGAGTCTTCAGGATCTTTTGGGTACTTGGGGACTTTTGGGTCTTCAGGATCTTTTGGGACTTTTGGGTCTTCGGTGGCATTTGGATATTCAGGGTCCTTGGAGACTTCTGGGTCCTTGTGGTCTTTTGGGTCCTCAGAGACTTTTGGGTTATCTGCATCTTTTGGGTCCTCAGGATCTTTTGGTCTTCAGGGGTCTTAAGGGTCTTGGTGAATTAACGTTCAAACAGGACATGATTAATAGGCATATAGAGTAGTCTTCACAGCTTCCCGGACTGACTCACCGCTTCACCGCCTCACCGTGTTTTTCGTTTTTAGCTCATCTGGAATTTACATTCCAGATAAGGTATCGTCATCACACACCATCCGTCTGTCCGTCCGTCCGTCCATCCCTCTCCTTTTTCGAGTTCTCCAGCCAAACTGCTGGGCCGATCTGGCTGAAATTTTGCAGCAATGTTCCTCTCGTAACTGGTAACAGGAATTGCAAAGCTCGTTCCGGTCACATGACTTTAAGCAGGTCAAAATGGCTGACTTAGTAAATTTCTTCAAAAATCTTCTTCTCCAGACCCACAAGTCAGAATGCTACCAAATTTGGGTTACAGCATACGGCCCGGGTTGGGATGTTAAATTGCAGAGGTAATGCCGATCACGTGACCGGAAATGTGCTAAAATGGCCGCCTTGGACAATTTTTGGGAAAATTGCGTAAACAACTTCAAAAATCTTCTTCTCCAAAACCACCAGTCAAAATGGTACTAAATTTAGGTTGCTACATTAGGCTAGAGTGCTGATGTTAATTTGTGGAAGCCATGCCGATCACATGACTGAAAATGTGTCAAAATGGCGGTCCACAAATTCCTTCCAAAATCTTTTTCTCCTGATCCACCAGTCAGAATGCTACCAAATTTGGGTTACAATATTAGGCAAGGGTAGATATGTTAAATTGCCAAAGTCATTCCAATCACGTGACTGGAAGTGTGGCAAAATGGCTGACTTTTTCAACTTTTGGGAAAATCACGTAAATTCCTTCAAAAATCTTCCTCACCAGACCCACCAGTCAGAATTCTACAAAATTTAGATTACAACATTAGGCCAGGGTCCAGATAAGCTACAGGTCCAGTGGTCCTATTTTCATATATATATATATTATATATATATATATATATTATATATATATTATATATATAAATATATCACAACCATTGCCATGCAAATGTTAAGCACTTGCTTTTTGCCACACAGACACTATACTGTGGTAACACAGCAGCTGAAGGGTTCAGGTCAAGGCAATCAGGAAATAGCAATACAAATTAAATATTCTGGTGTGTGTGTGTGTGTGTGTGTGTGTGTGTGTGTGTGTGTGTGTGTGTGTGTGTGGTGTGTGTGTGTGTGTGGGTGTGGGTGTGATGAAATGGATTAACAGCACATCATGCATTGCCTCTGCCCACAGATGGATCTCTGCAACATCAATGAAAGTGTATTTTAATTTGGTAATGATGCACAATGGTTTAACTGTAACACCATTCTGTGAAATACAACTCAAATTATTCTGACAATTTTTCCTGAGTGGCCCTGCCCTGATAATGTGGAAATACATAAAACTTACAAAATATTTCCACTTCCTTACACTCTGCCACCATTGGTTTATAAAAATCAGAAAGCCTGCTGTGGTCACAAAAATTTGTGCCTCCATCCACGACCATTGCGAAGCAAATCCTAACTTCAATTCAAGGACCGGTGTTTGTTTGTCGCGCTACTCCTCCTACAGTTCTGATTACATCCAGACTTTCTACAGAGGATCAGCATGACCCCAATTAATGCATTGGCGTGTTTTTATCTTTGCTGGTGGTCTTGGTGGGGAGGAGTTAAGGGGGGACGCAACTTCTCGATGTAAATGTGTATCGTGTAGCGCCGCCTCCA
>CM068964.1:66131029-66147285 GCA_035128595.1 Eptatretus atami
AAAGAGAGAGATTATTTAGTGAATATACTCCTAATTTAAAACAGAAGAGATGTTGAATAGAAGACTTAACTCAAAGAAACCACTCGGTGTATCATACCTCAAACGAAGATGTCAACACGTGTCTAAACTCCAACCAAACCACTTACACTTGGAATTTGGGTGTTCTGGAAGGAAAGCCACGATATCTGTGGATCATTTTTAAAAAGCCAGATGGTGATACTGCGACTGATAAGAATAATGCATTGAGTGAATATGCAAGGTGAAACAACTTCGTGTTTCTCTAGATGGAACATTTTATCCACGAGATAGATTGGAAAATTAATGGGAAAAAATGATTTGCTGAAGCATACAAGTCTTACCAAAAGGTGTGTGAAAGTAATGGAATAAAGAACCTATTTTGATATGACAGCATTTAAAAGTTTGTATACATCTATGCGTTGACCTGAGCGCTCAAAAGGAACTATAAAGTCTAATGAGTGATACTTCCCTATACATTGAAAGAGGAGAGTGAAAGAGTGATACACATATTGTTTGCTTTTGGAAGAAACAGAATTACAGATTAATACAGATAATGGTGTTATGATTAGTCTCACTTAATTTTTGTTAAATAAATGAGTGGCAAAGT
Organism: Eptatretus atami; assembly: GCA_035128595.1. Classification (NCBI taxonomy): domain Eukaryota; kingdom Metazoa; phylum Chordata; class Myxini; order Myxiniformes; family Myxinidae; genus Eptatretus; species Eptatretus atami. The sequence goes on from CM068964.1 coordinate 66,131,655, forward strand.
ACCAACTGGGGTATATGTTAATCAAATCAATCTTCATAAACTATCATCTTGTTGTTCAAAATCAAAGCCTTGTACGATTAACGTTAATTACAATTCAAGAGAAAAGGAGCAGTAAGAATGTGTTTTGCTCACAAGAGAACAGGTTAAAATCTTGAACGATACTGGCTCACTTAAAATTAAAATGACAAAACCAATGTTGAAAAAATATTCAATAAGAGAGACGAGTGGAGGATTTCTCCCATTTCTAATTCCTTTATTTGCTGTTTAAGTGCGGTTGGAGCATTGACGGGTGGTATTTCAACAGCGGTGAAAACTGCCACTGAAAGGAAGGCTCAACTCCAGGCTCAAAAAGAATTGGAAAGACATAACCAAGAGTTGGAGAAACAAATTAGTGGAAGTGGTGAATTGTAGATTTTGCTGAAAAACTTGAAGGTCTGCCTGATAAAGCGAGATTGTTAGTTGGAGATATGCTTTCTTCTATCGCACAAGCAGGTGTAAAATTAACTAAAAGGGTAATGGATTATATCTTTCTAATAAATAAATGAGCATTGATGAGTGGTTTAAAGAATTTGGAAAGAATACAACATCAAATTTACAATTTGTCAAATATGTAAGAAATTAAAAATTCATAATGTGGTTATTTGTATGAGAGATGAATTAACAAATGTGCCGAAACATACAAAGAATATTATTATGAACTTAGGAGATATTAATGGGAACGGTTCTCATTGGTTTGTATTTTAATAGTCAAGACAAATATTATTTTGATAGTTTTGGTCTTCCACCACCTGTTGAAGTTATAAAATTCTTACAGAATGGTGTTTATCAAACATTTCAAGTCCAAGAATTAAATTCAAGTGTTGTGGTCAATTATGTCTATATGTGTTATTTCAACTCAACAAAAATAAAAAATTTTATGAATTTATTTAATCTAATATAAATGACTTATGTTGGTAAAGATGGTTCTATCTTTGTGTATCTCAAGAACTGGATATTGATTTATCAAATTATTACACAAAGGCACAGACTGAACGACATAAATATAATATAACCAAAAATATTAACATGAAAAATGCTTATAAATTAAAAAATTATCCAAGCCCGACTGACGCGAATGACTTGGTGAGATTAAGCGATTTATCACAATATATATCCTTAAATAAAACGGCCGTGTATTCCAAAGATAAAGAAGTGTTGATATTATCTCCAGGTCATACAGAATTCACAGTTCGAATTAAAATAAATTTTTATAAAGAAGGGCGTATCATTTGTATGAGAATAGAACAATGGGGGTATGATATGAATGATTTAGGGTATAATTGGTCATTTAAAATTAACCTCGAAGACCGTGGAACAATTAAATCAGTCTCGTAAGGAAGAATATTATCCACTTGGTATCGAGAATGAGTTTTGTGGGTCACGATTAGTAAACAACAAATAAAGAATTTAATAAGGGTAAATATAATAATGGTTTTGCTCTGTTTATATCTGAAAACAGAAAAACAGGATTATATGTATATAAGTAGGGAAAATACAAAATGATTTAACTATGGGAAGATGGGGAGGTGTTTCGTGTCATAATATTATTCTAACATATATTTCTAATACATAAATGACGGCAAGAAGGCTTCAAGAAAATTATCATTTCTGTGTCCAAGCATACCTTCAAGAAAAGGGTATTCGGTATTTTAATAAATATGTTCTACAACATAAGAATGATGTATTTTCAATAAAAGATTGGCTTTATGCTGATGTTGATAAACGACAACTTTGGAATTAACTAAAATGTTAAATAATGAAAAATTATAAAGTTAAGAAAAAGTAAGGCTCTTTTAGAAATTCAAAAGAATTTTATTGGTTTCCTGTTGTAAAAAAAAATTTATTTTGGATACAGGAATAACAAGAAATCCTGATGAATATATGTATGATATTCTATGGGGTGTAAGTGGTTCAAGGATAGTAAGGGACGAGGAAGGAGTTGAAGAGAGAAAGAGGAGGAAAGGAGAAGAGAGAGAAGGAGGAAAGAGAGAGAAAGAGAAGGAGGAGAGGGAGAATAGAGAGAAGAGAGAGAGGGAGGAAAGGGAGAAGAGAGAGAAGAGAGAGAGGGAGGAAAGAGAGAAGAGAGAGAGGGAGAGAGGGAGGAAAGAGAGAGAATGAATAAATATCAAAATATGGAAACCAGTGAGATTAAAAAAAGATTAGGGGTATTAAAGAAAATAACTCAACCCACCGAGGAGGAAAACAAAGAATTGACAAGTCTATTTGCAATACTTTCGACAAGACTATTGACATCGTTTTCAGGGAGAGGATATTGATGTTAATTCAAGTTTTTCTTTTTTTTTTTTTTCTTAAATAAATGCAGGAGAGAGTGAAGGCATTTCTAAGGATTCTTTATGTTTTAAAAATTAAGATTCAAATGTGCATGTTGGAAACTAAAAAGGTTTTGCACTCTGCAGGAATTTTTCTCATAAATAAATGAGTTATTGTCTCAAATGTAAAAAGAAACTAATACTAAAAATATTTCATATATTAAAAGTAAAAATAACAGGGTTATACAAAAAGGTATATGTTCGGTGTGTGGTTCAAAAAAAAATCAATTTATCTCCAAACACAAACTCGGAGGAGATATACAAAAGTTTTTATCAGGAAGTAAATTTACAACGACTGGAATACCGGGGGAATTACATCTACCAGGGTATTCTTCTGTGGTCCAGGCACAAACTTGGATAAAAGATTAGATGAGGCAGACAATCCTAAACCATGGAGTAAACCTATCAATAGGGTTGATGAAGTGTGCATGAGGCACGATATTGATTATGGGAATACACAACTTTAGAAGAAAAGCATGAAGCCGATAGAGAAATGTTGTATATTTGTCTCTGATACAAAATCCAACCTTGAGAGAAAAAGTTGATCGGTTCATCGTGAAGAAGATGATCAGTGCTAAATTGAAACTTGGACTTGGAAATTCAAAAAACGTATAGGCTCTAATGATGTCATTAAGACTGAAGAGCAATTAGCTGATGAATTACATAAACCAATTATCACAAAGTTTCAGAGAAGGAAAGTTTATTCCAAGGAAGTTGATTATATCTGGTCTGCTGATTTGATTGAACTCAATAATGATAAGGGGTACAAGTATGCTTTAACCGTTATTGATTTGAGGAGTAGATACGCCTGGGTTGCCCCTTTAAAAAACAAAACAGGTAATACTCTTATGTTAGCCTTTCAACAGATATTTAATAAAAGTAAGAGAAAACCTAAAAAATTGTGGACTGATGAGGGTAGAGAGTTTTATAACAAGACATTTATGAATTTTCTAAAAAATAACAGTATTACATTATACAGTACCTTTAATGAAGGGAAGGCGGTTGTTGTTGAACGATTTAATCGTACCTTAAAAGAGAGACTATATAAAAAATTCACACAACTCGGTTCACAACAATGGTCATCTTTTATTCAGGATATTGTGGATAAGTATAATAACACGATTCATACGTCAACAAATATGAAACCATCAGAAACATTTACAAAATTAAAATATGAAAAAGAGATTAATGTCAGAAACCTAAGTTCAAAGTTGGTGATATCGTAAGAATATACAGGTGGAAATCTCATTTTGAAAAGGTTTTCGTAAACGATGGACTAACGAACTTTTAAAATTGTTGATGTAATAGATACGGTTCCTTGGACTTATAAGATATATGATTTAGAAGGGGAAGAGATTTTAGGTTCATTTTATTCACAGGAATTACAAAGACAAAACTAAGCAGATAATACCCATGGGAGCAATGGGTTGCCCCTTCACTCCCTCCTACTATACACCTTTGTGGACACTAGAGGGCCAAGTCCGAGGTGTATAACAGTATATAATGTGTGTCAAGGGGGACGTTCTTAGATCTGTGAACCCCAAACACAGAATCCTCAACTGAATCGTCAAGGCTTAACATTTGTTTGTTGATGTGTGTGTGTGTGTGTGTGTGTGTGCGTGTGTGTGCGTATATATGTATGTGTGTGTGCGTGTGTGTGGTGTGCGTGTGTGTGTGCGTGTGTGTGTGCGTGCGTGTGTGTATGCGTGTGTGTGCGTGTGTGCGCGTGTGTGCGTATGTATATGTGTGTGTGGTGTGCGTGTGTGCGTGTGTGTGTGTGCGTGTATGCGTGTGTGTCGCGTGTGGTGTGCGTGTGTGTGTGTGTGTGTGCAATGGGAGCAATGGGTTGGCGCTTCACTCCTCCTGCTATACACCATTGTGGACACTCGAGGGCCAAGTCCGAGATGTATAACAGTATATAATGTGTGTGCAATGGGAGCAATGGGTTGGCGCTTCACTCCCTCCTGCTATACACCATTGTGGACACTCGAGGGCCAAGTCCGAGATGTATAAAGTATATAATGTGTGTGCAATGGGAGCAATGGGTTGGCGCTTCACTCCCTCCTGCTATACACCATTGTGGACACTCGAGGGCCAAGTCCGAGATGTATAACAGTATATAATGTGTGTGCAATGGGAGCAATGGGTTGGCGCTTCACTCCCTCCTGCTATACACCATTGTGGACACTCGAGGGCCAAGTCCGAGGTGTATAACAGAATATAATGTGTCAAGGGGGACGTTCTTAGATCTGTGAACCCCAAACACAGAATCCTCAACTGAATAGTCAAGGCTTAACTTTGTTTGTTGATGTGTGTGTGTGTGCGTGCGTGTGCGTGTGCGTGTGTGTGTAGCGTGTGCGTGTGTGTGCGTGTGCGTGTGTGTGGCGTGTGTGTGCGTGTGCGTGTGTGCGTGTGCGTGTGTGCGTGTGTGTGTGTGTATGCATTTGTGTGTGTGTGTGTGTGTGCGTGTGTGTGTATGCGTGTGTGTGTATGCGTGCGTGTGTGTGTGTGTGCGTGTGTGTGTGTATGCGTGTGTGTTTGCGTGTGTGTGTATGCATTTGTGTATGTGTGTGTGCGTGTGCGTGTGTGTGTGTGTGTGTGTCCCAACCCTCACATTCAAAATCTCAACCCCAACTCAATCCTCGCCCAACACAATGTCTTTTTCAAAATGAGATTTCCACCTATATATATTTTTTACGTTTTTTTTTTTCTCTTCTTCCAATTCTGTCTTTTAAGGCTTTCAGGTTTGATGACGTAGAAAGGGGGAGTAAGCCTGCACTTTCTTCCCAGAACTTTCTTGATCTTGCTCCCATCAAGCACCATCCAACAAAGAACTACATCGATAGGTTTAGATCCCAAAGAGTGATAGCATTTCAAGTCTCCAAAATAAACCCAACTTTCCAAGTCTCCAAGGTATAACTCTTTGGTTGGGTCATCAAGGACGAACTCGTTCTGTGGGTCTTGGTCGCTCATGAGGTCTTCAACCAAGCCAACAATTTCGCCCCAAGTTGTGGCAAAATCGGTATTTTCATATTGCATTTCAGATACAATTTCCTGTGAGAGAAAATAATAATGTATTAATTAAGTAATTTAATTATTAAATGAGTCGATGCTTAAAAGGAACTGAAAATAGGAAAATAAAAATCTTACCTCAACAGATAAGATTTTGAATCCAATTCTTCAACTTGAAGGTTTAGTTCCATACAAAATATTCGAACTGCAAACAAGCTCATCCCATTCAAGGCCTAGCTCGTTCTGTGGGCTTGGTCGCTCATGAGATCACCAACGTATAACTCTTTGGTTGGGTCATCAAGATCGAGCTTGTTCTGTGGGTCTTGGTCGCTCATGAGGTCTTCAACCAAGCCAACAATTTCGCCCCAAGTTGTGGCAAAATCGGTATTTTGATATTGCATTTCAGATACAATTTCCTGTGAGAGAAAATAATAATGTATTAATTAAGTTATTTAATTATAAATGAGTCGATGTTTAAAAGGAACTGAAAATAGGAAAATAAAAATCTTACCTCAACAGATAATAGGTTTGAATCCAGTACATCAAGTTGTAGGTTTAGTTCCATACAAATAGTCGATATCCAAGGAACCCCAAAGTCATCCCACTCAAGATCTAGCTCGTTCTGTGGGTCTTGGTCGCTCATGAGGTCTCCAACGTATAACTCTTTGGTTGGGTCATCAAGGACGAGCTCGTTCTGTGGGTCTTGGTCGCTCATAAGGTCTTCAACCAAGCCAACAATTTCGCCCCAAGTTGTGGCAAAATCGGTATTTTCATATTGCATTTCAGATACAATTTCCTGTGAGAGAAAATAATAATGTATTAATTAAGTTATTTAATTATTAAAGAGTCGATGTTTAAAAGGAACTGAAAATAGGAAAATAAAAATCTTACCTCAACAGATAATAGGTTTGAATCCAGTACGTCAAGTTGTAAGTTTAGTTCCATACAAATATTCGAACTGCAAACAAGCTCATGCCACTGAAGGACAGTACACCACACCATTGCCAGCAAAGAAATGTTTAAAATGGAGCCTGGCTCGAGACCTGGATCGCAGAATAGTTCCTGTTTTTTTCACAGCATGACTGTGGAAAAACACTTCCTCATTTTCACGGCACGGACTGAAACTTCGATGGTTATCAAATGAACAATGGAAAAACAATTTACTATAATCTCAAAATGATATGCAACTCAGGAGGTGGTCAGATGAGATCATTAAGAGAAGTATATCATTTCATAATGGCACAAAAGGGGTATCTTGAAAAATATAAAGATTCAAATGTTTTGTTTTTAAATATTTTGATGGGGATTATTGTACAAAGAAAATTAAACTATTGAAGGAATATGAGAATGAACAAATGTTTATAGGTTCAATGAGTGAGCTAAACAATATACATGGTTATTTGAAAATGAGTGTCCCTAGGCTTACAGGTTTCAGATATCTCTTCAGAATCACCTTGAACAAACCACATTACTAAGTTGCTACTTGAACCAATCTTTATCTTGTCGCATTGGTTATTTGAATAGAATGCCCCTAGGTTAAAAGGGGAGACAAACAAATATACCTTGGGATAAAAAGGGGGTGTAATTTTAGGGGAAAAAAAATGTGAATGCGCTGAAAATCCCCCATTCATTTACATGGGGAAAAGTGAGCCAGAATCAGTATATCCACCCTACTCATGGTACGTTAGTGTGGAAGCAAGACCACATTGGTAGCTCATGGGATGTCATGTATTATTATTCAACAATTGGTTGGTACTGTATGTGCTGACTTCCTGCACACAGATGTCCCCAAATAGCCATCTGGTGTTCGACAAACCTGGACATCCAAAAGGCTCAATCCCCACCCTTCCCTTTCTCATTTAATTTCTAAATTGGATGCTGGGGAAGACCTGGCCTAGTTTCAAAGGTGTCATTAATGCATCTTCATCAGTATCAAAATATATTATATTCAACTTCCTCCACAACAATGGACATTAGAGATAACACAGCTGTACCAAATATCGGTCAATGTGTGTTCCATTAGTATGAGGGTCATGCGATTGAAACTTCTATGATCATAGCATGTTTAATGTTTAATATGCTCTTTTCGCTTCTTGTACGCATATGAACTGGAATAAAACGTGAAAGGGTACATAAGAAATATAAAGATTTTATTTTTTGATGCTTTCGGCTGTTTTGCAAGTGGAACACAATGACGATCTCGAGAAAAGCTGTGAATATACTCCAGATTTGCTACATCATTCAGTTAAAAGAGTATAAACCCTTTGACTATGTGCACAAATTGACAAAGCAGATCCTGCTGCCCACAACAGCCCCATACAAGATGCAGTTGTCTGCAAAAGTATTCCCCCCTTCCAAAGTTTTCACATTTTGATGCCACTTGAGCGTATAAGTCTTGCTCCAAAGGGAATGCAAGACTACTGCAATGCCCGTGTGTGGCGTGTGGTGTATGTGTATGTGTATGTGTATGTGTGTGCCCATATGTTTTCACTTTTAAAAAGTTTTTCTCTGCAACCACTTGTCTGATCGATGCAAAATTTAGACATAAGAGGGACTCCTCGTGGTGAATAATTTATTGCAAACTATGATGTCAGAGCAGTGTGACCACTCCTCATTTTCATAAATGCCAAGGTGAGCCAATGAAAAAAGACAAGAATTCACAAGGTTTCGGAAAAGCAATGATAATAGAAAACCTATACGCCAAGAAAACCTATAGAAAACCAAGACGCAAAAGGTGAACAACGAATAGCCAAGATGTTGTGAAAAAAGCCAAGGAGTGGTCACACTGTGTCAAAGGTCACATGGTATGGCAGCCATATTGGATTAAAGGAAAAAAATAGGACCACTGGACCTGAGCTTATCTGAGCACTGGCCTAATGTTGAAACCCAAATTTGGTAGAATTCTGACTGGTGGGTCTGGTGAGGAAGATTTTTGAAGGAATTTACGTGATTTTCCCCAAAATTGAATAAGTCGGACATCTTGACACACTTACGGTTATGTGATCGTAATGACTTTTGGCAAATTACAATCTCTACCCTTGCCTAACGTTGTAACCCACATTTGGTGGCATTCTGACTGATGGATCAGGAGAAAATTATTTTGGAAAGAATTTGCGGGACCGCCATTTTATCACACTTCCGGCCATGTGATCGGCATGGCCTCCACAATTAAACATCAGGACGCTGTCCTAATGTTATAACCCAAATTTAGTAGCATTCTGACTGGTTGGTCTGGAGAAGAAAATTTTTGAATAAATTTACAAGTCAGCCATTTTGACCTACTTAAAGTCATGTGACCAGAACAAGCTTTGCAATTCCTGTTAACAGTTAGAAGGGGCACGTTGCTGCAAAATTTTAGCCGGATCGGCCCGGCGGTTTGGCCAGAGAAGTCAAAAAAGTAGACGGACGGACGGTGTGCGATGACAATACCATATCTGGAATGTAAATTCCAGATGAGATCAAAATTTGGACATCATTTTCTCCGAAACCGCTCAATGAAAAAAAATGAAACTTGGCATCTGTCATCAACTCCCCATGGGGTAGATGTATGGTGACATAATTAGTTGAATTTAACTCTTATCCAAAAATTATGAAACTTCTTCTGTCTGATATTATATGACCAGATGTGAGTGAAGAATTAAATTTATGATGTTTACAATGCATGTCAAGAAGGTATGTAACATAATAGGCCTGCATGAATGATATGGGTAAATGGTTGCTGCATCCACTTTCCACTGGTACTCCAGGGGCCTCCGTCTGGCCATCCCCCAGGCAGATGCCTGGCCCATCCCCATGTCCTTGAGATGCCGATCAACCTGTTTAAAGCATGAGGTATGTGATCGGCCCGTTGGCATCCAAGTGACTCCCTCACTGAGAGAATCTGGTGAGCAGGATCAGCATCAGCAAAACGAGCCACATGCCCATACAGCTGCAGCTGATGCTCACGGACTATGCAGGTAGCAAATCTCATCTGAGTCTCTCTCAGCAAACGCTCCTTGGAGACAAAGTCTGACCAGCGATCGGGAAGGATTCTTCGAAGGGATCTGGTACCGAAAGAGTTACGTCTCCATTTCAGATCCTTGGTCAGAGTCCAAGTCTCACATCTGTTCAGCAAGACTAGAAGCATCATAAATCAAAGACTTGGACTTTCATCCTCCTGCATAGGTGCCAACAGCGCCACACCACATGATCCAGAGAATCAATAACTCCCCAGGCCTGACCCAGACACCTAGTGACCTCTGACTCACAACATCTGGAGACATGAATATCACTGCCAAGGTAAGTGAATCCCTCCATGACCTCAACATCCTCGCCACAAACAGGAACAAACAAGACAGCAGCATCCAAGGTGTCATTGAAAGCCTGGATCTTAAATTTCACACAGGAAACCCATAATCCCAGCAGCTCCGATTCTTCATTCAGCGTCTGGGTGGCCCCTGTAAGGATACACAGCATCTCCGCAAAGATGACTGCATAATCTGGAAAATCAAGGTCAGAGATCCTGACATTCTCAAATGATGCACTGTAGCTTGATCTCTCTGACATCCTCCCAGATTCTAGTCCATGCAAATGCTGAAAACTGTGGGGGCTAGTACATACCCCTGACAAACTCCAGTAACAACCGGAAGTAAGTCAGAGGTGGCACCACCACACCTCACAGCACTCACAGTACAATAGTATAGTTCAGAAATCAGATTGATCAGTTTTGGTGGCACCAAGGTGGCACCACGAAGACCGAGAATCCTCTAGAGGGCATCCTGATTCACTGAATCAAACACTTTGAGGATATCAACATAGGCTGTGAGCAGCCCCTGTTGGAACTCTCGCCTGCGTTCGGTGAGGGCCCGAAGAGCAAGGATAGTCAATCACTTATCTCTTTGGTGTAAAGCCCGACTGCTCTGGGCGGTGGTGCTCAAGCAGAATGTGGCTAACCCTCTCAAGAATTATCCAAGCAAAGACTTGCCCGGCACTGAGAGCAGCGTCCCCCCTCGGTAGTTGTTGCAGTCCTGGTGATCATCCTCCCCTTTCCAGAGAGGGCCAACAAGGCCACTCTTCCAGCAAGTTGGGATGATGCCTGTGCTCCAAACAGAGCACATAACTGCATGCAATGACATGAGTGTAGCATTTCCACCAGCCTTGAGAAGTTCAGCGTGGATACCACAGATTTGAGGAGCTTTACTTCCTTTCAACTGGTTCAACGCAGCCTGTTTCCACAAATGAAGGTGGTTCACATTTGATTGGAGGGTCAGCAATAGGGAAAGTAACACCCCTGGCATCCAACTCAACAGCTGGCGGGTCAGCCTTGTACAGCCGCTCAAAGTAACCGGTCCAGCGGGCCTTCACTTCGGACTCCTCTGTCAAGAGCCTACCACCCTCTGCTCTAACTGCAGTACACCGCGGGACATGCTTTGGGAATGCAATGCATGGATTCCTCTGTAAGCAGGACAATAATCACTTGAACACAAGTGATGCTCTACCCCTTCACATATTTCTCGCACATCGGCCTCCTTGTCCACCCTCAGCGAATGTACAGTTTTCTGCTCAGCTCCCTGAACAGCTCAGCTCTGACATTAAGCCTGGCCATGTGAATCTGGTTAATGGTATCCAATGTCCTTTGGGAAACAATGCTCTTCTTTGCCTGACGGTGGGTTCCAAAACATCCACCGGCAACATGAAGGACTGTGGTCTTGAAGGCACTCCACAACTCTTCAGGATCTCCCAAAGCACCCAGACCCCCCAAATCTCCACTCAGCCTGTTCGCAAGCTCCTCAGCTATCCTCTCATCCTTGAGCTTGCCAACATTCAGCCGAGGCTGGGATGGTACCATTCTCCTGGATTTAAGGTACAACTTAAGAGTTGCTGCAACAAGCCGGTGGTCAGTATTGAGGAAAAATTGTTTCTCCATAATTCATCTCAATGTGGTATTAATGGTCGGGGGTGAATACTTTTGCAGGCCACTGTGTCTTTGTGGACCAGCTCATCAAGTAGGATAAACTCTTGTTCACAGATGGTGCTTGTAATTATCGCAGCTACCTCTGCAGATGTACTTGTGGATGATTGGCACGATTGTGTGCTGCAGGCACACCCTATTATTTTGGATCCCAGTGGCAATAACCTGAATGATACATGCTTCTGTCTTTGCACATTGAAGAAGTTTTTATTTCATCGAACTTAATTCAGTTGTTTATACAACACACCTCATATAGGCGACAAGTAACAAGATCCTTTTATTTAAGAGTACTCTAGTTTTTCCCTTCACACAAGGAGAAAAGGTATTGGGGGTTTAACGTAATCTTGAGTATACTTGTACACCATTTGTCCTCCAAGTCTTAAGGGAATAAATTGGTATTTTTGCATAGTAACTCACGAGGAATAGACTCTGTCACAAAATGAAGACTGCATCATTAAAGCGATAACTGTACATATTGACATCCAAACCACACAACAAAATAAAACTTCATAAACACCTTCAGAAAAATATTATATTCAACAGCTTTGTCATTTTGACCAAATTCATGCAATCATTAATGTCAAAAAATTCCTGAAAGTTGATGAGACATACATGAAGTTGGAATTCTGCTCTGTCCCCAGATGTGAGAGGCATAGTATCACGGTCGATATTTCCACTCACAAATACCCATCCCGTTTTGTTATCCACATCAAAATAACTTGTCCCTGGCAGGAGAAATACAACAAACATCATTTGGCTGACGTATATATTATTGTCTGGAATATTTTCTCTGCTGGCTCTTTAAGATGAGTATCCGGTAAATGCAAGTTCAAGCTAACACAATAAAGCACAGATATTGATAATCAACAGAACCATCATAGGATGATTCACATGTGAAACAAAGAGTGTGCAACAATATAAAATGCCAAAAAAATAGGATCAACTTCAACTTAAAAAAAGACACACACAAGCACATCCACGACACACACACACACACACACACACACACACACACACGAGTTGTGGATATGACCCTAAGGGGTTAATAAGGCATAAACTAGAGCAGATATTTCCTTAACGAGTTCAACAATAAGCATGAAGTAATTCAATGTTATTACCTCCGACACCGAAGGTGGATGGAGGTTATGTTTTCACCAATGTCTGTTTGTCTGTTTGTTGTTACTTAGGAAATCTAAAGATTTCCTAAGTATATTGATGACTTCCGTTTCTGTTTGTTACTTTCGAAATCTTTAGATTTCGTAAGTATATTTGATGCCTTCCGTTTCTGTTGTTTTGTTTGTTTGTTTGTAGGCACGATAACTCGAGAACGGAAGAAGCTACCAATGTCAAATTACACCACGTGATTCAGGAGGGTGATGGCTAGTGCTGATTAGATTTTGGTCAAAATCGGTCAAAGGTCAAGGTCACAGTGAGGTCAAATATTCGATTTTTGATGGTTTGGTACAGATAACTCGAGAACGGAAGAAGCTACCAATGTCAAATTACACCACGTGATTCAGGAGGGTGATGGCTAGTGCTGATTAGATTTTGGTCATAATCGGTCAAAGGTCAAGGTCACGGTGAGGTCAAACATTCGATTTTTGATGGTTTGGCACAGATAACTCGAGAACGGAAGAAGCTACCAATGTCAAATTACACCACGTGATTCAGGAGGGTGATGGCTACTGCTGATTAGATTTTGGTCAAAATCGGTCAAAGGTCAAGGTCACAGTGAGGTCAAACATCCAAAACATTCGATTTTTGATGGTTTGGTACAGAATCATCGTAGAAACTTCTGGTTTGCGTCGCTACCTTCTCTAGAGACAGCTTTTATTAGACAAGGTGAGAGGTCAAGTTGACGATTTCGGCAGTACCAGTCTATGACTGCTTGTTTGTTTGTTTGTTTGTGAGCACGATATCTCAACAAGTTGGTGAGGGATTTGGAAGAAACTTGGTGGACAGGTTGGGTGTGTGACAAGAATGAACTGATTCGATTTTGGTGAAGATCCAGATCTGCATACAAGAATTTTTCAATTGCTTAAAGTGATTCTTCACCATTCATAGATGAGGCCAAAACGATATATAGCACAATATCTCAAAACGTTGTGGATGAATTATGACAAAACTTGGTGGATGAAGTTGGGTTGGTGACAAGAACAAGCCGATTCGTCGATCTACACGGGTGAAATTGTCGACTCCGAATGTGCCTCACAGCCATGTGATGGGGTAACAACCGTCTCCAGCAGCCAGCAACAGTGGGCATGTTGTGGGATCGAATGGCCTGTGCAGAGAATGAATGAGTACTCGCTCGCAGAGTGAATAAGAATGGAGGGGTGGGACAGCTTTGGAGAGTAGGGAGAAAGGAAGACTTCAACGAGGAGCTGAAACAGGTTGGGTCAAGAGGGGGAAAGACCAGAGAGAGACGGTTGGCAGTGAGTGATGGAATGGACAAGAGAGGTCGGTAGAGCTTGGGCAAGGGGATTATGGCAGGAAGAAGCGAGACACGGGTGTGCCCAGAGTGATCTACAAATAAAGGACATGGCCTAGAAGCATCCCTCTCTCCCTCTTGTTCCCACCACATCAGCCATTGTTGCTGCTGTCTTCACGCACAGACTCCACAGACCTCAATCAAGTATAGTGTGGGAAAAAGGTTCTACCTTTGTCTCATCTTTCACCACTCTGGCTTAACTATCTGTGTAGTGAAAGGGTAAGATAAACATGATAAGCCATTGAGATATCATGGGTGCAAAGAGATTATAAAGCGTACAGAATAATTATTGCGATACATGTTTTCTCTCCTCGTCTTCCATTCCCATTTGATTATAAAGTTACCTCCGCCACCAAAGGTGAAGGAGGTTGTTTAACCTGCTTTCTGTCTGTTTATTTGTTTGTGTGCAGGAGATCTAAAAAGTTGTGGACGGATCCAGATGAAATTTTTTGGACAGGTTGGGTGTGTAACAAGGATGAACTGATTAGATTTTAGTGAAGATCCGGATCGGCATCTGACTACGAGAATTTTTTAAGTGATTATTTTTGAGAGATAGGACCAAAAATGATTTCTAGCACGATATCTCAAAAAGTTGTGGACCGATTCGGACGAAACTTGGTGGACATATTGGACGTGTGACAATGAAGAATTGATTCGATTTTGGTGAAGATCCAAATCCGGATCTGGATATGAGAATTATTTAATTTGTAAAGTGATTCTTCACGATTGAGAGGTAGGGCCAAAAACAATGGATAGCATGATATTACAAAATGCGTTGGGCCGGATATGTTCTTGTGGATCAGGCATTGCGTGGCAGAGATATGCACTCTACCGGGTGCCCTTCTAGTTGAACCCGTTTTCACGATCAGTGTATTGGCCTGGAATGCAGTTGGTGAATCGGACATTATAACCACAAGACGAATAAACTCACGGCCATTGGGAATTGGTGCAAATCCTCATGAGAAGGTTGGAAAACTACACCGGTTCATCTTGAGTACATCGCTCATCACCCATCCTATGAGAAGGAAGAATCGGCTGCAGGCGACAGATTCTCCTTTGAGCTTCTGTAATCAGAAACCTTAATAAAGAACTGTTCATATTTTCCGATGGACGATGTATGGTCTCTATAGACAGTCCGTCACTAAATTAGTGATCGCTTGGAATACTGGATTTGACCACAAAACCACTGTAACAATATGATGTAGAGATGTAGAGATGTAGATGGATATATATATATATATATATATATATATATATATATATATATATATATATATATATACATACATACATACATTGGGACATACTCTGAACAGTGTCAGTGGCACTAGCAAAGCAGTCTCCTTGGCTATTTGACACAATCCTGGACAGGTCTCCACTCTGACCCAGGATACTTGAATGGCTCAATTATCCCAGCAAGTGTCTTCATTTTGCTGACCTTGGAAGGATGACAGGCTGAGTCAACCCCACCTGGTATTAATTCATTGGCAGTGGGATTTGAACTCAGGATCCGAGGATCCCAAGCCCACCGTACTAACCATTAAGCCAGCACCAGGCATATGTATATTTTTAGAGAGAGCATCTTGCAGACCAAATTACAATGATGTTACATGTAATTATATGTCAGAAGCCTCTCATGTAATTATCATGTTATCATGTAATTATCATGTTACATGTAGTTATCTTCCAGGAGCAGCAGACATAGCTCTGCGTCGTGACGGTGATGTCACGGCGTTCCGCTTCGGTCGAAGAACAGGTCTCAAAACATCATATTCATATATATTGTTACGGATCTGGAAACCATTTGCATTC
>CM068964.1:66148386-66163483 GCA_035128595.1 Eptatretus atami
ACCGGAGTTGGTAGTCAGTAGTTGGAACTCTACAGCAGTCGGTAGAGTGACGCGGTTCGAGCAAGACGTGCCAAGGGCGTGGTTTCCACGGTAGTCGAAATCGCGTAGTTAATTAGGTAAATTGGTTATGGACAAATAAACCCTATGCTACGCGGTTGAGATGTTGGCGTCCACGGTTGGTTCAGCGACCCGCCAGTTTACGGAATTATCCGGAGCGACGGCCTACAATTCCGGGGAGTCTGGTGGGAGACGGCGTAACCTCCCCCACCACCTACGGTCATCTCCGCCACGACCCCCGGCCCGCAACAATATATATATATATATATATATATGTTACGGCTGTGGAAATTCGCAGAACACCATATAGGTTCTTAAGCCGATAAGTCCGTGTTCAGTTTAGATTTCCCACCGTTGTTTAATGGGATTTATTCGTGTCACAGGCTGTGATTCTTTGAGATAGTGTTCTTTTCCTACGTTTAGACCAACCACCAACCACAACCCGCTTCACAAACAACCACAACCACACCTGCCTCTCAAAACCACCGATCCATCAACCTGCCCACAAACCTCAACACATCCACGAACACAAAAGGGGAACAACAACAACACCCACCCCGATTTCTCTGGTAAACAAGATTGATGGTTGGAACTCAACTCCCGCCCCGATCTCTCTGGTAAACAAGAATGACGGTTGGGAAACAACAATTGATCCAGCCGATCTCTGTTGGAATGTCCCCCTGACATGCTGCAAGACACACTGAACGCAAAAGAGAGCCGCCCCTTGGACTGAACTCTTACCGAGCCTGATCACGGCGCCTCACGTGCGCCTTTTATTTCCCGGCGCCCGCACCTTCCCTTCGCGCACGCGGTGGGGGGGGGGGGGGACATTCAACAAGAGATCGGCTGGATCAATTGTTGTTCTCAACCGTCATTCTTGTTTAACCAGAGAGATGCGGGGCGGGAGTTGAGTTCAACCATCAATCTTGATTACCAAGAAATCGGGGAGGGAAGTTGAATTCCAACGTCCATTCTTGTTTACGCAGAGAAATCGGCAGCGCGCGCGAGCTTGAACGTTCCAACCGTCATTCTTGTTTTACCAGAGATCGGGGCGGGAGTTAGTTCCAACCGTCATTCTTGTTTACCAGAGAGATCGGGGCGGGAGTTGAGTTCCAACCAGTCAATCTTGTTTACCAGAGAAATCGGGGTGGGGTTGTTGTTGTTCCCCTTTTGTGTTCGTGGAGATGTTGATGGTTGCTGGCAGAGTGGTGAGGATGGCGTGGTTGTGAGAGGCAGGTGTGGTTGTGGTTGTTGTGAAGCGCGTGGTGGGTTGGTGGTTGTTGTGTGATGGCAGTTGAGACGTGGTTAAAAATAGAAAAGATTAGAAAAGAAAAATGGCTAACTCAAAGGCTAAGGCGTCCGCAGCCCACAATGAATCACATAAATTCCGCTATATACACGGGTTTTGGAGCTAACTACACATGTACTTAGAGGATATGCTCACTACGGGACACATGTCATATGGTGTAATGCGATTTCCACAGCCGTAACAATCTCATGTTCTTCAGCTGGAGGAATGTGGGAGGTGTCAGATTATTTATATAATCTTGGCCACTAGGGATTTAGTTATAGATGAGAGGCTTATTGCTATTCCCGCCATATAGCACGAAACAAAGGTTTGATGATGTGGGTGGGTCCTTTCATTATTATTTATATATTGACTGGTTTATGACGTTTGAGCATGTGGGTACTATACTTGGAGGCTCATTGGTAGGCATTGCTAGTCATGTGCTGTATGCGTGTATGTTGCCAATGATGATGTAAACGTGGTCTAGGCAGCTGAGGGTGTGTTGTAATGGGATTGTATAAGTGTGTACTGATGGTGTGAACGTCTTTAATGGCTGTGGAGGAACTCCAATTGATTATATATTATATTATTAAATATAGGAGTAAGTATAATTAATATATATAGTGTAGTAATATTACGAGGCACCGTGGAGGAGGAGTGATGTAAGACGACATTTTTTTAATGATATGATGATGATATCTCGGATGATAAAGGTAAGGTTAAAATAGTTAGATGCCATTAACTACGCAATTGGGACCGTAGTGTGTCCTTCAATATCCTCCTGTGGCGCCTCACATATAGATAACGAGAATGGGATGAGAGATAACATGAAATGGATCGGTACTTTAGGATTAGAGAAATATCGGCGTTAGCCATTTTAAGGGGTTGAGAGAGGAACAGAGATCAGACAGACTAAGGCAGGAATGGCGCAATGCCACAGTCGATAGAAAGAGATATAAAAAGAGTGAGTGGTGGACAATGACCCTGTTTTTGGAGAAGTGTAAGACTGCTGGGAGTTGACAGTTGGAGAGTGGTGCATGCCCAGTTTCATTCGTGAAGAACAAATAACCTCGAAAGCATGGTGTGCGAGACCAAAAGAGACATCTCAGCCTCTGGAGTTAATAAGCCTACATGGTCTTAGGATTCCTCACTGCTTCCAGGGGAAAGGTGATGATTCTGGGTTGCAGCCAGCCCAGGGCACATCGTGCATTTTGTGTCCAATTTAAAGGTTTGCACATCTGTAAATAGCCAGACGATGACTTGCTCAGGAGATTCAACACTCCTCACTTCCCTGCACTGGAGGAGGAGCTTGGAAATGTGATGGGTCCCAAGAAAGCCATTGCAGATGTTGTACTAGCCAGGATATCCAAAACTGCACTCTGCTGATGTTGTTTTCAGAGATTACGCTGTACGATTAGTTGAACAGTTATTATACAGCTTTGTAACACAGAGGAGGGTGAAACAGTATGCATGCTTGGAAGTCAATGAATGACAAGCATTGGGAGTTTGAGTGACCAATTCAATATTTTCTTAAATGGACAGACAAGGAGCGGTTGCGGACTTATTCTCTGAAGTATCGACTGTTGTAAACAAAAAAAATTTCAAAATTGGTACGCATGAAAACGAATTGAACATTACTTTTTCCATTAAGAATGAGGATGGCCTGCTTTGTGTTCCGTCATGCTGCACCGAGGAGCTCATGATTGCTCAGAACCTCAGCATCAAATCCCATATGTATTTGTCCAAGTTCCGTGTACACTAGTAAAAAGAGTACTTTTTTTTTCTTTTTCTTTAATGTATACACCATGGAGTGTCGTATACGAAAGGTACACACAGAAACAACAAAAGGGAAGCAGGTAGACAAGGGGTGGGAAGGGAAGGAAAAAACAGTGAGTAGGACAGAGACTGAGGAACTTCTGTGGGAAGGGAGAGGATGGGGGCGGGGATTCACAGGGTAAACAAATGGTCACGAAGGACTTCCAGGAGAAGGAAAGCAGGCATTTGAAGAGGAGGGTGGGTTTGAGGCGATTAGCGGGGGTAGAAAAGATCGTGAGTTTTGGATGGGGGTGTAAGAGGTGGTGGTTGAACCAGGGTTTTGAAGCGGCGCTGGAGGGGGAAGAGCTGGGATTGAAAGAGATGGTGGGATTTTGTTCCAAAGGTGGAAAAAAGAGGAAATAAGAGTGATAAGGTGAGCAGTGATTCTGATTTTGGTAGTTTTACCAGAAGGGGGTTTTGCTGCAGACTTGAGGCCCTACGGAAAATGGCGGGGACATATATCAGACAGGAGCGGGGGGGGGGGGGCCAGGCGGGAAGGGGGAGACGGTAGAGAGACAGAAATACCACCGGCCGACCTGCCTGCAAGAGTGATGAGACCCCAAGACTCAGCCTCATCACGGGAGTACTCATTAATGTCTAAATGACTTGGTTTCCGCTCAGCGTAGAAGCACAATGAAAGGTGAAAAGGTGGGAGCACCAGTCCAGAGGGGAGAGGCAGTACTACTCAGGCTTGCAGAATAAAGCTTTTGTATGTGGTCGGAGCCGGGCCAAGGAAGGATTTTGCCACGAACGGAGGATGCCAGTCGGTGACTGATCTCTCGGAGCCAGGTTGCGAAACTTGGCCATTTTCCAGGAAAGATCGATGGCGCAGACTAGTGAGACCCAGCAAAGCTCTCGCACTGAAAGGACTTCATCATAGAGGATTGTTAAATAGTATAGGATTGATGTGCGAGGGGGGGGGAGTTCGCCCTTCCAGACAGGTCCTTTGGCGACGACATCACGTGAGAGCTCGTGCACGCACTTCCTGTCCTGATTGACACCGCACATCGTTAACATTGTTGGAGCGCAGTTTGGTGGATTTTATCAAGATCTGCATGTGAAGAAAGAATCTGCTGCCACTGCTGTCTGAGGATGACAGAATTGTGTTAATGGCAGAGGGTGAGTTCATCAGCAAAGCAAGTAAATAAAGTAGGACTTTTCCAGAGAGTCGGAGAAGATCATTGATGAAAGCCAGAAAAAGAACAGGGCACAAGACACGCTGCATCTGAGGACTCCAGCTGGAACGAGGAAAGAGGGATGAAAGAACTCCATTGAAGGGCCACACATTGAATGTGACAGGAGAGGTGAAGTGTCGCGAGCCATGAGTGGATGTATGGCCGCTTGGGGTGACCATAGGGAAGATGTTTGGTGAAGCTAGGGCAGGGAGTGCACGACGCGGTATGAATAGCACGCGATCCAGCTTGGTCCATCATGTGGATTTCTATAAAAAGAATGCCGCTCCACTACTGAGCTTGTGGATCACGTCAGCAAATAAAATGAGGTCAAATCCATCTTTGGACATCATTTCCCATTAATTCCACTTACAACAATGATGTTTGCTGTTCTATGTATATTGCACTTCGATGGGGGGTGAGTGCATCTGTTGTGGAAAATGCACAAGTGATGTGTTTTCTAACGTTCAAAAATGAAGTTTTAGGTTTTTTTAAATCAATCAGGCCACATATTATAGGAAAGTTACAGAGATCTGTTATTTATAAAAGATGATGATATTTTGTAGTGGTGTCTTTTGGGTTGACCCTCCTCTGCCGTCCCGCCCGTCGCACC
Source organism: Eptatretus atami (assembly GCA_035128595.1). Classification (NCBI taxonomy): domain Eukaryota; kingdom Metazoa; phylum Chordata; class Myxini; order Myxiniformes; family Myxinidae; genus Eptatretus; species Eptatretus atami. The sequence continues at coordinate 66,153,332 of CM068964.1, forward strand.
CCACCTTCCAACAGATGGTGCAGCAAGTGCACCGACTTTGGGACATCATGTGTTTCTGTCTTAAGGGCGAAACAGAGCCCGCAATACACTGAGAATCGAGCGGAATAAATGCATACTTACATTGATCTAACTTTGCAAGAATCGCCAACCATTACCACTTCCCAAAGGAGATCTTTGTTGCACAGGGGTACAGTTATGCAACACTGGGATCCCAAGCAAAAGTTTATTTTGCTCTGGTGGCTATAGAGGATTTAGCAGTAACACACGAGAGGTTTACTCGCAACATCGACTCAACATGTAATCTAATGATATATGATCAGCGTGACGAATGCAAAACCACTTATTCAAGCAACATTCCGCCCCGTGGCGGTAGAACTCATAATTTTTATTTGTGTATTTGGTGATTTTACAACTGAATGGAGAATAAGTCACCAGAAGTACAACAATGATGAGATTAAAAGTTAAATGATGAGATATCACACAAAGCTTATCCCCTCTTTCCTTCAAAGAAGTAGCTTGTAGCTAGGTGCTACACCTACCTGAAATAGAGAAGAAAGGCATTAATTGTAACATCTGCTAGAGCTGCAGTACAGAAAATCGAAATCCATTGTATGCTTGTAAAAGACAGGAGTAAAGCAGTGGCCATGGGAAGGGAAGTCCATTGTCCATTGTTTGCAAGTTGATAATGATCGTATGATATGTGCCTTGGTGCCGGTTGGCATTTAAATCTGTTTTTCGACAGTATCTTACTGTCTATTTAAATACAGGTTATCCACAAAGTGAATAAAATGTACATGGAACTACGTTCATGGCAAGGAACAAGATATTTATCATACAATTGAACAAGGATATTGTGCATGAAAAGAGCCCAATTTTCTAAAATCCTCATTTTGGCATATGCCGTATTGACTAGCGAAGAATTGGTTGAAGGGGATTGTTCACAGTCATGAATTCAAACACACCAATTATTGTTTTGAGGTCAACATCGGTCAAAGGTTCAACATAGGCCAGAGTATTACTAAAATAAGTCAATTTTCATCACATCCAATACCATTACTTGGGACCATACTCCATGGTCAGGAGCATATAGTGTAGCTGGTAAGCAGTCTCCTCTTGGCTATTTGAGACAATCCTGGGGACAGGTTTCTCCACTCCAGACACCAGTGATACTGAGGCCAAAGCAGAAGCTGGTACTCCTTGTTTGGCGACTGGGGCCACGTCGGAAGGATGACAGGCAGAGTCACACCCACCTGGTATTATTCAATCTGCCAGTGGGAGTTTGTAACTCAGGAGTCCGTACGCCAGAGCACACCTACCCATCTAACCATTAAGTCGCAACACAGGGCATGAATTCTTCATCCGAAACTACCTCACCGTTCACACCGCAACGCACCTCCTCCAAAATTCCCTGTGTTTCCTTCGTGAAAGTCCTGTAGTACCATCTTTCGTTTACCCGTGTATCCTCCGCCCCATCCTCTCCCTCTCACAGGTCTCCTCTTGCTTTGTTCCCTCACTGTTTTTGTGCTTCGCTCTCGCCCGCCCTCTTGGTCTCACTGACTTGGTCATACGCTTGGTGTGTGTTAGCTCTTACATGAGGGCCTACGAGCTTTGGTAGTACTAAAAAAGTTAAAAATAATGTTCCGAATATGATTGCTGGTGAAAATGAAATAAATAAAATGTCACCGTGGCAATGCACAGGTTAAAGGAGATGAAATGGTGGCACAGGTTTAATGTGGTGATGATGTTTCTGCCCAAGAGAATGTGGGTTTAATACTATTGGCACAAAGGGTAACACAAATGGGCTGGAATCCTAATGGTAAGTGAGACCGAACTAAGTGCAACCAAGTGTTGAGCTCTTGAAACAGTCCGATTTGTGAAATATATGCTGGGATCTCAATGATGCATGATGTTGCTGAAATGATTTCAGTTTTCTGGAAGTGGGTGTTAATAAATGTATGAATCATCAGCACTTGGAAAATCAGTAAAGTAAACACAGAGATTGACAAAAGTAAACTCTGATCAGTTGGATCGGAAGGCTGCATGTTGGCCATTATGGCAGGAACACAAGTAACATTGAGCCTGCGAGGGAAAAAGTGAGCAAATCGCTTGAAACATATCGTAGCTGCAGGTAAGATTAAAGCTAGTCACTATTTCTTAGGTATCAAACGAATCAAACATCGAACTTAGTGGGAAATAATTTTGTTTTCAAGACTCAGATGTCGACTGGAGAGTTCGGTATGGTCAAAAGTGTTATCAAAAGAAATCAAAGGGCAACAATTCATTGAGTCTTGCTCATTGGAGAAACTTCTTGATGTCATTCCGTCTTTAGAGCGTTGGTGCTGTCGTGGCAGTTTTCTTGACAAGGTTTAATGACTGGGATGGTTTGTCATTGCATTGATCCAGAAAGTTTGTCCTCTATCCTTATTTAGAGATGTTAGCGGACAAGCAGGAGGTCAGTACGTACCGTATTTTTTGAAGTGGGTATGACTCAGCCCGGGTTTATGAAACCACTAAAGCCACCAGTATTCAGAAGCAGGATCGCTCACGATGAAAACTATTACGTGGTGCCATTATAGCGACAGTAATTTAAATCTGTTCCCAATTTAAAAAAATGCTTCAATGTTCCACATAACAAAAACTCGGCCAAGAGATCTGGTACTTACCAAGGCTGCAAGGTTTTTGTCCAACACCACTTGTTGCACAAAAACAATGAGGGACATGTGGTGGTCAATGTGACAATTTCAAGGCTTGCATATACAAAGGGAGAGATGGGCTGGACAAATGATTGTGATGTTCTACATAAAATGGTCGATCGAGGATTAGGGAGTAGCGAGTGAAAGGGAAGAGGATGGGGGAGGAACGATGAGGAGAGAAGAGAATGGAAGAACGGATGAGGATGCTTTCAAAGGAAGAGTAGAGTGATTATGATGGAAAAGGTGAAATGATTAGGACTGGATAAAGACAATAGGATTGATAAAGGGGAGAGATGACGATAAACGAGGATGAGGAAGACAAGAGAACTGACGAAGGAGAAAAAAAAACAAAAACAGAACGAGAACGAGGAAAAGACTTGGCATATACCTTGCCAGATTTTTATTTCGTGTGGTTTTATAGTTACATAATTTTAATCTCGACGTTACTCCGCACGATTCCCAAATTTGTATAGTACTTTATTTCTCGGGTAAGTAAAATAAAAATAACATTATTATTAATTTAAAAAAATATGTTACGGGGGTTGGTTCGAAAAAAGGGTGTTATAAGTCGGGAGGGTGTGGTGCTGGATGTGCATTTTGTACTTACGTACTCCCAATGTACTGAGATTTTATGGTATATCTCACTTGTATAAGACTCGTACTCACAAAATGTGGATTCACTTCACTAATTGTTATCATGCAACTGTGTATAGAAGGTACCTAGTTGAAGAAAAAAGAGGAACGTGTACGACTGGACTACCAGAAAGGTTTGGCACTCACATGGACTAGCGTTAGCACACATTCTGTGCGGACAAAACAGACAGAATAAAAACGGTCAGAAAATGCCAAGTACCTCTCTTTGGTGAAGATAATAAGGAATAAGGACGACGAGATGGGCAAGAGAAGAGGATGTCCACACGGACGTAGGAGAGTGGAGTGAGTGAGAGCAATGAAGAGATGGGGAAGGAAACCCTACATGACCTTACCGCGTTTGCTGAGCATGAGTGAGCAGCAACGGTGAGCTGACCGGGTGCCTGGAACGAGCACACACTTGCTGAGGCCCCAACCCCAGTCGAGACGCAAGCTGCTGCGATCCTGGCAGTCATAAAGGGAATCTTTAATCATAAATATAGGCAAATCCAAGTTTGCGCAACCATTAAAGAACATTCATCGCAAATACAAAGTATTGTGAGAGAAGAGACTTTAATAAATACACAATATCAAAGCTCACAGGTTAAATTGTTAAATATTATATGACGAGAATTTGAAGCCTTGTAGCACAACAGACAGACAGCAATCCCCAGACGTTTAGTTTGTTCGATAAGTAAGTTTTATATTAGGGCCCCCTACCTGTGTCTAACGGGAATTACATGTGTGCGTGCGAGGTTTCGTTTACAACAAATCTCCTTCACTTCACTTCACACACCGACACGCCATTGCCACACGTAGCTGTGTCGGACACGAACAGTACGGTGGGCGGAGATTATATCGGCCTCAACCGTGGACTCCGCCCAGAAGCCGCGGCCTTGTTCCAATCCACCACGAGGGTAGCGACTTTCCCACGACACCGCGGGCCCCGAATGAGGGTTGAGATTGCCACAGAAGGCGACTTATCCACCGACACCTACATTAAAGGTGAACGGCGGTAGATGGACCGGGGGGAACCCGGCCAATGGAGGAGGTTAGAGATGCCCCAACAAGAGGGCGACTTTCCCACGACACCGTAGAACCGCAATGAAGGGTGCGAGATCAGCACACAGAGGCGACTTTTCCACCGATACCGCCTGGGCAAATGGAGGGTGGAGATCACGCCACGAAGAGGGCGATTTCCCACGACATCCGAGTGCGTTCGGCAAGATGGTGCTCGGCCAAATGAGGGTGACGAGATCCGCCTCAGATGGCGATTTCTCCAAACCCCGGAGACAAAGAAAGAATATAAAGGAGCCAGGGGAGCGTGGCCAGGTCGTGGTGGTGGGTCATCTCGGTCGTTCTTGGGGTGCGGGTTTGGTGACTGGCTGGTTTAGTCTGGCCTGGGTCATCCGTGCCGATCTCTGATCTTCTCCTTTCTTGGTCTGATTGGTGCGGTAGCCGGTTGGAGAGCGCGGGTAATCTGGTGCTTGGAGGCGGCATCGTGTTTGCGGGGTTCGAGTCCCGCCGAGCCGGATCGTCGAAGACCGCAACGAGGGGACAGGTCCAAGCACTAGGCTCTGTCTCCAGCTCACCTTCCATCAACTGGAAGCCTTCAATAAAACGCCGACGGGGTCTCTGTGTGTGTGGTGTGTGTGTGTGTGTGTGTGTGTGTGTGTGCTGCTGTGTCTTGTTCAAGTAGAATTGTTGCAAGTGCTTTCTTTGCTCGTTATACATTGACATTTATATTTGTGATAGCTCTGCTCTTTGGTGCTTCCCGTCCCGCGATAATTTATTAATTATAAAATAAATGTCCACTATCTTGGTTAGAGAATCGTCCAAGCTCGGTTCCCTGTCATTTCTTTCATTGGCTCAGCACGGTGACGTGTAGAGAGAGTTGTGACCGACAGGCGTGCGGTGACCATGTGGTGCCGCTCGGGTGTTACACACGGATTTCGAGCGAGTTAGACAACGGCGTCGTCCGCTCGAGGACTCGTCGAGGGTGTGATTCCCAGTACGCTTTGTCCGCAAGTGGGGTAACTTAGTTATATTGAAGTTTTGGCACATTTAAGCCACACAGACCCAACGTCGGTCAAAATTATTGGCGCTTCATCGTGCCTGTAAGGAGCGTCGCCCTTCCTGGCTTAATCCGAGGTCACGAACCTAAAGTTCCGGTGTTAGGCTCGACTCTATTGCGTTCTCCCTAGCGGTCGAGGGAATGCTCGCGACACCGATAGTGAGGATTAGAACCAGCACGACGGCCCCACTACAATATTACTACCAGAAGATTATCAAAAATATTTTCGGCGCACAGTTATACACAAATATGAAGAATTAGCAACCAACTATGTACACACCAGAAAAACAATAAAACTCCGCAGGAGAAGCAAATGTTCGTTTTGAATAAGTTGCACATGGAAAAAATCACAATGACCTCACAGAAGAAGAATTCATATGTGTGTAGGAAAGGACCTGTGACAGTTCTTTACCTGCAGCTGAATGGGGTTTGTTGTGAGAGGTAAAGACGTGAGTGGATTGGCGGAGCTCGTAGGACCGTACTAACCAGTAGTGGGCGACCGGGTGATTGGTACCTATGGCAAGTAACTGCGCAGCAGCGGCAGCCAACAATTGTGTGCGCCTGCTGCAGTAGAGGCAAGCTAGGAAAAAGTTAAGGAAACTCCAACGTGTATCCTGAATTCAAAATCATGTCTCTCACGATAAAACAACATTTCACATTGCAACAATCAGAGCACAAATGTGCGGAATTGTTTTCGTAATATGTAATTTCAATTCAGGCCCACTGTGCCACACAGAGGAGAGTCCCTCATTTGGTGGATTTTACGACGGTTATAATGCCTGTTTCCGTACAGTATGCTTTAGTTGCTGTTTCGTGACTCTCAGAATGACCACCATTGGGATCAATATTCTTTCACTGTGCGGTATAATCGCTCTCACATTTGAATTTTACTTGTGGAAAAAATATATTTAATAAATTTGAGATCCAGTACATTTTTGGAATTTGGCAAGGCGAGCACTATGCAATGAAACCTCATGAAGACATCTTAAACGCCGGGCACTCCACACAAGAATTAAGTGGAAAACGAGATGGCGATGCGAAAACAGCATATTTTACTATATAATTGGCCATGACACGATTCAAACATTGAAGGAGTGGAACTGGGCCAGGAATTTCGGTGGGTGTAATGGTTAGGTAGTCGCCGCTCAAGGTCAAGGAGGTCGGCGGCATATTCAAGCAACCCCAGCCGAGTCATACAAAACTGGAAAGAAATGGTACGGGGCGGCTGCTCTCCTTGCTTGAAACATTGAGAGGTCATCTAAAAGGGATAAGGCATGGGACAATACATAAGGGTTGGGCAAATACACACAGAGGAATGAATTCCTCCTTCGTAAATGCCGGCTGAGTGCGTGGAGGCAAAGCGCGTGCCATATGTTTTACGATGACGGATCGCTGATCCAGAGTCCAATGGCAAGAAAAGTGGAGGCGAAATCCCCCCCAAGCTCAAGGTGGACTGTGTTTTGTCTCGCTGAACAGCCGCGCATGGTCGTGCTTGTGTCAGCATGTACGAGCAACTATAAAATTTGCGTTGTATAAGAAATAAACGCATCACAACAAAAGCTAGGGTTTATATACAAGTGTAGCAACTAGACAAATGCAGGTTACATATTAGCTGCCAATGAGAACACAAAACCATATAAAACTATTTATCAATGAGAGGAGGATGAAATATTATCGTAGTCGAATTCCAAGGGAGACCATACAAATCAGGTGCAGTTCACAAACTAAATCATCCATGAACGCGGGAATATATTTTTGAAATTGGGATGCAATTCGGGAGATATTTATGAGAGCAAATAAAAAAAGCTGTGTGTTGCCAATTCAGTGTATCAACCTTGGCAAAATAAATAGTAGAGAGAGAGGAACTCACACACGAGGGGAATTATGAGAGGTTCGTGAGGGGGGAGCTCACACACTATTATTGAGATGAGGAACACAGAGAGAGATCGACACTCTCACACCAATGGGATTTACATATTGAACATAACCAAAACTAGAGATGGCACTCGGTGCAGACGCGAACCTTCCGGAGGGCTTGAAGCAGTGAACAGTTACGTGTTTTGTATGCCACTTGATATCATTGGGCATGATGCGCGTAAAGACCTTAACCAAAATCTCATCAAGCTTGTATATTGTTGGGAAGACCTCTAATGGTGAAGGAATGCAGCTCAAAAAAAATATATATATAATGGAAGTTTAAGTTCGGTACAGCGGTACTGATGATATCACTCACAGCTCTTTGACACATCACCCAACGCTATTCCACCAAGTTGATACCAATTCATAACCAGAAACTTTCTGGAGATATCCTGCTCACAAAAGAAGACAGACAGACAGGGACGATAAACCGACAAAACAGAGGTGAAACATACGCTCAGTCTCCCTTAGGTGGTGGGAGGGTAAGTAAAAGGACACAGAACATCGAAGGCAGCTCAGCATGTGCCAGAAAGCTTGGGATAACAAAATAAGCATTGTGGCTAAATTATCTTTTCACTTTGGGCTGGTTCTTTGGACGAAGGTTTTAACTGTTGTGTTATACAATGAACAACTAGATTGGAAAAGCAACAGGTTGAGTTCGCTTTTACCTCTTGATGGATTGGCAAAAGAATACAATGATTTAAAAAGATAATTAGGAGGGAAAAAAAAGTTCAAAAGTCACAACAACTACAGCCATTGTTCACTGTGCTGGCAACATATGTAAGATTCCAAATTACATGCCCTCATTGTAAGCTGTTCACGAACCTCTGACTCGTCTATCCACCCAACACCTTTGACCGTTGTTCCATAATTCAATTCTGGGGGTTTTTATGTTGTTTTTTCAATACATGGTCAAGATTGTGGAAAGAGCTGGAACAAATACAGATCAAGACACAGCAATAACAAAGGGGAACAACGGGAAGAAATTGCTAATGGCCACAGACAGGACGGGAGGGAGAAGTAGACGAGACGGACAAACATGGAATGCAAGTAACGACGGATGGTGTTGGGGAGAATGCAAGGGGTTGGACAATATGGATCATCAGCCCTGCATTTTGGGATGGTGTATGGGAGGGGGTGGGAGAGGGGGGGTGGATTAAATGGGTGGAGAAAAAGAATCAGTTGTTTTGGATGGGGGTGAACAGCTGGTCTTGAAGTCTGGATGGAAGAATGACATTGAAAGAGAGTGTGGAAGGTAGTTCCACATGCAGGAAAAAGAGGATGAAGAGTGAAGGTGAAGCAGTAGTTCTGGATTTAGACAGTTTCACGAGGAGGGGGTTGCTGGTGGACACAAGCGCGATACATCCTGCAGATAACCGATGGGAGGGGACGGGGGGGGGGGGGCACAAATCACAGGAGAGGAAGAGGAATGCAAGACAAGAAAATGAGGCGGAAGAAACGAGACCACAGACCTGTCGCTGATGGCGAAGTGATCAGCCCATAGACTCAGCTTCATCGCGAGAGATTTCATGATCTGTGAAGCGCTTGGTTTCCACGAGGCATGCAAGCTGAGCAAGGCATGAGCGCAGCAGCGCCAAACCCAGAGGGGGAGCAGTCCTCTTTCAAGCTAAAGTGGATGAAGATACTGCAGGGTGGTTAAGAGTTCAGGTGTGCCCAGAAATGGATTTGCATGATGGAAGGTTGGCCAGTTATGGTGACTGGGTTTTTGGAGGCCAAATTAGAAGTGTAGCTTGCCCAAGAAAGATCATGCTGATAGTGAGGCCTAAATGTTTGGAGTGATTGAACTTCTTCAGTGGATCACCATCCTCAATGGATATTACACATTCTGAAACTCCGAATTTTTTAAAAGTGAAAGAGGGAGCACACACCAATAAATATACACAAAAACGTTTGTATGGCCCAGAGCAGTGGAATATGTTCCAAAAAAGAATGACCGCAAACTGTCTTGAGTAAGTAAAAATACTGCAACTTTACAATGTTGTGCAATAGAGGAACAGCGGTAAAATGTTGCACGCTACTGTACACAATGAAGTTGAAAAGGTAATGCAACAAAACTCTAGAATTAATTAGAATTGGTAGGAAAGTGCAAGTGATTGCACAGAAAGAGATGGTCTTCCATTGCCAAGCCTATTCCCACACATGAGGCTTGGGGGGAATACATGGAAAAGGAAAACGTTTTGGAGGATAACAAAAGATCTTTCGAAAATTGGAGAGTGATAAAAAGGAATGACCCCGAGTCACATCTGAGTCTCCAGACATCGGGACCGATAGAAACAATAAAGTAATCGTGCCGTGCACAAACAGGACAAATGATGCCCAGTGGAAAATAACGACTCACAGGCAAATAATAAGAACCAGGGTAAGAGAAACTAGAAGGGCACTCAGGAGGGTAGAAGCGCATACATCCATAGCGCTGTAACACAGATCAACATGTGAAAGTCACGAGGATATGAATACTTCCTGAAGGAGCACTGAAACTGCGGTATACACTGTGGCGAATTCACCTCGAGTCTCACTCACGGGTGATGCAAGGCTGCGCGAGAGATGAGAGAGCAAAAGGGAGGCACAACTGTGGTTTGTTGGTGTGGTGTGGCAGTGGTTTAATTAAACTTAGCCGCATGGTAGTTTTATGGGTGAATCTGATTGATGCTCGGAAGGGGTGATCCATTGTCAACAAAGTGCACAGAAATAATAACTTTAGAGAATCAGACGGTTAATAAATAATGGGGAATGGAGCACAGGTAATGGCAATCAGTGGGAATAAGAAAGAGATGGGAGGAAAGGCTGAATCAGTGAGAGTAAACCGAGGACACGCCG
>CM068964.1:66185889-66202545 GCA_035128595.1 Eptatretus atami
ATATATATATATATATGTATATACTGTATACATATACACACGTGGAATGGGGGAATACTTAGTTTGACATAAGACTTTAGTATGGACCATGTGAATCGTGTGGCTTAAATTTATGCCTGTATCAAGGAAAATGTCAGAGGTAGTCATCTTGTAAAGCATGCACTGAGAAGACAGTGAGTGTAAAAATTAAAACAGATAGTGGAAGATTCTATCGTGAAAAATCTGTAAAAGACAAGGCCAGGTGGAGGACTTGTGGCATTTCACATCAAAGGCACACAGAAAGTGCTATGCGGTTTACAGAACCACCATCACAAACTGTTTTGCCATTGAACCGCAGGCCATGGTGGTGAGATGAGCTGAAGAGCCCTGGCTGAGGGAGTAACACTTTTCCGAGGGTCCACCCCACTGGGCAGGATGGGACAAACTAAGGTGCCACCCACAACAGCGAGAGGCTAATGGCGTGTCCTGCCACACATGAAGACGGTCCCAGAGGTTATAAGGGCCGTGGCAGTGCTTTGTGCAGTAATTGGACCTTGGACCTTGAAATGAGCAATATCTCTTTCCTTCCCTCTGCTTGGCCACCATCTTTTCCCTCCTGGGATCATCGTGACCACTCGTCTTCGCCATTCTTCACGCCCCAAATCACACTTCGATTTGTGCCATGACAGCCTTGTGCCACATCAACCAGCAGCCACAACCTGCCCATGCCAGTCTAAAATCCTCATCTGTTGCCCCCATGAGTGAATTTGGTATTGTGGCACCATGAACGGGTTAGGCCTTACTTTTCATTGTACATAAGATTAAGCGTTGTGTCCATTGACCACCAGATCTGTTAGCATCTTGTCTACCCTTTTTCCTGGAATATTTTTCTTTTCCCCAGAAAAATAAACTCCCTTTTTATTTACAAGAAGTGTTTTCCAATTTTTCTGCCTTCCCTTGTGAACATCACCAGGTTCAGCTTAATTTTGGGTGATCCTTGGGGAAACTTAGTAATCGTAATGTTAATTGAACATTATGATTGGTAAATTTAAACACCATTTCAGTCATTCACCCCTGTCATGTAACCCCCGCTCAGTCGGTCCATGTTAACGGTCCATTTGTTGCAAGAATACACAAACACACACATTTCTGCATTTAAACACACACATAGATAAAATTTGTTCAGTGGCACACCTCTTACCAGAAATACTGTAAAAGATTTTATTGTTGATTCCTCTGTCACCATCAACAGCATTCACATGTAAAACTTCTGTGTTCTGCAAAGCAAGTATCTTTTACTACAACCACAAAAATTAGGTACAATATTCGTAGCTTGGGGAAATATTGGGGGGGGGGGGGGGGGGTAGGAGGAAGAACCAAATTAATTTTCCCAGACAATAACTTTTAAAGCCAAAAGCATGATTTATATTCCAATGGAATCAGAAAATCACCCACTGTTGGGTGAAATGTGTGATGGTGGCTGAAAACTACAAACAAAAGAAGTCAAAGAATTCCATTTTTACATTTGAAGTTTGAATAGTATATCTGGCTCCTTTAATAAGTAGGCACTGAACAAATTTTCCCCAGGTCAAGTAATATGTGAACCCTTCGTCATTGGGACACATCATTTCCAAACACTTTACATCACAGCATTGATATGTGTGCTGGTATTATAACATTTTATTCACTGCAGAATAAACCTTCACTTTGTGTACTCCAAACGCCTTCAAACACCATCTTACCTCTTTCCACATATTTGTTTTTTCTTGACTTCTTACCTTTGCAGTGTTCTCCTTAATAGATGATGAATATGAAGCTGAAGTGAATATAGGAGGGAGGTTCGGTATGTCTTTCACAGTAACAATAAGATTGGCAGTGGCAGAGTGGAACTTTCCATATTTGTCACCTCCATCCTGGAAACAGTAGTTATCAATTGAAAAAGAACCAACAATAACAAAAGAAAGACGACTAAAAGTTGATCCAGAAAAAAAAAAAGCAATCCTACCCATGCAGTGTGAGCACACCTCCAAACCAGGAGAAAATGTATTTTTTAAATTCAATGAAAACAAAAGCTCATTACAGAACACGAGATAAACTGAAAAATGGAAATAAAACACTGAAATGTACAATAACCTGAAACCACCTTTGGGTTAATTTTGAAGAGCGGCACAAGGGGGAGAATAGATTGTTTCTTATTTCAAGCTGTATTGCCTGGTGTAGGCTTAGCGGTTAGGGTGTCTGACTTGGGATCTTAGAGTCCTGAGTTTGAGCCCTGTTGGCTGCTGAATTAATACCAGATGGGGTTGACTCGCTTCTGAGATTGGCAAAATGAGTACCAGTGTACTGGTATATCAAGAAGAGAGAGAAAGAGAGAGAGAAGAGAAAGAGAGAGAGAAAGAGAGAGAGAAAGAAGAGAGAGAAAGAGAGAGAGAAAGAGAGAGAGAAAAAGAGAGAGAGAAAGAGAAGAGAGAGAGAAAGAGAGAGAGAAAGAGAAGAGAAAGAGAGAAAGAGGAGAGAAGAAGAGAGAGAAGAGAGAAGAGAGAGAGAGAGAGAGAAGAGAGAGAGAGATAGATTTCAAGCTGTGAACTTGCTTTGTGAGATCCTGTGTGTGGAAAAGCTACAATCATTGTCTGAATTTGAGATGATGACTTTTCCAGATATATATATAATATACTATTATATATATATTTCAAAGTATACAGCATTGCGATGTGGCATTGCTGTGCTACAGTAAAGGTTTACTCTGTGATGTGAGGTTGGAGCTGTAGCAGTATCCCACACTTGGGTCACCACACTCCTCTGAAAGCTACACGGCTTCCTTTCTAGTGGGTGAAGTGGGACAGAGGGACGAGAGGGAGAGGGAGTCCGAAATAAAACAAATTTTCAAGACAATGACCAGTCTGCAAAATGTATCCTATCTATATAGTGATATACTTCCCATGTCTGTCCATCTGTCATACAAAATATCGCGAGATGACGGAATCTTGCAAGATTGTGAATTAAACATTGTTTGGTCGCAATTTAATTTTTACATTGTATTTATGCATCATGAAGAAGATAAATGATTTAAGATCATTGAACACAATTAGGATACACATCACTTGAGAGTAGATATTTCATGGCATTTCTGTGGGACATATCTCACAAGATTGTGAATTGGACATTGTTTTGATTGTGACTTCACACCTGCCATAATTTGGCATTACTTTGATGGACACAAATAATGTCCGAGTGACAGCCCAACCTGACTGCTGGCGACCAATGGACAGTGTGACAAGGAAACAGAGAACATCATCAGCAAAGACATTCTTGAAGTCACATTCTACGTGGGATTTCCATGGGTGTCTGATAGTTGTGTACGTGTTCCAGTGAATGTTCAGTATCAAGATTAATCAGTATATACATGGGACATTCAACAAGATTCAAGAATGTGATATTAAATGGCATCCTAGAGCAGTGGTTTTAAACTCATTATAAACTTGCATGTCTGCTTGTTATCTTTCTTTAGTTTCATAAAACTGCCGTTAATTGTTGTTGGACGATAATCCAGAAGTTTACTGTGAGAGAATCATGTTAGAGTGTAATCTTGTAAGTCTTTTTCCAACAAACTTTTGAAATGCCTGAATAATATTTAACTAGGTACTGTACTGTCAAATAATTTAAAAGATGCTTGGTACTACAAAACTTAAATATAGACATAAACAGAGACATTTTGAAGGACATGACCATAAAAAGAAAACCACAAAGCTTTCGTTATGCTCTCATCAGGTGAAATTCACACAAAGTGAATGAGTAATGAAGAAGAACAGTCTAATAGACACCTATCAACAAAGTCTGTTAGCAAACATTTTTGTTGGCTATCAAGAACTGCAGAAGTTGACCAAGTTGCAGCTATCTCAATCCCCCATCATAGACTACAGATATGTGGATGACATATTTTGCCTGTCTGAATCTCGTGAAGTCTGTGACCGCTTCTTGAATGAATTGAATTCTCTTCATCTTGCCCTCAAGTTCACGACGGAATTGGAACGTTCTGATTGCTTACCCTTTATGGACGTTTTCGTAGAGAGATCTGCATCTTCATTTACTACGTCCATCTATAGAAAGCCCACTTTCACCAGCCAGTATATTCGATGGGACTCTGAGTCCAACGAGATACAAGATTGGTTTGATCAATGTATTAGTGAGTCGAGCCAAGAGGATATGTTCCAAATCCAAGCTTCATACAGAGATGGACAAGGTTGCCAGCATCCTCAGTGAGAATGGATATCCTGAGTATATCAGGAGGTTTATGCACAAATTCCTCACTGCTATAGATGAACGGAAGATGGGTCCTGAAAAGTGCCCGATCTACATCAAGATTCCTTGGAAAGGGAAAATGTCGCAAAGATATGAGGAACAAATCAAAAGATGTGTCTCAAACATGTATCTGGCTGTTCGTCCAAGAGTGATTTTCACCTCTCGAAGTCTGATTCCTGCAGTTAAGAAGGATGTTCTGCCTGCCTCAAAACTTAGCAACATCATTTATGAGTTCAAGTGCCGATGTGATGCTCGGTATGTAGGCAGAACTACCCAGACTCTGACTGACAGAATCAAACAGCACATCCCTTTGTCCATCAGGAAAAACACAATTGGTACACGAATGCAGGCGGTACGTGCTTGTATGAAGGTCCCAGCATCAATCCCAACATCGTGTGTATCTGCTATTGGACAGCATTTGATTGAGAAAGCAAACTGTGCTGAACATTATAATGTGGATGCATTCAAGATATTGAGTAGAGGACGAAGTATAACACATCTCCGAATGCTAGAAGCGACATTTATCTATTCCATGGACCCGATGTTATGTCGGCAAAAAGAGTTTGTCCACTCACTTTGCTTATTTGTGCAAAGAAGAAGAGGAACACAAACTCGTCTCACGATCACAGATGGTGATGAAGAAGATTCTACAACAGCCTTAGCGGCTCCACCTCAGACTCTGCAACTTCCAATTGGAGAGTTGAACACTGAACAGGCTCCTCCCACCTAGACGGTTGGGAGATGATGCGTCAGTAGACAACGTCCAATCAGAATTGACTTTTGTTGATAGGTGTATTAGACTGTTCTTCATTACTCATTCACTTTGTGCGAATTTCACCTGATGAGAGCACAATAAAAAGCTTTGTGGTTTTATTTTTATGGAAATGTCCTTCAAAATGTCTCTGTTTATGTCTGTATTAATGAATATTACGTTTATATTTTGGTAATGCAATTCTAAACTATAATTTTAAATACAAAAAAATGTCAATTAATTTTCAATTCACTTTGAAATCCCCTGGGGTTCACCAGATTATGGTAGATTGCTGGAAAGTCACTGAATTGTATTCAAGAATAGTCACCTGGAATTTTCACAAATAAATAATCTCAGAATATGGCCACTCGAAGTTCTACCTTCGCAGCATTTGATGTGACTGACAACTCACCTCACTCCGCTGCTGTTCAATGGTATCAACTTCAACATCTTCAAAGAACATTAATATTGATTCAGACTAGCAATGTTCAAATGCTAACAGCACAGATTCAATGCTCTGCAGCATTCATCACTATTTCCTTTCACCAAACCTTTGATCGCATGTGATATCACTTTTCCCTTTGGCTTGATGGCATTCACATAAATCAGACTTTCATTAAGGAATTACTCCTTGTTTGTGGCAATGACAGAGGTTTGCAGAAGAAAAATTGCTTTGGTAGAGTAAGATATTCAATATCTATACGAAGTTTGAAAACTAAACTTTGTGTCACATATTCTTTAAGTTGCTAGGTAAACATTCTGAATGACCGAATTATTAAGAAATTGCTATTGCGAATTAATGTAATGCATCAGATATTTTTAAATGAGCTCTAAGCATATTGCAAAATAACAAAATAAAAAATGCCTCAAATAATTAAACAAAATGACTCCAAAACCTGAAGTGCAAATAAAATGAAACATTACAGTCATAAACAGTCATTCAGCATCAGCATTGTTACATCGTCATGTGCAATACTGAGGATCCGCCAACAGGTATGAGTATTTGCAGCATACCTATGTCAGGAAGGCTTTTGATGAAGGTGTAAACAACTTACACTGGCGTTGATGGAAATGTAATAAAGCATGTTGTCATTGTAGTTTACACTGCCATTAACATAGATGTCGCCTTTTTTCTGTTGGATCTGAAATTCCACACCATCTATTTGAGGAGTCCACTTTTGGGCAAAGGATCAAAAAGAGATGGACAGTGAGAGACAAACACAATGAACGGTTATACAACAAATATTACCAATGGTAAAAAAAACAATTGGTCATGTTAGTGGAATCACACAAGGATACACCAAGAATTAGACACAGGCGAGGCCATTCAGCCCATGCCTGCACCACATCAACATCAGATCAAAATCAGAAAAGTGCTTAAAAAAAAATTAAGTGTTTTTTGTATTTTTTTTTCTTTCCAGGGGAGGGGGCGTGGGCATAAATGGTCTTGGGCAAAAAAAACACACACACACACACACACAACATAAACCACACAACACTCATTGATGAGAGCCCTTCCAACAACAACACTCCGTGCACATGCATCCAATCACCCATCGATGCTCAAGCTACCGAAAAGTCCTGCCAACATCGCTATACCCCTCGATCTCCAACACTTACAGGTACCTATCTAATTCCAATTTAAACTTATCAACTGTTTTCACTGCAATTACCTTTCCAGGGAGACCATTCCATGCATTAACTACTCTCTGCTCCTGGTCCTATCACTGTCTCCTCTGCTGAATAATTCTTCTGCACTAATTTTATCTATACCCTTCATGATCTTAAACATCTCGATAATATCACCTCGTAACCACCTCCTTTCTAGTGTATAAAGCCCCGTCTCCTTCAGCCGCTCCTCATAGCTGAGTCTGGCTGTGGCCGGAATCAATCTAGTAGCCCTGCAATGTACGCTCTCTATGGCAGCTACAGTACGTCCTTCCTGAAATGTGGTGACCAAAACTGCACACAATATTCTAGATGTGGCCCTCACTAAATTCCTATACAATGTTAAAACCACCTCTTTTGATTTATAATTGATCCCCCTCTGAATACAACCTAAAACCCAAATTGCTTTTCCGATATCTGTCTGCTCACCTCCCGTACCTATTACCACCCCAAGATCCTTCTCCTGTGTGACACACTCCAAAATTAACCCTTCCATCATGTAATCTCTATTTTCATTGTTCTTTCCCATCCCCAACACCTTACACTTGTTCAGGTTAAATTACATTTGCCAATCTTTTTCCCAATCTATGCAAGTATCAATACTTTCCTGCATCTGATCACCACCCACTCGACTATCCACTTTACCTCCAAGCTTTGTGTCATCTGCAAATTTGGAAAGCCTATTCTTCACCCCACTATCCAAATCGCTGATGTAAATAATAAATAATAATGGTCTGAGTACTGATCCCTGAGGTACCCCACTACTTACATCGTTCCAGCAAGACAACCTCCCACTCACAGCCACTCTTTGCTTCCTATCACGAAGCCAATTTGCAATTCAGTTAGCTACCTGACCAGCCACTCCACAAGCCCTCACATTGGCTAACAACCTCTAATGTGGTTCCTTATCAAATGCCTTCTTAAAGTCTAGATATACTATGTCGACTGCCTTTCCCTCATCCACCCAATCAGACACTGCTTCATAGAACTCTAAAAAAATTCTTAGACAAGACCTACCTTTGGTAAATCCATGCTGACGACCTTTAATTAGTTTGTATTTGTTTAAATGGTTCCTCATCTGGTCCTTAATTAATGTCTCCAACACCTTCCTCACAACTGAAGTCAAACTAACAGGTCTATAGTTTCCCAATTCTTCTCTGGATCCTTTCTTAAATAATGGTGTTACATTTGCTCCTCACGAATCCTCCGGTACCTGTCCTGACTCCGGTGAGCTCTTGAAAATATCCGTTAACATCTCGCTTACCTGCTTAACCACCTCCATCAATAATCTCGGGTGCATATTATCTGGCCCGAAAGCCTTATCTACTCTTAGATTTCCTAGCTGTTAAATCAAAAATCAAAAATGAAATCAACTTCATTCTGAGTTAGGAATGCAATTCTGATAACTCTTGGGAAAAATGCTACAAACTAGCCTTTTAAAAGTGTTGTTTGACATTAACAGAAAATGCTTTGGATTGAAAGTGACTGTAAAAGTGTACAATCATATCTGCAGTACAAGCAATACATCCTGGCAGGATAGCCTCTAGGTATGCACACTGTCTGTGAGCTGCCTAATCTGGGTTGGAATCTCAACCATGCTATAAACTGTCTTCCTGGTGTTTCGCAGGCAAGGCAAAACATAAATGCTGTCCCTCTGATGGACGTTAAACTGGGTGTCCTGTCTGATAGCATTAGTTGGTGGAGATTAAATATCCCACGGTGTCCTCCGCGAAGAGTCGGCGAGCAATCACTGGCACTCTGCACAAATTCATATCCTGCCTACCACTGGGAAGGCAACGGCATACCATGCAGTATAATCCTTCCATCAGGCTGCTTTGTAGCACTCAGTCTGCCTTCATCTTCATTCTCTCTCTAAAGGTACCAGGAGAGTTAAGAAGGAAAGAATATTTTTGGACGTTTCTATCTAATGAGAGCTGATAAACCCTTCCTCTCCATCCCCTCTCCACCCCTCACCCTGCCCTCCCCATGGCCCATGAAGGCTCTGCATTCACGTGGCAACACTCTCAATCATTGGACAGTCCCAGAGTGTGAACAAAGCACATGTGGGCACAGCCACGGGGAAGGTGATAAAAGAGATCGCCCACTGCGACGGGGAATCAGTTGAGCTGGTCCATTGGGGAGGTGTCAAGATTTGGGACTGTGAGTTGGACCCTGTGCACATGCTGTCCTCTTGAGCTTTGTTTCACTCCTCGTTTGGGCTGCACCTTCTCCGCTCTCCACATGTGGTTCTCTGATCTCCCTGGCAGCCCTACAAGCTCTTGCCATTCTCTCTGCCCAGTCAGACACTTCGCCTCTATGCTGGGTGAAGGGGCTGCTCGTTGGACTTTCCTGTTCACTGGTCTGTGCCGTGACTAACTTGGAGACCTGCTCATGGTCATCATCATAATTCACCAACCTATGACACGATGAGGCCAATTTGTGCAATCATTAAGTTATGCCAAGTAATTCCAAAGAGAAGAAGAAATTAAGCAGAAGAAGTCACCGATTATTGATTTGGGTTGTAAGGGTGATTTCTATGACCATCTTGATCGAGAATATAATTTTTTTTGTTGTTGTTGTTTTGTTGCTTGTTGATCATTTTTGCAATGCCATTTTAGTAAGTCTTTCCAAGTGTTATGACAGTGACAAGGTGGAAACGCTAACTTCACATTTTTTCAAATTTATTTTGAGATGGTCTTTGTAGCATAGATATTGACCGCCATCATGATTACAATGGCCAGCATCAATTTCAGAATATAAAATTGATTTTGGCAGTCGATTGTCGTCCATATGGCACACGTGGCTGACCCAATGCATCGTTGCTCCAGCCAGATGTGCCAACATTGATTAAAAGTTTGAAATGTGCTCAACTTCTCAGCAAGATAAAAAGTCAGACAAATTGATTTTCAGAGTTTGATGCAAGTGATGGTGCAGTGCATTGAGCCATTTAATTTGGTTGGCATACAGGGGAAAAGTTTCAAGTCCGTAGGTAAGAGTAGATAAACACAGCGAATTTTGTTTGCAAATTAATGCCACCGGAGTACATTTATTTATTTCTTTGTTATATTCATTGCATTCATGTGTCTATCTTTTGTTTGGGATTCTCTGTTTTTGTCATCCTGTGCCTTCTTTAAAAACATTGTAATTCCGTAAGAACACATTTCATGTGGTGACCTGCCATTGCAAACCACGTGCGCGACAAATTGTTTCAGCTCGGCTTTGGTCAATCCTTGGGGGAGGTTAAAACTAACATTCACTTCAAGAGACCGTCGGAATTAACATTTCAGAATGGAGGGTTCCGCTCAGGTCCCTCGTGTTATTTGACCCGTCCTCGAGTTAATTAATTCCCATCAATCGGTTCGTCATGAGCAGGACTGTTGATGCAACAATGTTTGCTTTTAACTTTCAAATTTGCAACCGTTGGAGAGCAAACCAAACCATGATCAAATGGATAGATTTAATTGATGACATTCTGATAGTCTCAGTTTACAGATGGCTGGCTCAATTCATGCATATAGTGATGGCTTATGGTGTACACAGTTGAACGTTCTGTGTGTCTAGTAAGATAGATGACTCTGCAGCAAAATCTTCAGTGTTTTTATCACTTGGCATCATACTCCTGGACATAGCCCACACTGCAGACATTTCAACTCCACGAGATGCAGTGGGCCCTGTCTGATGGAGAGTTAGCACTGATTTATCTTATATTTAAAACTTTCATGGTCACTTCATGGTCTCTC
This sequence comes from Eptatretus atami, assembly GCA_035128595.1. Taxonomy (NCBI): domain Eukaryota; kingdom Metazoa; phylum Chordata; class Myxini; order Myxiniformes; family Myxinidae; genus Eptatretus; species Eptatretus atami. Next base: position 66,196,327 of record CM068964.1, read on the forward strand.
CCCTTACCATGACTGAGCTTCACTTCATCCACTGAGACCTAGTTTCCATCTTTCTCTGGCAAGTCCTCTGCTTGTGATCTGTTTTGTTGTTGTCCCACTGCTTTCCTTATACCTCATTTTGTCAATTTATCGATTGCCCACTCCCCCTTGTTGGTCTGCTTTGGTCCATTGACCCTCGACACTTATATATATATATATATATAACTTGGTATTAGTGTTGAAGGGGTTAAATTCGAAAGTTATGAGAACTATGCACACAGAATGGCAATTCCACCATGATATATGTATGTATATATATATAATTTATCTTTGTAACATAAAGTCGAACTTTTATTAGATTTTAAACCTCCATTGAACCTTTTTAATCCTCAATTAATTATTTGGAGTCTAAACCTCTCAACATTATTGAAATCTACTATGATGAAGCCAAAGTACATGATCTAGATCTCACATCACAGGCAGTTTGGTGACCTCTGTTTTTAATCACCTCTCCTCCAGTCTAGCTCCATCTACTCATTCAGCCCTCCAACTCTCCCAGACAACTCCATAATTCTTCCACCAATCCCCTCCTGGTTAAACTTCCAAAATCCAGGTTGACTGCACACCTCATTGCTTTTTTTCCTCACTAGCAATGTGTTCCAGAGTAGAGGTCACTGAGAATGTGTTCCAGAATAGAGCAGGGTGAGGAAGAAGCTGGGGAGGTATGAAACGGTGATGACAAAACCTGCATTGCTGCTATGTGTGAGGGACGATTGTCTCTCAGGAACCACTGAAATTTGGCAATCATTAAGAAATGCAGAGATAATGGTGAGCATTTGTCCAGGGATACCACAGGACTAGCTTATAAACAAGACTTCTGTGCCACATTTTATTGAAGGCCTGAGAGATGTCAAGATCAAAAATCCTGGTTTCACCATGGCAATCCAAAGCCCTATTAATATGCTTAGTCATGAGAAATAAAAGAGGGATAAAAGATCCCCCAGTGGATCGAGAATGTCTAAAGCCATACTGTACATCAGTTAGAAGATTATTGTCTTCCAGGTGACCCATAAGTTGTTGAATGAGCAAAGATTGAACGACCTTATTCATGATGGGAAGTAGATTCATCTGGGTGATCGTTAGTGGGATCAGACTTCTCTCCAGAACTTTTGTACACTTGCACAACAGATGCCAGTTTCCAACAAGATGGGAATACAGACTTTGACAGACACATTGTATAATTTTGAAAGAACAAAAGGCAATTCAAGAGAAAACATCTTCAGGACAATCGAAGGAATTCCATCAGGACTGGTGGCTTTTGAGACAATAAGCCTCCAAATTATCTTGGCTACTCTCTTGGGTGTAATAGTAACAGGAAAAATGTTTGGGTTAGTCTGAGAGGGACAACCAGGTGAAGGATGTCCTTCACCATCAAGGAAGGAGTTTCATGGAATATAATCTGCCAAAAGATTGGCCTTATCAACAGAGGATATAAGAACTTTAGGACTATTGAAAATGACAGGTATGAATGACTCATTTTGGTTGAGAACAGAAATCCAGAACAAAAATCCATAATTCTCCAGAAATCTCTGGACCCAAGCTGCTGAGCTTGGATATGATTATTGATAGACTCTGCAAACTGGAGCTTGAAATTCTCCAACACCTTTTTACAGCAATTGCTTTCAAGACAATATAGATGTCAAGTCTGATAAGAGCCATCATGCTGGAACTTCTTAAAGAAGTGGGTACGATTTGCAATCACAGCGACACAGGGAGGGTGAATCAGGGCTGAGAATGTGGTCTCACTTGGAAGGTCTGAGAAAGGATGAATAGCTCCATGCCAACACAAATCCACTGAGTTACCTCATCAGCAGCTTCTAATGGGCTATGATGAAGAACAGGGTTCCAAGGAATATCACTAAGAAATGAGCAGAAGACATCCCAGGTAGCTTTGCAAGACTGAGAAACTGTCTGGCGAAAAGGATGAGCAGTGATAGAGAGTGAGGAAAAGGTAACATGAACAGCAATGGTGATGTGATCTGAGTTACTGAGTGGGGAAATAATTTCAGGAACACATTGACGAGGGATAGAACAAAAAAAAGATCAAGAAGGTAACTACTCTCAATAACATGATCTTCAATATGGGTTGTGGATGAAATAATCTGGGTAAGATCATGTGATAGAGTGAAGTTGTATGCATTCACACCTGGAACATCAGGACAATGGGAATTGAAATCACTGAAGACTATCTCAGCAGATGGATGACAAAAGATAGCCATATCAATACAATTACCCCGGAATTTTAAAACCTCTGATAAATCACCTTCTCAGTGCATTCCCTAGATCTGGACCCTCTACTAGAGATTGAGTTCTGGATCCTCCACTATCGGGCAGCCAGAATTTGCAATACGTTTTTAACCTGTACCATTCAGGGTGGTAAGGCTAAGATAGCCATCTCATAAGATTCGATCATACAAGAGTGAAGAAATAAACCAAGGCCTGACACCGAGCTACCAGTCCATCAACTAATAAACAAGACAAGAAGCTCTGATCTCTTCACAGAGTAAAATGGGCTGCGAGGGGTATTAGCTCCAGTCGAGACATCAATAAATTGTATCTCTGCCCCTACTGTGGCAGATTCCCAACCTCTACAGTCTACACCTGTCATCCTGTCAGGACCATTAATGGCTATAGAATGTCGATTTCTTTATAAAATGAAACATGAGCAGCAACCTCCCCAATCAGTTGTCCTGAAGTGCTTTGGGGACATTCTTTCATTTTACTTTCCAAAAGTCAACTACAATTTTCGAAGTTCATGCATGTATATGAAGGTTGTATGTTTTACATGATATTGTAATTTATGTGCCACAATATTTTTATAAATTTACACACCTACACATTATAGTTAAACACTATACCTCAATGAATATGGATTGCATAAGTCTGTTTATGTGTATGTGCATAAGTTTATGTGTATATGTTTATGTGCATAAGTCATAAGGAATGACTGTTTATGTGATAAGTATGGGGAATATATGTTTATACAAGGGTCTATGCTCGTGGAGAAGCTAAATGATAAAGGGCAGCAGATATGTGGGGTTACAAACTACCAAGGGTTATGGGGGCTGTGTGGGAGAGGGATGGAGATGTATGTGCAGGAATAAAATGAGGAATAACCCAAAAATGAGCAACAATGGCCCAGAGAGGGAAAGAATGGGAACGAATCGGTGTGCATCGAATAGGTGATGTATGTGCAGTTGCTTGTGAAAGTCAGATGGCTGAAAGAGTAGATGATTGCATGAGGTAATGATGGGCAGCACATTTGAAAAACAGAAGTGATGAGCACGAGACAATGGACACAGGGAGACGATTCCACAATTGGAAGAATAAGGAGACAAATCATGTTGGTTGTATATGTGTGAGTTATCAATCTTGTTTTTTACTGTCTCAGCAAAAACAACCTGTTGAAAATGAGTGCAAACTGAATACATAAATATTGTACATTAAAGTTTTTATTACATTTATCTTACTGCAAGTCATGCATTGCGAAGTTCAACTTGAATTTTTTTTTAATACAGAGATTGAAATTCATGGATCACCTGAATGACAGGTGAGTGCAAAGAGGTCAACACAGACAATGGAGCAGTGGGAATGTGAAAGATATTGAATACGTCTCACCGTAATAGAGTACGTTACTGTGCCCGCTTTTCCTTCATCCTTGTCGGTGGCATAAGCATTCATCAGAAAGGAAGGTTCTGTGAAATTTGCCTGAAAACACATTCAGCGATTTGTTAATTTCTGCAACTGAAAACAATTTGAAAACCAATGATAAGAGTCGGCCCTGTGTGAGTGACTGTGTGCAAGAGCAAAGCCAGAAACTTCAGTCATACAAATACAATGTTGTGTCTGTGCTGGTCATTACCACAATGGCTGTTTTCTCTCTAATTTAACCTGTCCATTCAGCAATCTGTGAAGTACTTTACACAATGCCATTTTGCAAGACGATATTAAAACCAGGAAATAAAACGGAGAAATAGGAAAAAAGAGATTTATTAACAATGCTAATTCACATGGAAGCTTTCAAAACCTACAACAACAAATAAACAAACAGACAGACAGACAGACAAACAAACGGACCCAACCGTAATACCCTCTCATGGAACAGTTTTGATCTCCTATACTCTAGCCCCATTACACAGGTTACCACATAATATGTAGATGGGCTATTACTTGTCCCTGGTCATCAAAGCTTTTATACACCTTCAGGATACGAGAGCTGCTGAGATAGTGGTTTTGGAGCTGGCAGCAGCAGAATGGCATGAAGGTCATCTTCACTCTGGGTACCCCTTCCATCCCTAATTTATATTACATACTTGCAACAATTGTGAACATTAATAAATAAATAATTTGGTAAATGAGATCAAACCTATATCAAATCAAATTTTCAAACATTCAACTGCCTTAAAACCAAATAATTTGCCCCAATCCTTTGCAAAGTAATTTGGTCAAAATAAGGCACAGATCATGTTGTGATTAAAAAAACCAAAAACAACCTGAGCATTTAAAGGTACTTACCTCATTAATTGTTTTGACGTATGGCAGGCTTTGAAACTGTGGAGTGTTGTCATTCACATCTTCGATAATAAATAGGAATTGAGCTTCACATCCCACATTCGGATCCTGAGAAAAGAACAGGATTAATACTTTCAGTTATATTCATCTGTCATCTCAGAGTAATGTGACATGCACAAGGAGTGGGACCCCCAAACCTGTGTGAATATTTGTTACTAGTGAGGTAACCGTGTTGCACATGGGTAGGAGACCAAAATCTCAACGACAACAAAAAATGTTTTGAGAAATTTTATGAAAACTCACCCATTTTCGGACATGTGCAGCAGGGTCAGGCCCTGGGCACTGGGGCCCTAAGCACACACACTAGGGCCCTGGGCACTGCATACGTAAAGCACTGCATACGTAAATGTAAAACTAATTGGTTGTAAAAACTATGTCTATTTGCCAACGGTTGTAATTGTTTGTAAAAACAAGCTCAAATGAACTAAGATCCTCGTCCTCTTAATGATGACGTCATAAAAACGAATATGACGTCATTGTGATGTATAAAGTTTGCGATAAATTATCTGTGCTAATGCCCGGCTTGATTCCCGCAAACAAAATTCAAACAGCTTGCCTAGTTTCGGAGATAATGGTTTAGGCGATTTCCATTAGCAGCGATATTATGACGTCAACTTTTTTCTCGGAAGAATTTCCAAAATCGGAGATGGTTACTGCCTGCGCGTGGGCTTTCTGCATATACATGGCAAGTTTCACGAAGATCCGATGAAAACGGGTTGTGAAACAAAAATGTCAAAAAATAGGAATACGTCATAAAAATTGATATGACGTCATAGTGATGATCATATGTGCGGTAATTCATCTCTGCTAATGCCCTGTTCGATTCCCGCAAACAGAATTCAAAAAGCTTGCCTAGTTTCGGAGATAATTTTTTAGGCGATTTCCATTAGCGGAGATATTTTGACGTCATAACTTTTTTTCTAGGAGGAATTTTCAAAATTGGAGATGGTTACTGTCTGCGCAGGGTATTTTTACATATATATTCCAAGTTTCAGGACGTTTCGATAAAAACTGTAGGCTGTGAAACAAAAAAGTCCACAAGGAAAGAAGATGAAGAACAACAACGTGAGTAAGACTTAGAGATCCTCCACGAGGATCTAATGATGACGTCGACAGCCAACGGTGGGCCGACGTTGGCCCTCCAGACAAAAGAACATCGGCCTAACGTTGAGGCTGACATTGGCCCAAACTCGGTGTGTGTAAGATAACTGGGTTTTTTTTATTCCAAGCCAAAGCAGCGTCCGGTCTCGCGAGATCAACGCGATCCAGATCGAGCCGCAGGAACTTCTTTACATTACATCTCCTCTCGTTCAGAATGAAAATAAATAAATGAAAATAAATTTCAACATTGGATTTCACTTACAATCAACAAATTAACAACTTATATGAACACACATATAGTAATGATAATAATAACAATAATAATAAGCCCATACATAGCAACCTACCCACCCACAAAATCAAAGCAAATCAAAGACTCAGTTTGTCCGGCCGTTTTACAACACGGCCTGAGCGAGTAGTAGAAGGAACAGACTGTTCATCCAGCACAACAGTTGGGGGCAAAAAGGGGAGCAAAGAAGATGTATTAGAAGGGGAAGGGGGCAAAGG
>CM068964.1:66218297-66233337 GCA_035128595.1 Eptatretus atami
GGGTGTAATTTTTAGGGGAAAAGGAGGATAATGTGAATGCGTGAAGACATTATTTCATGGGAAAAGTGAGCAGTTCAGTATTAACTGATGGTGTAAAGGAGGGATTGTTGAAAGGAGCATGGGGGGGGGGGGAGGGAGGAAGGCATCACACAGGGGAAATACAAACTAACCAACGCATGCCCCTGACCACCCTCGAAAGGCCAACGACTATCTAAAACAATGACTAATGAAATAACTCATCCTCGGGACTCCTACGTGTTCATGTATGTATGCTCTCCCCAGGGGGTAAGTTTCCAAAACCGTAACAATATTATTATTAATGTCATGCATATATCCATTCAGTATGTACTCAGATATAGCGTATGGCTTAATATTGTTGCGGCTCTCGGACCGCATGCATACAACAGATAGGTGTCCCGAGACAGTTATGCCATTAATATACGTGTAGATGGACCCCTTCCTTTTGTTTAGTGGGAAGACAAGGGAGTGCGTTGCGATGGTATAATAGTTAGGTTATTAAATCATTTTCCCCTCCATTTCAGCCCCACTCTTTTTCTTTTTGAGGCAAAATCCCGACTGCACTTTGGGCTGGACTAGCGCTTTGAGCTTCCACCATCTACCCGAAACCAGACATGTGCGACGAGTCACGTACGCTTTTGCACCAGATGGGTGGGGTGTCCCGCGTCTGCCCGAAACCCGGCCTAGGCCGGCGGACCACGTGAGGGTCTTACAGTCAGAACGTGACTCAGGCGATGACGTCGGATTCGATGGCCCCTTCCCCGAGCTCCGGGCTCATAAAACACGGAGAAATCCTCCCATGTGAAAGTGTGTTGTGTGTGTGTGTGTTCGGTGTGGGTGTTTTTCACGCGGAGTGTTCCTGCTTCTCGACTCCGCCCACGTCTCGCCTCGACGGCCGCCTCCTGTTCCTCATCTCCGCCCAGATGACGTCGACGAACTGCCTCCTGCCTGGTCCCACTACTGCTCCACCTCCTCTGGACTCCGCCCTTCTCCACTCAAGGCTCCTCCTCAGAACACTATCTCCACACGTGCGGCTGTGGCCAGAACAACGCGACTATTGTCGGGTACCGCACCACGGAGCATCCCTCCCCGAAGCCCAAGTACCGAAAGCTATAACCTCAACTCCCCCCCCCTCCCTGGCTGCCAAAGTCCTTTTCATTGGGGTTTTCTTCTTGTGTGTGTGTCTGAGTGTGCTGGCGCCTGTCTGTTAAGTAAGCCTGTAGAAGATCCTTATTGTTGTTACTCTTATTATCTCGCGTCAAGTCTGCACTGTGTCTGCTTTAGTAAGTTGCTTGTATTATTGTCGCACCACACCTCTCTCCTCTTTTCTTGCGTTACGTACCCAATAAATCTTTGTGTGCCACATGCTTTTCCTCGCTTGCTGTTAATAAATAATTGTCATTTGAATGTTCCCAGCTCCCTTTGTCTTTTCCTCCATTGGTCCAGCGTGGTCCGAATCCAAGTTAAGCCAGGTCTTTGTTCCCAACGGTCCGTTCCTTTAGCCGGTACGTCCTTGGCATTGCCGCTCGGCTGCATCCGATCCGGTAGAGTGATCCGGTTCAGACAAGGCGTACCGAGGGCGTGGTTCCCCGGTGGTTAAACCGCGTGGTTAATTAGGTAACCCGATTAACCCATAGGTGGGAGGACCCTAGGTCACGCGGTTGAGTTATTGCATCCACGGTCGGTTAAGGACCGCCGCGTCACGGAATTATCCGTGAGCGGAACGGCGGTTTAACCACCGGGGAACCACGCCCTCGGTACGCCTTGTCTGAACCGGATCACTCTACCGGATCGGATGCAGCCGAGCGGCAATGCCAAGGACGTACCGGCTAAAAGGAACGGACCGTTGGGAACAAAGACCTGGCTAAACTTGGATTCGGACCACGCTGGACCAATGGAGGAAAAGACAAAGGTGAGCTGGGAACATTCAAATGACAATTATTTATTAACAGCAAGCGAGGAAAAGCATGTGGCACAACAAAGATTTATTGGGTACGTAACGCAAGAAAGAGGAGAGAGGTGTGGTGCGACAATAATACAAGCAACTTACTAAAGCAGACACAGTGCAGACTTGACGCGAGATTAATAAGAGTAACAACAATAAGGATCTTTCTACAGGCTTACTTAACAGACAGGCGCCAGCACACTCAGACACACACACAGAAGAAGAAACCCCAATGAAAAGGACTTTGGCAGCCAGGGAGGGGGGGGAGTTGAGGTTATAGCTTTCGGTACTTGGACATTTCGGGAGGGATGCTCCGTGGTGCGGTACCCGACAATAGTCGCGTTGTTCTGGCCACAGCCGCACGTGTGGAGATAGTGTTCTGAAGGAGGAGCTTGAGTGGAGAAGGGCGGAGTCCAGAGGGCGAGGTGGAGCAGTAGTGGGACCAGGCAGGAGGCAGTTCGTCGACGTCATCTGGGCGGAGATGAGGAACAGGAGGCGGGCCGTCGAGGCGAGACGTGGCGGAGTCGAGAAGCAGGAACACTCCGCGTGAAAAACACCCACACCGAACACACACACACATACACACTTTCACATGGGAGGATTTCTCCGTGTTTTATGGAGCCCGGAGCTCGGGGAAGGGGCCATACCGAATCCGACGTCATCGCCTGAGTCAGCGTTCTGACTGTAAGACCCCTCACGTGGTCCGCCGCCTAGGCCGGGTTTCGGGCAGACGCCGGTACACCCCACCCATCGGGTGCAAAAGCGTACGTGACTCGTCGCACATGTCTGGTTTCGGGTAGATGGTGGAAGCTCAAAGCGCTAGTCCAGCCCAAAGTGCACGTCGGGATTTTGCCTCAGAAAAAGAAAAAGAGTGGGCTGAAATGGAGGGGAAAATGATTTAATAACCTAACTATTATACCATCGCAACGCACTCCCTTGTCTTCCCACTAAACAAAAGGAAGGGGTCCATCTTACACGTATATTAATGGCATAACTGTCTCGGGACACCTATCTGTTGTATGCATGCGGTTCCGAGAGCCGCAACAATATTAAGGCCATACGCTATATCTGAGTACATACTGAATGGATATATGCATGACATTAATAATAATATTGTTACGGTTTTGGAAACTTACCCCCTGGGGAGAGCATACATACATGAACACGTAGGAGTCCCGAGGATGAGTTATTTCATTAGTCATTGTTTAGATAGTCGTTGGCCCCTTGTCGAGGGGTTGGTCAGGGGGCATGCGTTGGTTAGTTTGTATTTCCATGTGTGATGCCTTCCTCCCCCCCCCCCCCCCCCCATGCTCCTTTCAACAATCCCTCCTTTACACCATCCAGTCATATACCCTCGATGCTTTCTCAATCCGCCAATAACCTCCCCTTCACCAAACATCATTTCAACAATCCCTCCTTTTCCCCATCGGTCCGTTACCCCCACCCCTCCATCTGCTCCTTTTGACAATCCCTCCTTCACCCCATCAGTCTTAACATCGGCCCCGTGACCGTGTGGTTGTCCCTCGGTCAGGCGGCATCACTCTCCATTTTCACTCCATTCGCACATTACTTAATTGGGCACGTTTGATCCGTCTGATCGTTCACCGCATCGGAATGTGTCCATTCTCACATGCATGTTCGTGGCATGAGGTGAGACGCTTTTCCCATGCATGATGGGGTGCGGCACATCTCGCAGACGTGGTTCAGTTAAGACTGTACAATGAACGTGTCCTTTGCGAAGAGGAGTTGAGCTATCGCCGGCACCCTGAACAAATTCCAAATTCCTGGTTAAAACTACAAGGGAGGAGTTGAGCTATCGCCGGCACCCTGAACAAAAAAAACCATGTTACTTACAGCCATGTGCTGCATACGAAAGAAGAAGTTGCTGCCTCCATCCTGACCTCTCTATATGCAATCCCAAAACAAATGTGAAATCTGTCAAGCTGTTTTACACATTATACCACCAGATTTCCTTGAACCTAATTATCCCCAAAATATTACCTTCTCATTAGCCTTATGGAAGCCGAAATACACCCGTTTATTCTGGCACTGAAATTTAGTTTTAAAACACAATCTTCATTAAAAAGCAACTTTTAAACTGTAAATAAACCATGGATTTAGAGTTCGAAATGTATTTGACATGTGTATGCAAAGCATATGGTTAGTAAAGAAACCAAATCAGGAAATTGGACGTGTGATGTTACAATAATCACCCTGTACCATCAACAAACAGCAACTGACCACATAGTATTTTCCATAAACATTACCGAAGACATTAAGAATGCAGTAAACTTCGTAATTAAGAAAACGATGACTGCTCTCAACGCTGTAACAATGACAGCCTGACATTTTTGACAAGGAAATAAATAAATAATCACAAGGTGACAGCAAGATGAAGTGGTTATCAAAGAAGGCAAACTTAATGTTTTGGCAAAAACTCACACAAAGACAGGCCCAAAAATTAAGGAGCACTGTCTTGCAATTTTAATGAATGCACCAACTGGCCTTCAACAAAGGTCATTGTAAGATAGATTTATAGCAGCCCTCATTTCTTTCAGTCTAAAACGATGCAATAAATTCCAAATGCACCATTTAATTTTCTTGGAAGATTACAAACACATTTATTTTCCAAACATTAAAAAAATAGTTACCAGAAGAACTACATTAAACAACATTTGTTATCAAAATCTCTAAGTTGTCTTTCAAAATAAAGGGGAAGAAAGTATTTCACTTACTTTCGTATTCATAGCTACCTTTAACATAATCCCATCTGGAATGTCAAAACTTCTGGGCTCTGGTAGATTCTGCAAGAAACAGAGGATTTATATTCACAAGTTGATCACTTTATTAGCACACATCAAATTCCTTGCAGAAAAAAAACAAAAAGCCTGGTGTATATAATATCAGCATACCATGTGATAACTGGTAAGATGTTTTAAGTCATTAAGAATTTGAGTACAGTACTGAGTACATGCGTAATCATTAGAGCTATTGTTTCACTTACAACATAAAAGTCCAGGAACAAACATTCAAAAGAGATCCAGAAATTGGCCGAAATAGCACACCCAGTATTCAGAAGGTTTGATTTCATATTCGAGTTGGATGTTTCATTGAATTTTAAAACCTGTTGTGCTCCAGAATTGTGGTGTCACTAATATGTGACAAGGCATTTTCACTACCAGACAGTGCTTGTCTGATGAGTGACTACATTTATTGTGTCAAAGACGCAGCACATGTCTGTGTAAATGTATGGATGATCAGAAACTACTCATCATGTCTTCACTAAATTTGGAACATACTCATCATCATCATCATGTAACAAGCAATATGCAGAGTGTTGGTGCTGCCGAAGCAGTTACTAGGCTACAATACAAACCTGGTCAGGTCTTCACTCCGGCTCAGGAAGTCATGGCAGGAATTTTGAATTTGACCATTGTGCCGGCGATAGCTCGCCTACTCTTCGCAAAAGACACCATCAGATTTATAACATCGACCAACTAATGCCGGCAGACAGGATCCCAGTTTAATGTCCATTTGAAGGACAGCACACACAATGTTGAATCACCTTGCCTGTGAAACACTAGGGTGACAGTTTATAGCTGGGTCGGGATTTGAAACCAAACCAGACAGCTTAGAGGTGAATGTGAAAACCTCTACCTCAAGGCAATCCTGCCAGTCGAACATAATATCAGCAATATTAATTTTAGTTGTCAATAATATTAATTTGGGTAAAATTATTGGATATGCCTAAAAGCATCCCAGGTTTAGAGCACCGCGTTTGACATGGGATATTTGCACAATACCAAATTTAAACACCATTCAAATGTACACAGAATAATACTAATTTAGTATCGGCCTCTGAGAATAAAACAATGCAAATCATAGTCGTTATTGGTTGGTTTTGTCACCAAAGCATTGTCTTGGTTTTACAAAGAAATACAGTCATCCAATTTTGACAGTAATTTGAAAAGTTACATTCGAACTTAACATGCACATAAGATTTCCAGAAAAGCATCAACTGTAAATTTATTTGTCCTCCAAGTTGTGCAGATATGTATTAAAAATAAACAGCTGGACAATTTCAAGAAGGAAGTGCTGAAGGATTATGACAAAGGGAAGAGTACAAGCCCAAAAGCATCAATACCACATAAACAAGGTTGGACATGCTCAACATTGTCCAGGCCAAGCGTGATTCACATGAACTGATTATCTCTCTTTGCTGATGACTCTTTGCTGATCAGTCATCTCTTTGCTGATGACTCCACCCTCTGCCGTGCCATCTGTCATCCCTCAGACCGGCATGCAGCAGCTTCTTCGCTCACTGCAGATCTGGGTAAAATCACAAACTGGTCCAACACCTGGAACATGTCTTTCAATCCGGACAAATCTCACAGTCTCACTATGTCTCTCCGAAAGGACAGTTTAGAAAAACCCCCCATCCACTTTCTCAACAATCCTCTGGAAGAAGTCCTTTCTTTCAAGCATCTGGGTCTCACTATCTGCCATGACCTTTCCCTGGAAAGCCACATTTCAAACCTGGCCTCCAACGCCAGTCGCCGACTGGGAATCCTCCGTCGTGTAAAAGTCCTTCCTCGGCCCACCTGAGCTCCTGACCACTTACAAAGCTTTCGTCCACAGCCTGATAAAGTACTCCTGCCTCCCACCTTTCTCAGCTTCACGCTGTGGAAACCAAGGCATTTCGGATCATTGGCATCTCCCGCGATGAGGCCGAGTCTTTGGGCCTCTCACTCTCTCATCGCAGGCTGGTCGGTGGTCTTTCTGTCTTCTACCATCTCCTCTCCAGCCTCGCCCCCCTGCTCTCTCTGCGATTTGTCCCCACCACATTTCCGCAGGGCGCTCAAGGTCCTCCAACAACCCCCTTCTGATAAAACTACCAAAATCACGAATCACTGCTCACCTTCACTCTTTCATTCCTCTTTTTCCCCACCTTTGGAATAAACTCCCTCACTCTATTCAATCCCATTCTTCCCTCCAGGCCTTCAAAACAGCTGTTCACCACCACCTCTTATCATCCCCCATCCAAATCCTTGATCTTTTCTACCCCCGTTAATCCACCCAAACCCACCTCCTTCAAATTCCCTGCTTTCCTTCCTGAAAGTCCCTGTAATGTCCATCTTGTATTCCCCATGTTCCCCACCCCATCCCTCTCCCTTCCACAGATCTCCTAATGTCTCTGTTCCCCACTGTTTTGTCTTTCCCACTCCCGCCCCTCTCGTCTAATGCCCCCCTTGCTGTGAGTTGTGTGTTAGCTCTCATACGAGCCTCAACAAGGTATACAAAAAATAAAATAAAAACTGATTCAGTTGAATAACAAATCGTCGCACAATTATCTCTGCACATCAATACCTAATTTATTGGTACATGCACTGTATGTACTGATGAAAACCACTCCTTGAACGGACTTTTTGAATGGCCATCCTGATCTCTTCATCAACTTCACCTGCAACCCAGTTTGGAAGGAAGTGGCTCATTAACTGATGCCAGGCCAAAAACCATAACATTGCCATGATTTGCTGGCAAGAGTATTCGGACAAAAAAACGAAGGCATTGATGAATGTCATCACCAAAGGAAAGATTTTTGGAAGCATTAAGTGCAACATCGACACAATTGGATGGCAAAAGTGTGGCCTGCCACATGCCCACATTCTGACTTGGCTTCAAGATGAACTTCATGTGCACAGAGTGGATGACTTCATCAGTGCTGAACTTCCAGACCCAGTAATTGATCCACTTCTGTTCAGCACTGTCAAAACACAGATGGTGCATGGTCCCTGTGGAAGCATCAATCCAAACTCACCATGCATGAAATATAACAAATGCACAAAAAGGTTCCCAAGATATCTTTTGAAAGAGACAGACTGGACAAGATGGATACCCACTGTATTGTCGGAGAAAACCAGAAGATGGTGGATTCACAACAAGCATCAGAGTTCATGGTTGTGAGATTGAAGTTGACAACAGGTGGATTGTTCTATACTGTCCACACCTCACATGGCTATTCAATGCACACATCAATGTTAAGTACTGCCACTCTGTGAAATCCATCAAATATGTGTGCAAGTATGTCAACAAAGGATCTGACATGGCTGCATTTGGCCTGAAAATGGATGGGACTGTGCATGATGAGGTTCGGCAATTTGAAATGGGAAGATACATCAGCAGCAATGAAGCCATCTGGAGAATCCTGAACTTCCCAATTCATGAGCAACATCCCACTGTGATTCATCTCAGTGTGCACCTTGAGAATGGCCAGAGAGTGTATTTCCCTGAGGAGAATGTACAGAGAGTGGACATAAAAAAAGGAAAACAAAAAAAAAGGAAACATCTTTTCCCTTCTCACCTTTCCCTCCCGTAACCACATGACTTCCTCGATGGATTCTCCCTCTTACTTCTCCTTGCCTTTCCACATTTCCAATCCCACTTTGATCATGAAGGTATTCGCCACTCCCCTTCACGACATTTTTTCTTCAAACTCTTCCTTCACTTCCCCACTTCTCAAATCTTCAAAAAAACAGAAAAAAGTAAACGTCTCTGAAAATGTTTTGATTGCCTCTCTCTGCCGTGCATTTCTTCTTCTTAAAAAACCTGAGTTCAATTCAACCATTCTTTCATCCTGTGTCTAAAAATTCCACCTGTTACAATGCTTACTTCCTTCATTCTCTCAATTCTTCTATACTGCATCCATCCTCCAACATATTTACACGTATCTCTGACCAACAAATTTTTAAAATCCCATTTTGCAATGCTTGTTCATCTTCCATTATTAACCATTCATTTTTTCCCCCAACTTAAGTGCAAAATCATTCCTCCTCCGAACTCCCTACCTGTTATATCCCCTCCTTACTCCTCCCATCTTGCCCCCCATCCGACGTCCTCTCTTAGCATCTCTCCACTGCCCTCTTTACTCACAGCTCCTCCTCGTGTATACCAAAATGTATAGTTTCCAAGCATCTATGGGCTCTGTTCCAGCCGAACAAATGCCTCTCCCTCTCATTCTTCTTTCTTCAACATTCCTCAATTTTCTCTGCAGACCTGGATAAAATCACAAGCTGGTCCAACACATTGAACATGTTTTTCCACCCAGACAAATCTCACACTTTCACTATCTCTCTGAGAGGAAAGTCTGGAACCCCCCTCCCCCCCCCCAATCTATTTTCTCAACAATCCTCTGGAAGAAGTCCTTTCATTCAAGCTTCTGGGTCTCACTATCTGCCATGATCTTTCCTGGGAAAGCCACATTTCCAACCTGGCCTCCAAAGCCAGTCGCCGACTGAGAATCCTCCATCATGCAAAGTCCTTGCTTGGCACACCTGAGCTCCTGACCACAAAAAGAGCTTTCGCCCGCAGCCTGATGGAGTACTGCTCTCCCCTCTGGGCTGGTGCTTCCACCTCTCACCTTTCTTGGCTTCACACTGTGGAAACCAAGGCATTTAGGATCATTGGTATCTCCAGTGAGGAGGCTGAGTCTTTGGGTCTCTCACCCTCTCACCGCAGAGAGGTCGGTGGTCTTTCTATCTTTTACTGTCTCCTCTCCAGCCTTGCTCCCCCTGCTATGTCTGTGCTCTTCCCCCCTTATATTTTCACAGGGCATTCAAGGTCCACCAAAAACCCCCTTCTGGTGAAACTGCCAAAATCAAAGGTCACTGCTCACCTTCACTTTCATTCCTCTTTTTTTCAACCTCTGGAACAAACTCCCACGACTCTCTTCAATCCCTCTCCTCCCTCTAGGTCTTCAAAACAACTGTTCACCACCATCTCAGATCTTCCCCCATCCAAAATCTTGATCTTTTCGACCACTGTTTGTTTACCCCGTGTACCCACCCCATCCCTTTCCCTTCCACAGATCTCCTATTGTCTCTGTTCCCCACTGTTTTGTGCTTCCCTCTACTGCTCCTCTTGTCTCCTGCCTTGTTTATTATTCTGTGTTAGCTCTTACACAAGCCTCAACATGGTATATAAAAAAAACACATCCGCGTGTATACAACACCCAACGGGAACCTCAACAATCACACAACCCACACCTCATCACGTCCTACCTGGACACAGAACCAGTGATGTTCGTGCCCCGGAAACACAAAAACAACAGCAAGCCCAAACATATGCTAACCCACAAACACAACACCAGATCACGTGTAAGTAAAAACAAAACAAAACAAAAGAGCAGAGCAGCCCATCAATGATGTGATTTGACGTTTATTTGCTTGAGGTTTGCAAAAAAAATTTTTTTAAACAACAAAGCACTCTTTCATTTGAGCTCAAGCATCAGCACATGACCGGAAATCAGCGGTTGTATCGAAAATATAAACCGGACACGTGCCAAGGCACGGGGCCTATTGGCCTGAGGAAGCCTGCTCTGAAGACCGGGATGAAACGTTGCCCGAGACCGGGTCTGCTCTTGCTTATTGCTCAAATCAACAGAATCGATCTGGTTTACTTTTGGTTGGAAGTGCCTTCTTCTTCTTTAACCCTTTGAACCGTAGCAGCCATTTTATCTGGTGCTATTAAATATGAGATAAAGTCAAAATATAATTACTTTACACAAATATGTGCTTTTGGAACCAACTTACTTCATTAAATCATCATAGGTGGGCCTTGTCATAGCTGAAAGAACCAAAACCCCCAATTATAAATTTAATTTCTACAACTTCAGTTAAGCATTCACTCATTTTCCTACCTATTTGGCTCATAATGCTGGACACCCAGATTACAATCCAACAGCTCGCTTGATTTCTCCGTTTTACAACAAAGTCCATGTGACAAATGTCTCTGAATGTCTTTATCTACATGTGATGTCCTCAAACCATTGATATTTGATGCTACAGCAGCCACCGCACCCCCCCCCCCCCCCCCACCCACCTTTCTAGTTATGCTTACAAAATCCAGGATGGACTAGGTCCAGCTGACTGCATACCTAAATCATTTTATTCCTCACTTTTCCTTTCAATGGAAGCACCTTACAGAGGCTAATCTCTCACTCTTCCCTCCAGGACTTCCAGCAAGCAGTGCACCACCATCTCTTCTCATTCCCAATTCTGACCTGTGATTCCCATTAACCATTCCTAACTCGTCCATCTTGCTTGCTAGTTTCAGTATTTCCTCCCTCTCCTCTTTTCCTGTTTGCTTGTTCACTTGGTGCTTGTCCCACTGTCAGTTCTACCTTGCTCTTCCATGAGCCCACTCCAGTAAAATAATATATAATTAAAATATAACACATAAAAAACATAAATTTATAATAATAAAAATATCCACCATGAACTCTTAATCACTGTGGAGAAAAAAATATGACCACTGGACCTGTAGTTTATCTGGGCCCTGGCCGAATGTTGGAACCCAAATTTGGTAGCATTCTGTCTGGTGGGTCTGGAGAAGATTTAAAAAAGGAATTTACACGATTTTCCCCAAAATTGACTAAGTCGGCCATTTTGACTTACTTAAAGCCACGTGACGGGAACGAGCTTTGCAATCCCTGTTACCAGTCAGAAGAGGAACGTTGCTGCCAAATTTCAGCCAGATCGGTCCAGCGGTTTGGCTGGAGAAGTCGAAATAGGAGACGGACGGACGGTGCGCGATGACAATATGTTATCTGGAATTTAAATTCCAGATAAACTAAAAAAATTAAATGCTCAACAAATTATGTAATGCTGGAAACATCTGCTCCTGCTCCCTTTGGGAGCATTGTTGTGTCCATGACCTGACCCTGGGTACTACCAATACGTATGTAAAATTTGGTGAATATCAGGCCAGTGCTGTTTTTATATACAATTTTCAGATGTACATACACATATACATACATACATAGAATTGCCTTATTTAATATAGTAGGATATATCTGACCACATTAAAAAACATCAAGTTAGCAATGCAATAAAAAAGGTTAAGTGTTGAGTTGTGAAGAAGAAACAACAAAAGCTCACCTCTCTGTCGATGCATTGTTTTAACGTTATCTCTCCTGTATTTTGAGCAACATCAAAATATGATTGAATATTACCACCGTTGTATTCCGAAGAGAACTGAGCATCATCAGGCTTGCAGGTTAATACGTCGGCCAGGTTAAATAATGTTGTGCCTGCAAGAAACATACAAGAGGAAATGGTACAAACTGGAATAAGATCCGCCATTGAAAATTGTCTCACACGAAACGGCAAAGACGAGTTCATGATTTAAAAAATAAACACAGAGAAAACTAGAGGGGGAGCACTCGGGAGAGTGCAAAACCTCCGCCGCCAATACTGCTGGTCCAACTCAAGTGAACCTTATATCTTATTCATTAAATATGACGTCAACAGTGCTGACAGAGTTATAGTTCTTTTCTCCATTTTTTTTTGGGGGGGGGGGGGGGTTGGAAATCACTTAAAACATGTAGAAATGCAAAAAAAAGAAATCGAAATTTTGTTGAAAAAAAAGTTGCAAAAAATTTTTTTTCTCTAACAATTTTTTTTTGGGGGGGGGGGGGGTTGGAATCACTTAAAACATGTAGAAATGCAAAAAAAAAAAATTCAAATATTTTTTCAAAATGGCCGCCATAGCGGCCATATTGGATTTTGGACCAAGTCCAAATATTTAATGGCATGATCCTTGGACCATACCTAACCCCTCCACCAAGTTTCGTCGAAATCCGTCGAGGAGTTTTTCGTAATACTGTTCACAAACAAACAAACAAACAAACAGAAAGGGGTGAAAACAGTAACCTCCATCCATCTTCGAAGATGGCAGAGGTTAATTAACTTGTAATAAGATCAAGGTTTAAAAGGCATCCGCATCGCAAACAAAATGACTGACTCTCATCTGCTGCAGTCTTAAGGCATTATCTCTTGTCCAACCCATTCTCCCATGGACATTTTGCTTCTAACTGAACAATGAATGAATGCTCTAGATCTCAGGTGGTAGATGCTCCAGGTTTATTTGCCAAGCTGTGTAACAAAAGTGTTTTGTGAGAGTGGGGTGGGGAGGCTACCATAATGTTTCACTGTTTTTCACTACAAGCATAAATAACTGGTCAATGTTGATGATGCTCTATCTCATTATTCTCCTCATTAATGGTGTACCGTAAGGCCACAGTGGTTTAAGACAAGATTTATTATTGATCCGTATCAATGGCAACTTCCATGAAAAATCATCTGCTCCATGTGACAGCTGACTCTACCCTATGATAAAGAGTACACCACATGTGGAAAAGCTAGGCTGCCGCAGCATCCCTATCTGGAGAATATTTTGCATACAAAATCTTAACTCATGCAAGAGCAGGATAATTGAGGGCAAAAATATCATATAACTGCATGGGGCAGTTGGTGGACAAGAATAACAAACTGGAAAAGAGGGAGATATTAGGGGAGGAAACAATAAACTGCAACAAGAAGGCTGGGTTGGAAGAATTACCCGGGGGGGGGGGGGGGGGGGGGTGGGGTGGGGGGGGAAGGGGAAAGAAAAAGGGGGGAAAGAAAAAAAAAAGAAAAAAAAAAATCAAAGGGTAAAAAAAGGTTTACAAAGAAAAAAAGTTGTCCCAAGGGATGTTGGCCTACCACCAAGTCGAAGGTCTGGAAGAGTGGTGTTGAACCGCCTCAAGAATGAGGTTCCATAAATAGGGGAAAAAAAACAGAATAATAAAAAAGTAGAGGTGGGTGTCACAGATCCTTTAGAAACGATTTTGTGAAGGAGTGTAATGACGTTGTATGCACTATTTGATGCTGGTATGCTAATGATTCACTGTGGAATTAATTGCTTATCATGAAGCATTTCTTCAAGTTTGGTGAGGTCAGATGCTCGTTGTAAATATGGATAGAACAAGGTAAATATTACAAATGTTAATACTTTAAATTGTATTATTTTACCATTACAAAAATGATGCGTATTTGAGTAAATTCTGGCAAATTCCTGAAATGGACCCTTCTCATAATAACCTCCGCCTGTCATCCTTCCGAGGTCGGCAAAATGAGTGCCAGCTTGCTGGTATCCTGTGTCGGAGTAGCGACTCGTCCAGGATTGTACTCAATAGCCAAGGAAACTGCTTAAGCAGCACCAACGCTCTGCACAGAGTATGGTACCAATGGATGGATGGATAATAACGAGCAATTTATAGTGGGAGGGTTTTTCTCGAAGTATCATGAGTGAGAATATAAAACATGACAAAGCAGGTGAAGGAGAGGAAGAGAGTATGGAAAGTCGGAGAACCACCACCATTTGCTGCCTTCAGTGCCACGGTGGTACATAGGTCAGGTCAGGTATGGGAGCATGTACCGAAGCAGTGCATCACTGCGTCCACTTTCTGCCAGTACTCCAGGGGCCTCCATCTGGCCATCTCCCAGGCAGATGCCTGGCCCATCCCCATCTCACTGAGATGCTGATCAACCTGTTGCAACCACGAGGCATGTGGTCGGCCCACTGGCCTCCTCCACTCGCAAGGCTCCCTCGCTGAGAGAATCTGGTGAACAGGATCAGCGTCAGGAAAATGAGCCACATGTCCATACAGCCGCAGCTGACACTCACGGACTATGCAGGTAACAAATCTCATTTGAGTCGCTCTTGGCAATCACTCGCTGGACACAAAGTCTGACCGGCGATCGCCAAGGATTCTCCGAAGACACCTGGTACCAAAGGAGTTGAGTCTCCACCACAAATCCCTGGTCAGAGTCCAAGCCTCACATCCGTAGAGCAAGACTGGAAGCACCAAGGACCTGAAGACTCGGACTTTCATCCTCCTGCACAGGTACTGACAGTGCCACACCTCATGATCCAATAAATCCATGACTCCCCAGGCACGACCCAGACGTATATTGACCTCTGGCTCACAGCCAGCGGAGACACGAATATGACGAGACAAGGCAAGTGAATCTTTCCGTGACCTCAACATCCTCAACACAAACAGGTACTGACAATATAGCAGCATCCAAGATGTCATTGAAAGTCTGGATCTTAATTTTGACCCAGGAAACCCGTAATCCCAGCGGCTCCGATTCCTCATTGAGCACCTCTAGAGCCCTCAAGTGGATGTCCAGAGTCTCCGCAAAGATGACTGCATTATCTGCAAAATCAAGGTCAGAGATCTTGACATTCCCAAAC
>CM068964.1:66243169-66255720 GCA_035128595.1 Eptatretus atami
TCCCTATATTTATCACATTGTAACCCACAACTTCCAAATGAAAAACAAATTCTACAAATTTCAGAAATTAATTTAAAATACAAAACTCGAATATCTTGGTGGATAAGTGTCCACCCCCCCCCCCCCCCCCCCCCCGAGTTTATACTTTTGTGGAAGCACCTTTGACAGCAATTACAGCTTGAGTCTGTTGGGCTAGGTCTCTACCAACTTTGTACCACTTGATTTGGCAATATTTGCCCATTCTTCTGCACAAAACTGTTTAAGCCAGTCAAGTTGCATGGGAGCATTGATGGGCTCTGACTGGGCCACCTCGAGGACATTTATCTTTTTGTTCCTTCGCCACCAGGAGCTTTGGATGTGTGCTTCAGGTCATTGTCATGCTGAAAGGTAACTTCCATCCCAATTTCAGCTTTCTTGCAGAGGGCAGCAGGTTTTCCTCCAAGATTTTTATGGATTTTGCTCCATACATTTTCCCTTCCATCCTGAAAGTGCGCCCAGTCCTTGCTGATGAGAAACATCCCTATAACATGATGCTGCCACCACCATGCTTCACAGTAGGGATTGATTGTGTTGTGGTTTGTGCAAATGTAACATTTTGCATTTCGGCCCCAAAAAACATGGCTTCAGAATCTCCGGAGTGGTTTGTGCATACCTCAAATGGGACTCAAGGTGGGCTTTTATGAGTGATGACTTCCTTCTTGCCAACCTACCATACAGGCCAGACTTGTGGAGTGTTTGGGATATTGTTGTCACATGCACACAGTGACCAGTCTTTGCCCTAAAGGCCTGCAGCTCTTTCAAATTGTTATTGGCCTCTTGTTGCCTCTCTATCAGTCCCCTCCTTGCTTGGTCTCCAGTTTGGACAGACACCCGATCAGCAGGGTCTTGGTGGCACCATACGCCTCCACTTCTTAATGATGTCTTGACTGTGCTCCAAGGGATATTCAAGGCCTTTGAAATATTTTTATACCCATCCCCTGATCTGTGCCTTCCACAAACCCCCCCTAACACAATGGTTTACCACCTTTGCCACACAGCCACTGTCTGGAATTACCCTCAAACTATTTAAAAAAACTACACCCGCCATTAAATCCTGGGCCCCCAATCTCTTTTGGGTTCTTTCAGTTGTTCTTTTTTAATTTCTATATTGCTTCTATTTCTTTTGTTCTTTGTTTTTCTTCTTTTTGTTTTATTAATCATTTGCCTCTTCCCTTCTTGTACCTTTTTGTATCTACCCATTATATATGTAATATGATTCCCCCCCCCACCCCCCCCCCCCGCCCACCTGCGCGCCCCGCCCTCGATTTCCGCATTTCCTGCCCATCCCAATATTTTTCTTCCGATAAAGATGCCTGCTGGTCTTGGGGAATTGAGCTTCATTGGCCCTGCCCTTCTCAAAGTCTTAATCAATAAATCATAAACTTAACCTGAATACTATCAAAAATATAAAACATACAGGATTAGAACATTAGAGATCCTTTGACCACCCAGCTTCAAACTTAAAAGTGAACTCATGAGTTGTAGAGTGCAGCTATATATTAGCTCCTGTAGCCAATGCTTTACTACCACAGACTGGGTGAAGCACTACAAGAAACATGATTTAATATCTGAAAGTAATCAGAATCACGCACGAATTAACTCATTTTAGCGCGAAGAGCCCAATTCCGGTAACTTACCCACGCGTAGTGTGAGAGATTTATGATTTGAAGTAGATGATACATCTGATCTCTCACTTTAGGACACAGAGTATCACAAAGGGAGGGTAGGAGGCTGTCAGAGCCACGGTCACCTGAAGCCTTCGTAATCTCCATGGGGGCAGCCATCTTGGATTTCCCTTCACCATGACAGGACGTGTCAATTTAGAACGGCCTTGCTTTTATTTTAATTCGTCCAAAAATGGCAGACACGCTGTTCAAATCAATCATTCGAGGCTATGAGAGGGCTTCTCCAAAAAGAAGAAAGTAGGACGTTCAACTCGAGGTTTGTAAAATTTGGAGCGAAGTGAAGTTACATTTAAATAATTCAAGAGCTGTCAGATGACATTGACAAAAAGGAAACTTGCAGAAAAGGAGCTGATCAAATTTTTTAAAAGGCGACATTGCTCTTTCACAGTCACGTATTTTTTTAGGGGAGCAAGGGTTCAAGCAAAGATTCACAAGAGGAGGGGGTGTCAGAAAACCGCCAAATAAATAAAGTTACGTATTTTGTGTACGGCCCTTAAAGTTAACGTTGACATCCACCAGACTGGGTGGCTTAATGGTTGGAGCATCAGCTCGTCTGGTAGGTCGGCGGTTGGGACTCTGGTTGAGTCATACCAAAGACTAAAAATGGTATGTGCTGATATTTGGTGTATACAATGGGACTGAAGAGCAAAGGCGACTGCTCCCACCCACCTCCACAACAGCATTTTTGCCAAAAAGTATGGGATTTCATTTTTTAACCTCCGCTACCAAAGGTGGATGGCAATTATGTTTTCACCTCTGTCTCTGTTTGTCTGTCTGTTTATCTGTATGTCTCTGAGCGGGATTCTCAAAAATGTATGCACGGATTTCGATGAAACTTGGTGGACAGGTTGTTTCTGTGACAAGGACGACTTGAGATTTTGGTGAAGATCAGGATACTAGAATTTTTTAAGTGATTCTTCATCATTGAGAGAAAGGGCCAAACACGATACTTTACATGCTATCTTAAAAAGTTGTAGCCAGATTTGAACAAAACTTAGTGGACGGGTTGGGTGTATGATGAGGATGAATTGATTTGATTTTGGTGAAGATCCGGATCCAGATCCGAAATTTCGTATTTTTGAGTGACGTTTCACCATTGAGAGATGGAACCAAAAACGATATATAGTATGATATTTCAAAAAGTTGCGGACGGATTATGATAAAACTTGGTGGATGATTTTGGTAGTTGACAAGAACAAGCTGATTAGATTTTGGTTTAGGTCCGGATGCAGATATCCGATATCAGAGGGATACAAAACGTTAAACTGTTCAAGCCTGTCAGAGTCGGTATGCTACTCAAATGAGTGCCATTCCAAAAAAAATAAAAAATTGTAGTCGAGGCTCGTGGAAGAGCAAGTACACTGAATGATTAGGATGCAACAGGACAAACGAACAGCAGAGGGAAGGGGGGGGGACCAACAGCAGAGCTGAAGGCCAAGACAGAGGAAGACCGGTCAAGCAATGGATGGGGAGGAATGTGGGCAGGAGAGGACGCATCGGGTGGAGAAAGCATACAAAAAGAAATGGAGGGAAAACTGAAAATTTGAATATTCTCCAAATACAATATTCTCCATCCAAATTTTTGACCTAGGATGATGTCTTACAAGACATCATCCTAGGTCAAAATTTCAACGGATTCGTGATCAGCATGAAAAATGCCATAAAAAAACACTCCTTTCAATGGGAAACAGAGAAAAAGTCGAGTGTGCCCACCCATATATACATGCCCTAGTAAGCCATAATTATCAAAATTTAACCTGAAAAGGGTTAAATTTGGCGGCATTTGAATTTTGCATTTTACCACACTAAGACATCATCCTATGTCCAAAAAGTTCAACGAGATCGTGATCATCAGTAAATTTGCCATAAAAACACTCCTTTCAAAAAAAGTAGGTTGTATGCCCACCCTAATAACATAGTATGTGTAACAGTATATTATTGTTGCGGTTCTCGGAACCACATCACTCAACATATAGTGTCCCAAGACAGTTATCCATTAAATAACATGTAGATAGTCCCTTCCCTTTTGTCTATCAGGACAACAAGGGCTTGCGTGCGAGATCTATAGCTATTGGTTGCCTTCATCATTCCCTTCATTTCATTTCTAACTTCATTCCTACTCTTCTTTTCTGATTATATCCTGAGGTAAATCTGAGCCACGTACGCCCTTCGCTGTGAGATGGGTCCTCAGAAAAGGCCACAGGCATTACACCCCCACCCTCCGTAGAAAACACAGCACGCCAAACGCCACGCGCCAGCGCTAATTTCACCTAATGGACAGGAAACAACACTCAACACAGACGCCCCACGCTGCACGGAACACGTACAGGAGCGGAAGAAACAGCACCTTAGAAAGGCGCTCAACACCAACTGAGCATCGCAGCACAGAGCTCTCGTCCTCAAGCGATCCCTCAATCCAGGCCGATATAGTAAAACACAACCACGCCACGTTGGGCGGGATGAGAGTGTGCAAGCGCAAGTGGCCGTTCCTTTCAACCCATTTCGTGTTAATTATATCGATCGGTTTCGCCCCGTGCAAACGATACAGTATCGGGTGAACACGAGCGCTGCCACGTGTGTAATGGCGGATCTATGCGCACTGGACGGAATGTGCTCGAAGCTCCCTGTACGGAATGTGCTCGAGGCAGACCGTGCGCCGCTCGCGACACTTTGTTATCGTACAAAGCGGGCACGAATGTACGCTAGTGACACTTTGTTTATCGTACAGACCAGGGCACAAATGGAGACATCTTACTGTCTGTGCCTGGGTTCGCCATAACATCATACCTTCGGTCCTCGCTGGCGGCCGCGTACGGCGAGTGTCTTCTCCCTCTCGCGGCCAGTGATCGGGCGGAGGAATGTTGTCAGCTCGGGCCACGCAGCGCAACGGAGCAGCATTGATCAGCGCTAGTCAGAGGCACCCGGGCAGCATGCTGGACCGCGCCACCTCGGCCGGTCATCAGGGCACCCCGGGTTCTTGCAAGGCAATTCATGACACAGACTTCGGTGTGGCGATTCGTATCATGTCTTGGGTCAGAGCGAGACATTTTACGGCTCGGTCACCTTGCCGGAAAGTGAATGTTGCTGCTTCTGGCCATCGAAGCGCGCCGCACGGGGGCCGGGGCCAATCAGAGCGCCCGTTCGGTAACGACGCGTCGCTTCGGGGTCCCACCGCACCCTATAGAGGTCGGAGCGGGGCCGTTCGCTCGCTCTCTGCCCGTCTCGCCTCCTGCTCAAGCTGGTCTTCGACTCCACCTACTGTATCACTGGACTCCTCCTCTTCTCCGCCCACACGACGCTGACTCCACCCACCCACTGTCCGCCTACCACCCCGTACACTCGCTCTGGACTCCACCTCCCAACTCAAGCCCTCCTTCATGCCCACGGTCTCGACACGAGCTGCCCGAAGCAAAGACGACGCCGCCAGCTGTCAGGGAGTACCGCGCCACGGAGCATTCCCCCCAAACTATTGGTGCGCGTTTGGGTACCGCGTATCAATTATACCAAATACCGAGAGACCGTAAACCTCACTCCTCTCCTGTCTTGCTTCAATTCCTCTTCATCGGTTTCTGTGTCTGTGTGCATGTGGTGGTGTGCGTGTGTCTTGGCACCTTCTATATAAGTAACGCCTGCAGAAGATGTTGTTATTAATTTGGTTGTCTGCTCTGCATCTGCTTTCATAAGTTGCTTGTTATTTGTCCACCACCTTTTTCCCTATCTCTCCACACACACCCCAAATAAATCTATGATTCTACCACATACCTTTCCTCGCCATTTTTTAATAAAATTACTATTGAATGTTCCCCTCGTTTTGTCTTTCTTGCATTGATCCAGCATGGTCAATCCAAGCTTAGCGACTTTATTCCAAACAATCCGTTCATTTTAGCCGGTACGTCCTTGGCAGTGTCGCTCGGCGCATCCAAATCTGGGAAAGTGATCTGGCTCGTAGAGTGATCCGGTCAAACAAGGCTACCGAGGGCGTGTTCCCCCGCAATTAAATACACGATTAATTAGTAACCCGGTTAACCCATGACGGGAGGACCCTAGGTCACGCGGTTGAGTATTGGCGTCCACGGTCGGTTAGCGACCGCGGAATTATCCATGTGCGACGACCTTCAATTCCAGGAGTCTGGGGAGCTGAGATAGCTTCCCCCCCCCCCCAGTGGTCTTCTCACCGACCCCGCCCGCAACAGTATATAATATATTATATATTGTTGCGGCCGGGGACCGTGGGGCGAGAACGACCGCAGCGGGGGAAGTTACGTTGCCTCCACCAGACTCCCGAATTGAGTGGCGTCGCTCTCGGATAATTTTGTGAGGCGCGGTCGCCTTAGCCGACCGTGGACGCCATACCCTCCACTGCTAGTAGGGTCTTTTGTCGAGAAACCAATTTACCTAATATACCATGCGGTGTCGTTGACTAGGGAACCATACCCTCGGTACGTCTTGCCCGAACCGGATCACTCTACACTACAACTACCTTTCGGTTCGGATGCAGCCGAGCGGCATCCGCAAGACGTACCGGCTAGAGATGAACAGAATATCGGAGATAAAGACCCGGGCTAACCTCAGATCCGAACCATGCTGGACTAATGAAGGAAAAGACGAAAACGAACTGGAACATTCTAATAATAATTATTTACAATAAAGTAGGAAAGTTATGTGGTACAAGGTAACAGGTTTATTGAGATGTTATGCAGGGAAGATGAAGAAAAAGATGTAGTGCGACATTTTACAAGCAACTTATAAAGCAGCAACAGAGCAGACTTGTCGCGGGACATAATACAAGGCAAGATTTACAAATTGTTCGAATAACTTATACAGTTCACTTAATGACGGCGCCACACACTCGACACACACTCGAACAAAATAAACCAGTTGAAGCCAAAGGACTTTGTAACCAGGAGGGGGAGTTGAGTCGCAGTTCTCGGTACCTGAGTTCCGGGGAAAGGATGCTCCATGGTGCGGCACCTGATAATGGTCGCGCAGCTCGGCCCACAGCCGCACGTATGAGTTCTGTGTGTGTGTGGAATCCAGGCAGCCAGATCATTGGATCTCCCACGATGAGGCTGAGTCTTTGGGTCTCTCACCTCTCACCAACAAAGACCCCAAGAACTCCTTGATCCTCCAAGATCTTCTTAAACGATCTGGTCTGGGACAGATTCGCTTCAAACGTCTGTTGCGTTTCGCTTCTTTTCCAGACCCCAAATAACTCAAAGACTCCAGCACAGAACGAACTGTCCTCGCACTTCACGAACTCTCCCGAACACCAGCACACCACCTGAGGATGTGTTCGTAATTTATCCATCTCCCTAAGCGGGAGGGCCTGTGAAGCTGACAATCACTGTCCAACCTTGAATTAGAGGGCTTTCATGTCCGCCCCTTTATGGCGCGGGGTTTCAGCCTACGGAAGCCCGCCCCTCCACACGTGCGGACTCGCCAAAAAGGAATACTGTAAGAGGATTTTGCCTCGACAGCGAGTTCCGCGTTAGGTTGTAGGTGAAACACGCGGTTGTCAGCCCACGCGCGAGTAGCAAGCGAGAGGCAGGGGCAAGCAGGCAGAGGTACTGTGGGTTGTCGTGGATTTCCTTTGCAATGAAATGGAATGGGATATAAGATTTATTAATCTAACCTAAAAAAACATCGCAACGCACTCCTTTAATTTTCCCACTAAACACAAGGAAGGGATCTTTCTGCACATATACTTAATGATAACTGACATTGGACAACTGTATGTTGTATGCATACGGTTCCTAGAACCGTAAATATTATGTACTAATATATATAAATATATATATATATATATATATATATAATATATATATATATAATGTATTATCTTGGGCACGTTTTGCCCCCCCCCCACCCTGCTAAGTTCTGGCTATGCACTGGTGCCGTTTCCTTGCTTGATGCTCCACATCACAGTGATAATAAATATATAAGGTCCCTTTGAGGAATTTGAGGCAGACATCAAGCCCATCCAAGCTTTGCTATAATTACAACCTCTGGCTGTTTATCTTTTCTGTCGCCTTTAAATCCGTGTCGATCAAGGAACGCATACCATTGTTTAAAAATGTTTGGTATGACTAGACAGGATTCGAACTGCGACCGTTCTCCACCGAGGCTGTTTACCCAAGACAGTAAAATTAAACCCCATTGATCCCAAAAGCACGTCATGTTTTTAAAACGTGTCCCACTAAAATTAGTCGAATTAAAGAAAGGGGTAAAAACAATTTCGATGGACACACAGTCAATAGTAGTACCTCTTTTTGCAATAACTTCAGCACAACAATATGTTAATGAATGGTCACATGAGTAGTATATAAATATGTAATATGATATATATATTCTATTACCTATTTTGATGTGGTATCCAATCACTGAGAAAGAGAGATATAAAAAATGTGAATCGAATACCTCCACTCTTGATTTTTACACAGCCATGATTCCCTTTTCTCTTCAAAAATGAGCACTCCTTGTTCTTGGACTTTGTACCTGTTACCTGTTGTTCATTACCTGTAAGTTTCGATTGCGAGCAAAGTCCGTGCGCTATTTTCAGGTCAGATTTAGATTTATACCTCGGGAAAACACACTGCGTAATCTACAACTATTGACTCCAAGTTACATCGTCTGATACCTTGCTGTCTAAATACATTGTGCGAATACCTGTGGCGACCAAAGTAAGCTACGTCTGTCCCACAATACACTGTGTCGAAAATACAAAGTGAAATCGATCTTTTCATGTTTTTTTTTTAATGTGAAAGCGACAAAAAAGTGCATAAATTGTATGCAATTCAAAAGCAAAACACAAAAAGCGTTAAAATTATAACCTTAAAACATCCAGATTACATTTCAAAAAAATATACTGTTTCGGTGTGAAAACCGACCCTCGGGAGTTCTGCATTCAACATATATGGAATTCCGAGTTTGTTATCCATTAGTATGTGTGTTACACGGTTGCATCCCTTTATAGGGTGTGATAAAATACGTTGTATGGTTGAGCTAAGTGTCTCCATGTAATTTTCAACTCTACTTTGCTCCATCTAACCTCAACAATCCATCTGTCAATGCATCACCAATCCCCACCCTCCTGCTCCCAATCATTATCCACATACGCCCTCTTCCCGACCACAAACTCCCACTGAAAACCTTCCTCTCTTTATTTAACGTCCATACAACTATCCATAACATCCCTTCTCTCAAAACCCATTCAAATCCTTTCTCCACTCTGCACTTTCCGAAGCATAGCAGTCTGTCAGTTGCCTACAACCACCCAAATAAAGGTATGTGTCAGAAGAACGTGTGCGTGCTTGGAACAAGAGTCCTCTGGAACAAGGCGTACTCTGCTAGTGCCAAAAAATACATCTTCGATTGTTCATG
The DNA here is from genome assembly GCA_035128595.1 of Eptatretus atami. Taxonomy (NCBI): domain Eukaryota; kingdom Metazoa; phylum Chordata; class Myxini; order Myxiniformes; family Myxinidae; genus Eptatretus; species Eptatretus atami. The sequence continues at coordinate 66,252,274 of CM068964.1, forward strand.
CATAGAAAATGAGAAAACAGTAAAATAAGCACTCATTCCATCAAGGTTTATTTGCCCCACCGAGGTCGTTCAGTCAGTCATGACATGTCAGTCAGGCCAAATCAGATCTGTGACTTGCTACAGTATCATGTAAACCTGTACTAACCTGTTCCATGGGAATAACGAGAGTTAGTCCAGGCGAAAGATCAACCGTCATCCCCCACCAGTTTTTTGAGAGGGTGTTTGGATATGGACACCAGCAGAGATATTAAAAACAAAACCTGCAAAGAGATGGAAGAGCTCCTTTCGAGCCAACCGCCATCCATACTAGTGCCAACTGCCTGCGCGGACGTCCCCATGACAGTTGGTACTTCTATATTAGGAGTTAGCTGGCAGAATTTGCACTCGCCACCGTAAAACCCTTCATCCGAAAACAACACAAAAACGCAAAGAAAATCTGAAACCCACTCCGTTGGGAGTACCTGTTTAGGCAGCTTCCCTCGCACGGCAACTCACCGGAGATGATGGGATTGGGGGAAAGCCTTCAAGACCCCAATCTTTGTATGATAGGAGGAAAACCACCAGGGTACATTCCGGATCGAGAATGCAGGAGAGGTCGCGAGTGGTGCTAGAGTGTCGTCCCAGACGCGCTCATCTGGGTAACCTGAGCCGTCCCTCGGTGGGCCTGAAATATCCTATCCAAAGGAGGATGTACCTTCTCTGTATTCACCTGAGCTCAAGCGCTTTGAAACATCGTATTGCAAGCACTTCTCTGATCTTCAGAGACCGGGATTGCGGCGAGATCATCGGGGGTTGTTACACATACTATTGTTCTGGTCGCTCTGATCGTTACCATGCTCAAGAGTTGCGTAGCTGTCCATAAGCTGACTCCAATGATATACTGAGGTAAACACCGGTCAACCAGCGTATTAGCAGTCTTCAGGATTCGATCACTCCTTGGTGTCATTTCCCTGCTCTTGTTTATGCTCGACTGAGGGATGTGATCCACAGATGTTCGATGCGCTGGGAAGATCCCTCCGACCGTGCGCTGCCTCCATCCCCCGACCACAATAGCTCCACGCATCGAGTCTGTGGTGTATCAGTGCCCAGACGAGATGCATTGAAACCCCAAGACTAGAAGTGCTATCGACGGAAATAGGGATGGTTATGCGGACATGTGTTTCCCATGGTCTGGAACTGTGAACATGGAATACAACGAGAGTTGCCTTACTTTGCAAGAAGTCATGGACTTAGGGGCGGTGATCATGGTTCAGCACGCACAGCCTCAACGCTGGACTTAGTATTCCAACGCTGCGGTTGGCAAAGGGAGATGACCCATGTTCTCATGATGGTCGCTGGAGGATGATCCAGAACTGCAGGGTCGACCGGAATGCTCAGTTCTTTAATACTGACACGCGCTGGTTGTAGCAACTCTTAAGTGCATCTAAATTCCAGGAGAATGTCCATTCCCACTCGGCTGAGGATGTTCAAGCTACGAGGATGAGAGGTCTAGCTGAGGAGTTTGCGAACAAGCTGAGTGGAGCATTGGGTGTCTGGCTGTTTGGGAGTCCTGAGAGTTGTGGAGTGCCTTCAAAACACCGTCCTTGATGTGCAGTGATGTCTTGAACTCACCATAGGGCAAAGAAGAATTTTGTCTCTCAAGGCACTGATGACCATGACCAGAGTGTCGGCCAGGCTTTATGGCAGAGCTGAGTCTCCAGAACTGAGGGTAAACTTACGTGCCTAAGGTGACAAAGAGCCTAGACGAGGAACTGTGAGATTAGTAGCATACCTGTGTCAGTGATTCTCCTGCTTACAGGATAGCGCATTGCTTCATCCAAGCCATCCCTCGGTTGTACTGCATCAGCAGAGGGTTTAGGCTCTGACAGAGGGTCCAAATGAAGGTCACTGGCGGTTACTGACGTTGTACCAGGCTATCCACCAGCTGTCGAGTTGACGTCAGGTGTTACAATAATGTTGCTGCCTCCACTCAACTGTGGTCCACCTTTGTTTCGTGAAACACAGGCTGCACGTGAACCGGTGAAAGGTAAAGCTTCCAATGATCTGTGGCATCAGCTACTTCTCAAGGTGAGGTGCAAAATGCTGCCACTCGTACGTTGCATGCAGTTCTGTCTCTTGCCTGCAACACAGGCATCATCCCAAACTGACTGGAACAACTATCCGAGGGTGGTGACGCTGCCTCTCCAGTGCGGGACAGTCTTTTGCTCGATAATTCTTGATAGGGTTCGCACCATCTGCTTGTAGCACCAGCGTCAAGCAAAGCAGTCAGGTTACACCAAAGAGTCAACGAGTTGACTCTATCCTTGCTTTTCGGCGTCCTCACGACTGCGACAGATTTCACAGGGGCTGCTTGCAGGCTTATGTGATCTCTGTATAAGCGTTTTCATTCATTGAATCGGATGCCCTCAGGAGGATTCTTGGGTCTTCTTGATGTGCCACCAAAACTATTCGATCTGTATGTCTGAACTCTACTCTCCGGTACTGAGGTGCTGTGAGATGTGCGTGGTACCATCTCTGACTTATTTCCAGTTGTACTGGAGTTTGTCAGGGCGGTGTACTGGCCCCCACAACTTTTCAGCACTTGTTAGGACTGGATTCTCGAGGATGTCGGAGAGATGAAGCTCGCGGTACATCGTTTGGAATGACAAGATCTCTGACCTGATTTCGGCAATGAAGCAGTCATCTTGCGGAGACTTTAATATCCTTTTGGGGCCCCGAGGTTGCTGAATGAGGAGTCGGAACCGCTGGAAGATTACAGCTTTCCTGGTGTCAAAACAAGACCCAGGCTTTCAATGACATCTTGGTGCTGCTTCCTGTCTGTGCCTGTTTGTGTGAGGATGTTGAGTCTGGGAGAGATCACTTACCTTGGCAGTAGTATTCATGTCTCTGCTGCTGTGAGTCAGCACGTCAAATAGACGTCTGGCATGCCCTGGGATCATTGATTCACGTGATCATGGGGTGGCGCTGCCGGTGCCTGTGCCGTGAGATGGAAAGCTTGAGTCTTCAGGTCCTTGGTGCTTCCAGTCTTGCTCGATGATGTGGGGTGAACTTGGACTCCGACAAGATCTGAGACGGAGACTTAATTCTTGTACCAGGTCTTTCGGAGAACTCCTTGGCTTTCGTGTCGGACTTTTCTCCAATGAGCATTGTGAGAGAGACTTCAAATGAATGTTGTTACCTGCCATAGTCCTGTAGCGTCCAGCTTGGCTGTATGACATTTGGCCTCATTTCCTGACGAGATCCCATGCTCACCAGATTCTCTCTCAGATTTCCTGCTCACCAGAGGGAGTCTCGTGAGTGGAGGAGGCCAATGGGCGACCACGTGCCTCTTGTTGATCGCATCTCAAGGAATGGGGTATGCGCCATGCATCTTGCCTGGGATGCAGACGGAGGCCCTGAGTCCGCGGAAAGAGTGGACGCAGACGCGCTGCAACTCATCTCTCTGTT
>CM068964.1:66265474-66277731 GCA_035128595.1 Eptatretus atami
GATGTAAAGAGAGAGATACACCCATAGACGCTACGAAGGGCAAGTGTCTGACATCGTCTGCTTATCGCTCGCCTGGCGCGTGGCGGGATGTCTGCCTCTGAACCCAGGGGCGTCGAGTTCAGTTCGCCGGCTCCGCCCCTGCCCCCTTCCACTTTCCCATTTCCTTCATCCCCACAATATGGCGTCCTTCTTTCATTCTCCATTTCTGAAACACATTGTCTTGAACAGATGCTCTCTCAAACTTAGTCGGCAAAGATCCTCTAATATATACTTTAATAAACCTCAGAAAATATTGTTTTTCCTTCATTGCTGTTGCAATTGATTTTGAGAAATTTAGGTTCTTTGTTTACGGTTGTCCCTTGAGTTGAGATGCACTATCTCGTCCCGACCTTCCCCCCAAATGGTTTTGATGACGATAAGTGATATTGTTTTGGCAAGCACATCAATCGCAGATATTGACTGTAATGGTAACGAGACAAACTAGGAGCGATCACAAACGACGACGCGCTATTGAATGAAACGTGGCACAGATGACTGTTTGGGTAGGACAAACAAGATCTCGAGCTAATTCCACAATATTGGAATCGGATATTCTTCATTCTAAGGGGCATTAGGATGGCTGTTATGTATGCTTCGAACATATTTTAGAACTGATAAGATCCACAGTGTTTTACTGGAGAGAGTACCACTGTTGATGTAAGGCTACTCTGTGATAAATCATTATATTTTACATTATGTGGTTTGGGACTGGCAGGTATCTTGGGGATATGCACTCACACTTTAAGACTGTTGACGCCTGGGTAGAACCTTTGACCTATCTATAATAAACTGTGACCTCTTGTTGGTTTTACATGCAGGATGATGCATCTAGTGTGTGCACTGTCCATCGGAGCATTAAACCAGAGGGACTGTTGCCATGATGGGTTGTTGGTGACATTAATATCTCTACGGTTGTTTCCTGGAGAGTAGGTGAGTTATCGTTATGGTGGTTGAGGTGTGAGTAATCGTATTCGTACATCTGCGTAAATGGGAAAACACATAGAACTATAGCTCAAGATTGAATGCCTTTTGCTGGTTGGGACTGGGGGAGGTTGGAGGTCAGAAAGATGTGGATGTAGAACTTGCGAAGGTTGTTCGATCATCATGAGGCACAATGAAGTCGCCTGCTACATTGCCACATAGAAGAAGGGTAAGACAATCCTTAAGCCGCCTTAATATGGAGCAGATCTTTCTTGCCTTGGACTGAAAGGTACGATTGTGGCATCCTCTTCCAAAATAATTCCGTCTCTTCGCATTAAAAACCTGCTCCAGTATAAATCCCTTCACCTCAATTTGTTCCACGAGCTGGTGTGTGGTAGCTTTTTTGTGCAGCATCATAGTTTACCATGGTTGAACTGGACGCTTCAAACCCTGGTGCCTCACGGAAACATTGGGAAAGCTCCAATGATTTCTCCGCGTATCACCAGTCCACTCAAAGGGGTAAATCCGCAAGGGTTTTCCGTTACACCGGTTCACTCAATCAGCAAGCATTTTTTTTCCGTTTGGACCTTGATCCAAGCATAAAGCATTTTTACATTCTTTCATAAAGAGGATCATGGCACTGAATCAAATGGAAGACCAAGAACGAACCCGAAAGAAGTAAGAGCAAAGATGGAGTCACCAGGAGGAACCTAGATATGATTCGAGTTTCAGCCGCTACTTCACAGACACTCAAACCCATCCAGATGCAGCCAAATGAACTGACAGAAAATTTTCTGCAATAATTCACTTCTCCTGGAGAGATGGATAACAAAAGAGAGGAATAGATAGTAAATGAGATGAAAGTGAGAAAAAGACAAGATTTAGAATGAAAAGAGAATTGTGAAAAAAAGAGAAAGAAATGTCAAAGAACAAAGATGTCGGAAGAATCGAGCCAGATCGATTTCAGCAGTTGCTCCCAGGGCTCAAACGCAGCAACATGTATAAGCTACCATAAATGAGACGTTTTGTGCTTGCGTCAGCGGGAACACTTGCACGGATATTTGACTCGCTTTTTGCCGCAGTAGATTCATTGATTCCCATAATAGTGGCTCACAGATGCTGCACTTTGACCTCTTGCCAAGCAATATAACAAGCGCGACTTTTTTCTTTTTTTGCACAATGTCATAATCTTTCTCTGCCTTTTGGTACAACTAATTTTGTCCATAGTTTTACGTTTGGGAGCCATTATGAACTGTTGTGTGTCTACTACATTCTCGTAGATCTAGTATTACAGGATCTCCATTTGTCTTTTCCTGTTTGATGCCTATTCATTTCTTAAACTTAGTTCCGTTCCCATATGCTGGTCTGATTACTCCAACCGAACGGTGCGTGAGACAAGAAAAGGCTCGTAATTGGAGTAATCATACACACAGACGGAAACATAGTGATCATCTTTGCTCAAAAAACCACGATTGGCTGAAATGAACATGCTGCAATAATTAATCGGAACACAATAGGTTGCCCGCAAATGGTCGAAACGCGCGTTATTCGAGGTTTGCTGTATATCGTATTTGGCCCGCATCTATCAATGGTGAAAAATCCCTAAAAATTTTTATCTTCTCAAAATTCCGATCTTCACCAAATTTGTTTGATTTGTTCTTCCATGTGACACACCACCCCTGTCCACCGAGTATCATCTGAATCTGCCCACAACCTTTTGAGATATCCTCACAGACAAACAGGGGTGAAAACATAACCTCCGTCCACCTTCCAGTGGCAGAGTAACTATGAGTAGATTGTAGAGCAAGGGGTTTTCACCATTGTTCTTTGAGTATGTAGACATCGGAACGTTCTGACATCATTGTATACGTCAAACGCTTTTTTAAAAGCCATTAATGTTGAAAAAAAATGTAATTAGATTTTGAGGGTCATCTAGGGCTGAATAAAATTTATGGGGGCAAAAAATTGATGTCAATCACATGGTTTGGCAGATATATATATATATATATATTATAAATAAATTTTTTAACATTAAAAGCCTTCAATAATAATGTGGGCAGAGGCATATTTGTCAATGTCACGACATTCGAAGAATGCCGTTCTAGTCTTGAAGTGAGCATTATTCCCAATGCTGGAAAAGAAGGTTCATTCAAACTTGGAAATGAGCTCAAGCACCTCTGTGAAATCTCCAAGATACTTTTCTTCTTCCTTGCTGGTTTGTGTTCAGATAATTAAAATATCGTGTCTGATCTTTCAGGAAGAAAAGGTCACGCAGCCATGGTTATTTTTATTTTTTTATTTTTCCAAACTGCACAGCAGATACTTTTATTTATTTATTTTCAAAATTTACAAACTGGTTGCAGCATCTCAAGAAATTGCTGCAAAACTACCTCAACTTGCGCATCCAACATTGATGAAAGAAGCGATTCAGAATAGTTTACTTTTTATTTCTTTTAGCAAGGCATGGAACTCTCAATGACTTGGATTACCAACTTTCATCACGTGATGGACGTCACTTTTTCAACCCCATCTATGCTTTTCAACCTGGAACAGGGAGTGCTGATGTATATATACAGTATAGCCAATTTTATGCTAGAATGAATGGTCTGACTGTGTTTGCTGCTTCAGAAATGCAATGAAACCTTGCGCATTCATCAAAGCATCCTAATTTGTTGTGGTGCAGAATGTTAGTTTATCCAGATTCTGTTCATATTCTGCAGTTTCCAAAATGTTATTCATAATGTCAGAGGTCTGTTCTTTCCAATATAGGGAGAGGGGGAGAAGGGTAGTGGGTGGAGTGTATAAGCATCAGAGCAGTTCAATTTTTCCTTCAGAATGGTTTGAACATACCTCACGCCAAAGAAAAAGTTGTTGCAACATCTCAAATGCCTGTATCCACTTTGAACAAACTACCTTTACATTCTGTAATTCTGTCTCAGATTTCGTTCACATCTTCACAGCCCCAGTCACAAGGGCTCAGCTGTAATTTTTTGACAAGTTGAAGATTTTTTTTTCCTTCCCCTCCTCAGTTTTTCCGAGTATAATTCGGGAGCAGATCTCGTGGTCCATTCCAGCACTGAAATAACGCTTGAATAAATCTTCTCCAAGAAGGATTTCTTTTTGTGAGCAAAAAATCATTAGATTTTATTTTATAGCTGACATTGTCACTATTTATTGCTTCAGCCCAAAACCCTCCTTTTGATAATTTTTTTGTCATGAGCAATTTTGTTTGTGTAATTCAGATCTCGGAGGAAATTTCCAATGACATTTTGACTTTCCTTTTTGACTTTCATCTGTCGATTTGTCGTGATTCTGCAGTACAAAATTGGCAAAAAGAATAATTGTTGCTTCCCTATTGGGCTTGCACAGTCTCCTGAAACTCGGGATTTTTCCCCCTTTTGATGGCTGTCACAATGTCGTTTGAAATTTCTAAAGTACAGTACAGTTACTCTAAGTGCGCCTTGCAAATTGGCGACGTACTGTATTGTACAAAAGAAATCGGCACGTACTGTATTGTGGTGCAATAGCATCACGTGCTCTCCGAGTTAAATCTCACTTTATTCAATACATTTTGTGCCCACATTCTCCTTTTTCTTCTTTACTCGTTGCTCGCATCTTGAGCGCGATGTAATATTTCCTTCATTTTTGTTGTCAAAAATAAGGTTTGGAGTGTATTCTAATTTGATGACTTTATCTGGTTGTGAGCAGCTAGAGTTTATTTACCTGCACATTACAAAAACATTCTTTTCTTGTAATTGTGTGTTGGTCATCGTCGTTTGATCGGCTTGTCGGCACGGTCTTTATCTTGCACAAATAATGCCAGACTGCAGATCTCGACTTGCTCTGTGTGTAACAAGTCACGTGTTGCAGCCCAGTGCCAAAACAGCCTGGGGTAATTTCTGTTTACCAGGCAGGTGGGTTGATGTTTCTCGTCTTAATTTTGAAAGTCGTAAGAGGATTCTTGTAAGACGTGTAGTTTGACTCATGACCTGTCATCCTGTTTTGGATAGTTAGAGTAAACATAGATGTTTGAAAACGTTGATGACCATTAAGCACAAACATGAACTTCTTTGTCCATGTTGTCTATCCTCTGAACATGCTTTTACACGTGACAACAAATTGATTACCGTTTGTACTGAACAATTTTGTTTCGATGCTAATCTTATTATGTAGCGCTCATTCTGGCTCTTCCCATGCAGGCGTAATTCCTCACATCCACAAGTCCGCCTCATCGGCAAGAAGGGCCAGCAGAAGACAGTTTAATGTCCACCAGAATTGAGCTGTCCCCCTTCCACAGCCTTTGCCCACCTCTGCTCCCTCTCTCTTTTATTCTCCACCCAAACTGCAAATTCCACCACTTATGCTGTTTCTTTTGCTTATAATTGGCTCATAATCCATTGGCTCATCCCATTCATTTGTCAGTCTTGCTAATAGCTATCTCACATTACGGGTGAGTAGAATTGAGGTTTAGGTTAGGGCAGATATTATGGTGTGAGGAGGGTGCGGTCAGGCATTTGTGAGAATAGGTGTTGGTTTAGGAATAAAAGCTGTCTAAGAGACTGAACAGTTTATATATGTGTTGGGTTTTTGTACTTTGAGTTGATTGAATAAACTTCCTGGATTTTCTTTCTTGTGGTGCTTTTCCTTATTTGTCAACCATTATAATCAAATATTTTAAACACCCTTTTCTTTGTTTAAAGGACTTTGATTCTTCGCCCCATTCTGTTTTATTAATAAAAAAATTTATTCCTTGTTATTAAAATGTCTTGTCGAAATACTTATTTCTCAAAAAAATAGTTTTCATGCTGATGTCGGTGAGTTTCTTCTTTATCTTATTGGTGAAACAGGTTGAAATCTTGTTCTACAGTGATTTTGAGGGGGTGTAGTCAACAGAATCGTTATAATTCGGTCTGTTTAAACTTGTTCATCTAGTAATTTTTAAAACTTTTTTTCCCCCATGTTTAATCCTAAATCTGCAGTGCTGAGCTGAGTGCAGTTATCTGACCTCTTTTGTTTTCCTTGAGTTATTTCCATTTCATGTGCTTAATAAAACTGATCTCACCTTTGGCTACATTTTGGTGATGTTTTGGTGTGCTGCATTTTGCCGTGGTATTTAAGGAAGGGTGTGCATGCATATGTTGGTTGTCAACAGCCCAGCCAAGACGATGAGACAAGACCTGAAGAAGTTTTGATACTGGAAGGCAGCTGGTTCGATGTAGCTCAGGAAGGTACATTGAGATGCCGTTGCAAGAAATTTCCAAGCAAGAGGCCTCTTAGGCTCATGAAAGCCTACATGAATGGTGCCACTTACTGTTTTTCTACACTCTATCCTTTTTAGATGCTGAGCAGCAAGCAAGAAAGCAGCACGTACCATTTTTATTCTTCGGAATGACTCAGCTGGGGTTCAAACCGACGACCTCTCAGACTCGGAGCAGAATGCTCTCACAATTACATCACTGAGGCTAGTCTAATTCAGTTTTTGGAGAAGGAAATGCAAAGAGGGGATAGACTTTTTACCAAGAAAAGAGTGGAATTGGACAGAGCAAAGTGTGATGCTGCCAGCCGACTGTTAATGTCAATTTCAAATGTGCTACATCCTTCATAAAAGAAAATGGTTCGCAAGATGGTACAAGCCTCAGTCTGCCACTTCGTGTTGGAAAGGAATCACCTGTTACTGTGGAACCATCATCATTTAAGGTATGCGTTTCAAAGCTGCCATGACTCGCAAATAACATGAGTTTGGAAGATTGGTCATACTGAGCATAAACTTCAAATATTATAATAATGTTCAAATACCTGTATTATAATTGGATTATTTCATTTGTATTGCTAAATTTATTGATGTATTTACTCTTAAATACCATGTATATATTTTCATGGAATGTAAATGTGGATGTTTTTTAAGGTTTATTATTATAGAATTTTTTGTGTTTTGCTTTGAAATGATATCCAAGTTTATGCACTTTTTTGTCCTTTCATCTCAAATATATAGCTCATTCTGACTGGCTGACTATTAAAGTTTTTACCTTCCAAGTGACAGAGAAAGCTGAAATTTTGCGTGCCGACGGACATCGAAGCTGATATCCCAGGAAAAATCATAGAACCATCGGAAAGCGTCTGAAAATGAAAATATACAGTACCTATAGAAAGTTTACACCCCCTTTCAAAATTTTCACCTTTTGTTGCCTGTGTAGCTGGAATTAAATCATATTATCCCCCCCTCCCCCAACCTTTATTTAACACATCGTAACCCAAATTCAAGAAAATTAATTAAAAATTCAAAACTAGAATATCTTTGTTGGATAAGTGTCCACCCATCCCCTTTATAAATAGCAATTGTAAATTAGCTTGGTGAACCAATCACCTTCAAAATCGCACACCGTGTTAAATTATTGGTGATTCTGATTATTTCAGAATAAAATAGCTGTTTCTGTAGGTTTCCTCTGCTGGGTAGTGCATTTCACAGCAAAAACTTGACCATGAACACTAAGGAGCTTTCAAAAGCCTCTGGGATGAAGTTGTGGAGGGTACAGATCAGGGGATGGGTATAAAAATATTTCAAATGCCTTGAATATCCCTTGGAGCAGAGTCAAGACTATCATTAAAAATGGAAGGTGAATGGTCTCCTCCATTAAGACCCTGCCTCGATCAGGCTTGTCCTCCAAACTAGATGACGCAAGCAAGGAGGAGACTGATGAGAGAGGCCAATTGTTTGAAAGAGCTCCATGCCTTTATTGCAAAGACTGGTCACTGTGTGTGACCAACAATATCCAAGCACTCCACAAGTCTTTTCTGTATGGTAGGGTGGCAGGTAAGAAGGAAGCCATTACTCAAAAAGCCCACCTTGAGTCCTGTTTGAGGAAGGCAAAAAAAAAACAGTGGTGATTCTGAAGCCATGTGGCAAAAAGTTTTGTGGTCTGACAAAACCAAGATAGAACTTTTGGTCAAATGCAAATGTTATGTTTGGTGCAAACCCAACACAGTACATCACCCAAAGACACCATCCCGACTGAATCATGGTGGTGGCAGCATCATGTTATGGGAGTTTCTCATCAACTGGATACTTGTCAGGACAGAAGGGAAACTTGATGGAGCCAAATACAGAAAAACCCTTGAGGAAAACCTGCTGCCCTCTGCAAGAAAGCTGAAATTAGGACAGAAGTTCACCTTCAGCATGACAACAATCCTAAGAACACATCCAAAGCTACACTGGAGTGCTAAGGAACAAAAGAATAAGTTCAAGCTTTAGTGGCCCAGTCAGATCTCCGACCGAAATCCAATTGAAAATCTGTGGCATGACTTGAAGATTGCTGTCCATCAATGCTCCCCACACAACTTGATTAAGCTTGAACAGTTTTGTGCAGAAAATGGGCAAATATTGCCGAATAAGGTGTGAAAAGTGAGTGTAGACCTATCCCAACAGACTCATAGCTTTAATTGCTGTCAAAGGTGCTTCCACCAAGTATTAACTTGGGGTGGACACTTATCCAAACAAAATATTCTAGTTTTGTATTTTTAATTAATTTTCTGAAATTTGTAGAATTTGTTTTCACTGGAAGTTGTGGTTACGATGTGTAAATAAAGGTGGAAAAAGTCTGATTTCATGAAATGTAATTCCAGGCCACGAGGCAACAAAAGGTGAAGTTTTTTTAAGGGGTGTAGACTTTATATAGGCACTAAATAAATGAAAAGAAAATGCAGATGAGCGACCCAAGACAATGGGGTAGCATGTTTTGTTATTGCTTGCAATGTGTAACCATAACCTGACTAGTATTAAAAAATAAATCTATTCAATTTGTATTTTTGACACGGTGGATGGCAGGTGGAGATGGTGTATATTGGCGATAGTTGTGATGAACGCAGTGTGTTGAGCCGGATTTATCAAGTCTCAATCTAGACCTGAAAATTGCGCACAGGCTTTGCTGGCAATTGAAACTTGCAGGTAATGAACAACAGGTGTATCAGGAGTGTTCAGTTACCAAGTCGCTAGCTCGCACTTGTCAAGCCAGCAGTTCCTTATCAATTTCGAATTTGCTTACTTGAATGCTTGAGCCACTTCGTGAGTGCTCTACAAGAAATTTGGAAACTGAACACACCCCAGGTACAAGAGTCTCAATAACAAGGAGTGGCTCATTTTGCAGACACAAAGGTGATCATGGCTGGTCTAAGAAAAACAACGAGGTACGTCACTTGAATTTTATTTCTCCTCTTTACTCCACCACCAAAGGTGGATGGAGATATTGTTTTCACCCCGTCTCGTCTCTGCCTTTGTCATCAGGATATCTCACTTGTGGACGTATTTGACCAAAACTTGGTGGACCAGTTGGGTGTGTGGACAAGGATGAATCGATGCGATTCGATTTTGGTGAAGATCCGGACACTTAAATTTTTAAAGTAATTCTTCACCATTGAGAGATAGAGCCAAAATTATATATAGCATAATATTTACCTCTGCCACCGAATGTGGAAGGAGGTTTATGTTTTCACCCCTGTCTGTGTGCAGAATATCTCAAAAAGTGGTGGACAAGGTTGGGTGTGTGACAAGAATTGATTCGGTTTTGGTGAAGATCTGGATATGAGAATTATTACATTTTCAGTGATTCTTCACCATTGAGAGATGGGACTAAAAACAATATATAGCCTGTTATTTCAAAGATTTATTTGGCTGATATGTTCGATGGGATCAGGCATTGTGTGACGGAGGTATGGGATCAGGCATTGTTGTGGCGGAGGTATGGGATCAGGCATTGCGTGGCGGAGGTATGCATTCTACGAGTGCCCTTCTAGTTTAAAAAAAAGTTATTGTCTTGTTATGACAACTTGGGGTGAGTTGGTTCGGTAACAAGAACAAGCCGATTCGATTTGGGTTCAGGTCTGGATCCAGATCGGTCCTAGCAGTGGGATACAAAACGTAAACTTTTCAGTTGGTGGAGTATGCGCTCAACGAGTGCCATTCTAGTTCCAAATAGAATGCGATGCCATATCAAAATGGGCAATAATATAGGCCTACTCCATGTTGGTGATGTGACCATGCGAGATGCTCATCGTCCAATGGATGGCGGTTGTAATCGGGGTGCATTAGGTGATGAAGTTGATTTTCAGTTTGATTTGGTGGAAAATTATGGGCCCGTGGGGGATGAAATATAAGACGATTGTATTCCTGCAATAAGCAGGTCCTGAATTGATGAAAAATGATCCCTTGTTTTTGTCCAGTGAAAGGACCTACACACCCTTTTAGATTCTAAAAGGGTTTAAAGGAGGCTAAAGTGTTGAAAAGGGTCTTACAAGGTCAAAAGGAGTCTATAACGGTCTAAAGTGTACATTCCAATAGTAGTTGGGGTCTTAAATGGACAACGAATTAAAGAACTGTACCCTCTCTCTCACCTATAGCCTGGTGTTGGCTTTGTGGTTATGGTGGTGTTAGCTGTTGGGTCTCTAAAAGGATATGAGAATTATTACATTTTCAGTGATTCTTCACCATTGAGAGATGGGACTAAAAACGATGTATAGCCTGTTATTTCAAAAATTTAATTGGGAATTATGATAAAAGGATATAAAAACTCTAAAAGGTTATGGGTCAAAGGGGTTTGAAAGGTGTCAAGGTCTTTTTTTTATTTTTTTTATTTTTTTTTTTTTTCAAACGTTTTCAAAAAGCAGTGGTTTTCAAACTTTTTTTAGTGGCGACCCAATTTCAGAACCTCTCCACATCGCGCGACCCAAAAGATTCAAAACCCAATTCATAATATATAAGATAAGATTTCATATGACACAAGAACATTTACTGTTTACTTATTCACCATCGTCATGTTTTTCATAGACAAGTAAACGGAGAATACCCGACAGTATCAAATAGTACAGTTGAATGTTTCAGAAGTTTAGTCCGAATGACATTTAGATATATCAGTGAGAAGGATGAGCCTGTTTTTCAGAAACCAACTTCTCTATTCGTGGAAAAGTAGATGACAATGCCAGGATCATATCATGCTCCATTTCTAGGCGATTTCTGTACTTTGTTTTAATCACCACCATGGTGGAGAACGACTGCTCACAAAAGTTTTGATGAAGGATATGGCATGAGAACCTTAATGGTGCGCCGTGCAAGGGTGGGGTACGACGGCAGCATTTTGCACCAGAATGTCGACAACGAATTGTCCGCGCAAGAGCCTGCGCTCCTGAATCCTGCTGGAGCTGTACAAGCTCTTCCTGTGCTGTATCATCTTCATCAGCAATGAGTCCAGTGGACCGTGAAAGGGTCCCAAACCACAGAAAAGGACTGCACATCCAGCTCAGGGAAATAGTGCTCGAACTGTTCAATGAGCGACCGAAGGTGATGAGCTATCTCCGCCAGAAAGACTGTCGAGCTCAGTATCATCGTACTGGCAGGTCGTTAGATGCTCCACCAGACGGGGAAAAAGGCTGAAGCGCTTAACAGCTGTTGTCTGCCAGTAATTTTAGAGTCGCCAGAAATCCGCTCATTTTGTCGTGAAAAATCATGAGGTTGGCGTCTTTGCCTTGGAGGGAGCGGTTGAGGACATTGAGACTTTCAAAGATGTCAACGAGATAGCACAGTTCTGACAGCCAAGAGTCCGTCTCAAGCAATGCTACCCATGCCGTTTTCCCTTGTGTGCATAGAACTCCTTCAGTTCATCTTGAGCTCGTAAACGCCCAGAAGAAGGTTTCCTCGAGAAAACATCCGACTTGAGTGTAGAATAGTAAATTCTTATGGTCGGCAATCCATCTCCTGGCAGAATAGCCTGAATAACCTAGTGTTGAGGGGCGCTCGATTTGATGTGATTCACCATTTTAGACTTCTGAGAGCATCTGCAAGGTTTCTGGCAAAGTATGAAGAGGCGAGCGCTTCTCGGTGAATCATGCAGTGTACCATGGAGGTCTGAGGAGCCACCTCAAGCAATTTAGCCTTGAATCCAGAACGCACTCCGAACATTGCTGGCGGCGCGTCTGTTGTAGAACCGAGCAACTTTCCGAAGTCCAGATCATGGTCACGATAAAACTGCTCTACTTTCCCAAAATATCCTCGCCTTTGGTGGTGGCCTCCAATGGTTTGATGAGCAGAGGCTCATGGACAAAGTTATCAGCCTTGATGAAGCGGACCCAGATGATGAGTTGCACGTACGATGCGATATCAGTGGACTCGTCCAACTGACCTCCATGGTACACTGCATGATTCACCGAGAAGCGCTCGCCTCTCATACTTTGCCAGAAACCTTGCAGATGCTCTCAGAAGTCCTAAAAATGGTGAATCACATCAAATCGAGCGCCCTCAACACTAGGTTATT
>CM068964.1:66277741-66292408 GCA_035128595.1 Eptatretus atami
TGCCAGGAGATGGATGCCGACCATAAGAATTTACTATTCTACACTCAAGTCGGATGGTTTTCTCGAGGAAACCTTCTTCTGGGCGTTTACGAGCTCAAAGATGAACTGAAGGAGTTCCTATGCACACAAGGGAAAACGGATGGTTAGCGCATTGCTTGAGACGGACTCTTGGCTGTCAGAACTGTGCTATCTCGTTGACATCTTTGAAAGTCTCAATGTCCTCAACCGCTCCCTCCAAGGCAAAGACGCCAACTCATGATTTTTCACGACAAAATGGCGGATTTCTGGCGACTCTAAAATTACTGGCAGACAAACAGCTGTTAAGCGCTTCAGCCTTTTCCCCGTCTGGTGGAGCATCTAACGACCTGCCAGTACGATGATACTGAGCTCGACAGTCTTTCTGGGGAGATAGCTCATCACCTTCGGGCGCTCATTGAACAGTTCGAGCACTATTCCCTGAGCTGGATGTGCAGTCCTTTTCTGTGGTTTGGGACCCTTTCACGGCTCCACTGGACTCGATTGCTGATGAAGATGATACAGCACAGGAAGAGCTTGTACAGCTCCAGCAGGATTCAGGAGCGCAGGCTCTTGCGCGGACGAATTCGTTGTCGACATTCTGGTGCAAAATGCTGCCGTCGTACCCCACCTGTCACGGCGCACCATTTAGGTTTCATGCCATATCCTTCATCAAACTTTTGTGAGCAGTCGTTCTCCACCATGGTGGTGATTAAAACAAAGTACAGAAATCGCCTAGAAATGGAGCATGATATGATCCTGGCATTGTCATCTACTTTTCACGAATAGAGAAGTTGGTTTCTGAAAAACAGGCTCATCCTCTCCACTGATATATCTAAATGTCATTCGGACTAAACTTCTGAAACATTCAACTGTACTATTTGGATACTGTCGGGTATTCTCCGTTTACTTGTCTATGAAAACATGACGATGGTGAATAAAGTAAACAGTAAATGTTTCTGTGTCATATGAAATCTTATCTTATATATTATGAATTGGGTTTTGAATCTTTTGGGTCGCGCGATGTGGAGAGGTTCTGAAATTGGGTCGCCACTAAAAAAAGTTTGAAAACCACTGCCCTACAAGAATCCGAAGACCCTTCAGACCTCTTCCTACACTTTTAGGCCTTCAGACCTTGACACCTTTCAAACCCCTTTGACCCAATAACCTTTTAGAGTTTTTATATCCTTTTATCATAATTCCCAATAAATTTTTGAAATAACAGGCTATACATCGTTTTTAGTCCCATCTCTCAATGGTGAAGAATCACTGAAAATGTAATAATTCTCATATCCTTTTAGAGACCCAACAGCTAACACCACCATAACCACAAAGCCAACACCAGGCTATAGGTGAGAGAGAGGGTACAGTTCTTTAATTCGTTGTCCATTTTAAGACCCCAACTACTATTGGAATGTACACTTTAGACCGTTATAGACTCCTTTTGACCTTGTAAGACCCTTTTCAACACTTTAGCCTCCTTTAAACCCTTTTAGAATCTAAAAGGGTGTGTAGGTCCTTTCACTGGACAAAAACGAAGGGATCATTTTTCATCAATTCAGGACCTGCTTATTGCAGGAATACAATCGTCTTTATATTTCATCCCCCACGGGCCCATAATTTTCCACCAAATCAAACTGAAAATCAACTTCATCACCTAATGCACCCCGATTACAACCGCCATCCATTGGACGATGAGCATCTCGCATGGTCACATCACCAACATGAGTAGGCCTATATTATTGCCCATTTTGATATGGCATCGCATTCTATTTGGAACTAGAATGGCACTCGTTGAGCGCATACCTCCACCAAACTGAAAAGTTTACGTTTTGTATCCCACTGCTAGGACCGATCTGGATCCAGACCTGAACCCAAATCGAATCGGCTTGTTCTTGTTACCGAACCAACTCACCCACCAAGTTGTCATAACAAGACAATAACTTTTTTTTAACTAGAAGGGCACTCGGTAGAATGCATACCTCCGCCACGCAATGCCTGATCCCATACCTCCGCCACAACAATGCCTGATCCCATACCTCCGTCACACAATGCCTGATCCCATCGAACATATCAGGCCAAATAAATCTTTGAAATAACAGGCTATATATTGTTTTTAGTCCCATCTCTCAATGGTGAAGAATCACTGAAAATGTAATAATTCTCATATCCAGATCTTCACCAAAACCGAATCAATTCTTGTCACACACCCAACCTGTCCACCACTTTTTGAGATATTCTGCACACAGACAGGGGTGAAAACATAACCTCCTTCCACATTCGGTGGCAGAGGTAAATATTATGCTATATATAATTTTTGGCTCTATCTCTCAATGGTGAAGAATTACTTTAAAAATTTAAGTGTCCGGATCTTCACCAAAATCGAATCGCATCGATTCATCCTTGTCACACACCCAACTGGTCCACCAAGTTTTGGTCAAATACGTCCACAAGTGAGATATCCTGATGACAAAGGCAGAGACAGACGGGGTGAAAACAATATCTCCATCCACCTTTGGTGGTGGAGGTAAAGAGGAGAAATAAAATTCAAGTTGACGTACCTCGTTTTGTTTTCTTAGACCAGCCATGATCACCTTTGTGTCTGCAAAATGAGCCACTCCTTGTTATTGAGACTCTTGTACCTGGGGTGTGTTCAGTTTCCAAATTTCTTGTAGAGCACTCACGAAGTGGCTCAAGCATTCAAGTAAGCAAATTCGAAATTGATAAGGAACTGCTGGCTTGACAAGTGCGAGCTAGCGACTTGGTAACTGAACACTCCTGATACACCTGTTGTTCATTACCTGCAAGTTTCAATTGCCAGCAAAGCCTGTGCGCAATTTTCAGGTCTAGATTGAGACTTGATAAATCCGGCTCAACACACTGCGTTCATCACAACTATCGCCAATATACACCATCTCCACCTGCCATCCACCGTGTCAAAAATACAAATTGAATAGATTTATTTTTTAATACTAGCAGGTTATGGTTACACATTGCAAGCAATAACAAAACATGCTACCCCATTGTCTTGGGTCGCTCATCTGCATTTTCTTTTCATTTATTTAGTGCCTATATAAAGTCTACACCCCCTTAAAAAAACTTCACCTTTTGTTGCCTCGTGGCCTGGAATTACATTTCATGAAATCAGACTTTTTCCACCTTTATTTACACATCGTAACCCACAACTTCCAAGTGAAAAACAAATTCTACAAATTTCAGAAAATTAATTAAAAATACAAAACTAGAATATCTTGTTTGGATAAGTGTCCACCCCCAAGTTAATACTTGGTGGAAGCACCTTTGACAGCAATTAAAGCTATGAGTCTGTTGGGATAGGTCTACACTCACTTTTCACACCTTGATTCGGCAATATTTGCCCATTTTCTGCACAAAACTGTTCAAGCTTAATCAAGTTGTGTGGGGAGCATTGATGGACAGCAATCTTCAAGTCATGCCACAGATTTTCAATTGGATTTCGGTCGGAGATCTGACTGGGCCACTAAAGGACATTTATCTTTTTGTTCCTTAGCCACTCCAGTGTAGCTTTGGATGTGTTCTTAGGATTGTTGTCATGCTGAAAGGTGAACTTCTGTCCTAATTTCAGCTTTCTTGCAGAGGGCAGCAGGTTTTCCTCAAGGGTTTTTCTGTATTTGGCTCCATCAAGTTTCCCTTCTGTCCTGACAAGTATCCCAGTTGATGAGAAACATCCCCATAACATGATGCTGCCACCACCATGATTCAGTCGGGATGGTGTTCTTTGGGTGATGTACTGTGTTGGGTTTGCACCAAACATAACATTTTGCATTTGGACCAAAAGTTCTATCTTGGTTTTGTCAGACCACAAAACTTTTTGCCACATGGCTTCAGAATCACCACTGTTTTTTTTTTTTTTGCCTTCCTCAAACAGGACTCAAGGTGGGCTTTTTGAGTAATGGCTTCCTTCTTACCTGCCACCCTACCATACAGAAAAGACTTGTGGAGTGCTTGGGATATTGTTGGTCCACACACAGTGACCAGTCTTTGCAATAAAGGCATGGAGCTCTTTCAAACAATTGGCCTCTCTCATCAGTCTCCTCCTTGCTTGGTCATCTAGTTTGGAGGGACAGCCTGATCGAGGCAGGGTCTTAATGGAGGAGACCATTCACCTTCCACTTTTTAATGATAGTCTTGACTCTGCTCCAAGGGATATTCAAGGCATTTGAAATATTTTTATACCCATCCCCTGATCTGTACCCTCCACAACTTCATCCCAGAGGTCTTTTGAAAGCTCCTTAGTGTTCATGGTCAAGTTTTTGCTGTGAAATGCACTACCCAGCAGAGGAAACCTACAGAAACAGCTATTTTATTCTGAAATAATCAGAATCACAATAATTTAACACGGTGTGCGATTTTGAAGGTGATTGGTTACACCAAAGCTAATTTACAATTGCTATTATAAAGGGGATGGGGTGGACACTTATCCAACAAAGATATTCTAGTTTTGAATTTTTAATTAATTTTCTGAAATTTGTGGGTTACGATGTGTAAATAAAGGTTGGGGGGAGGGGGGGAATATGATTTAATTCCAGGCTACAAGGCAACAAAAGGTGAAAATTTTGAAAGGGGGTGTAAACTTTCTATAGGTACTGTATATTTTCATTTTCAGACGCTTTCCGATGGTTCTATGATTTTTCCTGGGATATCAGCTTCGATGTCCGTCGGCACGCAAAATTTCAGCTTTCTCTGTCACTTGGAAGGTACAAAACTTTAATAGTCAGCCAGTCAGAATGAGCTATATATTTGAGATGAAAGGACAAAAAAGTGCATAAACTTGGATATCATTTCAAAGCAAAACACAAAAATTCTATAATATAAACCTTAAAACATCCACATTTACATTCCATGAAAATATATACATGGTATTTAAGAGTAAATACATCAATAAATTTAGCAATACAAATGAAATAATCCAATTATAATACAGGTATTTGAACATTATTATAATATTTGAAGTTTATGCTCAGTATGACCAATCTTCAAACTCATGTTATTTGCGAGTCATGGCAGCTTTGAAACGCATACCTGAAATGATGATGGTTCCACAGTAACAGGTGATTCCTTTCCAACACGAAGTGGCAGACTGAGGCTTGTACCATCTTGCGAACCATTTTCTTATTATGAAGGATGTAGCACATTTGAAATTGACATTAACAGTCGGCTGGCAGCATCACACTTTGCTCTGTCCAATTCCACTCTTTTCTTGGTAAAAGTCTATCCCCTCTTTGCATTTCCTTCTCCAAAAACTGAATTAGACTAGCCTCAGTGATGTAATTGTGAGAGCATCTGCTCCGAGTCTGAGAGGTCGTCGGTTTGAACCCCAGCTGAGTCATTCCGAAGAATAAAAATGGTACGTGCTGCTTTCTTGCTTGCTGCTCAGCATCTAAAAAGGATAGAGTGTAGAAAAACAGTAAGTTGGCACCATTCATGTAGGCTTTCATGAGCCTAAGAGCCTCTTGCTTGGAAATTTCTTGCAAGGCATCTCAATGTAACCTTCCCTGAGCTACATCGAACCAGCTGCCTTCCAGTATCAAACTTCTTCAGGTCTTGTCTCATCGTCTTGGCTGGGCTGTGACAACCAAACATATGCATGCACACCCTTCCTTAAATACCACGGCAAAATGCAGCACACCAAAACATCACCAAAATGTAGCCAAAGGTGAGATCAGTTTTATTAAGCACATGAAATGGAAATAACTCAAGGAAAACAAAAGAGGTCAGATAACTGCACTCAGCTCAGCACTGCAGATTTAGGATTAAACATGGGGGAAAAAAAGTTTTAAAAATTACTAGATGAACAAGTTTAAACAGACCGAATTATAACGATTCTGTTGACTACACCCCCTCAAAATCACTGTAGAACAAGATTTCAACCTGTTTCACCAATAAGATAAAGAAGAAACTCACCGACATCAAGCATGAAAACTATGTTTTTTGAGAAATAAGTATTTCGACAAGACATTTTAATAACAAGGAATAAATTTTTTTATTAATAAAACAGAATGGGGCGAAGAATCAAAGTCCTTTAAAACAAAGAAAAGGGTGTTTAAAATATTTGATTATAATGGTTGACAAATAAGGAAAAGCACCACAAGAAAGAAAATCCAGGAAGTTTATTCAATCAACTCAAAGTACAAAAACCCAACACATATAAAACTGTTCAGTCTCTTAGACAGCTTTTATTCCTAACCAACACCTATTCTCACAAATGCCTGACCGACCCTCCTCACTACCATAATATCTGCCCTAACCTAACCTCAATTCTACTCACCCGTAATGTGAGATAGCTATTTAGCAAGACTGACAAATGAATGGGATGAGCCAATGGATCATGATGCCAATTTGATAAGCAAGAAACAGCATAAGGTGGTGGAATTTGCAGTTTGGGTGGAGAATAAAAGAGAGAGGGAGAGAGTGGGCAAAGGTGTGGAAGGGGGACAGCTCAATTCTGGTGGACATTAAACTGTCTTCTGCTGGCCCTTCTTGCCGATGAGGGACTTGTGGATGTGAGGAATTACGCCTGATGGGAAGAGCCAGAATGAGCGCTACATAATAAGATTAGCATCGAAACAAAATTGTTCAGTACAAACGGTAATCAATTTGTTGTCACGTGTAAAAGCATGTTCAGAGGATAGACAACATGGACAAAGAAGTTCATGTTTGTGCTTAATGGTCATCAACGTTTTCAAACATCTATGTTTACTCTACATCAAAACAGGATGACAGGTCATGAGTCAAACTACACGTCTTACAAGAATCCTCTACGACTTTCAAAATTAAGACGAGAAACATCAACCCACCTGCCTGGGATAAACAGAAATTACCCCAGGCTGTTTTGGCACTGGGCTGCAACACGTGACTTGTTACACACAGAGCAAGTCGAGATCTGCAGTCTGGCATTATTTGTGCAAGATAAAGACCGTGCCGACAACCGATCAACGACGATGACCAACACACAATTACAAGAAAAGAATGTTTGTAATGTGCAGGTAAATAAACTCTAGCTGCTCACAACCAGATAAAGTCATCAAATTAGAATACACTCCAAACCTTTATTTTTGACAACAAAAATTGAAGGAAATATTACATCGCGCTCAAGATGCGAGCAACGAGTAAAGGAAGAAAGGAGAATGTGGGCACAAAATGTATTGAATAAAAGTGAGATTTAACTCGGAAGAGCACGTGATGCTATTGCACCACAATACAGTACGTCGCCGATTTCTTTTGTACAATACAGTACGTCGCCAATTTTGCAAGGCGCACTAGAGTACTGTACTGTACTTAGAAATTTCAAACGACATTGTGACAGGCCATCAAAAGGGGGAAAAATCCCGAGTTTCAGAGGACTGTGCAAGCCAAATAGGAGCAACAATTTTCTTGCCAATTTGTACTGCAGAATCACGACAAATCGACAGATGAAAGTCAAAAAGGAAAGTCAAACTGTCATTGGAAATTTCCTCCGAGATCTGAATTACACAAACAAAATTGCTCATGACAAAAAAATTATCAAAAGGAGGGTTTTGGGCTGAAGCAATAAATAGTGACAATGTCAGCTATAAAATAAAATCTAATGATTTTTGGCTCACAAAAAGAAATCCTTCTTTGGAGAAGATTTATTCAAGCGTTATTTCAGTGCTGGAATGGACCACGAGATCTGCTCCCGAATTATACTCGGAAAAACTGAGGAGGGGAAGGAAAAAAAAATCTTCAACTTGTCAAAAAATTACAGCTGAGCCCTTGTGACTGGGGCTGTGAAGATGTTGAACGAAATCTGAAGACAGAATTACAGAATGTAAAGGTAGTTTGTTCAAAGTGGATACAGGCATTTGAGATGTTGCACAACTTTTTCTTTGGGTGAGGTATGTTTCAAACCATTCTGAAGGAAAATTGGAACTGCTCTGATGCTTATACACTCCACCCACTACCCTTCTCCCCCTCTCCCTATATTGGAAAGAACAGACCTCTGACATTATGAATAACATTTTGGAAACTGCAGAATATGAACAGAATCTGGATAAACTAACATTCTGCACCACAACAAATTAGGATGCTTTGATGAATGGCAAGGTTTCATTGCATTTCTGAAGCAGCAACACAGTCAGACCATTCATTCTAGCATAAATTGGCTATACTGTATATATACATCAGCACTCCCTGTTCCAGGTTGAAAAGCATAGATGGGTTTGAAAAAGTGACGTCCATCACGTGATGAAAGTTGGTAATCCAAGTCATTGAGAGTTCCATGCCTTGCTAAAAGAAATAAAAAGTAAACTATTCTGATATCGCTTCTTTCATCAATGTTGGATGGCCAAGTTGAGGTAGTTTTGCAGCAATTTCTTGAGATGCTGCAACCAGTTTGTAAATTTTTGAAAATAAATAAATAAAAGTATCTGCTGTGCAGTTTGGAAAAATAAAAAAATAAAAATAACCATGGCTGCGTGACCTTTTCTTCCTGAAAGATCAGACACGATATTTTAATTATCTGAACACAAACCAGCAAGGAAGAAGAAAAGTATCTTGGAGATTGTCACATAGAGTGCTTGAGCTCATTTCCAAGTTGAATGAACCTTCTTTTCCAGCATTGGAATAATGCTCACTTCAAGACTAGAACGGCATTCTTCAATGTCGTGACATTGACAAATATGCCTCTGCCCACATTATATTGAAGGCTTTTAATGTTAAAAAATTTATTTATATATATATATATATATATATATCTGCCAAACCATGTGATTGACATCCAATTTTTTTGCCCCCCATAAATTTTTATTCAGCCCTAGATGTGACCCTCAAAATTTTTCATACTTCACATTTTCACATATGGATAAAGCGTTTGACGTATACAATGATGTCAGAACGTTTCCGATGTCTACATACTCAAAGAACAATGGTGAAAACCCCTTGCTCTACAATCTACTCATAGTTACTCTGCCACTGAAGGTGGACGGAGGTTATGTTTTCACCCCTGTTTGTCTGTGAGGATATCTCAAAAGGTTGTGGGCAGATTCAGATGATACTCGGTGGACAGGGTGGGTGTGTCACATGGAAGAACAAATCAAACAAATTTTGGTGAAGATCGGAATTTGAGAAGATAAAAATTTTTTAGGGGATTTTTCACCATTGATAGATGGGGCCAAATACGATATACAGCAAACCCTCGAATATCGCGCGTTTCGACCATTTGCGGGCAACCTATTGTGTTCCGATTTAATTATTGCAGCATTTCATTTCAGCCAATCGTGGTTTTTGAGCAAAGATGATTCATTGTTTCCGTCTGTGTGTATGATTACCTCCAATTACGAGCCTTTTCTTGTCTCACGCACCGTTCGTTGGAGTAATCAGACCAGCATATGGGAACGAAACTAAGTTTAAGAATGAATAGGCATCAAACAGGAAAAGACAAATGGAGATCCTGTAATACTAGATCTACGAGATGTAGTAGACACACAACAGTTCATAATGGCTCCCAAACGTAAAACTATGGACAAAATTAGTTGTACCAAAAGGCAGAGAAAGATTATGACATTGTGCAAAAAAAGAAAAAAGTCGGCTTGTTATATTGCTTGGCAAGAGGTCAAAGTGCAGCATCTGTGAGCCACTATTATGGGATCAATGAATCTACTGCGGCAAAAGCGAGTCAAATATCCGTGCAAGTGTTCCCGCTACGCAAAGCACAAACGTCTCATTTATGGTAGCTTATACATGTTGCTGCGTTTGAGCCTGGGAGCAACTGCTGAAATCGATCTGGCTCGATTCTTCCCGACATCTTTGTTCTTTGACATTTCTTTCTCTTTTTTTTCACAATTCTCTTTTCATTCTAAGTCTTGTCTTTTCTTCACTTTCATCTCATTTACTATCTATTCCTCTCTTTTGTTATCCATCTCTCCAAGGAGAAGTGAATTATTGCAGAAATTTTTCTGTCAGGTTCATTTGGCTGCATCTGGATGGGTTTGAGTGTTGTGAAGTAGCGGCTGAAACTCGAATCATATCTAGGTTCCTCCTGGTGACTCCATCTTTGCTCTTTACTTCTTCGGGTTCGTTCTTGGTCTTCCATTTGATTCAGTGCCATGATCCTCTTATTGAAAGAATGTAAAAAGTGCTTTATGCTTGGATCAAGGTCCAAACGGAAAAAAAATGCCTTTGAGTGAACCGGTGTACGGGAGAAACCCTTGCGGATTTACCCCTTTGAGTGGACTGGTGATACGGGAGAAATCATTGCAGCTTTCCCAATGTTTCCGTGAGGCACCCAGGGTTGAAGGCTCCAGTTCAACCATGGTAAACTATGATGCTGCAAAAAAGCTACCCACCACAGCTCGTGGAACAAATTGAGGTGAAGGGATTTATACTGGAGCAGGTTTTTAATGCCGAAGAGACGGAATTATTTTGGAAGAGGATGCCACAATCGTACCTTTCAGTCCAAGCAAGAAAGATCTGCTCCATATTAAGGCGGCTTAAGGATTGTCTTACCCTTCTTCTATGTGGCAATGTAGCAGGCGACTTCATTGTGCTCATGATGATCGAACAACCTTCGCAAGTTCTACATCCACATCTTTCTGACCTCCAACCTCCCCCCTCCAACAGCAGCATCATCTTGAGCTAAGTCTTGTGTTTTCCATTTACGGCAGAGTACGTAATACGTTTACCCTCAACCACCTCGCTGTTTTGAAATAAATTTAAAATGTAAAATTCTTGTGTTTTTGTGTATTTTTTTATACTGTATTTATTATATTTACATGTTTATTTCAATGTTGACATGATAAATATTTACATATTTATTTTAATTGTGATTATTTCTGGCTGCCACCAACTTTCCTCCACATTTTCTCGAAACTCAAGAACCAATCCCCAACCCCCCGCCACTCCCTCACCTTTCCCATTGGCCCTTGGTTTCCACCATCGTGGTTTTAACTATCACGGAATTTTCCAGGAACCTAACCCCCATGAGATTTGAGGGTTAACTGTATAGCATATTTCAAAAAGTTGTGGAAGAGTTGTTTCGGTGACATGAATAGGCCGATTCGATTATGGTTCAGGTCCAAATCCAGATCCGTCCTATCAGTGGGATACAAAATGTAAAGTGTTCAGCGTGGCGGAGATATGCGTTTAATCGAATGTGTTCTCATTTTAGAATGTGATGTAAGAACCGCGTGTGTACAAGTGTTGTTCTTACCGCCTCCAGCAATGGTTGCCTTGATTAGAGAATCAAGCTCTTCATCCCCACGAATGGCCAACTGCAGATGTCTTGGGGTGATTCTTTTCACTTTCAGATCCTTGGATGCATTGCCAGCCAATTCTAGCACCTGAACAAAAATTAATATGCACCACATGAGAGTGATGCACAAAATGGCAGCCACTGACAGTCCAGGATAATACACCACCACCACAGCACCCCTCGTCCCCCAATTCTAATGTCCTCAAGAAGCATATGATCAGAAAGATTTTAGCTTTAAACCTTTTTGATCAGCAGAATTTTTTTTTATGTGATCTTGAGGGGAAACGCACACAAAAAATATTTTAAGCGTATAAATGGCCTCACTGAAACATTTAGAAAATGGTCACACCCATCATACAAATATCCTGCAGCCGAATAGGCATAACGACACCTCATAAGACATGTTACCTCAGCAGTGAGGTATTCCAAGATAGCAGCACTATAGACAGCAGCTGTAGCTCCAACTCGTCCATGGCTGGTAGTTCGAGTCTTCAGATGACGATGTATGCGTCCCACGGGGAACTATAACAAAAAGCAGATGGTGCTCAGAAACACGTGGCATATTTGCAAGGTGGCGAGCTAAAAATGAAGAGCAAAACTGTCCCAATGCCCATGCTCTTTAATACCCCCTCCTTAGGAAGCTTGCCTTCCATCTCTAGTGAAGATCATCAGCAGCATCACTTTGATCAACAAATCCAACAAAATGATTATTGTGCACTTTGTGACAAACCATAACTGCAGCAGTCTCCACAAATCTTAAAGTGAAAATACAATGTGACCATCAAGACAATCACTGAAAAATAATCTTGTGCCTACCGGTTCTCCAGCCCTTTCCAGCTTTGGCTTCCTTTATGATTACCGTACTTCACTTCTCTTTTTGTCTCGACAACAGACGACGCTCAAAATCTCACACAAATCAGACTAATGGGGTCATTGGACATCGCTAACGATTTCACCAAACTGGCACACAATCTTTGTCAATCTAACTGTCTGCTCGTGATATCAAAAATATTTTTCTTTTCTCTGGAAGGAACATCAAATGAGAGATCTGAGGGACAGATTCAACAAGATAAAGAGCTTTCGGCAGAACTTGCAGATTTTGACAGTCACCATTCACAACTACATTAACAATTTTTTCAGAGAATGTGGAAATTTGTTCCACAGGCAGGAAAAATACATTAAAAAAAAATTAAGAGGAACAAATGAGGAGAGGTGAGGAGCAATTCTGTATTTTGGGAGTTTCACTAGAAGGGGGTTAGCAGTGGACCGTGCGCCCTGCAGAAACCTGAGGGGAACAGAGCACGGAGAGAGCAGAGACTACAATATCAGAAAGGAGACAGAAGAAGATGAGACCACCAACCTGTCTGCGATGTGAAAGTGATAAGCCAATAGATTTACAGTTGCTTCATCACGGGAGATTCCAATTATCTTGCAGGCCTTGGTTTCCACGGCATCAAGCTGAGCAAGGTGAGGCAGGAGTGCCAGCCTAGAGAGGAGAGCTGGAAAAATCTCATCGTTCACCTTGTCGCCCCAGAAGGATCATCAAACAACCGACCTGTCTATTTCATGATCAGCCACTGGAAGAGGTTTCGTCTCTTGAACTTCAAGGCCTCACCATCAGCCATGAGCTATCCTGGGCCAATCTCATAACAAAACTAATCTCCAAAGCCAACCAGAGACTGGGCATCCTCAGTCAATCAATGCAATGCCATGTGGTTTTTCAGTGCACTTGCATTTAATTTTTCCAAGTTCTTGAATTTGTGGTTAAATGGTGTTTGGAAAGTGTCTGTGAAGTTAGTCAAAATGAATAAGTATTACTATTATAATATCTTTCCTTAAAATAAAAAGTCTTTCCAAACTTTGAAGTACCGTTTCATTGTTGTTAAAATGAACAGCTTTACTTGCTACTCTTGTGTTGCTCATTTTCATCCTTTCTCCTGTTGGCATTGTAAAAATGTAAATACATATGCAATTATATATTTTTATACTCTCTTGGAGTGTGTGTGCGTGTGCGTGTGCGTGTGTGTGTGTGTGTGTTCAAATATTCCTTTGTTGGTTGTGCACAATTGTTACCCCAGTACACCACTGTCAATTTTTCCATCATCGATATATCGGTGGGCTTAAACCGGTACAGATGATCTTTTTTTCTTTTTTTCATATGCAGGTTCCAAATATACGTGGTCCAATGGGTATTCATATACGACGTACACATCATTGACACACGGTAATTCACTGCATACATAATGCACTCGATCTCTAAAAATTACAGCAATTTTTCTGACGTCACGAGATAAGTCTCCACCCACATATCATGATACATACCTATACCAAGTTTGATTTAAATCCCTGAACCCAGATTCAAAATATTAAATAATTCTGACTGCCAGACCGTACATACGCTCAGGTTAAACATTAAATCATAGCTGCCAAACCATGTGACCTATGTCACAAGTGGATATTTTTTTGTTCCTCATGGATAGGTGATCATACCTGTAAAAGCTTGCCTCAATCTGTTCAGCCATTTCAGAAAAGAAGATTTTTGAAGGTTATGTTTAAAAAAAAAAAAATGGCTGCCGAGTCACACGACCAATGACGGCATAAATGTTTTGCCTACCCCATTCAATTTAGCCCTAGATGACCCTTAAAAATATTCAAACTCATCAGATAAAGTGTCCGACTTGTATGTATGCAATTATAACGTCACAATGAAGCCACATCATCAAACTTGAAGGGCAATCGGTAGAGCGCATGCCTCCGCCCTGTAATGCCTTATTCACGAGAACATATCTGGCCCAATACATCTTTGAAATATCATGCTCAAACACCGTTTTTGAGCCCTATCTCTCAATGGTGAAGAATCACGTAAAAATTCCAGTAGTCGGAGCCGGATCGTCACCAAAATTGAAACAATTTGTCGCGATCACACACCGAACCTGTCCACAAAATTTAATCCGGATCCGCCCACAACTTTTTGAGATATTGTGCTACATATCGTTTTTGATCCCACCTCTCAATGGTGAAGAATCACTTTAAAAAAAATCTAGTAGTCGGATCCGGATCCGGATCTTCACCAAAATCTAATCAGTTCGCCCTTGTCACAGATCGAACTTGTCCACAAAATTTCATCCGGATCCGTCCACAACTTTTTGAGATATCCTGTACACAAACAGACATAAAGGAGTGAAAACAACCTCCTTCACCTTCGGTGGCGGAGGTAATCATCAAATAAATACATAAATAAATAAATGAATCACTTCTTTCCCATGGTGAGTACTTGACATGTGCCAAGTTACATTTTTTTCCCCATGGAGCGGTTTCGGAGATGCAGGGGTCCAAAGTTTTTCCTTTTTTCCAACATGGCTGTGACACATGACATATTGTTGCGAATCTGGAAGTCATGAGCA
>CM068964.1:66300258-66314043 GCA_035128595.1 Eptatretus atami
TACACCCCCAATAAACCTTTGTTGTGCCACATGCTTTTCCTCGCTCTTCGTAAATAAATAATTGTTGTGGAAATGTTCGCAGCTCGCCTTTGTCTTTTCCCTCATTGGTCCAGCATGGTTCGGTTCCAAGTCTAGCCGGGTCTTTATTCCCAACAATCCGTTCCTTCAAGCCGGTACGTCCTTGGCAGTGTCGCTCGGCTGCATCCGATCTGGGAAGGTGATCCGATCCGGTCGAGTGATCCGGTTCGGACAAGGCATACCGAGGGCGTGGTTCCTGGTGTTTAATTAGGTAACCCGATTCCATAGGCGGGAGGACCCTAAGTCACGCGGTCGAGTTATTGGCGTCCACGGTCGTTTACTCGTGACCCACCGCCATCACGGAAATTATCCCGTGATTTAGCAACGGCCTACAATTCTGGGGAGTCTGGTGGGAATCGACGTAGCTTTCCCCCACCTAGTGGTCTTCTCACCCGACCCTGCGACAATACATTTAAAGTGTCTGTTTGGGACAGCATGACATGACAAAGAAGCATAGCAATAATGGGCAACTCATGTTTAAAGTGTAGCCACTAGCAATATGAAAGGATGTGTCTAAAGCACAACTCATACCTGAAGTCCAGCTCTTTGGGAGCGAGAGACAGCCTTGGCCTTTGCCTTCCCTGTGTCCTTGCCAGACTTTCCTTTGCCACCACCTCCTGCCTGAAAAGCATTGGGTAACATGGAAACATTTTCTATTAAATCCAAAAATAAAACAAAGAAAAAAGAAGAGGCAAACAAGATTGAATTTAAAAAGCAGGCAAAGTCTCACCATTTACCCGTTTCAATATCAGACGTGTGTCGATTGCCCTTCGAACCCAAAGTCTGTTCATGAGAAGCAAGCGAACTAGCTGGACAATTTTTGTTTATAATGCATAAGTTGCTGCCCAGATAGCAATGTGGTGCCAGGGAACCTTTAAGAAGACCAAGACCACGTGCTACCCAGAGAACATGCAGGAAGTTGGAATTTAACCAGGGTGAGGGGATGACTCGCCTACTCTTCACAAAGGATATCGTGGGACTTTTAACATCCACCAACTCATGCCAGTAGATAATCCACCTAGTTTACGTCCATCTAAGCTTCTAAGGGATGGTGCACACTCGATGCAGCTCCCTGCATTGGAAACACCAGGTTGAGTTTTATTTGCTGGGCTGATATACAAAGCCAGTCGAAACAACTCAAATGCGAGTGTGCATACATCTCGGCAATCCTACCAGGCCGCATATCAAACATACACTGAGCAGATCGTAACATCGACCCAATCTCGAACCCACAAAATTATGGCTCATTCAAAATGCGAATTAATAAAG
The DNA here is from genome assembly GCA_035128595.1 of Eptatretus atami. Classification (NCBI taxonomy): domain Eukaryota; kingdom Metazoa; phylum Chordata; class Myxini; order Myxiniformes; family Myxinidae; genus Eptatretus; species Eptatretus atami. Next base: position 66,301,606 of record CM068964.1, read on the forward strand.
ACTAGTGCATGCCCAGTAGGTGCAAACAACAAAACAAAAACTTTCAAACCGCATGCCAGAAACAACCACACAGGCCGTTCCTTCGCTCTCACGTGCCCGTCGTGCTCCTGCTCAACGCGTGCCTGTACTCAACATGAAGTTGCTCTCGGAAGAAATCTGTATCATCGTATCGAGCAAGGTTGCGATTCTCATGGTGAGCCTGCTCTAGTCTCGCATGGTGTACGTCCTGATGGTGCAGGGCATCCCTTACTTGCCAGTCTTCTCGTGGTGAGGGATTTCTTCTGCACGACGCCTTGCCTCGCGTTCAGTGTTGTCTGCCAAGCGAGCAGTTCGTTCTTCATCCGTTTCAGCTGCACGACACCTTGTCACGCGCGTAGCGTCGAGTGTCAAGCGAGCAGCTCGTTCTTCATCCGTTTCCTCTGCACGGCGCCTTGCCTCGCGTTCAGTGTTGTCTGCCAAGCGAGCAGTTCGTTCTTCATCCGTTTCAGCTGCACGACACCTTGTCACGCGCGTAGCGTCGCGTGTCAAGCGAGCAGCTCGTTCTTCATCCGTTTCCTCTGCATGGCGCCTTGCCTCGCGTTCAGTGTTGTCTGCCAAGCGAGCAGTTCGTTCTTCATCCGTTTCAGCTGCACGACGCCTTGCCTCGCGTTCAGTGTTGTCTGCCAAGCGAGCAGTTCGTTCTTCATCCGTTTTCTCTGCACGACGCCTTGCCTCGCGTTCAGTGTTGTCTGCCAAGCGAGCAGTTCGTTCTTCATCCGTTTGAGCTGCACGACGCTTGTCATGCGCGTTGCGTTGCGTGTCAAGCGAGCAGCTCGTGCTTCGACAGATTCCATTGCGCGTGCACGACGCGCAGCTTCGTTCCTTAGCTGTCGTAAACGACGATTGGATTGGGGCATTGTGTTTAATAAAATCGAGAAAGTACAGAAATCGAGAAAGAAAGAATACAGTAAGTCGATAAATCAAGAAAAAAATCGAGAAAGAATACAGTAATCGTCACTGACTGGATTGGGGTATTGGTTTAAGAAAATCGAGAAAGAAAGATCGAGAAAGAATACAGTAATCGTCACTATCCGGAAGTGAAGTCCTCACTGTCCGGAAGTTCGCATATGGCAGTTACGATAATTCGCAATTTATTCTTAATGGCCAATTATTCAATTAGCGCCAACGTATTTTGCCTTTTCCACATGTCATCGCAAGGAAAAACACAAAGAAGAAGAGGAAAGAGGAGAAAAAAAAAACGTGCAAAAAAATAATTTACTTCCTGGTTCGGAGCATACCAGCACTCTGATGTTCCGAAATTTATACACCGTCTAATATGAAAACGATCATAACTTGGGCCATTGTGTTTATCTATAAATGCGCATAACTAATCGAGAAATTATTAGAATACACGAAAAAAAAACGTGCAAAAAAATAATTTACTTCCTGGTTCGGAGCATACCAGCACTCTGATGTTCCCGAAATTTATACACCGTCTAATATGAAAACGATCATAACTTGGGCCATTGTGTTTATCTATAAATGCGCATAAGAAATCGAGAAATTATTAGAATACACGAAGTCATCACTCTCCGGAAGCCCGTACGTTGTAACCGTAATGGGGAACGCGGCTGAGGTTCCCTTCCCCATCGGCCACGCCCACGCAACAACGTGTCTTGCCATTGGTTTGGTAAATAAATGGCCATAACTTGGGAAGCACTTGTCCGATTAATATCAAACCTTGAAAAGGCACATCCTCAGGTCGCCAGCAACATACTCTGGAAAGTTTCAATTAGATCGGACCAGAGGTTGTCGAGAAACAGCGGTCTCACACACACACACACACACAGATTGCTGGAATTATAGATAGATTAGCACAATCATAGGATGTACGAATTTTTTTTATTCTTTTTAAAATGCAAATAAATTTACATTCTATCAATGTAGTGTTTTCAAAAATGAGCGTAAACATGACAAGCAAAGATCATATTATGCAACACAGCAACAAGTAGCAGCAGGCAAAAGGAGAAGGATATGAACAAAGAGGAAAATGAAGAAGGGGAGGAAAGGCAGGTGCTCTGAAACAACTTGCCTTCTCTTCCTGGAAGGCAACTCTGACCAAAGGCAATCTTACTACATTCCAAAAAGTCTGCAACAAGTGTGTGTCCACTCTCAGGAGAGCCAGAAAACAACATCTGGCCAACCTCAGGACTGAACTTTCAAACCCGTCTCCCTCCTCAAAATCCTGGTGGCATCTGGTTAAGTCTGTCTCTGGAGTATGCCCCCCTTCCATCCCTCCCCCACTTCAAATGGAACTACAGGAGTCTCCACTCGTGAGAAGGCTGAATGCTTCAATTCTGTGTTTGCCTCCAAATTTTGTGCCGCCAACCCCTCTCTCTTGGTACCCATCCTTCCCAGTCATATGCAACTGCTCCTGAGAAGGTGAAGAAGTTCTTTCAACCCTCGACCGACTGCCACTGGACCAGGTCACTGGCACTGGACTGCCACTGGACCAGTCACTGCACTGGACATGCCACTGGACTGCCACTGGACCAGGTACAAGTTTGCAGGTCCTAAAAACCGTGGAAAAAAAATAAAATAAAATAAAACATCATAAACTGGTAAAACACTTGGAATATCTTAATCCTGACAAATCTCACACTCATTATCTCTCTCTGAAAGGACAGTGGCAAACGCTATCTACTTTCTTCACAACCATCTTGAAGAAGTTCAGTCATCCAAACTCCTGGGTCTCATTATTAGCCATGTTCTTTCTTGGGCAAACCACATTTCAAAGTTGGCCTTCAAAGCCAGCCACCAAATTGGCATCCTCTGTCATACAAAGTCTTTCCTTTGCACACCTGAACTACTATCCACCTACAAGGTCTTTATCCGCAGCTCGATGGAGTACTGCTCTCCCCTCTGGGCTGGCTCCCCTACTCACATTTTACTCAGCTTGACTCTGTGGAAAACAAGGCCTTTAGGATGATAGGAATCTCCCGTGATGAAGCAGTCGATGGGCTTATGACGATCATGGACAGGTCGGTGGTTTCTCTGTCTTCTACTGCCTCCTTTCTGGTCTTGCACCCACTGCTCTTTGTCTCTCTCTCCCCCCCCCCCCCAACCCCAGGTTTCTGCAGGATTCACCAGGTCCACCATTGACCCCTCTTGGTGAAACTACTTAAATCCAGGATCACTGCTCACCTGCACTCATTTGTTCCTTTTTTTCCCCCCACCTGTGGAACCAACTTCCACATGCTCTTCAATCAAATTTTTCCCTCCAGGTCTTCAAGACAGCTGTTCACCACCATCTCATATCGGCCCCAACCCAAAACCATGACCTTTTCTACCCTCGTTAACCTCTCCTCCCTCCAATATCTCTCTCTGAAAGGACATGAAAGGACATTATGCAGGCGAGGACAGCACCTCACCTCAACCGACCTACTTGGAGTTTCCTTGTTTCCAACTTGTCCAACCCATGCATGTGTGTTTTGCGTCCTGTTTTTATTATTCATTGTACTAGCTCCTCCACAAACCTGGACTATGTATACAAAAAAAAAAACTAAAGACAGCAAGACCTCTGAGTGAGGCCGAGAGGAGCACGCGACCAGGACAGACACACGAAAACACATTACCTACAGTGAGCAAAAAACAACCAAAAAAACGGCTAAACAAGGATGATTGTGGAACAAGTATCCTCGGCTTCAGGGTGCAGTTTGTCAGAACAAAGAATGTGGTCGGCGTCTGGCCATGAAGGAACCCGGAACCGGAAGGGTTTACAAACATTGATATGCTCCCTCAATAAACCTCCTGTTTCAGTCATACGGAGAGCAGCAAATAAGCAGGAAAAGTATTTGTGTTGAAATGTCTTTCTTTTCTTTTAGTCTGCCAGAGCAAAAAGATCCAAGATATACAATGTATCACAAAAATAAACATTTCCAGCTTTGCTTGGGATGTTTGCACAAATAATTAATTTCACAACAATTTCAGAGCCAGAAATGAAAACAGAAATTTTAATTTTGCTGAAATAGTTGCACACAAAACTCTTAGCATTTGGAACCAAAACAAGATTTAACATCGGGTGCTGAACCGTTTAATCAAATACTTTTACAAAGTACGATTCAAGCACTTAAGCATAATCAAATGCAAGCATAGCATCTTGGCATATATAAAGAATGGCACCACAAATGGCCAACCCTCACCTGCACACGACACATCCCATTCTCACCAGAACATCCTATCCTCATCTGTGCCCAAACAATATCATGATGTTCCATCCTGACCTGTGCACACACCTCACATCCAATCCCACCCTCCCCTGCACACATCACATTCCATGCTCAATGGCAACCACACACCTCACTTTCAATCCCCCCTCTCCTGCAATCAATGACCTCACATACCATCCTCACTTGCACCCACACACACACATCACCACAACCCATCTTGAGCTGCACACATCGAGTCCCATCCGAACCAGCAACCACGCACCTCATTTTCAATCCCATTCTAACCTGTACCCACACAACTCAGATAATTACCTCCATACCAGCACTTGACATTCCATCCCATCTTCATCTGCACCCACTCATGAAACATGACCACCCCCCCTGCACACCTTACATCCTCATCGACACTCACCCACCTTACCAACACAAACCTCCCTCAATCATACCTAACATTTCTCTCTTGCATGCATGCCACATCCCTCGTCCATACCACCTCACATCATCTCTCACCTCTATCTTCACACCACCCCCCCCCCCCCCGCTCACCTCACCCGACCTAACCTCCTCCTCACACCTCATCCGACCTAAGCTCCTCGCTCACACCTCACCCGACCGAACCTCCTCGCTCGCACCTCACCCGACCTAACCTCTTTGCGAGCACCTCACCCGACCAAACCTCTTCGCGAGCACCTCACCCGACCTAACCTCCTCGCTCGCACCTCACCCGACCTAACCTTTTGCGAGCACCTCACCTGACCTAACCCCCTCACGAGCACCTCACCCGACCTAACCTCCTCGCGAGCACCCGACTTAACCTCTTTGCGAGCACCTCACCCGACCTAATCTCCTCGCTCGCACCTCAACCGACCTAACCACCTCACTCGCACCTCAACCGACCTAACACCTCACTCGCACCTCACCGACCCAACCTCCTCGCTCGCTCCTCACCCGACCTAACCCCTCACCCGACCTAACCCCTCGCTCGCACCTCACCGACCTAAACCCCTCGCTCGCACCTCACCCGACCTACCCCTCGCCTCCACCTCACCCGACCTAACCCCCTCGCTCGCACCTCACCCGACCTAACCCCATCGCTCGCACCTCACCCGACCTAACCCCCTCGCTCCCACCTCACCCGACCTAACCCCCTCGCTCGCACCTCACAAGACCTAACCTCCTCGCTCGCACCTCACACGACCTAACCCCTCGCTCGCAACTCACCCGACCTAACCCCCTCGCTCGCACCTCACCCGACCTAACCCCCTCGCTCGCACCTCACCCGACCTAACCCCCTCGCTCGCACCTCACCCAACCTCCTCGCTCGCACCTCACCCGACCTAACCCCTCGCTCGCAACTCACCCGACCTAACCCCATCGCTCGCACATCATCCGACCTAACCTCTTTGCGAGCACCTCACCCGACCTAACCTCTTCGCGAGCACCTCACCCGACCTAACCTCTTTGCGAGCACCTCACCAGACCTATCTCCTCGCGAGCACCTCACCTCTTTGCGAGCACCTCACCGCGACCAAATCTCCTCGCGAGCACCTCAACCGACCTAACCACCTCACTCGCACCTCATCCGACCCAACCTCCTCGCTCGCTCCTCACCGACCTAACCCCTCACCCGACCTAACCCCCTCGCTCGCACCTCACCCGACCTAACCCTCGCCCGACCTAAACCTCCTCGCGGGAACCTCGCCCGACCTAACCTCATCGCTCGCACCTCACCTGATCTAACCCCCTCGCTAGCACCTCACCCGACCAAACCTCTTCGCGAGCACCTCACCCGACATAACCTCCTCGCTCGCACCTCACCCGACCTAACCCCTCGCTCGCAACTCACCCGACCTAACCCCATCGCTCGCACATCATCCGACCTAACCTCTTTGCGAGCACCTCACCCGACCTAACCTCTGCGAGCACCTCACCAGACCTATCTCCTCGCGAGCACCTCACCTCTTTGCAGCACCTCACCGACCAAATCTCCTCGCGAGCACCTCAACCGACCTAACCACCTCACTCGCACCTCATCCGACCCAACCTCCTCGCTCGCTCCTCACCGACCTAACCCCTCACCCGACCTAACCCCCTCGCTCGCACCTCACCCGACCTAACCTCTTCGCGAGCACTTCGCCCGACCTAACTCCTCGCCCGACCTAACCTCCTCGCGCGAACCTCGCCCGACCTAACCTCATCACTCGCACCTCACCTGATCTAACCCCTTGCTCGCACCTCACCCGACCAAACCTTCTCGCGAGCACCTCACCCGACCTAACCTCGCTCGCACCTCACCCGACCTAACCTCTTCTGCAGCACCTCACCCGACCTAACCCCTCGCGACCACCTCACCCGACCTAATCTCCTCGCTCGCACCTCAACGACCTAACCACCTCACTCGCACCTCATCCGACCCAACCTCCTTGCTCGCTCCTCACCCGACCTAATCCCCTCGCTCGCACCTCACCTCCTCGCTCGCACCTCACCCGACCTAACCTCGTCTGCACCTCCACGACACGTAACTCCTCACGGGCACCTCACCCAACCTAACCTCTTTGCGAGAACCTCGCCCGACCTAACCTCTTCGCGACACTTCGCCCGACCGAACCTCCTCGCCCGACCTAACCTCCTCGCTCGCACCTCACCTGATCTACCCCCTCGCTCGCACCTCACCCGTCCTAACCCCCTCGCTCGCACCTCATCCGACCTAATCCCTCTCTGGCACCTCACCCGACCTAACCCCCTCGCTCGCACTCACCCGATCTAACCTCCTCGCTCGCACCTCACCCGACCTAACCTCCTCGTTCGCACCTCACCCGACCTAACATCTCGCGGGCTCCTCACCCGCCTCATCTTCGCGGGCCTCACCCGACCTAACCTCCTCGCGGCACCTTCACCCGACCTAACCTCTCCTCGCACCTCACCCGACCTAACCTCTCGCTCGCACCTCACCCCCGACCTAACCTCCTCGCTCGCACCTCACCCGACCTAACCTCCTCGCTCGACCTCACCCGACCTAACCTCCTCGCTCGCACCTACCCGACCAACCTCCTCGCTCGCACCTCACCCGACCTAACCTCCTCGCTCGCACCTCACCCGACATAACATCTTCACGAGCACCTCACCTGACCTAACCTCTCGTGGGCTCCTCACCCGACGTAACCTCCTCGCGTGCACCTCACTTGACCTAACCTCCTCACGGCACCTCACCGAGCTAACCTCTTCGGGCACCTCACCCGACCTAACCTCCTCGCTGGCACCTCACCCGACCTAACCTCCTCGCTGGCACCTCACCCGACCTAACCTCCTCGCTCGCATCTCACCCGACCTAACCTCGTCGCACTCACCCGACCTACCTCCTCGCTCGCACCTCATCTAATCAATCCCCTCGCTCGCACCTAACCCCCTTGCTCGCACCTCACCCGACCTAATCCCTCGCTTGCACCTCACCCGACAATCTCCTCGCTCGCACCTCACCCGACCTAACTCCTCGCTCGCACCTCACTCGACCTAATCCCCTCACTCGCACCTCACTCGACCTAATCCACTCACTCGCATCTCACCGACCTAATCTCCTTGCTCGCATCTCACCCGACCTAACCTTTTCGCATCTCACCCGACCTAACCTCCTCGCTCGCACCTCACCTAATCTAATCTCCTCGCTCGCACCTACCCGACCTAACCCCCTTGCTCGCACCTCACCCGACCTAATCCCCTCGCTTCACCTCACCCGACCTAACCTCCCTCGCTCGCACCTCACTCAACTATCTCCTCGCTCGCATCTCACCCGAACTAATCTCCTCGCTCGCACCTCACTTGACCTAATCCCCTCGCTCGCACCTCACCCGACCTAACTCTTCGCGGGCACCTCACCCGACCTAACCTCCTCGCTGCACCTCACCCGACCTAACCTCCTCGCTGGCACCTCACCCGACCTAACCTCCTCGCTCGCATCTCACCCGACCTAACCTCGTTCGCATCTCACCCGACCTAACCTCCTCACTCGCACCTCACCTAATCTAATCTCCTCGCTTGCACCTAACCCGACCTAACCCCTGCTCGCACCTCACCCGACCTAATCCCCTCGCTCGCATCTCACCCGACCTAATCTTCTCGCTCGCATCGCTCACCCGACCTAATCTTCTCGCTCGCATCTCAACCCGACCTAATCTTCTCGTCGCATCTCACCCGACCTAATTCCTCGCTCGCACCTCACCCGACCTAATCTTCTCGCTCGCATCTCACCCGACCTAATCTCCTCGCTCGCACCTCACCCGACCTAATCTTCTCGCTCGCATCTCACCCGACTAATCTTCTCGCTCGCATCTCACCCACCTAATCTCCTCGCTCGCACCTCACCCGACCTAATCTTCTCGCTCGCATCTCACCGACCTAATCTTCTCGCTCGCATCTCACCGACCTAATCTCCTCGCTCGACCTCACCGACCTAACCTCCTCGCTCGCACCTCACCCGACCTAACCTCCTCGCTCGCACCTCACCCGACCTAATCTCCTCGCTCGCACCTCACCCGACCTAATCTCTCGCTCGCATCTCACCCGACCTAACCTCTCGCTCGCACCTCACCCGACCTAACCTCCTCGCTCGCACCTCACCCGACCTAATCTCCTCGCTCGCACCTCACCGACCTAATCTCTCGCTCGCATCTCACCCGACCTAATCTCCTCGCTCGCACCTCACCCGACCTAATCTTCTCGCTCGCATCTCACCCGACCTAATCTTCTCGCTCGCATCTCACCCGACCTAATTCTCCTCGCTCGCACCTCACCCGACCTAACCTCCTCGCTCGCACCTCACCCGACCTAACCTCTCGCTCGCACCTCACCCGACCTAATCTCCTCGCTCGCACCTCACCCGACCTAATCTTCTCGCTCGCATCTCACCCGACCTAATCTCCTCGCTCGCACCTCACCCGACCTAATCTTCTCGCTCGCATCTCACCCGACCTAACCTCCTCGCTCGCACCTCAGCCGACCTAATCTCTTCGCTCGCACCTCACCGACCTAGCCTCCTTGCTCGCACCTCACCCGACCGAACCTCCTCGCTCGCACCTCACCCGACCTAACCTCTTCACGAGCACCTCACTCGAGCTAACCTCCTTGCTCGCACCTCACCGACCGAACCTCCTGCTCGCACCTCACTCGAGCTAACCTCCTCGCTCGCAGCACTCACCACCTAACCTCTTCACGAGCACCTCACCAGTAGCTCAGGCATCCCCCTCGCCCACACTTTACTCCATTCTTTCCTAAATCGTTCTTCACTTCCCGCCAAAACGAATAATAATCATCACTTACCATCGCTTTACTGTTTTATTCCTTCTTCGAAATACCCTTCGTTAGAAACGTCAGCTTTCAACACGTCTTTCCAACCAAAAACGAGAAACGTGCTGCGCACAATCAACAACACAGTCGTTCGCTGAAGCCGCGCACGAGCCGGAAGATGGCGGATTTTCCCGCTCTTCTTCTTGCTCGACTGCTTCCGTCTCAGATGCAATCTTGTTTTTTTTGTTTTTTTTAAATAAATCTTTATGTGCCGCATAAATCATCGAATTAATTGAGTGAGCAATCTTTCATAAACATGAGAGAAAAATCAAAATTTCCACAACTACAAACGGACATTCAACATAACCCCGCGAAACAGCCAATCAGAGGATGAATTTTTAATCACCAAATGGAACTCATAAACTTGAAACACACGACAATGGTTTTTCCTGTGACGGCAAGCATGAGAGGTCGGGGGATTCGTTGTCTTTCCACCAGCATTGTGCGACATTTAATAACCTTGGTTTTTAACTCTTTTTTTTTTGACGATATATAACAGGTATCCGAAAAGTTACGTTTAATGAAGAAAAATTAAAAAAAATAAAAAGCCACAATTCCTTGAACGAATCGGACGCTGACGGTTTAATATCATCCGATTAAAAATGTCACGTTCAATCAACCCTGAGGCATTTACTTGGAGCCTCCCAAACGTCATCCGTACATACTCGTTGACTCATCGCATCGATCTCGTTCCGTCACCAACGAGAAAAACGGCCCCCACTCTTGCAAATCGTATTATCCAATCAGCATCGAGCTTGTTGGACAATCTTTCTTATGAACAACCAATAGAAACACACTGACGGTTTACTCTCCGTTTCTATGAAAATTGGGAATGAGCGATGCTGAGAAAACGAGCAACGGATTCCTTTACCACGTAAATAATAATAATAATAATAATAATAATAATAATAATAATACCAAGCCATACGAATAGCAAGTTATTGACAATCCTGTATTGTCAGTGTTTAAATTCAGTTTAGGCTTATTTTATTATATAAAGCGTTTATTTCAATAAAATCGACATTCTCAATAACAACAAGGACAAATGTGTCCAAGAGCCGCGTCCTAAAGGTTTTGTCTTCACCAGAAGAAGAAGAACAAGAAGAAGAAGAAAAAGAAAAAAAAACAACAACAACTTCCGATATTTCGTCACGTGCCTTGATTGAGCCAATAGCGAGACCCGTCATGGACGATCGTCGTTCATGACGAGAAAATAGTGTATTTACGAAATTACACACACATTAAATGGAATAATCTTTAATAGTAACGTGAACTTTTTGAAATTTAAAGCAATGTCCGAATATATTTAAAAGTTCATGATAGACGCTCTCAAAGGCACCTCTATGGGTGGAAGATGGTTGTACAGGTCTTTAGTATTTAAGTAGATCCGATCCTGTTTATGAAAGAGCTGAGCCCTAAAGTTTTTGAAGAGAGAACAAGAAGAAGAAGAAGAAGAAGAAGAAGAAGAAGAAGAAGAAGAAGCTCAAGAAGAAGAAGAAGCTCAAGAAGAAGAAGAAGCTCAAGAAGAAGAAGAAGCTCAAGAAGAAGCTCAAGAAGCTCAAGAAGCTCAAGAAGCTCTCTCTTTAAAACATTATTTCAACGAGAACGGCACTTGGGAGAAACGGTTTATGTTGTGCATCCACTGATAGGTTGGATCTGGATTCGGACCTGAACCAAAATCGAATCGGCTTGTTCTTGTCACTTAACCAAGTCGTCCACCAAGTTTTGTCACTCGTCCACAACTTTTTTTTAATATCATCATATACATTGGTTTTAGCACCGTCTCTCAATGGTGAAAAATCAGTTTTAAAAATCAAACTCCTCTATCCGATTCAGATCTTCACCAAAATCGAATCGATTCCTCCTTGTCATTCTTCACCCATACCCAACCTGTCCACCAAGTTTCGTCCGAATCCGTCCACAATGTTTGAGATGTTCGCTATATATCGTTTTGGCCGCCATCTTTCAATGGTGAAGAATCACTTTTAAGAAAATTGAAAAATTGTGTAGCAGATCTGGATTTCACCAAAATCGAATCGATTCCTTCTTGTCACACACCCAACCTGTCACCAAGTTTCAGCCGAATCCGTCCACAACTTTTGAGATGTTGCGCATATATCGTTTGGCCTCATGTTCAATGGTGAAGAATCCTTTAAGAAAATGAAAAATCTTGTATGCAGATATTATCTCACACAAAATCGAATCATTCATTCTTGTCACCACCCCACCGTCCACCAAGTTTCAGCCGAATCCGTCCACAACTTTTTGAGATGTTGCGCGATATATCGTTTTGGCCTCATCTTTCAATGGTGAAGAATCACTTTAAGAAAATGAAAAATTCTTGTATGCAGATCTGGATTTTCACCAAAATCGAATTGGTTCATTCTTGTCACACACCCAACCTGTCCACCAAGTTTCAATCGAATGCGTCCACAACTTTTTGAGATGTTGCGCTATATATAGTTTTGGGCTCATCTTTCAATGGCGAAGAATCACTTAAAGAAATTGAAAAATTATTGTATGCAGATCTGGATCTTCACCAAAATCGAATCAATTCATTCTTGTCCCATACCCAACCTGTCCACCAAGTTTCAGCCGAATCCGTCCACAACTTTTTGAGATGTGCTATATTGTTGCGGAAATGGGCCCTTAGTGGGTTGTTAAATATAGGATTAGCCCAGATCCCCCCTTAATGCATGTTTAGCCAGGTTGTTCGGTAATTGGACGTTACATGTGCGTCGGAAGGTGTAGCAGGCTGTCCAGTGTTCATACGGTGATGGTGTACCGAGAGGCGCGTTCTTCTTCTTCCTTCCCTCCTCAGAACTAGCCCCCACCCAGCGCTCTGACAGTGTCAGTCGACGAGACGTGTCAGCAACCCATTGGTGGAGAG
>CM068964.1:66314053-66332304 GCA_035128595.1 Eptatretus atami
CTCGAAGGATGGACCAATCACGGGTCCCCAGAGGCGGTCCCAAGAAGCCCGCCCCGAAAAGGCGAGAGAAACTGGCTGCTGAGAGTCTGGGATCTGCTTCATGAGGAGTGACTCGACGAGCTGTTCCTCCTTGGCCTGGATTCGCATACCTGACCTTGTGAGAAACCAGCTGGAACACACCATAGATCTTTCTCTCCTGTGCTGTCGACCTTACGGGGGCTGGACGCGCCGAGGCTGGTGCGTGAGCGGTGCCGACAAAAGGATTACGTCGCCGCCATCTTGCCACGCGGCATGCGCGAGCGGTGCCGACAATATGAGTACGAGTGCCATCTTGCCACGCTGTGTGCTCGAGCTGGGTGCTCGAATCCGACGACATCGGCTTGTCACGAGCCGCATTTGTGCCTTTCACACCTTTTTCTCTCATCCATGAGGCACTACCAAGTACTCCGTGTCTTGTCTGCATCTTGTCTGCATGTTGTCCAGGCCTAAGGCTTATTTCACTTGGGCCCCCTTCGAAACCCGTATCCGTAGATCCCTGGTTAAGAGCGGGTTATAGATTAGTTATAACATTGTCGTGAATGCTTTGCTTGTGCCGTGTTTTCCCGATGTGTCCCCAATAAATCTGGCTGAGTTATACGAGATTTTCCGCCTTGAATTTATTCGTGCCGCGCCGAGAAACAATCCGCTCGATTTGTATAAAAAACCAAAATGGTTACGGACTGGCAGACTTCGCTCGGTCTCTGACAAACCCAGTCTGTAGCCGGGGTCTATTTCCCCAACTGGTGCGGCTCAGGTGTACGTTGGTATCGTGATCTGAGGCGCGTGACCCGAGACCTGTGCCGAACTAGCCGGCGTTATAACCCCTGAGACGGCGGTGCTGTTAAGTGACGCCGAATCATCAACATTTGGCTGTCAAGAGTAGGGTGCGAATCCCTCCACCGTCGAATCTATAACAATATATCGTTTTGGCCTCATCTCTCAATGGTGAAGAATCACTTTAAGAAAAGGAAAAATTCTTGTATGCAGATCTGGATCTTCACCAAAATCGAATTGATTCCTCGTTGTCCCATACCCAATCTGTCCACCAAGTTTCAATCGAATCTGTCCATAACTTTTTGAGATATCCTGTTCACAGGAAAAAGACAGACAGACAGACGGACAGACAAACAAGGGTGAAAACATAACCTTCACCCACCTTTGGTTACAGAGGTAATGAGAATGGCATTCCTAGAGAGGGCATCATGTCGCCTCGCGTGTTCATTCTGAACAAAAATACCATCGTTAACTGAACATGCTTCTATTATGGCCCACATACCTGTATCATCCATGCAGCCTATTATGTCACAGACATTGCAATTATCAGGAGCTTTATTGATTAATTATGATGGATATTTAACAATCACTTTTGTGCACATTAAGGCTAAATTGTACTCCCATGTTGTTGTACCATCTTGTTTACCCTGTGTATCCTACCCCATCCCTCTCCCTTCCACAGATCTCCTGATGTCTCTGTTCCCCACTATTTTGTGCTTCCCTCTCCCATCCCTCTTGTCTCCTGCCTTGTTATATGTTTGTGTGTATTAGCTCTTACACGAGCCTCGACATGGAAAACAAAAAAGAATAATACATAAATTTAAAAACCAGGGACCTGTCAGAGTGAGTCGTTTGTTGCACGTGATGCTGAGGCAGTGTATATAATTTATAGACAGGGTAGACAAATTAATTTTGTATATTCAAAACCTCTTGTTTGTGGGCGGGGTTAGGTGAGGACTTCCCATCGCCGAGGCACACGTGTTACTGGTGTGCAACTACTAGGCCGATTACGATCTAGGCCAGTGTGTGCCACATTACTACTAGGCCAGTGTGTGCCAGATTACTACTAGGCCAGTGTGTGCCACATTACTACTAGGCCAGTGTGTGCCAGCCATGGTGGTGTAGTGGGCTGTGGAGCCTGCAAGAAGAGCTGGCACATTTATCTTTATTGGGGCCACCCTGTGAGTGGGACCCCAGAGGAAGAAGAGAACTGAGTCCACTAAAATAGAGCCAAGAGAGGCTCATGTGGAAGGAGGTCGAGCAAGTGGTCCACAGAGGTGCTTGTGAGGCAGTTTGTGAGGCAGAGATTATTGTGGTTCACTCTGCAGAATTTTTGGGATAGGCCCAAGCAGGTATCACCCTGTCTTTGGAGAGAGGAAGGAGCCACCATGCCTTTCGAGAGGGGATGAAAGACCTCAGCACTTGGAGGAGAAGGAGAAGGAGGAGGAGAAGAAGGAAGAAGAAGTGCCGACCAGGAGGCCTCATTGGGGAAAAGGACAAAGACGACCACGTGGCCTGGTTGAAGGCCTACTCATCGCTGGCCCTGCTCATGGCTGTGTTACTTTATCTTTTGACACCATCATTACTGGCTCTAATCTTGCACCTGGTTTCTTAAAGTGGACTGCATTGAGTCCTGCGTCCACCCTGCACATCGTAGACAAAGGGAAGTCCCGCCTGCATTATTGTCTTGTTGTATGAGTGTGATCTGTGGTGCCCAGTGGGTTAAGTTTTGCATTTTATTTCTTCATGTATATAAGTTTGCATATCTCCATTGTCCTCTTTGTGGCTTTGACTCGCTTGGTTTGTTCCATTTATGACAGCGTCTTGTCGACCCTCTTCCCTGTACTTTGCTTTTCAAATAAACCGTTTAAAGGGCAATAAAACATGCTTCAGCCATCTCCTTTCGTGCAAGTGCCAACAATTTTGGCCCATTTTGATGACCTTGGGGAATGGTAAAGTAGAGCAATACTGAACGCAGTCCCATAAAAGACCGTTTGGACCACGGAAGTCCCCGGCTGAGGAACCCTGTATTAACGGGTACTCGGACGTGACAATATGTATGAGGTTTCGCATTGATCTGTTCTGCGGTTCTGGAGAAGGACATTTTTTTTAACGTTTTTATTTTCAATCCAATATGGCAGTCAGAGCATGTGACCAATGACGTCATAAATTTTATTCTTCAGTCACATCGAGTTATCGATCAGATATATTAAGTTTCCAATTGTTTTTTTAATAAGGATTTTGATTCAACCAATTATGGCTGGAATACCACTTCACCAATGACATCGTCGTTACCACCCTCTATACCCCATGGGGAGTTGATGTTATATGCCAAGTTTCAATGTTTTTCGTTGAGTAGTTTTGGAGAAAAATATGTCCAATTTGTTTCCTTTAATCGAATGTGGCTGTCATACCATGTGACCTATGATGTCAGAGTGATCAATCAAATATTCTCCATGGGGAGTCCCTGTTCTGTTTAAAATTTTGCATTGATCGTAATTATCATGTCCACGTCGATTAACACTGATGCAGGACGGATGGACCGAAACTTGCTCCACTCCCTTGGACATGTGCAATTAATGGCAGCTTTGCGCGTGGGATGGTGACAGAAATCACACGAGAACCTTCGCTCTGATTTAATGGGATTTATTCCCAACCACAAAAGTTGGGGAAGATTGAACGGGCGGAGGGATACGACGGTGGAATGAGGAAGGGAAGGATGTGGATTTAATAAATAATTATCCATAACGAGGATAAAATTGATGGTGCCTCACCCCAGACTTGTTCACAGAAGGGAAAGGGTAACGAGAACCGGGTGGGGCCTTAGCTCTACTGGTGGAGACGTCGAAGCAGGTACGATGAACAGGCGCCGAAGCACATGGGCAGGACGACAAAGCGGAAACGGAACAAAGGCAGGAACAGGCAGAAGACAGGACACAAGCAGGCAGGTAGGACGATGAAGCAGGGCACAAGGAGAACATTCTCTCAGAGAGGCACTTTTTCTGCCCCCCCCTTGAAAGGCGATCCAAATTCCGCCCTCGTGGGGGGTGATGAAACTCCGCCCTTCGGGAGGCGATCAAACTCACCCTCTCTTTCCTGTCGTTGCCCAGGCCCCTCCACATCACAACGCAGGCGCGTGGGAAGGGGTGCTGAGGGCGCTGCAGCACCCTAGGTGCGGGCAGGAGGAGCACAGCACTCCTGCCTGCAAAAAAAAAAAAGTCATTTTTTATATTAAATATATATTATATTAAACGATTATAATAATATTTGCTTTGGGGAAGAAAATATAAGTTAAAAAAATGTGTTTGTTTAGTTTTTAGTGATCACAGACATGGAGATCTTGCTACGGAGTTGGGGTTCACGACGACTCTAACACCATCGCTAAAACAGCATGGCGCGAACATCGCAGTGTGGACGGTTCCACAGAGAGAGAGAGAGAGACAGACAGAAGACAGACAGACGAACAGAACAGAACGAAGGACAAATGGCGCAAAAAGCATTTCAGATTTTTTTCAATAGGCCTACAAAAAATGCTAAAAACATCCAGGACCGAGTCAGAAGGTGCTGATGCTGCTGATGCAGCACCTTCTTCTTCTTTGCCACCATCACGATGAGAACCCAGGCTGTTAGCACTGCCCACTGCAGAAGTGAGGAGCTAGCGAGTCAGTCGGCTAACCAAACAAGATAGCCAACACACAGGAGGAACCGAGCCGCGTGTTTCCACTTCACGTACTTAGGATTTGACGAGCTTGTCAACACGACACTAACGTTTCCTGGGAGGAAATTGGAACAGAGACATTGAGCGGTCGTTTCAGAAAGCGTGTTACCAAGTGGAATGTGTGCACTATGTCACGGAAAAAGACACGTTCTTTGCTTTCCTGCTGAAAGCCATAGATAAGGGATTAAGACATCACGATAGAAAGACAAGTCATTCACCAGTAGAGGCTTTTGTAACTGCCGTAAAGCAACCACAGAGTTTAGCCAGCACGAGTTGTCTGCATACATTCAGAATCGGTGAGAATGCTTGCTTCGCTCAACAACACTCCATTAATGCTCTACTGTGGACATTGTTGAGAAAAGCAAAAAAAAACGCCAGAACAGTCTAGAACTGATATTCAGATCGATAAGATTCCGGCAGTGAAGGGCTTCCGTTAAGAGGCCATAACAGTCGAGATGGAGTGCTTTGGAAACTTATGATGGAGCGGACATATGCATTGCAAATCGCGCGAGTGGCTCCAGCGAAGAGACATGGATTGACAACGATCAAAACGAACAACTGGAATTCGCTCATGCGTTCAAAGAGAAATCGTGTCCGAAGCGAGAGAGCATTATTTCTATGGTCTAACTGCAGATGGGACAACCGATGTAAGTACATCAGAGCATTTTCTCTCTGTCTCCAATATGTGGATTCAAACTCGAGGCAGTGAAGTTTTCCTCGGTTTTACAGTGCGCTCGACTCAACTGGAGAAACACTTTTCTCCTGCATTAAAGATGTGTTTTGTGCGCTTGAATTTGCCACTGGAGGAGCGTCTAAGGGATTTTGCTTCTATGGCGCTGCTAATATGTCGGGCCGCATTCAGGCGTGCAAGCAAAACTGAAAGAACAGTGACAAATGCACTACTACGTGCCTGGTAATCATTCACAAGATTGGTATTACAAGAAGTGGAGGGAAGTTCGGCTTGTTGCAGACACGGTTAAACTTTGAATGGGGTCTTAGTGGTGATAGGGAGTCGTCAAAAGCGTAAGACGCTGTTCCAGTCTATGTTTAGTGATGATGAGGTGGTCTGCAACTTGTTGTCATTATGCCCGTCTCGATGGGTCGTACGCACAAGGGCCATTTCACGGGCTTGCTCTTCATATACAGCCCTTTTGGAGACACTGAAGATGCTAGAGCAAGACAAGACAATCAGGGGAGATACTCGGGCAAAAATATCTGGTCTATACAAACAAGCCACAAAAAGCCAGAACATACTTTGGCCTTTTGAGCTGTGAGGCTCTTTTTGGACCATGCGAGGCCGTAGCCAGAACTCTCCAAAGTGAGAAAGGCAAGCGCGAGGGGGGCACTGGAGTGTGTGAGTGCGCTACGAGAGCGCATGCATGCACTGAGAGAAGATGGATTTGTCCATGAGATGACTTCCAAAGTGACCGCTTGTGCAGAAAGAAACAATCTTCAAATGCCCCTTCCTCCACTAACAAACAGAACCCCTGCCCGTTTAAGGGATACAGAGGAGACCGAGGCCATCGTGACTGATGTAGGAGAACAGCAGTGGCGGCGTGAGTTCTATGAGGCCTTGCATCTTGTGACAACCGAGCTGGATAGCCGATTAGACCAAGAAGGACTGCAAGTTTCTTCCCTGAGAGAGCAAACTGTTATCGATGCCGCAAATGGAGATTACTCAGGGTTGAATGAGATCACTCCTGCACAGTTCCCCCGCCTCCCCGATGAGATTGACAAATCTCGTCTACATATACAGCTCACATTGCTGGGTGACCTCTCCAAGACAAAAGGACTCAAGTCAGCTCAAGATGTTGCTGGATTCGTCGCAGCACTGCACCCCCAAACAAGAGAGTTACTGAAAGAGTTGGAGAAGTTTATTGAATTTTGCCTGTGTCTACCTGTCTCCGCCGCTTCCTCTGAGCGGTTGATCTCCACCCGTCGCCGCCTCAAAACGTGGCTACGGAACAATATGACCCAGAGATTACTGACACACCTGACTATACTGCACGTCCACAGTGACATTCTTGATCGGATGGACATTCAGCCACTGATGAAGATATTTATCGACAACACACCAGAATGGAAGTCCACATTTGGAGTCTTCAAATAGGTAAGACAAACATTATTATTCATTTTTGATTATTGCTGCCGCCGTGCAGAATCTGTGTAATGGTCAATATCACGTTTGTGGTATGTAGCGAGAGGTGTTTGTGTGCGTAACCGATATATAGGCCTATTAGATCTTTTTGGTGTGTCAAACGATGTAGGGGCGTGCGTGTCATTTCATTGGCCGTCTAGTTGTTTACATTGTGTCAGAGCGCTCACGTTAGTTCTGGTGTAGCTTTCCCCTTTACCTCGCTACTTTCCAAATACAATAACTCATTCATTCGACTAAATTCCAACACATTGTTGGTAAAATGACGTCTTTCGTAGTGCTGGGTGCGTGCTTCATAGTAACTGTGCCCTTTATAGCGTGCACTAGGGCCTGTCGTTATGCCACTTGGTGCTGAGCGTTTGTGTGTGTGTTGTTGTGTGTGTGGGTGTGTGTGTGTGTGGTAGCGCAAGTTGAAGTGGCAAGAGAGACAGAGAGGGAGAAGAGAGAATCGAGCTTATTTTTTCCTGGAAAAACTGGTAGCCTAGATGTATAGACAGCACCTCAGACCCCACTCAAAATACCTTCCCGCGTGCCTGTCCAAGGAATTCAGAGGAGCAACATCGATCCTTACTAAACACATAATGAGATTATTAACAAGCACACCTCCATATGGTGCAATATTTAAACAAGACAATCCTTTAACTAACATTTCCCAGCTTATTTACATCAATATTTTAAGCTTACTCAAACATGGACACACACGCTATACATTTCTATCTGTTCTAAGTAATTACCCTCCCACACCCACAAACGTAACATGTCAACCATTTTTTTCTCTAGATTCCAATATGGCTGTCATACTCGTGACCAATGATGTCAGCGTTAGTTAAAAATATTCTCCATGGGGAGTCCTCCTATGTTTTAAAATTTCACCATCGATTGGCAAACGGTTGCAGGGAAACCGATATTTTAAGGAATATTATATCGACAGGAATACAACAGCATAGAGAACACACACAAACCACACACAACCCACACACACAACACACACACACCACACATCGACTCGCATTCCTTCGGGACAGACATATACTTCCAGAATGACCTCATCAAAGAGGGATGGGAATAAGAAATCCAGAGAGCGGCACTGCATCGATATAGATCAGATCTTTAATATTGTTACGCTTGTGGAAATTCGCAGAACACATATAGGTTCCTGATCAGTTTGCCTGGTAAGTCTGTTTAGTTAATTTCCCACGTTGTTTATGGAATATTTCGTGTCAGGGCCTGTGATCTTTGAGTATAGTGTTTTTCTTTCTCTATGTATTTTTTGAACGACATATCTCGCCACGATTCAAAACCACGACGCCAACAACACACACCCCACGCCACTACGCCAGGCTGCAGAAGATCCTCCACAACACGGCTATGACAACCTTTCCGCGTCGAGAAAGCGTCCGAGGGCGACCCAAGTAAAGGGACCAAGAAGAATGCGAGACGTGTGGTTTGTTACCGCTTTTTTTTCTCCGAGCTGGTGTGCGAAGGCGGAGCGGTCGTCGCGAATTGGTGGAATAACGAGGACAGGCGGTCGGAGTTTGAGGAAACGCCTTTTGAGAAGCTTCCTCGAAGGGAGGCGGAGCGAAACGGGGAGGGCGAAGGGCGGAGCCAGGATATAGGGGACGCCAAGAGCCTAGCATTTTCCTCTTCAATTGGCGCTCTTCTCCTGTCTGGTCTCACTTCTTGTTTTTGCGCCTTCTCTTGGTCTGGTTTGTCTTGGCTCTCTTGTCTCTGGGTCTGTGGAGCGCCCGTACACAGAGGTGGTCGGTGGAGGAGTCCGGGTGACGACGGAGACGCGACGGGAGGCGCGAACCGCGGTCCGTGGGAGGAGAGTGCCAGAGATGAGTCGCCGCCATCGAGGCCACTCGAGGGGAGGTAACCTGCTACGCGTCTCGCGGGACCGTTCGGTCTCCAGGTTCCGTGCATAAAGACCCAAGTGGTCCACCTGACCCCTCTCTGTGTGAGGCGGTCTTTTCTTGTGTTTCTTTTGGGTTTTTGAATGCATGCTGTGGCGCCATGGTCCTAAGTAGACTGTATAAGTGAATGTTTGCATGTAATTCTCATTGTAGTCAGTGTTTGTATTGCTTTCATTGTTTCTATGTACATACGTGCATGACGTTGCTCTGTAAATTGTGCTGTTCTTGCTTGTGTTAGTGTGGTAAATAAAATGTCCTGCTTGTGATGTATCCGTCGTTGCGTCCTAATTCCAGTGGGAAAATCCATTCTTGCTGCGATAATTAGTTGGGTTTTGTAACACCCAGTAAGGAGAAATGGATCAGTCTGGAGGTCGGCGTAATACCCAGCTCGTTATCGCTTGTAGAACGGAACGACGCTTAAGCAGTTCGTTCAAGCAGACTGCGGCGAGGTAGGCCCTCGGTAGGTTACACGCGAGTATTAGGTATTTCGATATTCGGACGGTACCCTATTTCGCAGGGTAGAAGCGGACTGGGCTGTGGTGAGTTAAACCCACCCGGACTGGCTTCTTGGGGATAGTCTCAGAGTAGGTATGGATGAATTGTCTATCCGGTGGGCGACGCGGCTGCTATTGGAGAAACGGGCCGACGAAACGCCGGCGGCACGCAATTCGTAACATATACAATGATCGTTCAGTCCCGACACCTGCGTGTCCAGTAACTCAGCGGTATTGAGGTATTTGTCGCCGCACAAACTCAAATCGGTTTGGGTAAACAAGCAAAGCAGTCAGTCATTGAGTAAGAATGGTGACTTTGTCTTCAGAAGAGCAGCTCGACTGGGGGGAGGAAACACAGGAGGGATGAGAAACATGGAAAACAACCAGCAGGTCTCAGTTCCTGCACAATCTCGAAACTGTCAAGGCATTGTGCATGAGGAGTGGGGAAGAAAGTGAGGCATGATGAGAACTGTCGACCATGATCGAGTGTTACCTAATAATTACAGTAAATGGAAAGAGTTCAATGAATACTCGTAAGATCAGGCGCAAACTTGCACTTTCACAAAGAGTTCCTCTTCATGAAGAAATTTAAGACACCGTAAATATTGGAGAATATATACCAAAAATGTATGAAATAGTATAAATGATGCAGAACATTATTTGACACGAAGTTTACGTATCTTTTTTGATTTTCGACTGAAGTGAGTTACTCCCTGTTGTTGATGGTATCGGTGTTTCATCGTGCTTTGCAATTGGATTCACACCGCGAAAATGATAGCATGGCTCGTTTTGTCCAATGGTTGGAGTTATTAACTCTGTTTATAAGTTTATTAAGCAACACCAAAAACAGGGACTTCTCCAGCAAAAGTAATATTGATTCTGTAACATAAATGGATAACGTGTGCAAGATCCTCACATTTCTTTCTTTTCCATCACTATATATAAGGCCCATGGAAGACTTGGCATGTGTGTAATCACCTGAGACAGCCGGTTTACATAGTGAACTTTTAATGGAATTACCAAATTACATTGTGACCATGGATCATATATTGATTATCTGAGAGATATATTAATATGGGAACCGTCTTAATGTAGATATCATAGTATTATGCGTATAATACATGGGTGCCCTTTGCTATCCTGCATAGAATGTCTGACCTACAAATTAAAGTATTACTGACAGTCCAGATAAGTCTATCATACATAATCATATTCTTGTATATGATCTGTTATATCATTGCTGAATAGTAAAGTACATAGTAAATACCCTCCTCCTGGTGGCGTTGTGCTCAGGCCCCGCCTGGGACCTTGCGACCCCAGCTGCCCCGGAGCGCTGGCGGATCGCTAAAGTGCTTGTGGTTATCCCAGGCTGGCCTCTTGGGCAGTCCGGGTTTAACGTACCGCATTGCTCTCGCTAATATTGGCGGTTAGGGCTCATATGCCTCGTGGTGGCCTGCTACTTGAAGGCACGGAGCGCGTCACTGACCACAACAGGCGGCCGTGGCTCGCTACTACGGCATTCTCTGATGGATGACCGAATTTGGCTTGACTTGTCCACGGCTGGCTGGCGGGGAGTTGGGCGCATGGTGGAGTTTGAGCATGCATTGCCTGCATTCCCTTCGGCGGTTTCTGTTCTCGCTTCCCGGGGACACCAGAGTCTCAGAGATGAATGACGACCTGGAGGGCATGGACTGATATTATGAATGGTTGCAGATCCTGTGAAGGTCGCGATGGCGATTTCGCCAGGAACCATTAAGGGCGCATAGCGAGCATGCTCACTAGGTTCCAGGACCCGGTGGTAATCTGGCAGGGGAGTAGATCTAAGCGCCAATCTCCGGATTTGGACGCTTCGCAGCTCGAGACCCGTGTGGTGGCTGAGACGGCGCTGAACTTGTGCTAGTTGGTTGAGGGAGAGGGAGAGATTCCTTCGCCGCATTACCTTGCTGGGAATGGAACAGAGAGTCGGCTCGGCGTCGCCTTGCGGTGGCATATGGAGTGGAACCTGACATGTTATGTAATGCTAAATGTATGTATGTTATCAGTATAATATGTATAAACATTAGAATCGAAAATGGCTGAGATCACACCTAAATTTTGTGTACATATATTGGGAATTGTGATCTTGTAGGGGACATTAAAATGCATCTTATGCCTTGGAGGGTGGGAGAGAAACCAGCCAAAAGGCAGAGAATGTGTGGATATTAGTCTTGAGTGATATTAGTTCAGGGGTATAATAATGGGAGTGGGGGTGGAACTAGAATTTTCTAAAGGGGGTGGGGGGGTGTGGAGGTGGATGGTGGGAGTGGTGGGGGTGGGGTGGTTTATGCCAAACTGGAATTTTTATAAGGGGGCGGGGAGAGGTACATGACAAATTGTAAAATTGGGAGGGTAACAACACATTAATATGATAAGGGGTTGCTCGCATTGTATGTCGATCGAGATATTAGTAAAGTCACATAATAAACAAAGCAGAATTACTTATTTTTAAAAACACAAGCACAATTCTTTATTAGGGGGGCGGGGGCACAAAATATTCATTGCCACAATAATTCATTCTGGAGGGGGTTGGTATTTACAAGCTAATTAAATAATATAGCATCCATTATTTAAACGCCACCGCTATAACCGCTCCCCCAGGAGCGAAATATGTGTTCTACCCCTCCCTGCCCTCACCCATCTCTTTGTTGCTGCGGGACTGATGTTTCGTTTCGGCGTACGTTCCGTTTAAATAGAAACTGCTTCCTCTGGAGTGAGAAAGGTGTCAATTCCACTCCCTCAGACGAGGTTCGGGTTTAACAATCACGATAATTCTGTGTAAGCAAAAATCGCAAGTCTCTCCCATTCTCACCCTGGTTGGGAGAGAGCGGGTGAGGGGAATTTTTCTTTGGCCACGTTTTGAATGGGAAATTTTTGGGGATGATTGGCCTCTCCGTTTCGATTCTATAATGATCAGACAAACACACATAACATATAAGGTAATACATTTCCGTTATTTAGTATGATGGAACAATATGATGAAACAAGGCTGGCATAAATAAAGGTACAAAGCCAAACATTTTTTTATGTAAAATATGCGACTCAAGTCTATCTTCCATCAACAATATACAGCTTGTGTCTTCCATGGGGAACCGTAATGGGAGGTTGGGGTATCAAAAGAGGATTTGAGCTCCTGCGCACACTGTGAAGGGGTACAGAGAAGAAACAGAGGTGAAGAAAATTTTCAGCTTGCTAGTCCAGGTCAGCAAAAGGTAAGAAATCAGTGAGTAAGGAACAGGGAGAAATGAGCTGGACCTAAACAGACGCGCAACGCGTGTGCATACAAGAGCAGGGAGAGGAAGCAGCAAGGAGATGGTCTCTGGAACCGCATGACGGACAAAGTCCTACAGTCGTGAAAGTGACAGCGGAAGAAGATAAACGATTCCAAAGCTTTTTCCACAGTGGTGGGGTGAAAGAAGAAGCAAACGAATGAAGTGAAATTGTGAAAAGTAGCTTAATTGGTGGGTTTTGTGACGAGGAAGAATTGATTCACATTTGGGTGAGATCCGAATCCGGATACGAGTAATTGTTTAATTGGAAAGTGATTTTTCACTATTGGAATGATAGGGCAAAAGGTGGTTAGAGATTTAGGTGGTGGAGATATGCGCGTCTACAGTGCCCTTCTGTTCTCTCCTGCTGATGTGATGACGCCGCTTTAAGTTCTGTCGGAGATGGTTCTGCATCGTGGATTGGTCCAGTCATACAATTCACAGGGCTCCGTAGTTCAATTGTTTTGCCATTGCATGTGTTTTGTATGTGGATGCAAGTCGACGTGTCAGTAAATAGACTTTTCACAGAATTACCAGGCTCGATAACTTGCGGTGTACACGTTAATAACCCGTCGCAATGAGGTGTCTGAGCCATGCGACTGTGTGTGTTGTGTGTGTGTGTGTGATGTGTGTGTGTGGCTGTTGTGTGTGTGTGTGTGTTGCAACTCAGGACAGCTGTCTTGTCGCTCACAGCACGGTTTGTTGTTCATTTGCGTGTGGTTAAACGTTTTGGGATGCTTGACCAACATTCCCGGATTCAAAATCTCACATGTATGTTATGATGACATTCTTTCTTTAAAATTTGTTACATGGTCCTTTAAGGTTCAAGCTGTGCTCGTAAGGATAATTGTGGTTTTTGGATGTGATGAGATATTGAATGGATGTAGTTGCAGCTTATATTCAGAAGCGGTTGTGATGTGTGTGAGGTGCTACCCATGTTTGTTGGTGTGGTTGGACTGTTACTGCGTTTGGGTTCGTGACATTGAATTTGATAGATGCACCTGGGTGGTGGTTTTCTTGCAGTAGTTGAGTATGCCACGAGTCATTCCGTTCGACGTTGTTCAGCGGTCACTGCAATGTGTTTTCGTGGTCACTAAGCTGCGGACACACTTATTTTATGACGGGTGGGTGTGGCCCACTTCGGTAGTCAATACTATTGTCTGGTGAGTGGGTTTAGATATATTTTGGTGTTAACCTCTGTTCTGTATCCTGAACAGTTGTACATCCAGGAAGAGAGAGAGACGTCGGCTAATTCTACTTCACTGTGAACTATAATGCTGGCCATGTTGAGTTGATTTTTGTTGGAAACGGTCAACATTTTGCCTTCTATTTCAGGTTACAATGTATCATCAAAGAACACAGCCACAACCTCAGAGAAGATCACTGTGTTAGTGTTTGTTCTTCAAAGTTGTCACCCATTTGCGCGATGGTCACCGTGAGATTGATAAGCCCAATCAGGGTTCTTGACCGTTAAAGATGGTATATAGTGCTGTCGATACGAATTAAGTTGATTGAGACAAGTTGATTGAGCGACATGAGTACAGTAGAACTGACGCTGGCTGTAGCTGGATAGCTTTGGTCCGTTGGTGATGTGATGTTCAAAGATTGTGATTGCCAATGTGACGGGTAGGATGTGAACTAATGAAATACGTCGAATGAGACATAATCATCACTCTCATGGGGATATCTGTGATTCAGTACATTAGCTCTTTGGGTGTTTACGTTTGTGTTGCGTGAGCTGCTAAGTGCTTGAGTCAGCAGAAAGAGCTCAGCAGATTATAGGTGGGCTTCTTCGGAGGGCCACGATAGCTCACCAAGAGGACACAATAGCCTGGTGTTGGCTAAGTGGTTAGGGTGGCAGTTGGGATCCTGGGTCTGAGTTACAAAGCCCCGTAGCCGCTGAATTAAATACACCAGGGGTTGATCAGCTGTCATCCTTCCGAGTGGTGAATATGAGTACAGTTCCAGTGTGTGACTGGTAGAGGGGATGCATCACGACAAGTTGCGTTCAGATAGATAGCTACCCGAGCAGCTAAGCTGCCATGAGCGAACCACACGGACACCAATCTTGTGAATCTTCGTAATCCGATAGAGCAGGAATGATGGAGTCAGTTGTTCTCATGGTCATTTTGTTTCAAAGTAATGCCGCCACAACCCTGTTTCTTCAGGAAATGAGAATCATGCAGGCGGTGATACTTTGTTGTCATGAGAATCAACCCGTCCTATGTCTCAATGTGAAGTTCAGCACTAACCGACAGGTAGCGCAGCATTGGCAGTATCAAAATGGTGTTCCAGTGAAAAGATTATAAGCAAACAGCTTATTGGGTTAGAGGCAGAGAAGCAATCGTGGGTTGAAATTTCTCAACGGCTGAGATTCTCATAGTGACAACACAGCCCGGATTAAAGTAGCAGTACGTGGCTGCTGGGCGAAGGGCAGCGGGGTAACCGACATTGAGGAAAGGAAAAGAATGAACAGCAGACAGCATACAATAAGTGATAAATGATTTAGCAGATTTGGATGCATCACATCCATGATAATATCGACCAGGATTTTGGAATTGGTTGCGAGCCAAGTGTGGCAGAATGACTTCGATAGTTTGAGGTATTCGAGGCTTGTGTGAAATGGATGCCTCGACTGAACTGTAGTACGCAAGGCTCAAGAAAAGGACTTTGCTATGAGTTGTTGGACACTTTGGGGCAGAGGGCGAGGCATGCTGAGGAATACAATAAACTCAGAGGCTACATCGTCCACTGAAGTCTCGTTTGCACGAGTTCGACCTGACATTTCAAGAAGACATTGCTGGCAATATGAAATCGAATGTCTCACAACGCTTGCAGACCAGAGAGCCATCACTAAATGGAGTGGTTTATACTTGCTACACCAGCAACAGCCTGGATTTCAGCACCGCATCATACTATATAATTACAGAGCACAAGAATTCCTGCAAGGAATAACATTTAGACGGTGACGGAGTCGTGTGTGAAATGCAGAATGTGGTTCGGCAACAATATCTTCATCGCAATGTGGTATCTTGATCCTGATGGAGCCAGCACTTACAGATATGGATGGAGGAAGGAAGAGGAATATTTTACAAGACAGGGAATGCTGCACTCGTTTCCGTGGTGTGTTAAGCCTGGATAAAGGCGGATATTTTTTGTAGAATATTCGGGAATGTCATCGATTCAAGATTATGTGTTCACAGTTTTGGTGAGTTATCATGCTCCGACGTTAAATTTTCTGAGAAAATATTGGAGCTACTGCTACACGTGGTAATTACTACAGCGCAGAATATCCTAAAAAAATGTCCATATTGGGCAAAAAATATAGTAAGCAAAGCAATTATGAGCTTGCAGCGCCATTCACCAACTCTGTCAGTTTGGTTCAATAATGTTCTCCAATTTGTGCATGATCATCTCAAGGTAGGCAAAGGGGGATTAAGTCTCCTGCTGCCTGCAACTGCAGATAAACTTTCTGCCAAGTCCATGCGGTAATCATGCTTTGATAAAATACAAAGCACAAGACATTTCTTACCACATAGTATACGCTATCGTTATAACAACCTGAATCGGCTCATGAAATAACAGCAATACTAGTTTTGCAAAACAAAAAAACGCGTTTTCTCGACAATCTTATTGCACTCTTTCAATCAATATTGCTTCCGCTGACATTCCTTGTACACATTATCCTCTATTCATAGACTAAAGAAGGGTGTCAACATCGATGATAGAGATTAAGTAAGAGACACTAACTTAACTGGAATCTTGTCTTGACTTAAAGTGATAATCCACATGTGTGGAATAGGTGCTCGTGTAACCTTTCACATACACATTAATGCAGTTGCATTTCACCACTTCCACCATTCAGATAGCAGTGTTATAGTGGTTGCCAATAATATTGGATGCATCCAGAATTTTTCCTCCTCTTGAAGTGAGGAAAGTCATTGGGGGATTTGGAGCTCGTCGGAAAGAAGATAGCAATGGGAAGAGAGACATATAGAACAGATTTTAAAATTCAAGTCATGGCATTAATACTGCAGCTATTATTATATTACACACTAGCAAATACACCATCACTTCGCTGATGGGAATACTAAAGGGGGGGGGGGGGAAAAAAGCGGGGGAAGAGGGAATGGGTGGAGTTTGGAGAGTGGAGAGGTGGAGGGGAAGAGAGAGAGGAGTGCGGAAGCAACGAGGGGTGGAGGAGCGAGGAGGGTGGGGCGTTGGGCGAAGAACCAGTGTGAGGTGAAGGAAGGAGGCAACGTTGGTGAGCGTTGATTATGTTCATACTGTTTCATCAAATGATTCTGCATAGAATAAAGTTGGAAGATGAAACAAAATAACGTTGAAATTCATTGTATTCTAACGCTCTACTATAACACAGCAAGAACAAAACGCACCGACAGTCCAGAGACAAACCCTCCGGACGCATCCAGAGCCAAGCGTCAGACCAACAAACTGAAAGGGCACCATCCGAAGAACAACTCGCACATGCACTCTGGAGATAAACTCCATTTTGGAAAACTCCTGTCAGACAAGAGAGAGAACAACTCCTGTCTGGAGACAAACTGCCCGCCGGACAATAAATACCACGGATGCGTCCAGAGCCAAACTTATGATATACTTCAAATGTACCTACTTACCTTGCTGAGCTGATTGGAGAAAGTTGAGAGTAAATACAGGGTGATGGTGAAGACAGCAACATAGCTCCTGCAAACGAACAAATGAGAAGGGGTGTGAAAGAGGGAAGTTAGAGTATGGGCGACTCAAATGAAATCAAATAAAGGGACAATGTGGCAAACGATAAGGTTCATCACTTTTATCATATAATAGTTCATATTGGTTTAATGTAATTTACTATTGGTTGTTACAAAAGAGTTTGGAAGGAATAGCTGTGACAAAGAGTGAAAATAGTTTTTAAAAATCCTGTAAGGGACAAGACATAAATTGGAACACTACTAGAGCAACTACAACAACCAATGTTCACGTACATTGTGTGCCATATGTCAAAGGATACAAACCATAAACTTGTGAGAAAAGTGGTGAAGAATTTAAATGGTTGTTTCATTCAGATTGCTGCAAGTATCAAGAAAGGATACAAGAATGGAATGGTGTTCAAAATGTTTTGCATATCAGTATGTAGAAACAAGAACAAACGATAAAAGTATCAGGTTATTTATAGCCTCACACATTCCGAAAGAGACAGGAGACGTATTGCTGCAAGTGCTTTTTGTGTGTGTGTGGGGGGTTTGTGTGTGGTGTGTGTGTGTGTGTGTGTGTGTTCAGGATGCAGATCTTGCTTTCATACAGCACCCGAGGTGGCGACGTAATATGCGTCCAATAGCCACAGCGCGTCCACACAAGATATCTTATTCGGGACTTTCAGTGCATGACTAATCTGCTCCAGAGATTCTCGGCTTATTTGCGAAGAAAACCCGCAGCAGGCAAGGTCCATCGGGGGCCAAGTATTTCATGGCAAAGCCGACAAGGATGTAACAA
Source organism: Eptatretus atami (assembly GCA_035128595.1). Lineage (NCBI taxonomy): Eukaryota > Metazoa > Chordata > Myxini > Myxiniformes > Myxinidae > Eptatretus > Eptatretus atami. The sequence goes on from CM068964.1 coordinate 66,331,948, forward strand.
AAATGGCTTCACAAAGCTTCGCAGGAAGAATCCGAAATACTTGAAAGGATCATGAAAGACAGAGGTGTGCCTCTGCACAACGAAAGATGTGGAAACTTTCGATCAACCTACCAACAAGTTGATATCTTGCAGTCCGTACTGAAAAAACTCCGACTATGTGTGACCATGCAAGGCCTGTGGGACGGGTGCGTTCTACCCGACTTCCCTGATCCCATGCTTAGTATGGTCTTTGAACACTTCGCCAGTTACCTTGTGTGAACATAGGAGGATTGGCGACTTTATTAATGACGTCTGCAATTGTAACGAAGTGCCTCTCCCAAACATTCAGGCAGACTTCCAGAGGAGAATCTCTCTCTT
>CM068964.1:66371293-66396290 GCA_035128595.1 Eptatretus atami
TTTATGCCCATATTAGGTAAGGAATTCGGGAGGTGGGAGTTGACCTCTCCCCTAGTAAGCATGCGGGGGACGCCGGGAACTGAGGGCTTTTGCTGTTCTGCAGCGTGTCCGCAACCCGACGGGCTTTTTGCGGCTGACGTTGAAGAAGATGAGGTTTTCCAAAAAAAAGGGGAATCCTAACTATAAAGATAAATAACAGCGCATGGACATTTATTTACCCATTAGACAAGGGGCGGGAGCTATCTATAAAACATACCGATATAACTAATCTATAGGACCTGAATGTTGTGTGCTCATGGCTTCCAGATTCGCAACAATATCACTCATCACACAACGTGCCCGACTGGGCCAAAACCATGCTGCCGGAATGGCCCCTGCACGGAAACCCCGTGCCCACACAGACACGGAGGACACAACAACATAATGGCGCATGGCAGAGCGTTGTTGGTGTTATTCGTCCTGTCTTTGGTAGACGATATGGAGCCACATAGTTACCGAGAGGAAAATAAAAATGAAGACCACAAGAAATGATGACGAAATATTAGGGTAAGACAAATCATCAATATCAGGCCAGTGGTGTGTTCAGTTACCAAGCAGCTTGCGAGCGCTTGCCAAGCCAGCCGTTCCTTATCAACAGTCGAATCACCCTCTTAAAAATGTCTTGGTGAAACATCACGTCACAACTGTAACAAAGGTCACTGTGGTTGGTTTACAAAGCATTTTGGTGCAGAGTGGCTCTGAGGGTCGAAACGGCGTTTATCACAATATTAATACTTACTAGATGACCCGTGAATCCGTTGGGTTCCCGTTGTGACAGCGGTTGATGAAAAAAATCATTTCAAGAAAAAACAAAAAGATAGCTCCAGCGAACTATACCGCTGAGGTTGTTTGCATTGATCAAATTCTCCCGAAGAGTACTTGACTGAATCGGGAATTGATTTTTTAATAATTTTTTCGTTGCCCAATTTGAACGAAGCTTGATACTGCACACCGCAGGAGAATGGTGAGTAAGGTGGCCCTAAAATGTTTGCGCTATCGTGTACCGTTTTGGCTGTATTTTGGGAACATACATACATACATACATAAATATATACATACATACATATATACAAGATGAGAGTTTTAGTAATAGATAGATAGATGACTATACAATGAACTTTAACACAAGAGGAGGCTATGTGGCCCATCATGCCTGTGCTCCATCAACACCACAATGTACTGGTAAAATGGGCATTGCATCAGCTTTAGCCACTTGAGTGCTCTCCAAGAAACTGTAGACCGCTCGCCAAGTGGCTCGCTTGATTTTAAGCACTCAAGCAAGCACTCCAACGAAACGGTTGATAAGGAACGGCTGGCTTGGCAAACGGTACAGCAGGTTTTTAAGACTCGTAAGCTGATGCTGTCCAGTCCATTTGCCGAATCAGAGTCTAGGGTTTCTAGAAAAACTCCTCCACCTTATGAGGTACAAAACACAGAGTCCAGGACAATTTGGGTATGACTGGGAAAGGTGAGGAGAGAGAGAGAGAGAGAGGAGAGAGAGAAGAGAGAGAGAGAGAGAGAGAGAGAGAGGAGAGAGAGAGAGAGAGAGAGAGACAGAGACAGAGACAGAGACAGAGACAGAGACAGAGACAGAGACAGAGACAGAGACAGAGACAGAGACAGAGACAGAGACAGAAGGTTGGGGACACAAGATTCTCAGGAGCAAAGTCGGCTGTGGTGCCATTTAAGTGAGCGAAGGAGTGCAAGGGGAGCATACTCCAGAGAAGAAACTTAACAAGGTTTCCACCAGGGTTTGGAGGAGGGAGACAAGTTTGAAAGTTTAATCTTGAGATTGGACAGATGTTGTTTTCTTGCTCTTCTGAGGGTACACACACACTTGTTGTGGTGCTTTGTTGAATGATCTTCGGTTGCCTTTGGTTGGATTTGCCTTCCAAGAGGAGAGTGCAAGTTGTTTTAAGGCGACTGCCTCACCACAGGATTGAGTGTACCATGGGTGGGAGCATGGGTAAGATAACTGAAGATGACATGGGATGAATCTGTGCAGAAGGGTGTACCGTTATCATTTTTTTGCCTTTGGTTTCGTCATGTCAATACTCTTTAGCTTTGGTTTAACAGGGTTTCCTGTGAGGGGGTTTGAGAGCCTTTACGGTTGTGGTTTAATAAAGAATTGACTCGAAATCCGAATGTCTCGGACGTCTTGTCTTCCACGCAAAATTGGTGAACCCGAAGTGAACCAAATGGACGAACCAGGAGTTGCAAGCACACAACCGGTCGCCAGAACGACAAGCCAGCCAAGTCCATCCCCATGACACTCAACCAGCTTCATCGGTGGCAGCTGTTTCGATAAAACTGTTGCCATTCTGGCCCAATGACCCGCAGCAGTGGTTTACGCAAGTCGAAGCCCAATTACTACCGAGTTACCTGAAACATTACTACCCAGTTAATATGATTGAAATACATTGCTGGCTCCTTGCCACCAGATTATGCGATGGAGGTGAGAAATATTTTACTACAACCTCCATCGAACGCTGCATACACAACTTTGAAGGCTGCGCTCATAAAGAATATGATTCCCTCTACTCTGAGAAGTGCCGTCTTGAAAAACTTCTTACAGCTGAGAATATAGGAGATCGAAGACCCACACAACTAGTACGCCATATGCAGCAGCTTCTCAGTGACCGCCGCGCCACCTTTGAACAGTCGCTCCTTCGTGAGTTCTTGCAACGTTTACCATCACACGTCTAAATGATAATGCAGAGCTGGCACTACCCGCTGCCACGGATCTGGTTGATCATCTCATTGACACCATTACATCGACCGTGGCTAATGTGGCACCTCCACCACGGCACATCGCATCGTGGCAATCTAAAATGGTGGACCTTATGAAGCTCATCCTGGAGCTCCATGCTGTCAAACAGCAGAAATGTCCATCTTAGTGTACTCCTTGTCGGGCCAGAGAGAAGTGCCGCACCTCACGCTACCATTCGCCTTCACCTTCCATGAACACTCCAGATTCATGGAAGCACATGACCTTCAGTGCTAATGCTCGGCAGTGTAGAACACCGTGCTCATAATAGCCGTAGGGAAAAGATGAGGCCCACAACTAATGGCGACGAGTTCACCTGGGCCGTCAGTCACCTTCCCTTCCTTGTGGATCATACTAGCAGACTTTGTTTTCTTGTGGATACAGGCACAGAGGTGAGCATTGTGCCGCCGTCTGCCACTGAACGGAAAAATCGACAGGAATATTCATTACATGCTGCTGACAACAGTGCAATTGTTACTTTTGGAGAACGTCTCCTCCAGCTTCATTTGGGTTTACGTCGTTAATTTCTGTGGGCGCTTACTCTTGCTGACACCAAATACACTATCCATTTGGCTTTGTTCGGGTCGAGTGTTATTCACGATGAGGGACACTGAAGAATCTAATCAATGTCAAATAAAAATTATTGGTAAGTTTTAACCAAGCAAGTCAACACGTATGGTAAGTGCCTCCCCCAAAAAATAGCGTTACGTAATTTTTTAACGGCCCAACATTGGGGTTAAACAATCTGAGACCATGTGACGAACCAGCTCGTTCTGATATAACCGTGGTGGAGGCTGACATGGATGAGAGGTGTCGAGTTAATATTTTAATAGCGCATTAAATGTGCGTTTCCCAATCGTGCTGTTCATCTTTGAAGCGTGCTTTAAAACACAGGTCAGATTACCATCCAGCCTTTGTCGACCTCTCGACAGACAGCCGATGATCATGTATTACTTGAGAATGGAACACTGTTATCGGCGCTATTGAACTTGCCAGACATAATGGCAGCCTCTTGGGGAGTGTCCTGGTGGGTGGGAGAGGAAAGAGGGGGGGGGATGATGGAGAGAAGGGTGCTGGAGAGATTAAGTACACATGAATCACAATCATCAATTTATAATTTATAGGTTGAATTGAACCATTAAGTAATATTGTTGTGGGCCGGGTATCGGCGGCGAGCACGAGCTAGATGGAGCAGTAGAGTCGGCTCCACCGAACACCCGGAATCTAGATCGTACCTTTCCGATAACTCCGAAGGTACGGGTCCCTTACAGGACCGTGAATCGTCAATAATTCAGCCACGTGGGACAGGTTATTTGCCAAACTTCAAAATACCTAAAGACCCACGTGGCGAGCTACCGAGGAATTCACACCCTCGACGGAGCTCGAACGGGACAAGCCGTTGCCGGTGCTCGACCCGTGCTAACCCGAGCGGATGGTTACCGAGGTCCCGTCGTCCAAATGCACAACTACGGCAACAACGGCCTTTTTAATCCACCAACACGCACCGTGGCGAACCAATGAAGGAAAGGACAAGGACGAGCGGGTACATTCAAAAAATGGATATTTATTTACAATTGGCAGGGAGGGGAACACACAAAGAGCAGAGTTAAACCGACTAAGCAATGCAAATAATGTACAGCAAAGAGCACTTAAAATTCCACTTATAGACGGGCCAAGGACACAACACGCACACACAAATACCCAAAAGAAGATGGACCTCAACGGTCTTTATTCGGCTCTCCAGCCAAGGAGGATAGTTCGGCTGGGAGTCAGGACGGCTGGCTACCTGGCCGAGAGCGGCGGCTGGACGTCCACCCCTTCCCGGAGCTCCGGTCCCCCAAAGGAGGACCAGGGCACCCGAATCCAGAGGAGGCAAGACGAGTGACCTCCCGTGTTGAGTTGGCCGATCGCTTGTTGTACTGCGCCGGACGAGACACCTCGGATGCAGCAGCCAGACGCAGCCAGACCGAAGACGCGCTCGAGCACACGGGACCAATCTCTTCTCTCCGACCCGACCACCACGATGCCACTCCGAGTGCCCGGGACGGAAATGAAGGGCGGACGCCAACCAGCGCGAGCGTGACGAAGCAGCGAGCGCCAGCAGATAAGGTCAGGGATCCGGCAGACCAAAAACCAACTCAACTCAGACGACCTCTTCTGTCGATCGTGCCAATATTATTCACCCCTTCTCCAGAGGGGAGGAGCCGCCTGCCATGGACCCGCTCTCGCTCACTGGACGGTTTTGGCGCCCAAATGCTCGTCGCCCCCGATGATTGGCCAAAAGGGGCGCAAGTCCGCTGATTGGACCGGGGGCGTAGCGGCCACCACGGCGGACCGCCCCTCAAACAGGGAAGTAACATTGTCCTGCGTGGGCTGCGCTCATTGGCCGACCGCCGGGGAACTCCTCGCATCCCCCGGATTGGGCGAGAGAGACGCCAGGTCCGCTTGAACTCCGCCCACCGCGAGCGTTATGGCGTCAGGATGGAGCGAAGGTGTTGTTGTAGATGTAAGTGATGTAAAAATCCTATTATCAAATAACTGCGCAGCGCACGCACGTACACTTAATTCCCATTAGACACAGGGGATGGATTCTAACAAGAACACACACTTACCGATATAACTGAGCTACGGGACCTGAATGTTGAGTGCAGTAAGCTTCCAAATTCGTAACAATATAGTCTAGTAATCATCAATTTATAATTTATGTCGATAAATCATCAAATATATATATATATATATATATATATATATATATATATATATATTTAGTGGGGAGTGGGGGGGGGAAGGTTCTCTGTATTGCTATTCACATCACCCGATTAACCACAAGCATAATAGGGGATTTATGGTGTGTTGTGCCTCGTTCTGCCATGTGGCGGAGTGGAATTTTATGGTGATAAGGTTTCATTCCATGAACCTTGGACTCTTGGAAGAAAAAAAAAAGGTTTAGTATCATGTGTCGTGGCTGTTTTGAAAATCAGAGAGTAAATGACAGTAAAAATGAAAGTTATCAAACGTGGCTTGCATAATGGAGGATTTATGGTGAAAAAAATTGAAGTTGAGATTCAAGGGGGAATTTCAGAAAGAGGTAAGGGTAATCTATATATAATGGAGTAAGTGTATGTGATTATGTATGTATGTGTTTATGTATATCTGCTCTTCACCCATTGCTTGGACAGCTCACCTGACGTCACCCACAATTGTAACCTGGATTACTTAACCCAAAGTGAGTGGTGAACGCAAACATGCTGAGCCGAACACGGCAAGAACTCGTGTACCACCTTGATGTCGTGAGCACGACAAACGGAGCTCACGTTGAAGTGTATTGATGGTGTGTACAAAACTTTATACGAGTTTCTGTATCATATGAACCAATGGGTATCGCTGCGTCATTTGTGGTTCGAAATATATTTACAACCAAAGTTGGCTTGGTCTTCTTGGAACACCCTGCACTTTTCAAATTTCGATTCACGCGTTTTACCCAATTAGCTTGTGGGTGATGCGGCGAAATGAATGTCTGGTCAACATTCCACTCAACATGAACGACTGCCAAGGCCTTTGAAGTGAATTGGTGCCCATTATCGGTGACCAGTCATCGAGGGGGACCATAGCGACAGAAGATCTGATGTACAAATACTGAAGCAATGACCTGACCAGAAGAGGATTTCAAAGGGAACACCAGTAAATTTGGAAAAATTGTCAACGATGACGGGAAGATAGACATGGCCAGCACAACTCTTAGGCAAAGGTCCCTATATGTAGGTCTACTCCCAGAACCTCCAGAGGTTGCTTGGATCTCGAAGATTGCACATTACCAAATGGACCTTTGCTCACAGATTTAGTTGCTTGACAAATAGTTCAACTCCTTATATAGCTGCAAATGTAGGCCCGCATCCACGGCCACCATAAACGATTTTTGGTCATACGACTGAGGGCTTTCCGGTAACCTAAGTGGCCTGCAGTAGGTTTACAATGGTACTGGTACTCATGTAGCACACTTGACCTCAATGATGCTGGAAGAACAATAGCTCAATGGTTCCCGACCTTGCGGTATAACTTTGAATCCTGAATAACATACGGTTTTGACTCAGTTGAGAGATTCCTACTTGTTTCAAGACGATCTTGTCCAGACATGAATCTTGTCAATATTCCACAAAAATCATTACGTTGATGATTCTCCAAGCTCAACTGCAGATCCACAGCGAAAGGTAAAACTTTGGACCTAGAATTAGACGAACATCGAGTACATTCATAATGTTAAAGGCATGGTAAATCACGAGGTATATCGACAAAGAACAGGTGATACCATTCATCACAAACATTACACTGAATCCAGTCTACTTTTGGCGAGAAAGGAGAGTCCAGAATGCAACAGGTATCTGCAGCAAGCTGTGGTAGTGACTCTGGATCAGACTGGCATACAATCCCTTGTGACAATGACAATATATTCTTGGGGACTGACTGTGCTTCAGATGTTGCCACAACAGCCACTGGGATAGACTGTGATGCAGGTGATAACGTCACAACTATTGTCACAGGCCATCGATAGGTTGTTGATGATGCAGGTTGCGGAGAGGTTGTCACTGCCTTTGTGGCTGAGCGAGTCAAGACCATGACTCTCCTTGAACATGACAAAGCATCAGGGACCTGATAAGTCTTTCCAGGCCTATATTTGACAATGATGTCGAAGTCCTGAATACGCAAGACCCATCGGGCCAAACGACCTGACAGCTTAGTGTTACTAAATAGCCAACATAGGGCTTGATGGTCGGTGATGACTCGTGTGGATTCCCTCGACAAAAGGGCACCAGTTTTCTAATGCCAAGATAACGGTCAAACGCTGGCATTCAGTAGATGTATAATTGCTCTCCTCAGGGCTGAGAGATTTCCTGCCGGAAGCAATAGTGACGAGTTCCAGTTGCTGATGCTATAACAACACTGCACCAAGGCCATCAAAATGTCGTCGTCATCCTGCTCAAAATCCAGGCCCAAGGTGTGGTTTATTTCTGTGCTGATTAGGAGTATGTAGATCCAGAGTCAATGAGTGCAGACATGATCTTTCCCCCAATGGTCAGCTGAATGTAAGGTTCAGGTGCTGAAGTCTCAGCTGACTTCATAAAGCATACCTTTGACCTGAGGTGACCTGGCGGGGGACCTGTTACCACCACGAGATGTCCTGCCTGGGCAATCTGACCTCCTGTGGCCAACTTGGCCTCAGTGATAGCACACGACTAATAGTCCAGGACCCTTTGGAGGTCGTGTAGCATTGGCAACCTGGGGGGTTGGAGTACTTAACTATGCAGAACTGGAATGGAAGCTACTATCAGACAGGAGTGCTGAGGGCGGTTTACTCCCTGAAGTCGATGAAGGTGGAAATATGTTGGTCTTACAAGATTTCTGGAGAATGACAAAATCACCAGCAAGCTGTGCTGCCTGCACAATTGTCACCAGGTGCTGTTCACCGAGTCGAATCTGTAGACAAACATCAGCAATGGTGCTGATAAACTGGTCGACCACCACAGCTTCCAGCACTTGCCCCACATCTGCAGCCTTCAGGGTAGCATTGGATGGTTGCATCCAATGAACAAAGTGAAACCATAAACGGGCACCAAACTCCTCAAAGGTCTCATCACTCATCTTTGAATCAGACCTAAAGTTTTGCCTGTAAAATTCAGGTGCTCGTTGGTAGTGGTGCAGATTCAAATTCCTTAACTGTGAGTAATTATTTCGGTGCTCATCTGAAAGCTCTGTATATACTTTCTGGGCCCAGTCCATAAGGTAAGGTAAGGTTGGAGGGATGAACCCCAACTGGATTCCGGCAAACCAGCTGATATCGTTTGCCATTCAAAAGTGTCAAGGCAACACGCAATATCATCGTTGGATAATTTGTGCAAATTGCGAACTTCTGGTGGTCTCACTACATTCATAGCCTGGCATAAACTTGTTAAAATGGCCATCATGTTTGTGGTGCCAACAAGAGCAGGACCAGGACACTGGGCCCCAGGCACCACCATATTAGGAAGCTCACACAAAGTATTAATATGCTCAGTCTTAGATGTAAAAGCATCAATGCCTACATAGTTTGCAATATACAGGTCCTTGATGTAATCAGCCATGTATCTTTTGAAGTAGGACTCACGATCAGCCATGTTGGCGTTAACAGCTTCTGGCTGGCCAAACACCTTCTGTGGAGCTCCCCCTCAAAAGTCTCCAAACCACTGACCTCTATCAATAACACCGTAGGCAGGGAAAAAGAAGTCTTGATGCTCCCGAGCACAAACAACAGAGCTTTGGACACTCTAAATAACAACAGGGAATGAGGTTAGGTACTCCAGTCTTCAAACTGCATCGATGACCGGGCAGCACTCACAATGGTGAAGCTGTGGTTTCTATGTTCTGCCCAGCAAGCTCAGAAATTGCAAAACATCCACAATATAAAAATCCAGATCCTGCCGACTATGCCAGCATAGGGGTTTCAGCTTCTACTGAGTTGCCTGCTGAGCAAATGAGGAGTCTCAATCAAGTTCTGTCACCATTTATTCAAGGTTTGTGTGACCAACCGTCTTCCACAGATACAATTCTCAAGATCACGCACCAACTACTGGACCTTCTGCCCAAGCGTGACATCACCCCCGGTAGTCACGTGTTACAACTCTGCAATAGCTCTGTTGCTCGCGGCATGTAATGAATATTCCTGTCGATTTTTCTGCTCCGCAGTAAATGGTGGCACAATGCTCACCTCTGCTCCAGTATCCGCAAGGAAACGAAACCCACCATCAAGATCCACGAGGAAGAGAAGGCGACTGATGTATGGCCCAGGTGAACTTGTCACCATTTGTTATGGGCATTATCGTTTCCCTGTAGCACGGTACGAGCACAGTCCTCTACACTGATGACCAATAGCACCGAAGGTCGCATGGTGCCAACACCTATCTGGAGTGTTCACAGAAGGTGAAGGTGAACGGTACCTCGAGGTATGGCGTTTCTCACTTCTCCTACCAGGGATACCCGAAGATGAGTACGACTGGCATTGCACAGCATGGAGCTCCAGCATGAGCTTCTTAAGATCCACCATTTCGGATTATGCCTGGTGTTGGCTTACTAGTTTGGGTGGCGGGTTTGGGATCCTAGGGTCCTGAGTGCAAATACCGCTTGGCAGTTGAATTAATTCCAGGTGGGGTTGACTCAGCCTGTCATCCTTCCGAGGTCAGCAAAATGAGTACCAGCTTGCTGGGATGATTGAGCCATTTGAGTATCTTGTGTCGGAGTGGTGACCCGTCCAGGATTGTGCCCAATAGCCAAGGAGACTGCTTCGGCAGCTCCAACGCTCTGTGCAGAGTATCATCCCAATGGAATGGAATGGAATTTCTGATTGTAATTGACTAATTGTGTGATGTGCTCTGCTGGAGGTGTCACATTAGCTATGGCCAGTGTAACTGTGTCAATGAGATGATGAGCCAGCTTTGCAACAGCGAGTAGTGCCAGCTCTGCATTATCTGCAACTATCATACATATGATATGGTAACCATACAGCAAGTATCATATATGATATGGTGGTAACCATTGCAAAAACAACTCTCGAAGGGGAGACTAGTAAAAGGTGTTAGTCACCGAGATGCTGCTGTATATGACGCAGCAGCTCTGTAGGTCTTCAATCCACAAAACCCTCGGTTGTAATGAGTTGCTGAAGGCGGCGGTGCTCAGAGACAGCGGGGGTTGTGCGATTCATAAGTGCGTCCTTCAAAATCGTGTTCGGGGTGTTCGTCGGAGGTTGCAACCAAATGTCTCTCACCTTCGTCGCACATTCTGATGATAAGGATCCAACAATGTACTTGAACCGTGTCAACTCAGTCGTAATGCTCCGGGTGTCGAATTGCGCTTTGACCTGCGTAAACCACAACTGCGGGTTGTTAAGTCAAAATGGCGGAGGTTTTAACGAAACCGCTGCCATGGGTGAAGCTGGTTGAGCGACCGGGGAAAGTGCGACTGCCTGGCTATTCCCGGCGAATGGTTTCACCATTTGTACCTCCTTGTCCTTCCATTGTATCACGTCGGGTCACAAAATTTTAGCATATATAGACGACCCGTGAACCCGTTGGGTTCCCGTTGTGACAGCGGTTGATAAAAAAAAATCATTTCAAAAAAAATAAAAATAGCTCCAGGGAACTCTACCGCTGAGGTTGTTTGCATTGATCAAATTCTCCAAGAGTACTTGACTGAATTGGGAATTGATTTTTTCATGTTTTTTTTGTTGCCCATTTGAACGAAACTTGATACTGCACACCGCAGGAGAATGGTGAGTAAGGTGGCCCTAAATTTTTTTGCGCTATCGTGTACCGTTTTGGCTGTATTTCGGGAACATACATACATACATACATACATATATATATATATATACACAATATGAGAGTTTAGTAATATATAGATAAGGAAAAGACGTCCGAGTCTTCTTCTTCTTCTTCTTCCACTTGTTTATTGACGCAGTCAGACCGCGAGGCTCTATAAACGCCCCGCACCCGAACTCCAGGTTAAAACCAAAAACGGAAAATATATTGATAAAATAGAAGTAAAGAAAAAAAAGTAATAATACTACTAACTTTATGCTGTCCCTATGCCTGGTGTTGGCTTAGTGGTTAGGGTGGCGTTTGGGATCCTAGGGTCCTGAGTGGGATCCTAGGTCTGAGTGGGATCCTAGGGTCCTGAGTCCTGGTGTTGGCTTAGTGGTTAGGGTGGCGGTTTGGGATCCTCGGGTCCTCAGTGGGATCCTAGGGTCCTGAGTCCTGGTGTTGGCTTAGTGGTTAGGGTGGCGGTTTGGGATCCTAGGGTCCTGAGTGGATCCTAGGTCCTGAGTGGGATCATAGGGTCCTGAGTGGGATCCTAGGGTCCTGAGTCCTGGTGTTGGCTTAGTGGTTAGGGTGGCGGTTTGGGATCCTCGGGTCCTCAGTGGGATCCTAGGTCCTGAGTCCTGGTGTTGGCTTAGTGGTTAGGGTGGCGGTTTGGGATCCTAGGGTCCTGAGTGGGATCCTAGGGTCCTGAGTGGATCATAGGGTCCTGAGTGGGATCCTAGGGTCCTGAGTCCTGGTGTTGGCTTAGTGGTTAGGGTGGCGGTTTGGGATCCTCGGGTCCTCAGTGGGATCCTAGGGTCCTGAGTCCTGGTGTTGGCTTAGTGTTTAGGGTGGCGGTTTGGGATCCTAGGTCCTGAGTGGGATCCTAGGGTCCTGAGTGGGATCATAGGGTCCTGAGTGGGATCCTAGGGTCCTGAGTCCTGGTGTTGGCTTAGTGGTTAGGGTGGCGGTTTGGGATCCTCGGGTCCTGAGTTCAAGCCCCGTTGGCTGCTGAATTAATACACCAGGGGGTTGACTCAGCCTGTCATCCTTCCGAGTTTGGCAAAATGAGTACCAGTGTACTGGTCAGGGGGACACTGTATCAGCAGCATAGCCATGTCCCAACCAATGATGCAACCAGCAGCCACAGGCTGCACTCGATGAGAGATATACTGTCCACCCAATTTCCCCGTTTTGAATTTCCAGACAAATTTAAAGAATCGAGGGTACATCCGGCTCAGTTAACAAAGTGTATCCGGTACGCTTATTCAGGGAATACAATGAAGGATGTAACGGGTAATCTGAAATCGATTGGGGCTTTCAAACCAGGTTTGTTAAATAACGAATGGATAATATCCAGTGTGGATGAAAGATTGCTGATTAATTTAGTAAGCTCCGACACAAGAGTGCTACACTTCGTGTTCATCATTGGAGGATTTACATGAATCAGCAGGGGGGGGGGGAGATCCTGGGACTACCTGGAGCCCACCCCTCCACGTTTATGGGTCGATTGGCTGAATATTTTGTTGAAAGTGTTGAAAGTAAACTCCTCCAAGTCCAGGTGTTTGAAGGCTGCAGCGGAGATGATATTGATTTTTTTCGGATCTGCTCCCTGCTTACGCTGTCCAGTTTACCACTTCAGTGATGAAGCCAATGAATCCCTCTTTAGTAGAATTCATGTCCACGTCGGTGGTTGCTCTCTTGGTTTGGCATTCTGAGTCTTTCATCTCAGTCTGGACTCCCACCGATTTGGTGAAGACGTTAACCAGACCCTCAGTTTTGGACGTGCTTCAACCACTTTTACTGGAGTCGTAGTTTTCCCTCTTTTGGGGACCATCCGGACAGCCTCAGCGTACCACAGCTTCTCCTGCGTCTTCACCTGTTGGATCCGGGCAGCTCTCCGGAATTCAGGACATCCTCTGAAGGCTGCACTCTGGTCACCACCACAATTGGCGCAAAACATTTTTCCACGAGTGCAGCTTCCGTACTTGTGCTCTCCATTGCATCTGCTGCAGCGTTGTTTGCCTCCACAGGCTGGAGCAGTATGACCGAACTTTTAGCATTTGTAGCATCTTAAGGGGGGTGGAATGTATTCCAGTACAGCGAAGGCTTGATAGCCCAAGAACACTTTCGGGGGAAGGACTGGGGTGTCAAAAGACAACCACCGAGGTGGTATTGACTTTGACCCCATCCCTGACTGTGGTGAGACGGCGGGCGTCAACAACTCCTACCTCCGCTAAATGACTCGTGATATCATAAATTCCAATAGAGGGATCAATCCAGTAGATGACTTCTCGACTCTCCCTTAGACTCTTCGGAATATGACACAAAACTCAGACCCCACCAAAATACTGGGCTTTCATAACGTTCTCCCATTGGTCGACTGATTTACACTTAATGAAGAGGTCTCCAGATCTGAGCTTTCTGGCACTGGACACATCTCCGAATTATTTGTTCATCAATTCATTCATCAATAAATTTTTATCGGGTTTTCATGGCTTAGGGGTGAAACGCCATCAAAAACCGAAACTATAGCCATAAGTTTGTGATAGTACTCTTCAGGGGTAGAGGGGCCCTTCACCACTTTGGGGGGTTCTGACCCGAGCAAAATGATGCCACAACACATGGTATAAATAAATCTTGTATAAGCAGCTAAAACCGTGTCCTGGGACTTATGACACCCTATAGAAAGCATTTGAAAATGCAAAGCCTGTCCGCGTCCGCTTTGTATCCGGAGTTCTTCTTCTTCCGTATACGAGACAAGAGGAAAAGTGATGCAACCAAGTTTGAATGTAAAATGTATTCCGTATCATGTTCCACACATGTCTTGCTTCATGCATATCGATGCGACGTCCACGTATCGCGTCATCGCCACTGCAGAGGACGAGCACACTCTTCCCCCGGGCTGGCAGGGTGTGTGCACGTATCTGGAAAGGGCACGGTATTTTACCGACGCAGTTATACTATTTTAAACGAGAGGAAAAGGTGATTTTAAACTGTGCAAGTATTGGTTTAAACTACCTGGAGCATTCTCATTCAAGAATCGAGACACGTGGGCCATTCCAGGATAATAATAAAAAAAAACAGTTAAATATAATACAAAAACAATTGACGATTTTAGGCGACTTTGACCTTTGACCTTTTGATATAAAATAACAATCGGGCTTCTAGTTTTTGATTGGTGAACCGACTCAGTGACCCCCAGATGCAAATTATTAAAATTTCAGGTCAATTGGATGAGAATTGACGAGTTCATGACATTGACCTTTGACCTATTGACCAATTAATTTGTCATCGCCATATTCTCGGAATAAAGCTTTGTTGAAAATTTGATGACAAAAGCTCAAATGTGCAAAACCGAATATATTTTAAAAAACGAGTATATAAAAAAAGAACAGAAGGGATGTAAGCAAGCTATCGCCGGCACTCTGGCCACATTCTAAATTTGTGCTCCAACCTTAATCGAACGTGAGACCTGGCCAGCCGGTTCGTGAAAGACTTTGGCCAAGTTTCTGCTGGCCAACCCCTCAAGAACGTGGGAATAATAATTGTGGCCCTTAAATAATAATTAGAAGAAGAAGAAGAAGTTGTTGTTGTTGTTGTTGTTGTTGTTGTTGTTGTTGTTGTTTGTGTGCTCCTTTCGTGTCCGTCAAGTTGTATTTCGAAAGGGTTTCCTGCTCTCGTTCCGACGAAGTATGAGGCAACGCACCGTAATTAGCAGACTCCCCTCCCCCTCAACCCCCGCAAGATAAAGTGGTAGATTGGTCTCGCAAGATAAAGTCTCGCGATAGATTGGTTTAATGTTGAAGGTCAGCGGTTCGAGTCCCGTTAA
Source organism: Eptatretus atami (assembly GCA_035128595.1). Lineage (NCBI taxonomy): Eukaryota > Metazoa > Chordata > Myxini > Myxiniformes > Myxinidae > Eptatretus > Eptatretus atami. The sequence continues at coordinate 66,386,256 of CM068964.1, forward strand.
GGCTGTCCTTTTAAAAGAAGGTGGAGCAGGGACAAAACTACACGTTGGAAACATTAACGCAGGTTTTCATGGACCGAATGGTCTTTGATCCCTTAAAAATATGTCTTAGAGCAACATCTCCCAGAGTAACAACAACAACAACAACAACAACAACAACAACAACAACAACGAGGAAGAAGAGGAGGAGGGGGAGGAGGCATGTAAATTACGTCACATCCGCGTTCGACCAATCACAACCGAGTCTGAAGTGTGTGCAGCATGATGCAAATTTAACACACCAGTGGTTACAAGAACCCGTTGACAAGAGGAGGTAAGAAAAGAGCGCCGTCAGAGAGGGTCGGAATTCATTTTAAAAAGCAGTGAAACTTAGTGTGTGAAATATAATAACGGTTTAATCTTCGTACCGGGTGTACGAGTTAGAATGGAATCGCGGAGTGAGGCAGCGGTCAACCTCAGCGAGGAGAGACGGGCAGATGAGGAAGGAGAAGAGGAAGAGGAAGAAGAAGAAGAAGACGAGGAGATTGACGATGAGATTGAGGACGAAGATGTTTCTGGTAAATTACAAAAATATTTATTTATTTATATTCTCCCCCCAAGCCCTTCACCGTAATATTTCTTGACGAGTTTGTTACATTTAAAAAGATTTTTTTCCCCCCAAGTCCAGACCGGGTACAGTGGCAATTCCGAATTTACAGGTTTCAGGAGAAGTTTGACGTCCATAGACGTGAGAATTAACTGTGGGTTTCAGGGAGATTGAAAAGAAGAGGTGAATGTGGAGAGCTTGTTGATCGAGACCTTGAAACGCTCAACGTTGTCAAAGTGGACGGGAAAGCAGGAAGGAGTGCCTGTTGTTTTGTTGTTGTTGTTTGTTTTATTCCGTGGTTGGGGACGTGAGGTGAACTGTGAACTGAACTGAACTTTTATTTTATTATATTATATTATATTATATTATATTATTATATTATATATTTTTTACCCTGTGTACCACCAAGACTATTGTTACGATTTGGAAGCTTACTGCACTCAACATTCAGGTCCTGATAGCACAGTTATATCGGTCAGTACGTGTTTATAGTTAGGGCCCCCTCCCTGTGTCTAACGGGAATACGTGTGCGCTGCGGAGTTTTGTTTACAACAAATCTCCTTCACTTCACTTCACACAACGTGCGTTCGGGCCACGTACGTGGGCGGAGATTTCCATCGCCTCAGACCGGGACTCCACCCAGGAAGGCAGGGGCGCGCCCCTTGTCCAATCACGCCACAGACAGCGACTTTCCCACGGTGAGCGACTAAAAATGATATGAAGCACAATATCTCAAAAATTTGTGGACGGATTCAGACGAAACTTGGTGGACACATTGGGTGTGTCGCAAGGACGAATTGTTTCGATTTTGGTGAAGATCCGAATCGGGATCTGGCTACGAGAGTTATTTAATTTTAAAAGTGATTCTTCACCATTGAGAGATAGGCCAAAAACGATATAGTGTTGTGGGCCGGGGTTCGGTGGCGATAAACGACCACTAGGTGGAGCAGTGGAGTCGTCTCCCACTAGCGTCCGGATTTAGTCGTGACTCTCGGACAACTCCGAAAGGTCATGGGTCGCTTAGAGGACCGTGGTCGCCAATATTTCGACGGCGTGAGGTAGAGTCCACTTGTGTAATTACAATTTACCTAAGTACTCACACCGTCCAACTACCGGGGAAACCACACCCTCGGCCGACTTTGTCCGAATCGAGTCGCTTTCACCAACTCGGATCCGGCATAACCGAACAGAAGTTGCCAAAGCCGCACCGGACCAAATTAACAATTTACGGCGCGAACGGCTTTACTATTTCTCAATACGCACCTTGCTAGGCCAATGACAGAAAGCACAGAAAACTAGCTGGTACATTTAACAGGAGTTTTATTTATAACAATAATCGGGGAGGGGGACACAGAGCAGAGTTATCTGAATAAGAAAATGTAATTTACAAGGAAAGGAAAACACATACAATTCGATTTACAGACGGGGCCCACGGACACACACACACACAACACAAAATAAACTGGACCCGTGGGTCTTTAGTCGGTAGAGCGGGCCGGGGTACCTGTCCCGCCTCGTGCGGTCACACCAACCCGAACCACCATGGTGGGACTCAAACCCACGACCTTGGCGTTGTCAGCACCAACACTGCAGACCGCTCAATCATGACCACAGAACCTGGCCGCAATCGCCACCAAGACTCCTGTCTCCGTCCTCTCGTCTCCTTTTTCTTCCTTGAGGTGGGAGGGGTTTCTTTCCTCGCCACTCACCACCTGATTGGATGAGGGGTTGTCGGACGACTTGTGGTCAGCCTCCCGATTGGCTGGGGTGCGCGTGTGGTGATCGCCCTCCGCTCATTGGCTAGAGGAAACGGTCCATGCCCTTCCTTGGGGCGGAGCCTCTATCCGAAGCGACGGAGGCTCCGCCCACGCCCTTAGCCAAAAACACGTGGGCAATGGCGACTGGGTCGAGTGAGGGACAGTGGCGTTATTGTTGTTGTTGTAGTTGTTGTAAAAACCTAACTATAAAATAACTCGTAGCGCACACACGAAATTCCCATTAGACAGGAGGGATTCTAACTACAAACACATACTTATCAAAATAACTAAGCTATGGGGACTGCTATCTGTTTGTGTGCAAAAGCTTCCAGATTCGTAACAATAGTACTGTGTAGCATGATATTTCAAAAATGTATTCGGCCCGATATGTTCTCGTGGATCAGGCATGACGTAGCGGAGGTATGCGCTCCGTCGAGTGCCGTTCTCGTTTAACATAGTAATATCTCCTTGTAATTTAATTGACCCCCACCCACCACCACCACCACTATCAACCAAAGTATTTTTCTCACTCATTTTCACTCATTTTATGTCAGTGTGCTTATATGTGCAAGTAATGATTATAATAAATCGCTCACTGTATTTCAAAAAAACATTTTTTTCATATTGAAGTACTTTTTTTTTTTTTACCTCCGTCATTGAAGGTGAACGGAGGTTATGTTTTCACCCTTGTCTGTCTGTCTCTTTTTGTGTTTGTTTTTCTGTGAGTAGATTATCTTGTGTTGTGGACTGATTCGGACGAAATTTGGTGGAGAGGTTGGTTTTGTGACGAGGACGAATTGATTCGATTTTGGTGAAGATCCTGTTCTGGATACAAGAATTATTTTACTTCTTTAAGTAACTTCACCATTGAGAGATGGGGAAAAAAATGACATAGAGCATGATATTTCAAAAAGTTGTGGATGAGTTATCACAAAACTAGGTTGGATGAGTTGGGGAGGTGGCAAGAACAAGCCGATTTGATTCTGGTTCAGGTCCGGATCCAGATCTGGCCTATCGGTCGGATACAAAACATAAACTGTTCAGCTTGGCGGAGGTATGTCTCCCGAGGAGTGCCGTTCTCGTTACCTCCGCTCACCAAACGTGGACAGATGTTATGTTTTCACCCCTGTCTGTCTTTCTGTTACTTGGCAAAAACGTTTTTTTTGCCAAGTATGTTGATCTGTTCTGTTAGTTTGTTGTTTGTCTATTTGTTTGTGAGCAGGGCATCTCAAAAAGTTGTGTATGGTTTGGGATGAACTTTCTTGGCAGTTTGGGTGTGTGACTAGGACAAATCTATTCGATTTTGGTGAAAATCCGAACATGGGTGGAGGTATGTCTACTGAGTGCCCTTCCTGTTTCATATGGATTAATGTCTAGATAGGATGTGCAAAAGGAAAAATCTGTTTACAGACGGTTAACTAGCAAGACACAGACAAGAATGGAAGGACACTTGATTGAGTTGAATGAGTGATATCAACTGTAAATGTTTTTTTTTATTGTTATGTCTGAAGAACTTTAGAGCAACATAAACTGTGCTGAGATTGAAAGCTGAATGCCTTTAATCATTAACACCAGTCACATCTCACACTTGAGAATGAACAAAGCTATTAACATATTTATGTGGAGGTTAACGATTCACATGTTACTGAAAATTACCCGGTAGTTTTCACCATGGCATCTGAAGAATTGGGAAGCTGCCCAATTTACCAGCCAACAACAACTCAAAACACTGTCTTTACTTGGACAAATAAGTTGAAATAGAATGATCATGAGAGGATGAAAAACATGAGCCTGGTGTGGCTCAGTGGTTAAGGCGGTGTCTTGGGATACTTGGGGTCCTGAGTTTGAGCCCCGCTGGCCACTGAGTTAGCATCAGGGGGGTTGACTCAGCCTATCATCCTTCCGAAGGTCGGCGAAATGAGCACCAGTATACTGGTAATTATCCCTGCAGGGTCGAAGGCAACTAAAGGGTTGGCGTCAGGAAGGGCATCCGGCCGTAAAAACATTGCCAAAAGAAAGGGTACCATGATTGGAGCGCGCAAAAAGCTGACCCCTGCTCAGGGATAAAGGCTTTCAAATGGTGTGATAATGATGATGAGAGGATGAAAAACGTCTACCTTGTATGATTTGGAAAAGGTTATTATGGAATGGTGATCTGAGATTCATCCTCAACCTGTATTTTCAGGAAAACTCTACATCTGAGGTTTCAAGTTCATGTGTGTGCTTACCTGATATATATGTATATCCAAGTTTTCCTGTCTGTAACACTTTTTTCTAAAGGTTTACTACTGTTGTAGATTGTAGAATAATATAATGGTACCAATGGAAAGCTAATATAATCAATTTACTTGGAACAAACATTAGTGTCCGTTTAATCTCAAAAATACCTCTTTTAAAAGACCGTGTTTCCGGGATTAAGTAAGAAGAAGTGGGACCCCGAACTTTAATGTTTCGGTTCGGAGCTATCATTTATTATTCTATGACAGTAGCAACCCTTTTGAAGGACACGAAGGAGCTCACACAAAATTATATTATAGTAATACTTCTCGAAGCAATAGAAAAACTCCAAAAGTGCATGGGAGGAGCACACAAACAATCGCAACCACAACAACAACAACAACAATTACGTGTTATAAAAGATCCTTTTTCATGTGTTTTACTTAATTTTACATTCTCATTGACACTCGCAGATCGACTTGCAATATGTTTGTGAAGAACAACATGTTGTGATAAAACGCGACGGGAGGCACGCCTAGTATTTATTAGAGTTTCTGAAAGTGCTAAATGATGTCACGAAAGGATAGCTTGCTGACAATTTGAACAGAAGGGAACAGATGTACAAATAACACACTGCCAAACATGATTTCAAGTGTATGAAGGATTATGGTTAAGTGTTTTAAATACGTTCAGAAGTCTCAGTCTGTTATGGACACCTCTGAATCAAAATAAACTGCCCTTACGTGGCAGGTGACCTTTCATCACAGGAAATTTTGATTCACTCACAACCTTCAGTTGCATTTTTATTTCCCCAAAGCCTTCCTTCTATTTAAATGAATATTAAAATAAATGACTATATGTAAGGAAAATGTGTGTGCATTCAAGCCATTAATGCTGTACAGACGCTCAAGTGATGACTGGCTGATCTGATGATGTCAGCACAGCAACTTTCCTCTTTCGACCCAAACTCTAACTCGTGCCAGGCTACCTGTACAAAAATGGTGTCTTTTGTATTCAAAACTTTGCTGAAATATGTAAAAAATTGTACCCTGGAAATAAAGTAAAACAATAGCCTTTTGGTGCCTTTTGCCATTTTCGCAACCATAACCGGCCTTTACTTGAGCCAAAATCACTTCCTGTTGCTCACATCTGTTTCATTGTGCCCTCTTCTAAGAAGGTGAAAAGCAACAAACAAGGCTCACAGCTACCAAACAAGGCTCAATATTCTGTATGGCCTGCTTATTGGTAACTAGGAATGACCATTTTTAGCCTTGTACTGCTCACATGCGCACTCTTAATGACTGGCTACGTGCCAGACATCAGTAATTGATACCTGCTACTGTGCTAGCCACATGCCCATTAAATAGGTCTGGCATGTATCCTAAGAGCATCGTCAATATGCACATGCAACCAGTCCGGGCACATCTTCTGAAATGGCATTGAAGTAAAAGCATTGCAACTCATATCATCCAGCAATGGCCTAAGTCACCAAAACCAACCAGTGCAATTAAATGTTCTCTAAAAAATAACCAAAGATTCCAGGGATAATGTCCTCGAGTCTCAGTGCTTCGTATACACGCTGCAGTTGTAGTTACTGTTGACTTTTCAATTTCTCACTCTCTAAATCTTGGGAAATTCCAGTCATGGCATTGTCAGAAACATATTGTGCAAGAATTGGACTTTCCACCTGAGGTGAACTTTGCTTTTATTGTTTGACAATTGTTTGTCGTCTTTAAAGAAAAATTATTTCCTTAAAATTTAAGTGTGTCTCTGGTGTATGCCTCCCTTCCAACCCTTCCCTCACTTCAAATGGCACCACAGCTGACTCTGCTTGTGAGAAGGCTGAATGCCTCAATTCTGTGTTTGCTTCCAAATCTTGTGTCCCCAACACCTGGATCTCGGTACCCACCCTTCCATGTTGTACACAACTGCTCCTGGCCTCTATGTCTTTTACACTTGAGAAGGTGGAGAAGGTTCTTTCAACCCTCGATTCTGATTCTGCAATTGGACCGGATGGCATCAGCTCACGTGTCCTAAAAACCTGCTCTGCTGCTCTTGCACATCCTCTCTCTGCCATTTTAACCCCATATTTTGCCTGAGGTCATCTTCCATCTGCTTTGAAATCAGCCAACATCACTGCATGAAATAAAAAAGTGCAAAAAACTGATTCCCTTCATTGCAGACCTATCAGCTTCCAATCACAAGTAAGGTCATAGACTCCATCATCGCAGTTGATGTGTTATCCTTCTGTTTCTGCAACAACCTCATCTCAGATCACTCATTTTGTTTCAGACCATTCCACCTTGGACATGCTGCATCTACTCACTGAAAAATGTATGGAGGCCCTCTATGTCAGGGACAACATCAGGGCCATCTCTCTGAACATGTCTCGTGCTTTTCATACAGTCTGGCATCCTACCTTACTCTGTAAACTCTCTGCCTATGGAATCCAAGGCCAACTCCACACGTGGATAACTGACTTCCTCTACTCTCATTGCCAATATGTGGCTCTCACCGGTATCCTTTCATCTCCCCTCTCTGTCAAGGCTGAAGTGCCGCAAGGCAGTATTCTGGGCCTGAGGTCATCTTCCTTAGTCCTATTCCTGATCTTCTTGAATGATCTCTCTAACTCTGGAAAATCCTCTATCTATTTGCTGATGACTCTACCCGAGGCCGTGACATCCCTCATTCTTCAGACAGGCGGGCTGCAGCCTCTTCACTCTCTCTTAAGACCTTGACAAAATCACAAGATGGTCAAACACTTGGAACATGTCTTCCAATCCAGAGAAATATCACACTCTTTCTATCCCTCTCTCTGAAAGGACCGCCTCGCAAACCCTCCCATATACATTCTTCATTCCTCTTGAGGAAGTACAGTCATTCAAACTCCTGGGTCTCACTATTAGCCATGATCTTTTTTTGGGCAAACCATATTTCAAAGTTGGCCCCCAAAGCCAGCTGCCGACTGGGCATCCCCAGTCATACAAAGTCCTTCCTTGGCACACCTGAATTTCTATCTACATGCAAGGCCTTCATTTGCAGCTTCATGGAGCACTGCTCTCCCCTCTCATCTCCCCCGCCCCCACCCCTCCATTATATCATTACGTGCATGAGAATATTTTGATTTTCTTAATGGTGCACTTTCTAGGAATGCATCCATGAAGTTAAGTGTAAACTTGCTGTAGTGTGTTTTAAATTAACAATTGTCCAATTTATTTCAGACGCTATCACACTTTGCAATTTTTTTTTTAAAATTTATGCAATTCAGTGTCTTAAACCATATATACGTCGATTCTGAGTACAAGTCGAGGCCTGGTCTTTTTGGGAAAAAGTATCGACTTGTATGCCAAATAAACGAGAAGTATCCATGTGTGTTTGTTTGACTTCAATGTATTCCTGAACTGCTGGTTGTACTCTAAGTATCCATGGGAAGGTTATAGATTGTTTTAAAAAAAACTTTTTTTTTTTAGTGCCTGTGAGGTTCAGCGTGGAGTAAATCCGTATCGTACAAACCCTAACACTCCAAATCTCGATGCAAATGTGTATCGTATAGTCCCGCTATTACAAGTTGTAATTCTAGGGTAATTAACCCGTACGGAAGGACGGGTTCTTTGCTAATAACTGTTGACTTGTACAACTTGAGATGACAGACCAGCCATTCATTGCTTGTGTCAGTTGCGTGACGTTAAGGAATAGATTTGTAAATACATACTGTACTGGGATCCATAATAGTGGTTCAACGTTTGTTTGTTTTTTATGCCTCTGCACCAAAGGTACCGGAGGCATTATGTTTCCGAGTTGGCCGTCCGCCCATCCGTCCGTCCGTTCGTCCGGATTTTCGTTTACGCGATAACTCAAGAAGCAAATTGTAGAATTTCATCAAACTTGGTAAAAAGGTAAAGTAAGACAGGGCAATTAAGTGATTATATTTTGGGCCAGATGTGATAAAGGTCAAGGTCAAACTCTGAAATTTTACTGTTTACGCCCTAACTCAAGAAATATTGGACAGAATTTCATCAAACTTGGTACAAAGGTAAAGTTAGACAGGGCAATTAACTGATTAGATTTTGGGCCAGATATGATAAAGGTCAGGAGTCAAATATGTCAATACTCAAGTGTTTGTGCGGGAGAGCGGAGGCATACCCGTCGACTGCGCGCAGTCGAATTACTCTAGTTTCCATTGTCCTTGTAAACCATGTTTCCACATCTTTTATTTATTTAGCTGCAGTATAACTTGCTCCATGGGAACCCAACTGATAAATGTTAAAATAGCTTCAAGCCTTTCTCTACATTGGATGGTACCTTAAGGTCTGGGATTGTGTTTCTTTCTGTTTTGTTCCAATGATTACAGATGAATGACAACAGATAAATTGAGGTAGGAATAAGGATTTGGACTTGTACCTTCTAGCAGTAAAACAGCCTTTCACATTTAATAGTTTTGTTGGAGAAATCTTTGATAGCTATCTGTTTTGGACTTCAAGGTTAGGTGATAGCCAGGTCTCTGTGAAAAGCATTACGAATGACTGTACTTTGATTTTAAGTAATCTATTTTTCAAATATTACGAGAACATGTTGCTCTCCTTTTATTGCATGTGAAGGTTATAAAGTCTTGTCAGGAATAATGCCTTACAATCGACACTGGTTTATTGACTTAGGCCTGAGTGAGTCATCATAATTTGCATCAAGACAGGTGGTTCTTATGGCATGTCCTGAACCCCTCTTTTTAGGAGAGTGGGGGTGGGAGGAGAGGGGTGAAGAGCATTTTAATAGTCGTTATGAATGTATCTGGCCAGGTGCGAGGGGATATTGTAATCGACTTGTCGGTCACGCTATCTCCTCCTAAATGGTTGTGCAGAAATTCACCAAAATTCTGTCGTTAAGATCACCACATGGCAAAAAAGGTGAGAGCTGGGGTCCAACAATCTATTGATATACCGGTATTGGAATTTTTAATGTACCTGTATACCCAAAAAACACAGTGAAAAAAAAAAAATCTGATTATCACCAACAAATCGAAGAAAGGTGTTTACAATCTTTAAATACTGCACAAGATTTTAAAAGCTTTGATACACTTGGCTACATCCGGAACACTGGGCATACCAGGAAGTAGGTACAGTCGATTTTAACTTTTAACCCTCCTCACCCGAGTACACAAGCAATCGTGTTTTTTTCTTTGCCGTTGTGGCTGTTTTTAAAGCAATTGCCAATTGGTTATGTTATATGAATCGGGTGTGCTTTAGAAAGCCTGTGCCGATGAACAGTACTGCGATAATCGTACCAAGCTGTGCCGATTACTAATACTGATCTCCCTTTAAAACAAAATCATTTTTAATAGAAGTTGAAGTTGGAAGTAAAATAACCGTTCTCATCATGGGGGGGAAATGCTCCGTGTGGGAATACTTTGAAAAATTACCGTGTATCAATGATGTGTACGTCATATATGTATACATATTGGACCATTGTGTATTTTTGAAACCT
>CM068964.1:66398750-66414795 GCA_035128595.1 Eptatretus atami
GCAATTTCGTCCTCTGCTTTTCCTTCCTCTTAGTCCAGCCCCCTTCTAGCAGTTTTTGAGCTTTTATTGGAGTTGTCCATCCACTGTGTCTTTTACCACTCTTTTAACCGTCATTCTTCCCCTCACCGATTGTCCCGCTACCTTGCTGTCGGTGTGTTTCCTCGCTTTCCACTGTTCTTTCTGTTCTGTTCCATTATGCTTTGTGTTCTTCTTCCATAAACTTTGACTTGAATTGAAAAGAACAGGGATTTTCATATCTGTAGTTTTGTGGCAGCCTGGCCTTTTATGGAGCAGATTCAAGATATTCAAGGTATGCTGCTTCCAAAATAACTGATCTTTGAAATGCAATGACACTCTATTACTACTTTAACTGCCACAACATTATTCCCACCTTCTTCTTGGGTCTGTTGAGGTGGAAAATTGCTCAAAGTCTTTATGAACTGCCTCACCAGGCCTGACATTCGACTGGAGTCAATTTGGGCAGGAATTTGGAATTTCTTTAAGGTGGCAGCATTAACTTGCCTACTATTCTCAAATAGCACCGTGGGATCTTTAATGTCCAGAAACTATGCTGTCAGATGGGATACACAGCTTAATGTCACCACCTTGCCTGTGAAGCACCAATCCGACAGTTTCTCTTCAGTCTGGGATTCAAACCCAGATTATACAGCTCAGAGGTATGTGTGCTCCCTCTGCAACACCGTATAAAGACCACAAAGTCTGGTATTGTTATTTTATTATTATTATTTTAAAAAATATTTTGACTTTCGGTTGAAAAACAACTTGCAGGAGTATCTTTCAGTGAAATAAAGTCAGAAAACAGAATTTTACAGATGTGGTTTGGATCAAAAGTGTCTTTGACAACATTGAACTGCTATGATAAATTTAATGCAGGTGGATGATGAAAATACACTGTTGTATTTTTCATATAAATCAATGTTTTCGTGCACAAAGTATATTCCTGGGCCGCATCCTGGATTAGATTGTCATCGCAATATGAGGGATATAAGAGTTGTGTATGTCTGATTGTTTGAAAGGAACCATGTTGCAAAATTTGGATTGTCAGATTCAATGGTGCAGGATACCATGTGCTCAGTATCAGCTATAATATCAAGTTAAAGCATCAAAACTATGAACCGCATTTAGTGATCTGAATATGTGACAGCAGAAATCTTGTATTCAATACGGGACTTTTAAATGGCGTATGAATGTTAATGAAGCCTTTTGTGCATGCACTGTGTGTGTTTTCAGAGACTGTTCTTCTCACCGTGCACTTTTGACCTGCTGTTACTAGCACGAAATACGTGAATCAAATAGTCTTTTAAACATAATTTTCAGCATTTTGATGAAAGAGTGGCAATTTCAAAATGGTTAACCATAATTGTTCTGTTCTTGAATGAAAATTGGACTCAAGGGAATATAGAAATATCCATGGATGAGAGGTGTTGGGTTCCTACCATTTCTTGTTAGTACAAGCGAGCGATGGCAGTGGATATAAAACACACACACACACACACACACACACACACACACACACACACGCTTCTCCTTTTACCAATAGATGCAAAATTTGATTACAATTTGTCTTGTAGCCCTGAAACCAACAAAAAATATATATCAATCGTAGAGCAGATGGGTTGATGGCTGGAAAACACATACATACACACACACACACACACACACACACACACAACACACACAACATGGCCAGAAGTATGTGGACACTTGCTCGTCCAACATCTCATTCCAAAATCATCTTGTATATTATTTCCGAGGTTGTGGTTTCGTGTCGCGCTATCTTCGCCTTTTTTCTGCGCTCGAGTAATGTGATATTCGGCTTACATTATCTCAAGACCATATGAGGTGCATGGTACAAAAAATAGTAAATAAAATGGTTCTGAAACAGTGAAATCATATTCCACTTACTGCATTAAAGTAAAATTACTACTGATACTCTGCATCAGTTCCTTTCTCAAACACACCCACCCCAACATGTCGCGCAGAGCGCGGGTTATGCTAGTGGGCAGTAATAAGGAGTTTGTCCCCTATTTGCTGCGATAACAGCCTCTACTCCTCTGGGAAGACTTTCCACTTGATGTTGGAACATATCTGCGGGGATTTGCTTCCATTCAGTCACAAGAGCATTTGTGAGGTCAGGCAATGATGTTGGGCAATGAGGTCTGGCTCGCAATTGGCATTCCATTTCATCCCAAAGGTGTTCGATGCCAGGTTAAGGTCAGGGCTCTGTGCAGGCCAATCAAGTTCTTCCACACCGATCTTGACAAACCATTTCTGTATGTACATCGCTTTGTGCACGGGGGCATTGTCATGCTGAAACAGGAAAGGGCCTTCCCCAAACTGTTGCCACAAAGTTGGAAGCACAGAATTGTCTATAATGCCATTGTATGATGTGGCATTAAGATTTCCCTTCACTGGAACAAAAGGGCCTAGCCCAAACCATGAAAAACAGACCCAGACCATTATTCCTCCTCCACCAAACTTTACAGTTGGCACCATGCATTCGGGCAGGTAGCGTTCTCCTGGCATCCGCCAAAGCCAGATTCATCTGTTGGACTGCCAGATGGTGCAGCATGATTCATCACTCCAGAGAACACGTTTCCACTGCTCCAGAGTCCAATGGTGTTGAGCTTTACACCACTCCAGCTGATGCTTGGCATTGTGTATGATGATCTTAGGCTTGTGTGCGGCTGCTCGGCCATGGAAACCCATTTCATGAAGCTCTAGACGAACAGTGTTTGTGCTGACGTTGCTTCCAGAGGCAGTTTGGAACTTGATAGTGAGTGTTGCAACTGACGATGAGTGTTTTTCCGCACTACGTGCTTCAACACTCGGCCATCCCATTCTGTGAGCTTGTGTGGCCTACCACTTCGCGGCTGAGCTGTTGTTGCTCCTAGACGTTTCCACTTCACAATAACAGCATTTACAGTTGACCGGGGCAGCTCTAGCAGGGCAGAAATTTGATGAACTGAATTGTTGGAAAGGTGGCATCTTATGACGGTGCCACGTTGACAATCACTGAGCTCTTCAGTATGGCCCATTCTACTGCCAATGTTTGTCTGTGGAGATTGCATGGCTGTGTGCTTGATTTTATACACCTGTCAGCAATGGGTGTGGCTGAAATAGCCGAATCCATTAATTAGAAGGGGTGTCCGCATACTTTTGGCCATGTAGTGTCTATAAAACGCAAAGACCCACTCACATCTCTCACCTGTGAATGGAGGGAATAACCAATTCTAGCTCTCACCTAATCAATTAAACCCAGGTGGGTCGGATTATATAAATAAATTGACACCCCCCATGCTCTTCGAGACACATTTAGCAACCATGAAAGGCTACCCAAGATGAGCTGCATTAAGCAGCCATGAAAGGCGACGCTTTGCTGTTTCAAACCCTTCCGAGTTCCTCCACAGCTGTAAAGACGTTCACAAATAGTACATACATGAGAATCCCAATGTTACACACCCCCTCAGCTGCCATACCCGTTTCATTGTGTATTGGTAAATCATCAGCGACATCGCAGACAGAAATGCATAGCAACGAGGCTCCCAAGTATGTACCAAGTGCAAATGTCCATGATTGTGTAAGAGGGAGCATAATTTGGAAAATATGCACTGCCAGTACTTCCAACAAACAATGGGCTGTTGTATTGGATACTAGCAGGGTTACCCGGCATTGCCCGGTGTATTTTTTTTTTTTGTGGGGGCCTAAAACACTTCCCTACATCCACGAAGGAATGTGGTCGGGGATCATTTAATATTACCTTTGTCATAGCGACAAAGGCTTCGGCACTATGGAGCTATTTAAAATGGGCCGTCACGGTCCCCTGTCCCATGAGATTTGTGGAAACTCCATGCAATTGCAAGTGTGAAGTGACCATGAGACACGAAACCAGGAGATTGCAAAATCACTTTACACATCGAGAAATGTACGATACTGTACGGGGTGGTTACAAAGTCCCGTTCCCCCCAAATCCTCATCTACCCTGGTACATTTTGCATATATATTTCGCATATATATGTTCAAGTAAATGTTAGTGCTGTATTTTATTTTTTTATGACAATGAAGTCTTGTGTATTCAAAGTTTACATTTGTACCTTGTGTCTGTTCAATGTATTCATTTATCACGTTCTGTGGAGGGAGGTAACGGGACTTTGTAAACACCCTGTACATTATTGGCAAAGAGGCATTGTAAAAATGTTACCTTAGAAGTGGAATTAGATGTTATTCAGCAAATGGATGCTCGTGAATGTGCCGTTGATGTTACTGAGTTAAGTTTCCCTGATATATAAATATGGTGCCATAGAAGAAGAAGAAGATGTACCGCCAACTTTAACCGCTTCCGGAAGAGGTTTATTTGAATTTAAATGTCTGGTAATTGTTTTGTATTTATTTATATGTATGTAGAACTTTAGAACTTGAATATAGCTGACATTAATCATAAAGGTTTTGGCACTATAGAGCAATTAAAAAAAAATTGAACCATTTGTGTTTAAAATTTTTATTTTTTCTTTAACCAAAAACACTCCCAGGCACTCACTGATGAACTTCTGAAAGTTTGACAAAGGTCCGTTCAGACATCTCAGAAAAATGGTCACACACACACACACACCTCTCTAATAGTATAGATAATAGGTCCTGATCTATGGATTTGCTTCCAGGGGAGTTCTCATATTCACATCCTGGCCGACAAAGCATGGATAACTTCGCGACGTGATGGATTACTATCAGATGCCATCTGAGATGCTTAATTTAGGTGGAATACAGCATCCAAATCCTGCTTTGCCTTCCTGACAAATTAAACACCCGATATAAGGACTGTGCTTCCCAACCCACCCAACGATCAGGGTAAGGCCGAGCTTACCATAGGTGGACACGTTAGCTAATGACAGAATGGCGCGGGAGAACTCCTTGTACAATACACTATGCTTGATCGAAGCAGACCACCGGATAGTTTGG
This sequence comes from Eptatretus atami, assembly GCA_035128595.1. Classification (NCBI taxonomy): domain Eukaryota; kingdom Metazoa; phylum Chordata; class Myxini; order Myxiniformes; family Myxinidae; genus Eptatretus; species Eptatretus atami. Next base: position 66,403,728 of record CM068964.1, read on the forward strand.
AACAATGTTCATGATGATTAGCAAAAAGGCACATATATACTGGCATTGTCACAATAGAAAAGTCATTCTTCGAAGCACATAAGCCCCATCTCCGCCGGTCACTTATCGCAGATACGAACAGGCGCCTCAGTCATTCCAAGAAACGAGAGAAGAAAGAGGGGAGAATAAAATGTGCCACATTGCGACACCTTGCTCACCCACACATAAGTCGTCTGGCTCATGTGGGTCAAAATAAGGGGGGGGGGGAGGTGTAATGTAAACTTGCTTTGAGAGGTGCAGAGGGTGATTGCGTGTGGCATTATATTAAAAGTGAGAGGTGTCAATCAGTTAGCCCTGAAAGGACACTTTTGTTGATTGCTCCTGCATCCAAAGAGAATGAAGTAGAGTAGAGACAGCAAAAGAAAGTTTGTGTGAGTCAGTGTGTTTGACGACACGCCCGGGAACTCTTTGCTTGATCGGCCCTTCTGCATGCCACTGGACCTCGCTCGCTCTTCCTTGCCTTCCAGACACCAGCTCGTTCAGTCTCTCAGCTCCCAGGCGTGCTCTGTTCTAGACTCCGGTTCAGACTTTTATAGGCTATGTTCTGCTATCCACCACGTCTGGATATCTCTTGATCCACTCGCTTCCCTATTGGATGGCCTTGTGACCCGGTCAAAGCAATTGGACGTTCGGGGCTTGGAGGCACGGCTGATGGTGAGGCGTGGCATCTTCATCGATGAGATGCTCCTTTCCGTGTCGCATGGTGTTCTTTTGGTATATCCTCATGGCCGTGCCTGTTGAGCTTTTGATGGGAATTTCCCCGTTTTGTGCCGCAAAGCGTTTGCAGTACATCTTCGTGACCGTGGCTGTTTAGCTTTTGAGGGATCATTGATGTGGCTTTCTCCATGTGTTGTGGTTGGATTTGTGGTGTGGTGTGGTGAGGTGTGGAGCGTGTTGTAAAGTGTGTTTGGATGCGTGGTAGGGATGGAGATAGAGATAGAGATAACAAACCACAATGGGGGCTGATGCTTCCACACCCACAATGCACATTCCCCTTCCATACTGAACATCAGGGAAGGGATCCTAGCCATCAAAAAGCTACATTATGTCGAATAAACAGTTTCAAATGGAACACCTCGCCACCATGAGAGCATTTAAATTGCATCGGATACGGCAATAAATGTGATTGTTGCTCCCAGCTTGTCACTCAATGATGGAAGACGCCATTTGCATTTTTGCTGTTTCCATCGCTACCCTGTTTGGAATCCTGTGTGGGAATGGGCAACTTGCTAGTTTAATATTGTGTGGCAACGCAACTTTATGTTTAAGTGTTTCTTTATTGTATTGACTTGCGTTATCAGTTTGTTAGAAAAAAAAAAAGTTTAAATTGCATGGTAAAAACATAAAGCAGAGGCACACCAACCTACCTGTATGCAAACAATGTATTTTGTACCCAAAAAATTGCTAGTGTCATCGTACGTCAGTCTGTGACCATTGTGTGCTGAAAAATTGAAGTTAACATGTTTTCTTTAGTTGGACTTTCTCCTTGAGATGAAGGTTGCTACCAGGGTTTGGCAAAATGTTGAATGGTCACCTACGTTTTTAATACAAGTATGGACTTACCCTCTGTTAAAGTATTAAATTTCTAGGTAACTTTTTTAATATGCTCACTTTTATCATCTCCCAAATGGCTTTTTTTTGTTTTTCTTCCATACAAACAACATGTCAATATGGTGGTGTACTTTGTTTTTCTTCTGCATATCCCTTTATCCACATATCCTATCAATTTATGTTCCCCAACTTAGCCCTTCTTCACATGCCCTTTTACCCACATATCCCAGCAACTTGTAAACATCGAATCACAAGGATGCTCGAGCACACTGATATAATTATAGTGTTGCATCATTGACAGGATTCCTATTTCTGCCCATGACCACTTAGTTCTGTTGTCTAACTTTGTCAATAATAGATAGAGGTCAGGAATAACCTCCTTTGTTGTGATGCATATTTTTCAACTCTTTTGGGTCAAGTCCTTTATACTTTTGCTTTTGTCATCATGTTGTCTTCAAATAAGAATAATAATTCTTGTGCCCTTTGCAAGTTATTGTACGATTGTAATGAATTAACCTCACATTATGTTTCGCAGTTTCTTCTTTGTTTTTTTTTTTAACCTGAAAAAAATCGATCTATTCCCAAATACATTTGGTCTTTGTTTAAAAGCGTTTGCCATGGTTTTATATGTTAAAAAGTTAGCATGAAATGACAAACCATCTGGGATATTTCTCGATGTGTGAAAGCTTTGGCAGCATCGTCTCTCTTGTCAAGCATTAGAGTAGATTGGATGGTTAGAGTAAGGTATGCACAGTAAAAAAAATTGTTTTTTAGTGAATTTATCTTTATAGCACTGGTTCGCAATACGTGTGATCACGTGCTTTCTGCTTTAACCAGTGTGCTGAAAAATCAAGATGGCAACAAAGTGAGTTGAAAAGGGTGGAGCAGCAAATAGATATGAAATTCTAGTCGATGAAAACATCAAGCTTGTTGAAAGTTTGCAATTGATTGGCTGCATAGTATGGTGATCAAGTCAAACCACAGTATGCGGTCTTGGTGGTAAACAAAAGTCAAGGTCAAATTTGAACCACTCTCATTGTTATTGAAGGATAGTATATTATTTACAGCATGGGACATGAGTGGAAGTCACATTATCGGCTTACTGTAGTTGGTGCACGTCGTGATCACCACCAAAATAAATAATGCTTATTATCGCTGCACATGTCTTTTATTTTGTGTTCATGTCTCCATCATGCAGGGACTTGCAACATGTGATAGTACAGCATGATTACATACTTGTTTCGTATTGGTATTTGGATATATTTTTATGTGCTGCCAAAGTGCATGTGATGTATTGTGCACATAAATTTAATGCAGCGCAGTTATTTATTTCTATTTTACTTTCATATAAGTTGAATTACAGTGAACAGCTTTCAGTATAACGTAAACAACTTTTGGTATCAATGGCAAAACTGTAGGTAATTTGGCTTGGTTGGGTTACCTTTTGGGTCACTGTGTTTGTGCTGATGCTTTGGTTTGTTTTAGCTGTTAAAACTACCCCTGGTATTATAGTTGAGAGGCTGCTCTGCAATCCAGAAAGGCAGGTCTTGGCCTGTTATAAATTGTCAAATGACATATGGTTCTTATTTTCAAATAACTGGTGTTTAGTTGGAGTAAATTGGCAACAGTTGACTTCACATAGGAAACATGTGATGGGTAACTCATCTTTTAAAGTAATCAATCTTTTGAGACATGGCAGGGAAAAGTCAATACTATTTAAGCAATTGTATTATCTTTAAAAACAACTTAGGATATTGTATTTTTAAATGTTTTAACTTGTGCTTTGGTTTGTGATGGTGAACAATTTGCATTGGTGGGGGGTGGAAATGAAAATCTCACATGGTTAAAGCCTGATCGAAGGAAGCAAGTCATTGCATTTCAATGACAGTTTTGAGGTGAATGTAACAACACAATCCACTTGGTCCATCTTTTGGTTTTTTAAATTAAATGTGGAATAAACCTTTTATTTTTGGTGTTCAATCTCCAAATTCCGAATTTTTCTTTCTTCGAAAAAAATGCCATGCAAGTACAATGGATCCTTTTTTGAGAGTGCCTCCCTCCCCTACCCCCACCTGGATTAAGAGACCACATCTCATTTCCGACCACCTGGTGGTAATTAATGGCAATTTTAAATGCGGAATAACATGTTTTTTTAAATTGAGGAAAACAAAATTGATCTCTTTGAAAACAAAACATTTTATTGTCTGATGTCTTTCAATATTCTGTCGTCTATAAACTAAAATTTATCTGACATTTATCATTAAAGAATAAATTAGATATTTAAATAGCATATAGCATCTCCTATTGTCTATCTAATGAAAGACCACCTGTTTTGATAGAGTCCTTAGGGGTGGTCTCATGACAGGATGCATCTACTGTATGTTGCAAAAGGTCAGAAAAAATTGATATTTTCTCTGAAATGATCAATTTATATATTTATTTTATAAATTGATCTGCAATTTGTAGAAAATTTGTTGTTCTTTTTCTTTTAGTTGTTTTTTATCCCCGCCGACGTGGCGGAAGAGGGATATTGTTGTCACCCAGGTCGTCCGGCTGTCGTCCGGCCGTCCGTCCGGGCGTCAACATTTATAGCTGTGAGTGCGATAACTCATAAACTGTTCGCCATATCGATTTGAAATTTGGGTCACACATGTACCACCTGAAAAGGAAGAACCCTATTGATTTTGGTGTGGCCGATCCAAGATGGCCGACTGGGGCGGCCATCTTCAAAAAAATGTTTTTTCGCCATATCGATTTGAAATTTGAGTCACACATGTACCACCTGAAAAGGAAGAACCCTATTGATTTTGGGCGTGGTCGGATCCAAGATGGCCGACTGGGGCGGCCATCTTGAAAAAATGTTTTTTGTTATAAATGGAAAACCGCTTATCTGATTTCAATTATTTTGGTTACTACGTTCTTCACCCCTGGGAACTTTTTCGAGATGATGACCAAATGGTGTCTTGTTTCCAATTCACCTCCCTCATTATCTGGAATATGTATGACCTTTTTCATTCAATGGCAGGGGATTCCCATCTCTGATGGGATATTTTTTTTTGTACACACACACACACACACATCTGCTTGTGTACACAATGATATTAAGTTTTTTCGATCCCTCCTGACATGCAAGACTAACTTGATTTCCCATTGTTTTTCACAATCCCCTCTTTCTTATCCCTTACAACTCCAGGGCGTCCCATCCACTGCCAGTCAGCAGCAGAACTCGCCAGAACATTGGCCAACCTGTCCTCCATAAGCCATGATTCATCACAAGGAAACTTGAATTCCCACTTCACCATCAGTTTGGAAACTATAGCAGAACATGCTTCTGCCATGGCCACCTTGCTTCCTGAAGTACCTGTCACATGATCACTCATGACCCAAGAGCACACAGCACTTGTTGACAGTTTTATCAATTATTTCTTTCATTGGGTATTATATTGGTTACCATTATTGTGTCAGTCATTGGCTCATCAAAAGAACACTTTTAACCATCTTCTCACCCACTCATCTTTCCTATGGGTGTTGTTCCTTCTCCTCTAGCTGCAATCTCAATGCCATCATTTTGATGCTCCTGGTATACAAGGAAATGGATATCGTTCAATAATCTCCGCCTGTCATGCTCTACTTGCCCGCACTGCTCGCCGTGTGAGATATGTGCTGTCCCACACCTCTCTTGTAACACCAAGTGAGTTGTTACATAACCATTTATGCTCTTCTCTGAGCATGAAATCTGTAAAAGTTGATTTACTGGTAGATGGTGTTTTTATTTATCCTGAAAGAAAGAAAGGGATACTGCTATGGGATAGTTTTACCATGTCTCTTTTTGATATTGAAGGTAAGACTTTTTGGTGTTATTATTTTTGTGGAGCTAACTTTTGGATGATAGTTAAATTTTGCTTGCAAATGAGAATAATAATTTTCTGTGTTGAAGGCCAAGCTTTCTGTTTTTCCAGGGTGTGTGGGGTATACGCTTGTGATTCGGAGCTCTATTTGGCATGGAAGGAAAGAGTCAAAAGATCCCTTTGTTAATCGGCTTGATATAGCAAATGCTAATAACTCAGTTCCTCATATGATATTTCATCGGGCCATGGTTTTTTTGGCTTTTGAGTGATTGTCGGCTCTAGACAATTATTTATGAAGTTAACAGCAGCACTCGGTGGTAGGCTTTCGGAGTTGAGAATGGCCTACCCATGAGTTGTACTGTGGCTTCATATTTTTAAAATTAATTTGTTGTGGAAATGGAGGTGATTATTATTTGTGTTGAAGTGGGTGTGGTGGGGTTGCAGAGGATAGTTGGGTTGTTCCACCAATTAGGGATTTTAATTTTGATTTTCATTTCATTTATTCATTTTGCAGGTATGAAAAACAAAACCAAATATTGCTAAACAATTATATACATGGAAATAAAAATAAAATCTACACACAGAAAATATTACATTTACAAATAATATTACCAGCAGACAATAATGCACCCTTATAGGATTACAAACAAGCAAGCTAAATTACCATGGCTGTCTAAATTATCGATGAAATGGATGACATCACTTGCATGAATAATGAGGAGTGGATGGTGATTCAATTTGCTATTAAGGTGTGAGCAGTTTCATTGGTGTTGTATGAGTTTTATACCCCAACAAAGTAAAACTTTTATGCTATTCAGGGAACATCAGCAAACGAGGCGATATTTAACATTACCTCATTCAACGGAAGAGATTTCACTTGAAAGAGAGGAGCTACTGAATAATTTGTGACAATTGTATACACTCGAAACAACCGTTCCTATCGGGAGCATCCTGGGGTGGAGGGTGTGGGGATATTGGGGGAGGTGGGGCAAATATAATTTGTGCCATGGCTAATAATCCCCCGTTTGCAGCAAAGGTCAATAAACTAATTGCACTGTGGCACGTGTACAGGTGAAAATTCTGTCACCGTACTCCCCTCCCCCTCGCAGGGTGAGGGTGGGGGGGGGAGGGAGGAGAGAGGTGCACATGACCTGTCCCTGGGTACTATTGACACTTGTGCAATTAATTTCATTATGCTCTAACAGGAACGCAAACAACACAGATAAACACTATAAAAGGTGCTGTTAGTGGCTGGACATGGATACACTTGCTCAATTATATATACATTTTTCTTAAACAAAAGGACAGGTGGAGTGAAGCGAAGCAAGTTTGGTTGATGGACTTAATGCAATTTAGGTACTGTATGTTATATTTGAAGTAATAAAAGTTAACATTAAAAATAAAAATGATACAGCTTTTTAATAGCATGAATTTACTATTCAAAAGCTGTATGCTGTTGGTGTTGGTGTGTGTGTGTGTGTGTTGTGTGTGTGTTTGCCCCCATAAACGATGAATGGGGTCATCATTGGTTAGATATTTATCGGTGTGCCATCCTGATGAGGCCAAATAAGTCCGAAATCCAGATAGGTGGCTCCATTTGATGTTTAACTGATGTTGACCGTGTAATTTTGTCTGTTTGACAGACGCCGGGTCGAGGCCTCTTGGTTGGAGGTGAGCCTTTGGTGTAGGACTATACCCAATGGAGATCGGGGGAGTGTTCGTCACACTCCACATGTTTTATTTTATATATATATATATATACCGGGCGTAGTGGCGTGCGCCTGTAATCCGGCTACTGGGAGGCTTGGTTGGAGGATCGCTTGAGGACGGGAGCTCTGCTCTGCGCTGGGCCGCGCTATGAGAGGGTGTAGGGCAGCCCGGAATCAGGCGAAACCCAATCCTTATCCCTGTGTCGTAAGAGGCGACCAGGGTTGTGTCAGGAAGGGCATCTGGGGTAAAACCTATGCCAAATCAGTATGCGGATCATAACGGATGATCCGCTGTGCGACCCTAATGGGAGCAGCCGAAAGAAGAAGATATATACACACACACACACATGTACATTTACATACATACGCACCAATATCACTATATAGCTCCAAACTGTGAGTGGTGAGCACCAGGATCGTGTCCCATACAGCCCTTGCTGCACATCCCGGGAGCGATAAGCCCCACCTGCCATGCAGGAACATTATCTCTCGCTCAACCACACATACCCAGAGCCATTAATTGAATGCGGTCAGGATCAATAATGATGTGAACGCCGTGACGTCACCGTCATGATGCAGTCATGTCTGCGGCTCCCAGAAGAGAGCATCTCACAGTGCAAATTACAATAATGTTAAATGTAATAACATGTTAGAAGTTGTCACAAGTGAACGAAATTACAGTTACCGACCAGTTTCGCCTTCATTCAAACATCATCAGGGTAACATAGCAAGTTTCCATTCCCTTGTGACAAACGTTTCGGTTATATACCAATCAATGGCTCCAGGTATGTGTGGTTGAGCGAGAAATAATGTTGCTGCGTGACAGGTGGCGCTTATCGCCCCCGGGACATGCAGCAAGGGCTGAATGGGACACGATCCTGGTGCTCACCACTCAGTTTGGAGCCATATAGTGATTGGTGTGTAACCGAAAGGTTTCAGAGTCACAAGTGGACGGAAACTTCCTATGTTACCCTGATGATGCTCTCATCATCAAACAACAACAGCCTCCCACACCTCCCGACACACATGCAACGTCCATTTTACCACACAACCTAGCTAAACAATTGCATTTAATGGGGATCTGAGCTAATGCTATAATTTTAGTAGTCCAATATGGCGCATTTCTGTAACACGACCCCACCTTTCTCCGAGGCTCTCCTGAGCCTCCATCTGGGCAGCCCACGGCAATGGCCCTGTCTAACGTACAGCACAGATCTCCAATTTTACTCTAACCCACAACATGGGAAAGCACTTAACTCCAAAAATCAAAGTGTCACAGTAATTGGCATGTCCCTATCCTAGTGTGTCGGGTCACCATCTAACAAACAAATTCACACTCGATGCACACTACTTACCATTCTAATTATGGATTTGAACGGGAGGGCATTCAATTTACTTTTAACACCAATATTTGCAGAGGAGCAGAACATTCAAAGGTTCAAGTTCTTTCACGTGTTCGCTCCTTCATGCCGGCCGGCTCAGCACAGGCCTTGGGTCACGCCTGTGCCTCGGGTCACGCCGGCAGTATTGTCCTTCACCCCTGAGGGTTTCCTCCTTCGTGGCCTTATTGGCCTCTCACCAGGTGAGTTCAGTCGGCCCAGTGGCCTAATCTCACAAGAGTTCTTCGGCCCACTGAGCCCACAAAATGGCATGAATCTTCGGCCGCAACGGCCCACAGAATGGCATGAATCTTCAGCCGCAACGGCCAACAAAGCACTTTGGCCTCAATGGCCACAAAAATGCTTCGGCCATATGGCTACTCACAAGCATCAGCAGGCAACAAGCCCTGCGTTGGACAGCAGGTGACACAGCAATGGTGGCATGGTGATATCGATGGTAAGCAAATGCAGTTTGGAGGTGTTCTTGAGGACGCAAATGGGTGTGATGACCTCAGACCAGGTGAGATGGAGTGTACCCTTAACCTTCTTGCCTGACTTGTTTTGGTTAAGTTCTCCCTTTTTTTTTTCTTCCTTCCTCTTTTTTTCCTTTACAGACAGGATGGTTGTTTCTTACTCAACTGTTATCTTCGTGGATGTGTGCTCATGACATACTGGTGGCCTATCTGCACTTGGAGAGGGTGACCTAGCCTGGCCCTTGTTAACAATTCTCCCATCAATATTACTCGTACCAGGTGTCACACATGAATGGAGCAGAGGAGAGTCCATCGAACCTAACATTTACTTTTAGCTCTAGACAATGCAACAAACCCTGCTATGGCTAGAATGATACTAATGACCCATTTTTCCCGAGCTGGCACACTGTTCCATTCTATTAAACCTGGGCAAGGCCACTTTTTCCATTTGGTGGTGCCAGGCATAACTCGCTGGCTGGGGAGTGTGACTACAACTAGGCCTCTTTGCCTGCTATCGGGGGTGGAGACACCCAGCAACCTCGGTGTTCACTGAGCGTGCTTCTGGCGCTCCTAACTAAGGGTGGCTCTCTCTAGCCCCCATACCGTTTCTCATAGCACCCATACTGTGCTCTCATAGCACCTACACCGTGCTCTCCTGGCACTGAAACCTACCGTGCTCTCCTGGCACTGAACCTACCCTGCTCTCCTAGCACGAACCCTACGGTGCTCTCCTGGCATCTCTGACAGCCTTCACCTGCCAGGAACCCCCAAAGCCCTGCTGCCCTATTTCCCAACTCACCAACTTCCCATACCATGTCACACTACCACCAGTATCCCCATTACCTTGTCCTGCACCTACCCCTCACAGTCCGCCTGCACAATGGAACAGCAGCCAGAATCAATGTTGAATCCTCTCAGTCCCCCTAACTTACACTAACTTGGCTAGGAGACTCCTACCGACAGGTACGTTGTTCGCACTCACTCCTCTCATCTGCACAATCATGCCATTCACCCAAACACTTTAGTCATTCATTCCACAGTGCCGCACACCAGCCCACAACACCATCCAACACCTTTACTTTTATGTGAAAACAAAACCACACCAGTCCCTCGGATCCACTTGGTCATCAAAATTTAACCAGTACACTTTTCATCTAACCCCAATTAATTTGTCACTACATCCGTCGTCCGCTGGCCTCCTCCATACTGCCTAATTGTTTATTTCCAACAATTTAAATGAAACATCAAAATCTCTTCACCAGCCATGGAACCTCTGCATGGTTCTCACCAGGTACAGTAATCCCCGCTATATCGCGGTTCACCTATCGCCCCCGCTTCATCGCGGTTTTTCCCTTGGAACCTAACTAATATTTTCTGCGGATTCCCCCGGTAATAGCGCGGTAATAATATATAAAATATAAATTATAATGCGTGGCAGCTCGACCAGTCCACAACGCACGAGACAAAGTTTCGCTTGTGAACTTCGAATATTTTCTACGTTTTTTTTCTCCAAGCCCAACGATGCCGCCCAAACGCTTGCACCTTCTAAGGCTTCTTGCAAGGAACGAAGCGCCAGAGGAAGGTTTATATTCACTTGATATAAATCAAACCCAATCGTGTTTATACACCGCCCAGCGTTTAATAATCACTCAATATACATCAAAACCGAATCGTGTTTATAGCAGCCACCCGCGTTTATATCACTCATATAAATCAAACCGAATCGTGTTTATACACCACCAGCGTTTAATAATCACTCGATATAAATCAAACCAATCGTGTTTACACACCGCCAGCGTTTTATATTCACTCGATATAAATCAAACCCAATCGTGTTTACCCACCACCAGCGTTTAATATTACTCGATATAAATCAAACCCAATCGTGTTTATACACACCACCAGCGTTTATTATGCACTCGATATAAATCGAACCCTATCGTGTTTATACACCGCCCAGCGTTTAATAATCACTCTATATAAATCAAACCGAATCGTGTTTATACACCACCCAGCGTTTAATAATTAATCACTCGATATAAATAAAAACCCAATCGTGTTTACACAGT
>CM068964.1:66414820-66430696 GCA_035128595.1 Eptatretus atami
TTTTGACTTTCGGTTGAAAAACAACTTGCAGGAGTATCTTTCAGTGAAATAAAGTCAGAAAACAGAATTTTTACAGATGTGGTTTGGATCAAAAGTGTCTTTGACAACATTGAACTGCTATGATAAATTTAATGCAGGTGGATGATGAAAATACACTGTTGTATTTTCATATAAATCAATGTTTTCGTGCACAAAGTATATTCCTGGGCCGCATCCTGGATTAGATTGTCATCGCAATATGAGGGATATAAGAGTTGTGTATGTCTGATTGTTTGAAAGGAACCATGTTGCAAAATTTGGATTGTCAGATTCAATGGTGCAGGATACCATGTGCTCAGTATCAGCTATAATATCAAGTTAAAGCATCAAAACTATGAACCGCATTTAGTGATCTGAATATGTGACAGCAGAAATCTTGTATTCAATACGGGACTTTTAAATGGCGTATGAATGTTAATGAAGCCTTTTGTGCATGCACTGTGTGTGTTTTCAGAGAACTGTTCTTCTCACCGTGCACTTTTGACCTGCTGTTACTAGCACGAAATACGTGAATCAAATAGTCTTTTAAACAATAATTTTCAGCATTTTGATGAAAGAGTGGCAATTTCAAAATGGTAACCATAATTTTTCTGTTCTTGAATGAAAATTGGACTCAAGGGAATATAGAAATATCCATGGATGAGAGGTGTTGGTTCCTACCATTTCTTGTTAGTACAAGCGAGCGATGGCAGTGGATATAAAACACACACACACACACACAACACACACACACACACACACACACACGCTTCTCCTTTTACCAATAGATGCAAAATTTGATTACAATTTGTCTTGTAGCCCTGAAACCAACCAAAAATATATATCAATCGTAGAGCAGATGGGTTGATGGCTGGAAACACATACATACACACACACACACACACACACACACACCACACACACAAACATGGCCAGAAGTATGTGGACACTTGCTCGTCCAACATTCATTCCAAAATCATCTTGTATATTATTTCCGAGTTTGTGGTTTCGTGTCGCGCTATCTTCGCCTTTTTTCTGCGCTCGAGTAATGTGATATTCGGCTTACATTATCTCAAAGACCATATGAGGTGCATGGTACAAAAAATAGTAAATAAAATGGTTCTGAAACAGTGAATCATATTCCACTTACTGCATTAAAGTAAAATTACTACTGATACTCTGCATCAGTTCCTTTCTCAAACACACCACCCCAACATGTCGCGCAGAGCGCGGGTTATGCTAGTGGGCAGTAATAAGGAGTTTGTCCCCTATTTGCTGCGATAACAGCCTCTACTCCTCTGGGAAGACTTTTCACTTGATGTTGGAACATATCTGCGGGGATTTGCTTCCATTCAGTCACAAGAGCATTTGTGAGGTCAGGCAATGATGTTGGGCAATGAGGTCTGGCTCGCAATTGGCATTCCATTTCATCCCAAAGGTGTTCGATGCCAGGTTAAGGTCAGGGCTCTGTGCAGGCCAATCAAGTTCTTCCACACCGATCTTGACAAACCATTTCTGTATGTACATCGCTTTGTGCACGGGGGCATTGTCATGCTGAAACAGGAAAGGGCCTTCCCCAAACTGTTGCCACAAAGTTGGAAGCACAGAATTGTCTATAATGCCATTGTATGATGTGGCATTAAGATTTCCTTCACTGGAACAAAAGGCCTAGCCAAACCATGAAAAACAGACCCAGACCATTATTCCTCCTCCACCAAACTTTACAGTTGGGACCATGCATTCGGGCAGGTAGCGTTCTCCTGGCATCCGCCAAAGCCAGATTCATCTGTTGGACTGCCAGATGGTGCAGCATGATTCATCACTCCAGAGAACACGTTTCCACTGCTCCAGAGTCCAATGGTGTTGAGCTTTACACCACTCCAGCTGATGCTTGGCATTGTGTATGATGATCTTAGGCTTGTGTGCGGCTGCTCGGCCATGGAAACCATTTCATGAAGCTCTAGACGAACAGTGTTTGTGCTGACGTTGCTTCCAGCAGGCAGTTTGGAACTTGATAGTGAGTGTTGCAACTGACGATGAGTTGTTTTCCGCACTACGTGCTTCAACACTCGGCCATCCCATTCTGTGAGCTTGTGTGGCCTACCACTTCGGCTGAGCTGTTTGTTGCTCCTAGACGTTTCCACTTCACAATAACAGCATTTACAGTTGACCGGGGCAGCTCTAGCAGGGCAGAAATTTGATGAACTGAATTGTTGGAAAGGTGGCATCTTATGACGGTGCCACCGTTGACAATCACTGAGCTCTTCAGTATGGCCCATTCTACTGCCAATGTTTGTCTGTGGAGATTGCATGGCTGTGTGCTTGATTTTATACACCTGTCAGCAATGGGTGTGGCTGAAATAGCCGAATCCATTAATTAGAAGGGGTTGTCCGCATACTTTTGGCCATGTAGTGTCTATAAAACGCAAAGACCCACTCACATCTCTCACCTGTGAATGGAGGGAATAACCAATTCTAGCTCTCACCTAATCAATTAAACCCAGGTGGGTCGGATTATATAAATAAATTGACACCCCCATGCTCTTCGAGACACATTTAGCAACCATGAAAGGCTACCCAGATGAGCTGCATTAAGCAGCCATGAAAGGCGACGCTTTGCTGTTTTCAAACCCTTCCGAGTTCCTCCACAGCTGTAAAGACGTTCACAAATAGTACATACATGAGAATCCCAATGTTACACCACCCCCTCAGCTGCCCATACCCGTTTCATTGTGTATTGGTAAATCATCAGCGACATCGCAGACAGAAATGCATAGCAACGAGGCTCCCAAGTATGTACCAAGTGCAAATGTCCATGATTGTGTAAGAGGAGCATAATTTGGAAAATATGCACTGCCAGTACTTCAACAAACAATGGGCTGTTGTATTGGATACTAGCAGGGTACCCGGCATTGCCCGGTGTATTTTTTTTTTGTGGGGCCTAAAACACTTCCCTACATCCACGAAGGAATGTGGTCGGGGATCATTTAATATTACCTTTGTCATAGCGACAAAGGCTTCGGCACTATGGAGCTATTTAAAATGGGCCGTCACGGTCCCCTGTCCCATGAGATTTGTGGAAACTCCATGCAATTGCAATGTAAGTGACCATGAGACACGAAACCAGGAGATTGCAAAATCACTTTACACATCGAGAAATGTACGATACTGTACGGGGTGGTTACAAAGTCCCGTTCCCCCCAAATCCTCATCTACCCTGGTACATTTGCATATATATTTCGCATATATATGTTCAAGTAAAGTTAGTGCTGTATTTTATTTTTTTATGACAATGAAGTCTTGTGTATTCAAAGTTTACATTTGTACCTTGTGTCTGTTCAATGTATTCATTTATCACGTTCTGTGGAGGGAGGTAACGGGACTTTGTAAACACCCTGTACATTATTTGCAAAGAGGCATTGTAAAAATGTTACCTTAGAAGTGGAATTAGATGTTATTCAGCAAATGGATGCTCGTGAATGTGCCGTTGATGTTACTGAGTTAAGTTTCCCTGATATATAAATATGGTGCCATAGAAGAAGAAGAGATGTACCGCCAACTTTAACGCTTCCGGAAGAGGTTTATTTGAATTTAAATGTCTGGTAATTGTTTTGTATTTATTTATATGTATGTAGAACTTTAGAACTTGAATATAGCTGACATTAATCATAAAGGTTTTGGCACTATAGAGCAATTAAAAAAAAATTGAACCATTTGTGTTTAAAATTTTTATTTTTTCTTTAACCAAAAACACTCCCAGGCCACTCACTGATGAACTTTGAAAGTTTGACAAAGGTCCGTTCAGACATCTCAGAAAAAATGGTCACACAACACACAACACACCTCTCTAATAGTATAGATAATAGGTCCTGATCTATGGATTTGCTTCCAGGGAGTTCTCATATTCACATCCTGGCCGACAAGCATGGATAACTTCGCGACGTGATGGATTACTATCAGATGCCATCTGAGATGCTTAATTTAGGTGGAATACAGCATCAAATCCTGCTTTGCCTTCCTGACAAATAAACACCCGATATAAGGACTGTGCTTCCCAACCCACCCAACGATCAGGGTAAGGCCGAGCTTACCATAGGTGGACACGTTAGCTAATGACAGAATGCGCGGGAGAACTCCTTGTACAATACACTATGCTTGATCGAAGCAGACCACCGGATAGTTTGGAACAATGTTCATGATGATTAGCAAAAAGCACATATATACTGGCATTGTCACAAATGAAAAGTCATTCTTCGAAGCACATAAGCCCATCTCCGCCGGTCACTTATCGCAGATACGAACAGGCGCCTCAGTCATTCCAAGAAACGAGAGAAGAAAGAGGGGAGAATAAAATGTGCCACATTCGACACCTTGCTCACCCACACATAAGTCGTCTGGCTCATGTGGGTCAAAATAAGGGGGGGGGGGAGGTGTAATGTAAACTTGCTTTGAGAGGTGCAGAGGTGATTGCGTGTGGCATTATATTAAAAGTGAGAGTGTCAATCAGTTAGCCTGAAAGGACACTTTTGTTGATTGCTCGTGCATCCAAAAGAATGAAGTAGGTAGAGACAGCAAAAGAAAGTTTGTGTGAGTCAGTGTGTTTGACGACACGCCCGGGAACTCTTTGCTTGATCGGCCCTTCTGCATGCACTGGACCTCGCTCGCTCTTCCTTGCCTTCCAGACACCAGCTCGTTCAGTCTCTCAGCTCCAGGCGTGCTCTGTTCTAGACTCCGGTTCAGACTTTTATAGGCTATGTTCTGCTATCCACCACGTCTGGATATCTCTTGATCCACTCGCTTCCCTATTGGATGGCCTTGTGACCCGGTCAAAGCAATTGGACGTTCGGGGCTTGGAGCACGGCTGATGGTGAGGCGTGGCATCTTCATCGATGAGATGCTCCTTTCCGTGTCGCATGGTGTTCTTTTTGGTATATCCTCATGGCCGTGCCTGTTGAGCTTTTGATGGGAATTTCCCCGTTTTGTGCCGCAAAGCGTTTGCAGTACATCTTCGTGACCGTGGCTGTTTAGCTTTTGAGGGATCATTGATGTGGCTTTCTCATGTGTTGTGGTTGGATTTGTGGTGTGGTGTGGTGAGGTGTGGAGCGTGTTGTAAAGTGTGTTTGGATGCGTGGTAGGGATGGAGATAGAGATAGAGATAACAAACCACAATGGGGGCTGATGCTTCCACACCCACAATGCACATTCCCCTTCCATACTGAACATCAGGGAGGGATTCTAGCCATCAAAAGCTACATTATGTCGAATAAACAGTTTCAAATGGAACACTCGCCACCATGAGAGCATTTAAATTGCATCGGATACGGCAATAAATGTGATTGTTGCTCCCAGCTTGTCACTCAATGATGGAAGACGCCATTTGCATTTTTGCTGTTTCCATCGCTACCCTGTTTGGAATCCTGTGTGGAATGGGCAACTTGCTAGTTTATATTGTGTGGCAACGCAACTTTATGTTTAAGTGTTTCTTTATTGTATTGACTTGCGTATCAGTTTGTTAGAAAAAAAAAAGTTTAAATTGCATGGATAAAACATAAAGCAGAGGCACACCAACCTACCTGTATGCAAACAATGTATTTTGTACCCAAAAAATTGCTAGTGTCATCGTACGTCAGTCTGTGACCATTGTGTGCTGAAAAATTGAAGTTAACATGTTTTCTTTAGTGGACTTTCTCCTTGAGATGAAGGTTGCTACCAGGGTTTGGCAAAATGTTGAATGGTCACCTACGTTTTTAATACAAGTATGGACTTACCCTCTGTTAAAGTATTAAATTTCTAGGTAACTTTTTAATATGCTCACTTTTATCATCTCCCAAATGGCTTTTTTTTGTTTTCTTCCATACAAACAACATGTCAATATGGTGGGTACTTTGTTTTTCTTCTGCATATCCCTTTATCCACATATCCTATCAATTTATGTTCCCCAACTTAGCCCTTCTTCACCATGCCCTTTTACCCACATATCCCAGCAACTTGTAAACATCGAATCACAAGGATGCTCGAGCACACTGATATAATTATAGTGTTGCATCATTGACAGGATTCCTATTTCTGCCCATGACCACTAGTTCTGTTGTCTAACTTTGTCAATAATAGATAGAGGTCAGGAATAACCTCCTTTGTTGTGATGCATATTTTTCAACTCTTTTGGGTCAAGTCCTTTATACTTTTGCTTTTGTCATCATTTGTCTTCAAATAAGAATAATAATTCTTGTGCCCTTTGCAAGTTATTGTACGATTGTAATGAATTAACCTCACATTATGTTTCGCAGTTTCTTCTTTGTTTTTTTTTTTAACCTGAAAAAAAATCGATCTATTCCCAAATACATTTGGTCTTTGTTTAAAAGCGTTTGCCATGGTTTTATATGTTAAAAAGTTAGCATGAAATGACAAACCATCTGGGATATTTCTCGATGTGTGAAGCTTTGGCAGCATCGTTCTCTCTGTCAAGCATTAGAGTAGATTGGATGGTTAGAGTAAGGTATGCACAGTAAAAAAAATTGTTTTTTAATGAATTTATCTTTATAGCACTGGTTCGCAATACGTGTGATCACGTGCTTTCTGCTTTAACCAGTGTGCTGAAAAATCAAGATGGCAACAAAGTGAGTTGAAAAGGTGGAGCAGCAAATAGATATGAAATTCTAGTCGATGAAAACATCAAGCTTGTTGAAAGTTTGCAATTGATTGGCTGCATAGTATGGTGATCAAGTCAAACCACAGTATGCGGTCTTGGTGGTAAACAAAAGTCAAGGTCAAATTTGAACCACTCTCATTGTTATTGAAGGATAGTATATTATTTACAGCATGGGACATGAGTGGAAGTCACATTATCGGCTTACTGTAGTTGGTGCACGTCGTGATCACCACCAAAATAAATAATGCTTATTATCGCTGCACATGTCTTTTATTTTGTGTTCATGTCTCCATCATGCAGGGACTTGCAACATGTGATAGTACAGCATGATTACATACTTGTTTCGTATTGGTATTTGGATATATTTTATGTGCTGCCAAAGTGCATGTGATGTATTGTGCACATAAATTTAATGCAGCGCAGTTATTTATTTCTATTTACTTTCATATAAGTTGAATTACAGTGAACAGCTTTCAGTATAACGTAAACACTTTTGGTTCAATGGCAAAACTGTAGGTAATTTGGCTTGGTTGTTACCTTTTGGGTCACTGTGTTTGTGCTGATGCTTTGGTTTGTTTTAGCTGTTAAAACTACCCTGGTATTATAGTTGAGAGGCTGCTCTGCAATCCAGAAAGGCAGGTCTTGGCCTGTTATAAATTGTCAAATGACATATGGTTCTTATTTTCAAATAACTGGTGTTTAGTTGGAGTAAATTGGCAACAGTTGACTTCACATAGGAAACATGTGATGGGTAACTCATCTTTTAAAGTAATCAATCTTTGAGACATGGCAGGGAAAAGTCAATACTATTTAAGCAATTGTATTATCTTTAAAAACAACTTAGGATATTGTATTTTTAAATGTTTTAACTTGTGCTTTGTTTGTGATGGTGAACAATTTGCATTGGTGGGGGGTGGAAATGAAAATCTCACATGGTTAAAGCCTGATCGAAGGAAGCAAGTCATTGCATTTCAATGACAGTTTTGAGGTGAATGTAACAACACAATCCACTTGGTCCATCTTTTGGTTTTTTAATTAAATGTGGAATAAACCTTTTATTTTTTGGTGTTCAATCTCCAAATTCCGAATTTTTTCTTTCTTCGAAAAAAATGCCATGCAAGTACAATGGATCCTTTTTTGAGAGTGCCTCCCTCCCCTACCCCCACCTGATTAAGAGAACATCTCATTTCCGACCACCTGGTGGTAATTAATGGCAATTTTAAATGCGGAATAACATGTTTTTTTAAATTGAGGAAAACAAAATTGATCTCTTTGAAAACAAAACATTTTATTGTCTGATGTCTTTCAATATTCTGTCGTCTATAAAACTAAAATTTATCTGACATTTATCATTAAAGAATAAATTAGATATTTAAATAGCATATAGCATCTCCTATTGTCTATCTAATGAAAGACCCCTGTTTGATAGAGTCCTTAGGGTGTCTCATGACAGGATGCATCTACTGTATGTTGCAAAAGGTCAGAAAAAATTGATATTTTTCTGAAATGATCAATTTATATATTTATTTATAAATTGATCTGCAATTTGTAGAAAATTTGTTGTTCTTTTTCTTTTAGTTTTTTTATCCCCCGCCACGTGGCGGAAGAGGGATATTGTTGTCACCCAGGTCGTCCGTCTGTCGTCCGGCGTCCGTCCGGGCGTCAACATTTATAGCTGTGAGTGCGATAACTCATAAACTGTTCGCCATATCGATTTGAAAATTGGGTCACACATGTCCACCTGAAAAGGAAGAACCCTATTGATTTTGGGTGTGGCCGGATCCAAGATGGCCGACTGGGGCGGCCATCTTCAAAAAAATGTTTTTTCGCCATATCGATTTGAAATTTGAGTCACAATGTACCACCTGAAAAGAAGAACCTATTGATTTTTGGGCGTGGTCGGATCCAAGATGGCCGACTGGGGCGGCCATCTTGGAAAAATGTTTTTTGTTATAAATGGAAAACCGCTTATCTGATTTCAATTATTTTTTGGTTACTACGTTCTTCACCCCTGGGAACTTTTCGAGATGATGACCAAATGGTGTCTTGTTTCCAATTCACCTCCCTCATTATCTGGAATATGTATGACCTTTTTCATTCAATGGCAGGGATTCCCATCTCTGATGGGATATTTTTTTTTGTACAACACACACACACACACACACATCTGCTTGTGTACACAATGATATTAAGTTTTTTCGATCCCTCCTGACATGCAAGACTAACTTGATTTCCCATTGTTTTTCACAATCCCCTCTTTCTTATCCCTTACAACTCCAGGGCGTCCCATCCACTGCCAGTCAGCAGCAGAACTCGCCAGAACATTGGCCAACCTGTCCTCCATAAGCCATGATTCATCACAAGGAAACTTGAATTCCCACTTCACCATCAGTTTGGAAACTATAGCAGAACATGCTTCTGCCATGGCCACCTTGCTTCCTGAAGTACCTGTCACATGATCACTCATGACCCAGAGCACACAGCACTTGTTGACAGTTTTATCAATTATTTCTTTCATTGGGTATTATATGGTTACCATTATTGTGTCAGTCATTGGCTCATCAAAAGAACACTTTTAACCATCTTCTCACCCACTCATCTTTCCTATGGGTGTTGTTCCTTCTCCTCTAGCTGCAATCTCAATGCCATCATTTTGATGCTCCTGGTATACAAGGAAATGGATATCGTTCAATAATCTCCGCCTGTCATGCTCTACTTGCCCGCACTGCTCGCCGTGTGAGATATGTGCTGTCCCACACCTCTCTTGTAACACCAAGTGAGTTGTTACATAACCATTTATGCTCTTCTCTGAGCATGAAATCTGTAAAATGATTTACTGGTAGATGTGTTTTTATTTATCCTGAAGAAAGAAAGGGATTACTGCTATGGGATAGTTTTACCATGTCTCTTTTTGATATTGAAGGTAAGACTTTTGGTGTTATTATTTTTGTGGAGCTAACTTTTGGATGATAGTTAAATTTTGCTTGCAAATGAGAATAATAATTTTCTGTGTTGAAGGCCAAGCTTTCTGTTTTTCCAGGGTGTGTGGGGTATACGCTTGTGATTCGGAGCTCTATTGGCATGGAAGGAAGAGTCAAAAGATCCCTTTGTTAATCGGCTTGATATAGCAAATGCTAATAACTCAGTTCCTCATATGATATTTCATCGGGCCATGGTTTTTTTGGCTTTTGTGATTGTCGGCTCTAGACAATTATTTATGAAGTTAACAGCAGCACTCGGTGGTAGGCTTTCGGAGTGAGAATGGCCTACCATGAGTTGTTACTGTGGCTTCATATTTTTAAAAAAATTTGTTGTGGAAATGGAGGTGATTATTATTTGTGTTGAAGTGGGTGTGGTGGGGTTGCAGAGGATAGTTGGGTTTTCACCAATTAGGGATTTTAATTTTGATTTTCATTCATTTATTCATTTTGCAGGTATGAAAAACAAAACCAAAATATGCTAAACAATTATATACATGGAAATAAAAATAAATCTACACACAGAAAATATTACATTTACAAATAATATTACCAGCAGACAATAATGCACCCTTATAGGATTACAAACAACAAGCTAAATTACCATGGCTGTCTAAATTATCGATGAAATGGATGACATCACTTGCATGAATAATGAGGAGTGATGGTGATTCAATTTGCTATTAAGGTGTGAGCAGTTTCATTGGTGTTGTATGAGTTTTATACCCCAACAAAGTAAAACTTTTATGCTATTCAGGGAACATCAGCAAACGAGGCGATATTTAACATTACCTCATTCAACGGAAGAGATTTCACTTGAAAG
Source organism: Eptatretus atami (assembly GCA_035128595.1). Classification (NCBI taxonomy): domain Eukaryota; kingdom Metazoa; phylum Chordata; class Myxini; order Myxiniformes; family Myxinidae; genus Eptatretus; species Eptatretus atami. The sequence continues at coordinate 66,425,289 of CM068964.1, forward strand.
AGAGGAGCTACTGAATAATTTGTGACAATTGTATACACTCGAAAACAACCGTTCCTATCCGGAGCATCCTGGGGTGGAGGGTGTGGGGATATTGGGGGAGGTGGGGCAAATATAATTTGTGCCATGGCTAATAATCCCCCGTTTGCAGCAAAGGTCAATAAACTAATTGCACTGTGGCACGTGTACAGGTGAAAATTCTGTCACCGTACTCCCCTCCCCCTCGCAGGGTGAGGGTGGGGGGGGAGGGAGGAGAGAGGTGCACATGACCTGTCCCTGGGTACTATTGACACTTGTGCAATTAATTTCATTATGCTCTAACAGGAACGCAAACAACACAGATAAACACTATAAAAGGTGCTGTTAGTGGCTGGACATGGATACACTTGCTCAATTATATATACATTTTTCTTAAACAAAAGGACAGTGGAGTGAAGCGAAGCAAGTTTGGTTGATGGACTTAATGCAATTTAGGTACTGTATGTTATATTTGAAGTAATAAAAGTTCACATTAAAAATAAAAATGATACAGCTTTTTAATAGCATGAATTTACTATTCAAAAAGCTGTATGAATACTGGTGTGTTGGTGTGGTGTGTGTGTGTGTGTGTGTGTGTGTGTGTGTGTGTGTGTGTTTGCCCCCATAAACGATGAATGGGTCATCATTGGTTAGATATTTATCGGTGTGCCATCCTGATGAGGCCAAATAAGTCCGAAATCCAGATAGGTGGCCTCATTTGATGTTTAACTGATGTTGACCGTGTAATCTTTGTCTGTTTGACAGACCCGGGTCGAGGCCTCTTGGTTGGAGGTGACGCTTTGGTGTAGGACTATACCCAATGGAGATCGGGGAGTGTTCGTCACACTCCACATGTTTATTTTATATATATTATTATTTATATATATATATATATATACCGGGCGTAGTGGCGTGCGCCTGTAATCCGGCTACTGGGAGGCTTGGGTTGGAGGATCGCTTGAGGACGGGAGCTCTGCTCTGCGCTGGGCCGCGCTATGAGAGGGTGTAGGGCAGCCCGGAATCAGGCGAAACCCAATCCTTATCCCTGTGTCGTAAGAGGCGACCAGGGTTGTGTCAGGAAGGGCATCTGGGGTAAAACCTATGCCAAATCAGTATGCGGATCATAACGGTGATCCGCTGTGACGACCCCTAATGGGAGCAGCCGAAAGAAGAAATATATACACACACACACACATGTACATTTACATACATACGCACCAATATCACTATATAGCTCCAAACTGTGAGTGGTGAGCACCAGGATCGTGTCCCATACAGCCCTTGCTGCACATCCCGGAGCGATAAGCCCCACCTGCCATGCAGGAACATTATCTCTCGCTCAACCACACATACCCAGAGCCATTAATTGAATGCGGTCAGGATCAATAATGATGTGAACGCCGTGACTCACCGTCATGATGCAGTCATGTCTGCGGCTCCCAGAAGAGAGCATCTCACAGTGCAAATTACAATAATGTTAAATGTAATAACATGTTAGAAGTTGTCACAAGTGAACGAAATTACAGTTACCGACCAGTTTCGCCTTCATTCAAACATCATCAGGGTAACATAGCAAGTTTCCATTCCCTTGTGACAAACGTTTCGGTTATATACCAATCAATGGCTCCAGGTATGTGTGGTTGAGCGAGAAATAATGTTGCTGCGTGACAGGTGGCGCTTATCGCCCCCGGGACATGCAGCAAGGGCTGAATGGGACACGATCCTGGTGCTCACCACTCAGTTTGAGCCATATAGTGATTGGTGTGTAACCGAAAGGTTTCAGAGTCACAAGTGGACGGAAACTTCCTATGTTACCCTGATGATGCTCTCATCATCAAAACAAACACAGTCCCACACCTCCCGACACACATGCAACGTCCATTTTACCACACAACCTAGCTAAACATGCATTTAATGGGGATCTGAGCTAATGCTATATTTAGTAGTCCAATAAGGGCCATTTCCGTAACACGACCCCCACCTTTCTCCCGAGGCTCTCCTGAGCCTCCATCTGGGCAGCCCACGGCAATGGCCCTGTCTAACGTACAGCACAGATCTCCAATTTACTCTAACCCACAACATGGGAAGCACTTAACTCCAAAAATCAAAGTGTCACAGTAAGATTGGCATGTCCCTATTCTAGTGTGTCGGGTCACCAATCTAACAAACAAATTCACACTCGATGCACACTACTTACCATTCTAATTATGGATTTGAATGGGAGGGCATTCAATTTTACTTTTAACACCAATATTTGCATAGGAGCAGAACATTCAAAGGTTCAAAGTTCTTTCACGTGTTCGCTCCTTCATACCGGCCGGCTCAGCACAGGCCTTGGGTCACGCCTGTGCCATGGGTCACGCCGCAGTATTGTCCATTCACCCCTGAGGGTTTCCTCACTTCGTGGCCTTATTGGCCTTCACCAGGTGAGTTCAGTCGGCCCAGTGGCCTAATCTCACAAAGAGTTCTTCGGCCCACTGAGCCCACAAAATGGCATGAATCTTCGGCCGCAACGGCCCACAGAATGGCATGAATCTTCAGCCGCAACGGCCAACAAAAGCACTTTTGCCTCAATGGCCACAAAAATGCTTCGGCCCATATGGCCTACTCACAAGCATCAGCAGGCAACAAGCCCTGCGTTGGACAGCAGGTGACACAGAAATGGTGGCACGGTGATATCGATGGTAAAGGGGCTGTCACACCTTGACGATTTAGCGAACGTATGCCGTTTTTTTACAAATTTGCCGAATACGCTGGCAGACGTCGAATACGTTGGTAGTTTGTATACGTAGGAATACCCTGAAAATCACTGCCATATCGTTGTACGCTGGCTTTAATCGTTGACTTTTGTGCTTGTTTCTCTCTTTTTCGAATGCTTAAAATTTTACGACGTACTCGGCGTTTGGCTCACACGTTCCGCTACCCGGCCATAAGGTTAGGCACGTTATGCGATCGTTGACACACGTTAATTGTATGTTACTCATAAGTCGAAACACGTAGAGGTAACATTCGCGTACCCGAAACTTATTTCTAACCTTGAGTAACGTTTTGTAAGCACGCTACACAAACGTTGTTCACACTTCGCAACACGTTACTTGAAAGTTCCTCATACGTCGAAACACATCAAAGTAATGTTTAGGGTACCCCTGACTTATTTATAACCTATGAATAACGTGCTGGGAATTATTACGCTATGCTACGCTGGACTATCGTTGGGCATAGGTTGTGACGCCTAAAACACGATAAACAATCGTTGTATAACTTATGTATAAGTTATCGAAGCGTTCTGTGTTCATTACTAGTACATTATGCATTGTCAAAGTCGTTTTTAATACTTTAAAAGTAAAACAAAGAAATATTTCATCGTGGGAATGAGGGAAAAAAATTAGCCGAAAAGAACATCGAACAATGGTGCAAAGTTAGTCTCCTATTCGTGGACGATAAGAGGATCCATCCTCCCACACCCTCCCCATCACGCTCACCTACTACTACTGACATGGACCACTACTACTACCAATACTACTACTACAACTACTACTACTACTACTGACATAGACATACTACTACTATACTACTACTACTGACATAGACATACTACTACTACTACTGACATAGACATACCACTACTACTACTGATGTAGACATTCTACTACTACCAATGCTACTACTACAACTACTACTACTATTACTACTGTCACGCACACCAACTACTGCTAATAGTATACTACTACTGATACTACTGGCATTGACATCTACTCAACATGGAGTCTGGAACAATGATGGTCCTCTTGAAGCCATTTGTATATACCAATTCCCTAAACGCTGCCAATACGTCAGTACACGGTAGATGTAAGTTAGAAACACGTTCAGTAAGTTCTGGGTTGTCCGGAAGACGTCAATTTAATTCGTCTACATACGACAATGTGCGTTATACATACGTTACAATAGGTATCATGTATTCAATGTTAGATGCACGTTTATTATTCAAAACATGCTACACATAGGTTAAACGCACGTACTCTTACGTCATAGCACGGTAGCCATTGTTCAAGGCCAGTTATACATAGTTTTCAATGCACGTTACTCATACTTTCCAAGCACGTTAAACATTAGGCTAAGCTGACGTTACTCATTTGTTCAAAGCACGTTACTCAACGTTTGGGGTTGGGGATGTTACATTTAATTTAATAATCATTTGTTATTACATCTTCTTGGTCATAATTTTTATGGTTTACGTTTTTTTTTTAATCTTTACGGGTTTGGGGTAAATTGGTTTTACTTTATATTTAATATTTATTAAGTCGGTTTGTTTTATTTTTTGACTTTATAAGGTTATAAATTGGGTTTCAAGTATGGTTGCCATTAACTTGACGTGCTTCGACTTATGACTAACCTACAAGTAACGTGTGTTCGCCGTGTTTAAACGATCGCGGAACGTGCAAGAACACATGCAACGCATGCGAAACGTGTGAGCCTTACGTCGAGTACGTCTTAAAATTTTCAGCTGCTTGAAATTTCACGACGTATCGAACGGACTAGGTAATATGCCAGCGTACTTCAATGATTTCGAGCATAATGTTAACGTATACTCAACTTTCCTATAGCGTATTTGACGTGTGCCTAGCGTTGTAAAGCCATTTTTCATAGAATGGCATACGCTGGCAAAATCGTCAAGGTGTGACTGCAATGTTTGACAATTCAAAATCTCGGGCAGTTTTGATTTCAATCGGCGCCGGCAAGTTCTCAACAGCTACGCACGAGTTCGCCGGCGATACGTATAGCGCGCAAAGGTAAGTTAAACTCTCGTTTGTCATAGTTTGAACGCCGATCACAAGGTAAGATTGTTGGTAAAAGTTATGGTATAACACAACAAAACGTTCTGTGCCCGCTTACTAATATGTTATGCAAACGACCAACACGTTTTGAATACGCCAAAAACTCAAAAAAAAAACATCAAAATTTCAGCGTACGTCAACGTTTTAGATCAATTTTATACGTTGCCATTGCTGGCTTAAACGTCAGGTGTGACAGGGCCCTAAGCAAATGCAGTTTGGAGGTGTTCTGTGAAGGACGCAAATGGGTGTGAATGACCTCAGACCAGGTGAGATGGAGTGTACCCTTAAACCTTCCTTGCCTGACTTGTTTTGGTTAAGTTCTCCCTTTTTTTTTCTCCTTCTCTTTTTCTTTACTTACAGACAGGATGGGTGTGTTTGTTACTCAACTGTATCTTCGTGGATGTTGTGTGTGCTCATGACATACTGGTGGCCTATCTGGCACTTGGAGAGGGTGACCTAGCCTGGCCCTTGTTAACAATTCTCCCATCAATATTACTCGTACCAGGTGTCACACATGAATGGAGCAGAGGAGAGTCCATCGAACCTAACCATTTACTT
>CM068964.1:66436157-66451990 GCA_035128595.1 Eptatretus atami
TTATCTTCTGTTCTAGGCTTCCTCTTATCTGATTGCCTGATTTACCTCTTCTTCAGATGTTTCAATTCCAAATCGTGTTTCCATCTGGACTCTGTCCCGTCCCGCAATGCGCCGGCTAACCACAAATCCAGCCACCGAATTCGTTCCTGTGCATCGGCCAACTGTTGTGATCCCTGTGCACGTAATCCTCCCGACCTTCACTGCGTGCCGCCGTGCCTCGTCCAATTCAACTTTGCAATTCCTCTATAAGTCATCACCACACTCCACTGCTCCAAGCATCCCCCAATCGTGTATGAAGCTCCCCAATGTATGCGTTGGCGTCCTCATTTCGTCTGCCACGGCGTTATACCGTGTCCACTTGGCCTGAACCGCGTGGGCGGAGCGTTTCCTTCGTGCGTGCGGCTCGTTGCGCTATTATTAGCCCACTCCGCTTGTGTCGCGCCGAGATGGAGCCGCGCCGCCATTTTGCGACTCCATTTTCTTTACATTCCAAGTTCCTCACCCGATCCGCTTCAAGCATAAAATCAAATCAATTTGGACCGTTTTTTTTTTTTCGCTTCTCGTACCAATGTCCGGGTGCAGAATGCACCACTGGTCCAAATATCCCACTCCTGACACCAATTGTTGCGATCCGGGTGGCGGGATTCTCGCCCCGACTCTGGCGCCACCCTCACCACCGCCGTCTCCGGGTATTATAAGCGGCCGGCTCAGCACAGCCTCGCGGTCACGCGTCTTCAATCGCGATACCAACGTAATCCTTGTACCTACCAGTTGGGGAAATAGAACCGCGTTAGACTGGTTGTGTCAGATGCCGAGCGTTTTCTGCCAGTCTGTAACCATTTTGGTTTTATATGCCAATCGAACGGATCGTTCCTCGACGCGACACGATTAACTCTAAACGGCAACTTCATCCGAATCAACCAGAATTATTTGGGGAACATCGGGAATACGACACAAGCAAAACCATCACGACAATGTTTTTATTAACAATCTTAACCCGTTCTTAACGAGGAATACAGACTACAGGTTTCGAGGGGTCCCTACGAGATATGCCTTATACAACACGTGCAGACAAGACAGACAGACAGCATGCATGCAGACAGAATACTTGGTGAAGTTTCATGGCGAGAGGACAGGTGTCAAAAGCACGAATGTCGCTCGCTTCAGGCGGATGTCCACGGATTCGAGCCCAGCTCGAACGCGCCGGTTGGCAAGATGCGCGCCGTACTCTTGCCCCTTCGCACCGCACGCAGTCTCCGCCGCTCTGACTCCACGTAAGGTCGACGATGGGCCTCAGCTGTGCATCCGACAAGGCCCAAAATCGAGTGCCGGCTCCGGCAAGCGGATCGCAAACTGTCGAGCCGTTGGTGTGAGCAGGGACCGTCAGAGGCTCCGTCGTCTCCTCTCCTGCCTTCGCCTCGAAGCCCGATTCCCAACTCCGTCCTCTCAGTTTCTCTCTCTGTCGAATCACCTTTTCTTTCCTTTTCCACGCTGCCTCTCAAAGCCGGCTGCCGTCTCTCTCACTGCAGAATCACCCTCCTCATAAGAGTCGATCGCCGATTCGACGTGCAGGCCGCCTCTCCCACTGCCCCAAAAAGGCAGACTCGACGTGCAGGCAGCCTCTCTTACTGCCAAAAATGCAGACTCGACGTGCAGGCAGGTTCAGCGTTTCTCCCGGCAGATCCAACACTGTGCCTCCTTCGTTCGCTCGCTTCGAAAACACGAGCGCGCCTCGAGAGCGACTGTTTCCACACACTGAACCTTTTCACGAGCCTTCGTTCACTCGCTTCGAAGCCACTCTGAGCACGCCTCGAAAACCCGACGTTTTCCACAAACTCAACCTTTTTACGAAGCCTTCGTTTCTCTCTCGTTCGCTCCTTCGACACACGACACCCTCTCAATCGACTGCATTTTGTACTTTGCCCAAACTAAACCTTTTCACGAGTCTTCGTTCGCTCGCACCGAGCCACTGGCTCCTCCCCCTTACGAAGCCGACAAACCCCTCCCCCCAGCCCACCCCTCTCCCGCCACACCCTCCCAGCCTTGTTGCCATCGGACCTCACTCCTTATAAAGGGAAGAGGAGAACAACAACTGAAGGTGAATGGAGGTTATGTTTTCACTCCTGTCTGTCTATTTGTCTTTTCTGTCTGTGAGCACGATCTCTCAAAAAGTTATGGACGAATTTGGATGAAACTTGGTGGACAGGTTGGGTGTGTGACAAGGACTAATTTACTAGATTTTTGTGAATATCCGGATCCAGTACTATAATTTTTGAAGTGATTCTTCACCATTGAGAAATTAGGGCCAAAAAGACATATAGCACCATATTTCAAAACGTTTTCGATGGATTATGACAAAACTTGGTTGATGAGTTGTGTAGTTGACATTGAGCAAGCCAATTAGATTTTGGTTCAGGTCCGGATCCAGATCCGGCCTATCAGTGGGGATACAAAATGTAAACTGTTCATCCAAAATGTAAACTGTTCATCCTACGCTCTTCTGAGTACCTTTCTTGTTTACAGTTCTGTTTGCAAAATGAGATGAACTTCTGTATGTTATGGGGAGGTAAGGGAACATTCAAGCACATCCTTGGAGAGTGTATGTAGCAAAAGCCTTACATGGTGAATGTGGAAGCACAATCAAGTGATCTGAGTATAACCTTAACAATTCAACAACATCCAGTTAAATGTAGCTGATTTTTACAACTAACTTGACCGTGTTTAGTTTGTTCATGCTTGGTAAAGATATGTTGTGCTTGGATTGAAGACCGAGTAGATTGTGTTGCAGTGTGCATGAGAGCAGTGACAAATGAGTGGAGATGCATGGGAAGAATGTTTTTCTCATTGACTAAGTTCCATCTTGAAGTGTAAGATACGAGACCATTCCTTTATTATGAGTTCCCTTAAAAAGAACTCCATCCTATAGGAGGCCATTATATTGTCGCGGCGCTGGCAGCCAAGGTTAATCCCCCGACCCAATTTGTGGTGACGGGCGGTTAACACCGCCAGCCCGGACGGTCGAGCAGTTCCTTATTAATAGGAGGCGGACACGTTGATCCTTGGAGATTATCACGCGCACGGGAAGGGTGGGGCGCAATGGCGGTGCGACTGTGAGCAATAAATGGATGCACGGCGGGGGGGGGGTTATACTTCAACCCCATGACAGATACACCGACACAGCCACTTAAAATGAACACATTTAATGAAAATAGAACAAATATTTACAAAGGACAATAATCAGAATAAAATAGTATGTGAGGTAAAGTAATCCTAAAGTCTAAATTGAGGTGCCTCTACACACAGATTTAAATACAGACAAGGAGAAACTAAATAAAAGAAAATCCTTCCTTTATTCTGGCACTTAGCTTTGTCCAGAGATGGTCTTTGTGGAACGTGGAATTGAGGCGCTTCTATTTGCATGTGTAGGTGCATGCAAAATTGCGCCAAGTAGCTCTCTCGCAGCGGGAATGTTCGTCAGGCAATTCGCGAGCGGTATTCAACACCAAGGCTCAGAGACCCCGTGCAGCTTAGAATGGCGCCGTCCCCTTCGGTGACGTCCCCCGTGTAGCTCCTTTGTGCGTCGATTGTCCTCACTGACCCACTATTTGACATACACGAGGCTCGGGGTCCGTTCCTCACGACCCATCCAAGAGCCAAAGGCCAGCATCTTGCTTCACCACGCGAGCCAAATCGCCTCAACACGAATACAAGAATCGTGCCGTCTTCTTCATGCGTCGAAGGAAAGCCAGCCGGAAAGCCCTGTTCTTTCAGGCCATCTCCTAACTACGTTCTTTCTCAACCGCATGCGCCCCTCACTCCGCACTCGTGCATTCCTCCTCCAAACTCCCCACTCTCCGTCTGATTTGAGCTGCTGCCTCCCACGCCCTCTTCCTCTTCATGCATGTCACGTCACGCCCATCAATCCTCCGCCTCCGGGGCATGTCCAGCTTGCACGAAACCCGGGAGGGTGGGGCTTCTGCCCACTTGTAGTTGTTTTAGGGACGTGTTCCCTTCTTTTATTGCCGATCTTGGAAAACAAAATGTTGGTAGGGAAAGTTAAAAGGGGGCGATTACATACTGGGGCAGTTTAGTCTTATACCCTACCTAATTAACATGCCCCCCCCCCATATGTGGTGACAAGTAATACTTAAGCTCGCAGTTTCCCAACGTAATTACATCGAGATGTCTCCTACACGTCCATGGAACAAACAACTCTATTCAATCCTAACTTTCCTATTAAATTCCTCCATCTACCCCCACAACTGTAACAATATCAAGCCTGCTAAATGGTTTCCAACGTATGGTTATTTGTCCGTGCTCTATCCTTTTTTAAATGCTGATGTGGTTGGTTGGTGGGCAGGAGGGGGTGAGGGAAACAATGGGGAAGGTTTTGTTTTCTATGTTTTGTTTTTGGTTGATATTTGGAAGGAAGAGAATAGGGATGAAGATGCTTTAGAAAGGGTCATTGATTAAGTTCTTGACTTAGACTGCTGTGTCTTCTCTTCCCTTACTTGGAATACATCAATCTTGGAAGAATGTGGGAAATGTAAGGGTTTTTCTTATTGCATAGTTGCATAAAGAAAAGAGGGAAATGGAACTGTGAGGGAAGGAGAGGTATGGAGAGAGATTACCGGCTCAGACTGATGAACACGTGATTGCATGGTAAAGACCCATGCTTATAAATTCTCCCAAAAACTTGAGATTATACATAGGAACAGACAGACAAAATGATTAACAGTTAAGACAAACCAAGAATGTTATCTGCAGCTCTGGAGGTAGTTTTGTTGGAGCAGGAAGAAACATGTCTGCACATGAGTATTGTGCATCTGTCTCGTATCAAATGCTTTGATTGGGTCTGTGAGAGTTTTGTAATTCCCATATGACAGGTGTCCTGTCTGTTTTTATTTATTTATTGCTGGATTATTTCTTTTTTTTTAACCATTGCCCCATGTACATCAACTTTTTGGGTACCCGTGCCTTCTTGCTACTCAATGCAGTCCAGATTTGTTCACAAATGCATCTTATTGTTCCTCCAATTTCATGAGCCTTGTTAGAACTCTATGTTACTTTTTATCTTACTCAGTCTTACCTTTTGCAGGTAGGCTTCGCACTGCTGTATTCCGAGTGACTCACAATGTGGCTGAGCTCAAAGCAAGTGCATCTGCACTACATCAGTTTCGCTCTCTTCTCTACATCGCATTGGCCATGCAGGTTTGTGTGTGGATCGTGGAGAGAGAAAAGGACAGTAAAGGAGAAGGTGTGGGAAGGTTTTACGGTGGGGCTTTTAATATGCTTGTACTTTTTATGCCTCCAATGACGAAGTCGCCGGAGGCATTGTTTTTGGTTTGTCCGTCAGTACGTACGTATGTCCATGCTAAATCTCATTATCGCGATATCTAAAGAACCGTGGAACGGATTTTTGTCAAACTTGGTTGCAGTATATATTGTGATGCAAATATAATCTGATTAGATTTTGAGGTCATTAGGTCAGAGGTCATGTTTGGTAAAACATGTGTTACTGTGATAACTTGTGAACCAGTGATGGGATTTTGACCAAACTTGGTATAAATACAGTTTACAGTATGATGCATTGATTAACTGATTAGATGGTGGCATGAAGAGGTCCAAAGGTCAGAGGTTTTCTTTACTGCGATTACTTAAGAACAGCTGAAGGGATCCAAGTCAAAGTTGGTACAAGTATGTATTATAATGTACACATAAACCGATTAGATTACGGGGTCAAGAGGTCTTAGGTCATGTCAGGTGAAAATGTGATGTTTGAGAACAGCTGAAGGGATTTAAATCAAACTTGGTGCAAGTATGTACAATGATGTAATAATGTGGGCGGATGCATATCTCTCGACGTCGAAGAATGCTGTTCTCGTTTACTTTTAAAATCAATCACAATTTCTACTGTGATCGGAGAAAGAATAGTTGGTAGAAGTAGGCATTTGGTAAATGGTACAAGGTTAATTGAGATTATTAGTCCATCCCCCATACAGCGGGCGATGGGGTTTTGCAATCGCTTCTGTCTGTCTGTCCAGGCCATAACTTTTTTTCCATTTGAGCTTTTGTCATCAAATTTTCAACAAACATTTATTATGAGAATATGGAGAAAATATTTAATAATTGGTTGAAATGTGAAGGGGATAAGTCATAGTAACTATAAATAGCCCTTATTAGTCTGGCGGCAGCGCGCAAGACCACGGGTATTTTCACGTTGGAGATGAGTTCCAGGAATGTGCTTTCGTGGGGAAAATCTGAGTACATGGAGCCCCCTCCCTGTAAACTGTTTATTTCTCGACAGGGAAAACGATCAAAACTGTTCAGGGCTTCAGCACCAGCATCCAGAGCAGTCAGGCTTTACACCAAAGAGGTCAACCCACGATTGACCTATCCTTGCTCTTCGGGTCCTCACCGAACGCAGACGAGAGTTCGGCAGGGCTGCTTGCAGCTTATGTTTAACCTCCGCCATCGAAGATGGACGGAGTTACTGTTTTCACCCCTGTCTGTTTGTTTGTTTGTTTGTGAACAGATTACGGAAAAACTCCTGGACGGATTTCGACGAAACTTGGTGGGGGGTTAGGTATGGTCCAAGGATCATGCCATTCAATTTTGGACTTGGTCCAAAGTCCAATATGGCCGCTATGGCGGCCATTTTGAAAAAATATTTGAATTTTTGTTTTTGCATTTCTACATGTTTTAAGTGATTTCCAACCAAAAAAAAAATTTGTTTGAGAAAAAAACCCAGAAAATTTGCACCTTTTTTTTCAAAAAAATTCGATTTTATTTTTTTGGATTTCCACATGCGAGTCGATCTAGTTTAGTTTATTCAATCGTGGTTCAGTAGAGTCTGATCCGTTTTGACCTACAATGAATAGGATATCAGGTTCACTTAAGTGACCCAGCAGTATTGGCGGCGGAGGTTTTCACTCTACCGAGTGCTCCCCCTCTAGTCATCTCTGTAAAGCTTGATTCAGTGAATCAGGATGCACTCTGGAGGATTCTTGGTCGTCGTGGGGTGTCACCAAAACTGACGATCTGATGTCTGAACTATACTCTGGTACTGAGAGTGCTGTGAGTGTGTGGTACCATCTCTGACTTATTTCCAGTTGTTACTGGAGTTCGTTAGGGGTGTGTACTGGTTCCCACACTTTTCAGCACTTGTTTGGACTGGGTTTTGGGGAGGATGTCAGAGAGATCAAGCTGTGGTGCATCATTGTGAATGTCAAGATCTCTGACCTTGATTTCGCAGATGATGCAGTCATATTTGGGAGACTTTAGATATCCTTTTGGGGCCCTCAGGTGCTGAATGAGGAGTCTGTGCCACTGGGATTACGGGTTTCCTGGGTCAAAACTAAGATCCAGGCTTTCAATGACATCTTGGATGCTTCTGTCCTGTCTGTGTCTGTTTGTGGTGAGGATGTTGAGGTCATGGAGAGATTCACTTACCATGGCAGTGATATTCATGTCTCTGCTGGCTGTGAGTCAGAGGTCAATAGACGTCTGGGTCGGTTGGGGATCATGGATTCACTGGATAATGGGGTGTGCGCTGCCCGGGTAACCTGTCAGAAAGTCAAGTTCAGGTCCTTGGTGCTTCCAGTCTTGCTATACAGATGTGAGACTTGGACGCTGACCAGGGATCCGAGATTGAGACCTAATTCCTTTGGTACCAGGTCTCTTCGGAGAATCGTTGGCGAGGGAGTCTCGTGAGTGGAGGAGGCCAATGGGCCGACCACATGCCTCGTGGTTGCAGCAGGTTGATCGGCATCTCAAGGAGATGGGGATGGGCCAGGCATCTGCCTGTTGGATGGCCAGACGGAGGCCCCTGGGGTACCGGTGGAAAGTGGACGCAGCGACGTGCTGCTCTAGCGCATGTTTCCATTCCTGACCTGCCCCTGACCTGCTTTTTCTGTAATGGCAGTGATAATAATATGTTCGCTCACAAGGAATTTTTGATGCTGGAGGAAGCCATCGGGCCCATTAAACCCTGAGTTATTGTTACCAATCTACAGTTGTTTGTCTGTGCTCTATCCTTTTTAAACGCTGAGTGTCAAGCAAGGAAGCAGCACCTACCATTTCTAAAGTCTTTGGCATGACTCGGCTGGGGTTCGAACCGTCGACCTATACTGAGAGCAGGGCAGCGGATACTCTAACCATTACACCACCAAGTCTGATGGTTAGAGCATCCGCTCTGAGTCTGGGAGGTCAGTGGTGAAGCAACAGCTTATAATGATATATTATGATCATGATGATGACAGTGCGAGATGGCCGTTTTTTTTTTTTTTTCTTATCCAGCCGTGACCAGGTGATTTTTAAGTCGCTTCTGTAGATATTTATTTATTTATTTACCATTGAGCTTCAGTGTCTGTCTAAGCCATAACTTTTTTATGATCTGAACTTTTGTCATCAAATCTTCAACAAACCTTTATTATGAGAATATAGAGAACTCAGATGAATAAAATGTTCAAATATATATTTTTAAGGCTGTTTTCATCACGTTTAGTTAGTACAAAACCGACACGGATAGACTGCATTTTGGGATGCTTTTCCACCGAAGGTGGATGGACGGTATGTTTTCACCCCTGTCTGTCTGTCTGTGAGCAGGATATCTCAAAAAATTATGGACGGCTTCGGATGAAACTTGGTGGACAGGTTGGGTGTGTGACAAGGATGAATTGATTAAATTTTGGTGAAGATCTGGATCCGGATATTAGAATTAATTAAGTGATTCTTCACCATTGAGAGATGGGGCCAAAAATAATATACAGTACAGCATGATATCTCAAGTTGTGGACGGATTCGGAGAAAATTTTGTGGACAGGTTGGGTGTGTGACGAGGACAAAGTGATTTGATTTTGGTGAATATCCGGAGTCAGATCTGGCTTCTCAGTGGGATCCAAAATGTAAAGTGTTCAGCCTGGTGGATGTATGCGGTCTACCGAGTACCGTTCTAGTTTGTCATGTGACGGTGTTCTTGATTTTTTTGATTTTTTAAATATTTTTTTTCAGAAAGCCGCACTTGAGCTGTCTGGAAACAAATCGACTTTGACCTCAGTCAGTTCTCAGACTACAGCAGCTCATACATCACCTCCTTTCAATCCCGCTTCAGCATCTGATGATTCGTCTATGGACCACCTTTCAGGCCACCCTTTGGATTCCATGATAAATGACCTGTCAGGTTCCCCTTCAGGTTCTCCTTCTTGCAACCCCTCAGAGGGCCCACCGGGTACCCCCTCGGACAGCAATCATCCTTTTCTCTTTCTTCGCTATGATCTTCCATTGGCAAGAGCGATAACACAAGAGCAAGATGCCTTCCTCAAATCACCATTTTATGGACGGTGCTTGGGCTTTCAGGTACTAGTTCTCAACTTTTTATATTATACTTCTTAAAATAGTGGTAACATGAAGCTACTATTACTATTATTATTATTATTATTAGTATTATTTTCATTGCTGGCAGGATAGCCTCGAGGTATGTGCATTTTCCTTTCAGCTGCCTAGTCTATGTTTGAAAGTTAATGTAGTTATAAACTGTCATCCTGGTGTTTTTCTTGTGGGGTGATGCATCATTGTGTGCACCATCAATCAGATTGACATGCCCAAGGACTCGTCTTCCAGAGCACAGGTCATTGGACTTTAACGATCCTACAGTGTCGTTCGGGACGAGTAGGTGAGTTATCGCCTGTACTCTTGCCAAATTATAAAGTTCTGCCCAAATCGCTTTCAGTCAAACACCATGGGGGGGTGGGGTGCAGTCGTTTTGTGAGAAAGGGCCAAAAACTTCCCCTGGCTTACCAAAGCAGGTGGAAATAATTAGAAATTGAAGAACAACTAGCCATGCCTCCCGTCACTTTGCTAACAGGTTTAATGAAAAGACAGTGTTGCACTTCACAAACATATTGCATGTCTATCTGTAAGTCTCAATTAGGATGTAAAATTAAGTGAAACACCTGAAAAAGGCTCTTTTATAATACTGAGTTGTTGCTCCTGGAAAGAAAAAGGATCCTCCCAAAAAGACGAGCTTTTAAAATGGGCATTTCTATACTTAAACGGATACAAAAAGTTTTTTTCCAAGTAAATCGATTATTGGCTTTCCAATGATATCATTTTTATTACTAGAAGCACCCGCTCCCTACGGGAGCCGTCAAGGGGGTCATGTTAATGCCGATATTACTCTAAGGGGTCCCAGGATTACACACCCAAAAAATGGTTGCGGTCGGTTCAGCTGTTTTTACGGGACTTTGGAACGGACGGTGAATTATAGTAAGATTATACAATAGCAGGAACCCTTTAGAATAAAGCATGATGGGCACTGCTCCTTTTAGTAATCGATTATAATAATAATTATTATTTACTGTTTCTAGAGTAGAGTCCTTTTTCAACAAATATGAGGTACAATGTATAGCAATGCATTGTATGACTCCAATACAGCAAGTAATTAAAAACAAGAGTGAGAATTGCTTTGCAATACATGTCCCCTACCGATGTGGTATTTTCTAAGTCCAAAAAGGGCATAACTGAAAATTTGACAAAACGCCCTGAAACATGAACTTGTTCTGTAACTTGTCATAATAAAGCCATGTTCCAAGCTTCAGTTGAATATGTTAAAGGGTATGGGGAAAAATAGTCTGAAAAACCACAGGTGGGACTGACGGACAGATGGAGAGCAAACCTAAACTCCCCTCCGGTGAAACCGGTAGGGGACTAATAATAGCCAATTGACACGTTGGTACCACAAAAATTAAAAATAAATAAAACAATCCATCAAAACAAAGCAGAGAAAATAAATATTTCCTTGTTTGTCATTACAAAATTATACAATTCCATAATCTTCAAACCTATGCAGAAAACTTTGCCGCTCAAAAAAATTAAAAACTTTTAATTTAACCCTGCATCTGGCATCATGCTATGTTTGCAATGCTAGCTGCCTGTGGTATACAAGATCAGCTTCACACCTGGCTTTCTGACTGCAGTCAATGCATTGCGAACAATGGACTCCGCTTCATCTTCTTCCTCCTCTTCTTTCTCTCACTTTCTCTTCCTTCACCACCTTCATGTCTTCCCAGTGAAGGCTAAAGTGTCCCAAATAGTTGGGTGCCCGGCACGGGGGAATTTTCATTTTCATTTCAAGTGGATGCAAAAGTTTACTTCTCGGTATCGCCGTGTAGGTTGGGATCTATGGAATAATTTTTCTTCCAAGTGGACAACGATCAGCCCCCATGAGGGGAATGGGGGATGCTCAATCCCCCCCCCCCTCCCCAACCGATGATCCAACCTGAACATATGAGGTCTCTAAAAATTTGGGATGAGGAGTAGCAACTTTTATATTCTAGGTATATTGCGACTCGAAGCCGCCTTTTTGATGGTATCGGCATAAATCCCTGTTATTCGGCAATACTTTGGACATGATCGAATACTGAGACTTTTTATTTATCGTTAAATGGTAGAACAAGTGTTGGGTTGGGTTGTGAAATATGTCTTGAACACGAAAACAAAATTGATTTTCACCTGTGGTGAACAACTGCGTTAACAGTATAATGCAATCCAAAAATGACTGAAAAATGGACCATATATTTGTTGGCATTGGCAACTGTTCTAACTAACCTATTTGGCGTATTTGCACTTGCACAGACATGTGCATTTCAACTTAGCCTTCTTGCACTTGCATGACAAACAGACTTTTGTGCTAGTGCACTTCACATCGGGTTTGAAGACGTCCTTGGCAAGGGGCAGCGTGGTCAAAATGGGAACCAGCTTATCGTCTTTGGAAGAAATTCAGTTCTCTCTCGGAGTCTGAGACCATTAATTAACAGCAAACAACAACAAATAACAACAAACATTGCCATGGGAAAGAAGGAAATACAGGACAAGCAATATCAAACACGATCCTCTTTCTGCCCAAAATGCACAGAGCAATCCCCTTTGTACTATTTTGTACTGAAAAAGACAGGGGAGGGATAGACATTTGGCAAGGGTAAATGAAGGAGAGGGCTGACAAGCATGAAGTAAGGGAACTAAGAACTGCACACATGGCCACATTGGGAGGGAGGGGAGGATAAACATGCTCATGGTAACAGTTGTGTGAACACCAGTTCAGCCTTGAGGAGAGGGTGATAACAGGGTTCGGACAAAACACAGAGACCCGGTGGATTACTTTCTGCTGGACAATGAGGTGCCAGAAAGGCATTCTTCTCTTCAGCAGCTGGGCAGTTTCATTTAAACATTGGAGATACCAGTCTTGGTTGTATGTATTTCAGTGAGATAAATACACATAAGATTTAGTAAGATACAATTCTATTTTACTTGTATATTCATCTAAATTGCTATGGAGGTCAAAAGACTGTCAGGAAAAGGGGAATTTTACTGATAGTCAATTTGACTCCAGTACAAAGTAAAACCCCATTTTATACTGTGTTCAATTAAAAGCAACAAGTGAATATAATTGAGAAGACATGAATATAATTTTATTTTTTTCTTCCACACGTCCTTCTCCATCCATTCATGATTCCTGGGGTTCTCAACAGGCACCAAAGGCTCGTGGGCTGTCGTCCAGATGCTCACTTGCATTGTCATCTGAAGGGTCCATCAACTCTTGTACCAAATCAGATTTATTGGTATATATTATGGAAGCCAGTGCCACTACCGATCTTTTTGGGAATGAGGAGCTGGTGGTGGTGCTGGATGTTTGTGAGGTCATCGTTATCGATAGTGGAGCGTTGATCCACTCACTTCCTGGTACAACTGTCCAAGGTCATTTGATGAATATTTCAACAAGGTATTCTGCCCAATCGTCCAGCACAACTTGAAACGATCGAGAGTGGACATTGTCTGTGATCAGTATCATGCCTGCTTCAGTGGAGGAAGTCAGAAATCAACAAGGAATGAAGGCATCCTTGAATACCACAGGCAGAGAGCAAAGCTGGATGCCAGACTATCAAATGCCAGAGATATATCCAAGGAGATGGTCCTTACCTCTTGATTGAGATGTACGGCCTAAACCATTCCTGGAGCAGCAGCATGTCCAGAGTCTAGTGACCAGGACATAATCCAAAATGATGGTCAGAGATCAAGCTGTTTGAAAACAGGGAAGACTTGATATCATCAGCAATGATGGATTCCATGACTTTGCTTCTAATTGGAAGTAAGCTCACTGCTCTGTAGTTAATAGGATCTGTTTTTGCACCCTTGTTGAAGACAGGAATTTAACGTCCCAGTTAAACTCCCAAAGTCTAGGCTTTCCACCTACCTCCATGCTTTTCTTCTGCTTGTAGAACTTCTTTGAAATGATGGTTGAATTGCACTTGCCTACAAGACTTCATGCTGGTGTTGTACCACCACCTCAAGTCGTCTGCCATCTTTCTCCACCACCTCAAGTCGTCCACAATCTCACCTCCTCCTGGAAGTTTATCCAGCAGCCATGATTTTATTTCGATGAACAGCAGTTTTGAGGAAATGGAGCTTTCTATTTTCTGTAGTGTGCACAAGTTAGTGCAGTTTATGGTCCATCAAAATGAGAACAAATAAGGATTTGTAATTTATCTCCTGCGCATAAAACAAAAAAATCTTATTTTAGCTTCACCTATTGCTGCCGAACACTGTGTTGTCTACCTACATCCTGGTTCCACTTACCCTCAGATCCTTTTCCTTCTTTTGTTTCAAAAACTCCAAGATTTCCCCTTGCATCATGCAATCGCTATGTTCATTATTATTTCCCATCCCCAGCACCTAAAGGCCCAGTCACACCCTACGTATTAGCCAGCTTATGCCGATTTTTGCAAAATTTGTCTAAAACGCTGGTACACGTCGAATACGTTATGGGTAACTTTTGATAACATTGAGAGCATGCTGAAAAACACTGCCATACGTCGTAGTACGCTGGCTTTAAACGTTGTACTTTTCGTTGTCCTCAAATTTCCATGCTTGAAATTTTAAGACTATGCCAGCGTATGACTCACACGTTCCGCATAACGCTGGCCATAAGTTGTAGGCACGTCACGCGATCGTTGCACACGTCGACACACGTTACTTTAAGTTACTCATAGTCGAACACTCAGTGACGGTAATGTTTAGCGTACCCGAAACTTATTTCTAACCTATGATAACGTGTTGTAGGCACGTTACGCGATCGTTGACACACATCGACACACGTTACTTGAAAGGTGCTCATAAGTCGAACACATCAAGTAAGGTTAGCGTCAGTGTTCCAGACTCCCTGTTTTTTGTTTTTTTCTTCTTCCTTCCTTCGGTAAGATGGTGATGTTGACACTTCGATTTCTAGTGCGTTGAAATATAATATAATAATAGACTGCCGCTCAACGATTTAAATCATAACCGCACTGTACACTGAACACCGTCATACCGAAGAAAAAAAAAAAAACCGGGAGTCTGGAACACTGACAGCGAACCATTACCTTGACGTGTTTTGACTTATGAGTACCTTTCAAGTAGCGTGTGTCGATGTGTGTCAACGATCGCAATCGTGCGTACAACTTATTCCCATCGCATGCGGAGCGTGTGTCATACGGCAAGTACGTCGTAAAATTTCAACATGTTTAAAATTACAAGACGTACTCCACTTAATACGACGTATGATGCGTACTTTAGCGTTTTATTCACGCATACCAAACTTACCCATACCGTATTCGACGTGCGCCAGCGTTTTAGACGCATTTTTCAGAGGTCGGCATACGCTGCAAGATCGCCAAGGTGTGACTGCGATGTTGACACTTCCATTCTCGCGGCGGTTATGATTTGAATCGTTGTGCGGCAGCCTTTCATAACCTACGCCACGTCATCATCGGTGATGCGTGCAGCGCGCTATGCATAAGTTAGACTATCGTTGGGCATAGGTTGTGAAGGCCACAACAGGTTCAGCATCGTTGGTATAATTATCTATAACACAACGAAACGTTCTGTGTCCGTTCCTAATACGTTATGCATACGACCAAGCCGTTATGAATTACGTCCGAATCTTAAAAAAAACATCAAAAGTTCAACGTAACCAGCGTTTTAAACATTTTAATACGTTGCCATTGCTGGCTAAAACGTCAAGGTGTGACTGGGCCTTTACATTTCTTTGTTTAACTACATCTGTCTTTTTCCCAGTCTACAAAAGTATCTTGACTGTCCTCGAGCTGATCACCACCCTTATCTGCTATCTACCTTACCTCCAAACGTTGTCTCATCTGCATATTGGGAAAGCCAATTCTTGTCCCCACCTTCCAAATTTTCTAAGAGGTCTATAGCTTCCCAATGCTTCCCTGGATCTTTTCTTGCATAACGGTGTTACATCTGCTGCTCTCCAATTCTCTCGTACCTGTCCTGACTAATAAGTTGGTAATATTGGTTAACACTAGTGCATGCCCGTATGTGCATGCTCTCTGCCACCTCCCTTAATACTGTTGTGGTTTCCGCCGGCGCGTCGCCACGAGCACGACCCTCGATGAAGCAGTGGGGCCGTCTCGGCTCGTCGCCCGGAATTACAGATCGCCGGCCCGGAGAAGTCCGAGGTCGGCGGGTCCTGGTTATTTTGGACCAAAATACGCCAATGGGTAGATCACGTGGGTAGGGTTAATTGCCAACTTCAACTTACCGAAGTACCCACGTGATCCAGCTACCGGGGTACTTCACCCTCGGCGGAACTCGTACGGAAGCGGCCGCTTAAGCGAGCCCGTTCCGTGTGCGATGCCGAGCGGTTTTATAATCGCCGAATTCCGCCAGCCCGATTATCCTGTTACTCCGTTACAGCGGCAATGGCTGCTCACTTTCCCACACGCACAACACACCCAGCCAATGCAGAAATGACACGACGAGCTGAGTACATTTAAACA
>CM068964.1:66459375-66483852 GCA_035128595.1 Eptatretus atami
CGTTTCTTTCCTTTCTTGGCAAAGGCAGACGTATAGTCACATCCAGTGAACGCGTGAAAGGCAGGGAGAGACTCGCATAGGTGTGGGCCTAATACTTCTCCAATGGCTGTGATGTTGATGTACCTCCTTGTGTTTTTGGCGTTTGTTCCTGTGTCCATCCACAGGGTGGCTGTGAAGGTTGGTGAATGGTACAGGAGAATGATGGCGATGTCTGTGTCGCTTGCTCTTACAACAATGTTCCCTGTTTCTCCGCTCCTCTCCATGCTCCTAGCATGAAAACATACCAAGGTGTCAGCTTCTTCGTGATTCGTAATCATGCTGTCAACTGAGTCGCGAATCACCTGACCGTCCAGAACGTGGAAATGGTAACAGAAGCCAAGCATTCCTAAATACAACGTCACGTGTGCCTATGATGTGCGCGTATGACTGGTCTTTCCATTCCTCGGCAAAGAAGAGTGGAAGCTGTTGCTTAAATGACCTGGAACTCAGAGCGCTGTCAAAATTCCTGGGACGAATCTGTTCTGGACCCTCTACAACGTAAACCTGATTGTTATCAATACCATGCCGTGCTCTCTCACAGTCTTTGACAGAAGGTGTGGGATAGTCATTGAAGGCTATGTCCACGCGTTTGGGCGATAGTGACACGGCTTGCATCAAGAAGCTTCTGGCCACACCTCCAAATGTGTAGGTAGCTTGGTTGCAGGCAGTGTGTGTAAGAGAAAGTTTGCATCTATGATACACGCATCTACCACCAGAGGCGACTTGTGATGCTCTACCTTTTTTTCCAAAACTGTCAGAAGAGCACTTTTGTCCGTCTTGGTCATCGTGCCATCTGTAGAGCACAGAGAGAGAGGAACAGTCGTCAGTGGGTATGACATAACGTGTTCCAAGTTCAAATCCTTCTTCATTGCAAGTATCACGAGACGTCCCATTAGGTCTCTGGTACATTTGAGTTCTGCAATCTTTCTGTCCACTGACTTCTTTCGTCCTTTCGCGCCTTCATCTTTGAAGGTCAGCAACTTCTGCTTGGCGATTGGTCTTTCAAATCCGCTCGGATCTTCCTGGCATTCACTGATAAAGTTCTTGTGAAGTTCTCGGCCTTTCTCGGGCACATTCAACAGACAGTCACAAACGGCTTGAGAAGCTGCCTTTCCAGTATTCAAGTTGACAAGGATTTTTGGAGCTTTGTCTGTGCTCTGGAAAGGGTTTCGTGACTTTTTGATGTGCTCCATCACTTTGTTCAGATCATGTCTATCACGTCTGATTCGCGAAGGTTGCACCTCAGCAGTTACATCGTCCTTAGTGGTCAGACCTGACATTTCCTGCACCAACCCTATGAAGGCAGATCGGGTTGACTTGGTAAGCATCCATCGCATTCGGGCACAGAAGTTGTTCGTAGCGGAGACTAGGCCTGTCTGTCTAAAGCAGCATCGGCGTTTACTGTTTGCTCCAAAGTAAGATCCACAGGGCATCTGCTGAACTGATGAGATGTCCTCCGTACAGAGAACACACCATCTTCAAGGATATCTCGAAGGCCAGGATGCGTGTCATCAATGTTCAGCAAGTCTAGCTGGAACTTTGACAACCAGCGTGAGTAATTCACGTGATTGGTAGCGAAGAACAGATCTATGATGGGTGTCACGCTGTGTACGTACAAGTCGACGTCGTTTGTTCGGATGGCCCTTTCAAGAGTGTGATAGTGCTGGATGTGATAATGTACATATCCAGAACTGTGCCGTGATACGTGTTCTCCAGACCTGGTCTTCTCTGTGTAAGTCCTGTATGACGAGACACACCGAATGAACATGTCTGACGCCACCACTACCTCAATAGCGTCTCGGCTAGGTTGACATAAATTGTCGGTCAAGTCCTTCAGCTCTTCTTCTGGTCATATGAGACTCGACGAATGCTTGGAAGTGAAGGCTTTCCATTGCAAGACCAAGTATGGGATGCAGTCCTTGCACCGGTTAAACTGTTTGCCGCTAATGAAGCCATTGAGGATCCATTGGCTAGGACATCCGTCTCAGTTAGCATAGCTGGACCTCCTGAGTCTTCAATTAACTTCCCCAAGGCCTTGAAGAATGCCATCTCCACATGAAACACTCCAGGCATGATGAAGACGTTGTCATACTTAGGCTTCTCAATGGCTTGGATCTGCATGGCTGGTTTGGCAGCGTTTAGGTCATAAGTGACCACTCCATAAGGTTGTCTGCATTCTTCAGCACAACGTTGTGTGACAACAAGTGTTCTCTGGATGACATCTAAGCCTGTGATGGGTTGTCTCATATTGGGCAAGTAACGTACAACTTGTTGTGGCAGGTTGTCAACATAGATTTTGACATGAACCCAACCCACATTGGAACGTTTTCCACATCGAGCGCATGAGCCATCAACCAGGCATATCCAAGTGCCTACCATGTTTACAAACTTCCGACTGATTGAATACCTCAGTGTTCTTGTACTCAAAAGAAATCATCTTTGGTCTTCCTCTATAGGGAGATTCCTGATCATGAGCTTCTAATGACCTTTGTCTCGGCCCTTTGCGTCTTGCCTGTACAGCAGGGATCGCAACAGGCTCCTTTGTGTTTGTTTCGTCCAGAGACTGATAGAGGATCCCATCGTATCATGAAGGGTATCCGATCCGGAACAGAGTTTCTGTGAGTTCATCAAAGTTATCAAATGCAACTCCAAATGGCATACCTTGGACAGTACCTTCTGGGCATGCTACCTCTCTGTCCTGGATAGCAGACCCGATGGCAGTTTCCAGTTCCTCCAGACAGTTATAGTTCAGGCAGTGCCCTAACCGATTGAGAATTGTCACAAGTTTCTTGCTACCAGTCACTCCCTTCACGGCCATACCAAGCGCAATATGTTTTTAGGTTCACAAGACCTTTCCTGATAGCAAACAGTGCATCCTGACTAGATGATTCTGCCCAGCGTTGGGTACGTGCCGTGTGCCTCTTGCCATTTGGGCCACCATAGAGAATATTGAAGAAACTTAGTAACAGCTCTGGTGAGGATACATCACCTTCCTTAATCTGATCAAACGTGGTACCATCAGAAGAGGTTGGGGTCTTCTCTAACTCATGAACTAGCTTCCTCAGCAGGAGTGCCGTTTGTGTAATGGTCTTTTCTGGAGTAGTGACATAATCATAGGCTATACGGACACTGTCATGTGCCATGTTAGAATTGTAGATGATGACTCCTGACTTCTTGTCAACAGGGCTATGTACCTGGAGATGATAGCCGAAATGCTTGGTGACATTTCTCATCAGTGCTTGTGCAGAGTGCATTGGTTTCTCCCGAGTCTGAGCACATGTCGAGATACCTGGCATACAGGGATGTCAGGAGTTCCGACCTCTTATTCACAATCACCGATGTTTCTATTACGAGTGGATCCATCAATGCTGGAACCCAAGGTATCAACTTCCTCCACAGTGACGTGGGATGTACACCTTTGTGCCGACTTCAAATACTCGCTTCTACATGAATGATGGTACTTTACCTCCTTTGCGATCATGTCAACTCCTGATATTTTTGCGAGTATTCTGTCATCTCTCAACACTCTAGCAGCTTCCCGAATGCGTCTTTCGGCTTCTTGAGTTTCACATGTTCCAAGTACTTCTTCATTTCCGACCTTTTTTTTTTTCGAACTTGGCTACAAAACAGACACTGTCTAGGAAATATGCCATAGTTGTGGTACTACAGGCGTTGGGTCCGAGGCTGACCGTAAGTGCTTCCTGGTAGGCGCTTCTTTTTCTTCCTGTTCAGATGTCACCGCCGTAAAATTTGTAACAACTGCTGTGGTAACCGTTCAAACTTGATGGTTTATCTGGGAGGGTCTGGATAACACCATAGATTTTGATGAAAGGAAGCGCCTTTTCTGCTTGCGACTACATGCAGCTTTCTGGACTGCATTCCAGGTAGCATCAGAGAAGGGTAAAACCTGTAATCTTGGTGACTTGGTAGGTGTTCGTCTACATGGAGGATGCAACGGCGTTCAGCGTCTTCCACTGTTGATTCTGACGTACTTGCAGTCATATCATACGTTTGAGACTGGCTCTGTTCTCTGGTGGTTGATCCAGGTCATCCATTTCTCACCAACTGTCAAACATAAAGAAAACAAATGTGAAACCATGCTGTATCCAGAACCCAATGGACTGAAGGCATCTTCTATGGTTTTCTACTTTTACCCACCACTACAACACTGCCAGAGTTAGTGTAATTTTGAGTTGCTACCAGGCAAAATGTCCCAAAGACGTCAACGGAGTGAAGTCGACTTTGGTGTAATAATGACTGAAGGCAACAGAAAGCGAAACATTCGGGATGGTCCATGGCTGATGAATCGAACGGACCTGTGAGAAAGTGAAATGGAGGTTAGACGCTATCCCTTTTGTCCCAAATTTAATTTTTTCGAGATTTATGAACTGAATATAGACCAGGCCAAAAGATTTGGAAGTCCATCATTACTAGTGTCTGTTACGTGTGGTGGTACCGCCTCCTTAAGTAAGGTTCCGCAGGTAGACCATAATACTTTTTTAAGTAGTTGATATTGATTGGGTCATTCCCAACCATGTGTCAGCAGAAATTTCATCGATGGGATCAAATTGCTATATTAAACTCCTTAAGTAGTGCTAATTGTGGTATTCTTAAATGACTTCTCCCAAGGAAAAGGTGACTTTTCCCATGGAAATGGTTTTATTAAGCTAATGTTTTGAGATCAGCTCAGCAATGCCATTGAATAAAGGTCTTATAACGCTTGGGCATGACTTGCTAATTAAAGTCAATATTGGGGATACGTGGGGTAGTTACCTCTCTAAGTACGGAACCCACAGATTATACTTTCTTAAGTAAGTGAAACTGATTTCAGTCAGTCTCGCCTATGTTTTAGAACAAATTTCGTTGATGGGCTCAAATTGCTAATTAACTCCCTTAATTAGTGCTAATTAGTGGGCTTCTTAAGTGGCTTTTCCCACTGAAAATGTTTTCTTTTGTTATAGTTTGGAGGTCCTTACACCCATACCATTAAGTAAATAGTGTTATTTTGTTTGGGCACGAGTTGCTAATTAAAGTCAATATTGGGGGGTACTTGGGGAAGTTCCACTTCTTTAAGTACGGAATCCCGCAGATAATACTTTCTTAAGTAAGTGAAACTGATTTCAGTCAGTCTCGCCTGTGTTTTAGAACAAATTTTGTTGATGGGCTCAAATTGCTAATTAAATCCCTTAATTAGTGCTAATTAGTGGGCTTCTTAAGTGGCTTACCCCACTGAAAAGTTTTCTTATGTTATAGTTTGGGGGTCCTTACACCAATACCATTAAGTAAATGGTGTTATTTCCTTTGGGCACGAGTTGCTAATTAAAGTCAATTTTGGGGGTACTTCCAGTGGCGCCCCCTAGCTGTCCCACTTTCGAGGAACTTAAGAATCCCCATTCTTAAGATCGGACGCCTCACCCTGTACAGTGAACACCTCAAACCTTTGGGCGCAAATTGCTAATTAAATCTCACTGGGCTCCCAGACTATCCACCGGCAACATCTAGGATGGTGGGGTCTTGCTTGAAGGCACTCCAAAACTCTTCTGGATTCCCCAAAGCACCCAGACCCCCAAATCGCCACTCAGACTGTTCGCAAATTCCTCAGCTACCCTCTCATCCTTGAGCTCATCTCAAAATATCTCTGTAGCACGATATCTCAAAAAGTTGTCGATGGATTATGATGAAACTTGGTGAGTGAGTTGTGTGGGTGAAAAGATCAAGCCAGTTCCATTTTGGTTCAGGTCTGGATGCAGATCCGGCCGATCAGTACGATACAAATCTTCAGCTGTTCAGCCTGGCGAAGGTATGCACTCTACCGAGTGCTGTTCTAGTTTCATCATGTTTAAAAAAAAAAGAAAAAATTGTTACACCTGGGTTTATTTAACATAATTCCCTCTTATTATGTGTTTTTAATATCTTTGGCCATGTCCTTCTCATGTTCTCTTTTGTCTTGCAGAATTAGATTCTAAACTTCTCTCTTTATGTCAAATCTGACTCCACTCCTGTTGTTTTATACCTCATAAATGTCTTCAATGTATCCTTAATAGTATTCCTTACTCTGTACACTGCACACCGAGTCCTCGAAGCTTGTCCATTTCTCTGATGCTGTTTGTCCTCATGGTAGCTTGTCTGAATCGAAAGCATCTAACTCCATTCTCATACCCTAAAGGTTTGCCTTCCTCAAATTTAATTGCCTTAATCTGCTATGCTGAATTAACTCTGAATAAAATCCTTTCGCCCACTATGTTTATGGTTATGTCCCTAATTGTTCTGCTCTATCCACTTTCTTCACCATATCTTTACCATTATGGCACGAGAGGTCTCGTACTTCACTCCCCTTGTGGGCTTTTCTATAAATGCGATAAAAAGCATTTGTGGACTCGATCTAGAAATTTTTCATCCGTTTTGCCCTGTTCCTGTTATATATATATATATATGCAAAATGTATTTAGAATTGGGATTTCATGTCAGTTGCTGATGATGGGGCGAACAACACTTAAAATCGTTCCAGTGCTGTGTGATGTCCATGTCGTGATAATAAGTAGTGCGATCATGGGGCAATAAAATGTAGTGTGATAGCATTTGAGTTCGATGACACAAAACCTTTAGCACCTGCACCCTCTTGCATGCCAGAAACTCATCTAATCATCGTGTTCACCATCCAAGCGAAAGTTTTGATCAAACAGTCCATTTAGTGTGAACAAAATTTAGGATTACGGTCAACATTATATTAAAATAGAAAATCAGTACTCTTCCCTTACCCTACCCTCACCTCCTGCAAGTGGTGCTAATTATTTAGCTCATCCAAAGTCGGAAATATTGCAAGAATATCACCATCCAACAACCTGTTTTTCTTTAAAATACACCATAGAATATAGTTGATGCCCATTACCAAGATTCAGAGGGGACAGTTAGCTTCACATGCCCATCCGAGCAAAGGTGTGCTCGGAGATATGTAGGCCCTCCTGCTGGCACAGCATCAGAAAGACAGTTCATCTTAAGTTCAACCCATCAGGAATCAAACCCAGACGAGACAGTTCATTGGTGAATAAAGGCATGTGCTTTATACTAGCACCTCTGTTTTTGCACATTCCTGCTCCCTCTTCAGCCTCAGCTATCAGCACTTAATAACAGCTCAGGGAGTTCTCTGCTTATTGTTCTTCTGCAAATAGGTGTTTATGAAGCTTGCTTTAAAACAGAACAAACTCGATCACGGTGGATGTGGATAGGAAAAATAAAAGTAATTGCTCTGGAGCCGTTTTGTCTGCTTGCAACTTGTGCAGTCAAATAAAAGATGCACACGAGCAGTGTGGCACATTAACCGCTGTTAAACCAACCAAAAGAAAACCTTTTTTGTGGATTTTCGAAGCACATATAACCGCTGCGTTTGCCGCACTTCATTTTAAACAATGCTGACTTCTTAACCGGACCCATTATTTTATTAATTTGGGAGTTGATGAAAGGTTGGTAGGTATTTATAAAATGTCTGTACTCTTAATAAAAAGGAGTTTTATTTCATAATTGCATTGTTTATTGCAAAGTAATAAACAACAAGGCTTACAAAGTATCAACCTTACGAAGGCCCTGGAAGGAGCATAGGAACACCAAAGATTAGATGATGATTAGATGATTATTATGATGAAAGTTCTGCAAAATGTATTGAAGTGCAATGGCCAAAAATTAAATTGCATAGAAGAAAAAGGACCATGTTGAGGGAGGCCTTCTTCCTGAAGTAGACTAAATGGGTTGGACAAGTCATTGTTTATAGATGTTCTAAAGGTTAACCCACTCCACAACCCACCCTCATCTTAAGAATCATGTCATTGTTGATCTTGGCTATGACTACATCTTTCACAGCATGAAATGTCATAATAGCCATTACTCTTTGTACAGTATTGGATTAATAATGTCCCAGTGATTGTTATCTTGTTTTCTTGCAGTTTGATCGTGGAATCCGACCTTTCCTGCAAGCTCTTGTGGTAGCTGCAGCAACAGTTTCAGAGGCGAACAGGACTAGATCAGCTTTTGGTATTGTATATTGTTATGAAAATGGCTTGAGGGTTAAAGAGGGGATCTATTAACTAGTTAGGTCATAGTCCATGTTAGAATAAAACATCTCATAATACTCAAATTAGCGCGACCATGATCGTTTGTGCCGAAAGACACTTGTCTCCCCATATGCTGCTGTTGATGTTGTTGTTCTTGTTCTTTATGTTGGTGTTCTTGTTCTTCTTGGTGGTGCTCTTATTGTTATTATTATTGTTCTTGTTCTTGTTCTTGTTACCCCATGCACACGAAGAAAAAAGCAGGGTTAAGCAATTTGTTCTTGTCTGTCTGTCTGTCTGTCATCAGTTTATGATCAAGGAACAAACTATTTAAATTGAATGTCATATTTTGATCATGAATAGGAAGAAAGTTTCTTGTTTTCATGTACTTTTGCTTTGAATTTGTCCTGATCGTGAGGAGTGAGATACTATTGGGTGGTCGCTAGACGACCGTTATTCTCAGGTTTTCCGTCTGTCTGTATGTATTTAATGGACAGCTCTGGAGGCCAGAGGAGTCAACCGATTTTGATGAAACTTGACTGCTAGGTTCATACCAGGATCTAGTTGTATGCTTTTGAGCACCGTTGCTATGGATCCACCGTTGCCTAACAACGGGACTTTGAAATTTTTGAAAAAATCTAAAAATATTATATATATATATTTTTCGAAAATAAAAATCGGCTTTCTGCGCTTTTATGCGCACTATAATCAACCTCTTTGTCAAAAATTTTCAGCCCGATCCATCAAAAACGTGTATGACTAGTATGCAATTATATAGCGACCACCCATGTCGCCTACCGGCTTGTTTTACTCTGTGTCTGCCTGGCAGTCAAAAAACATTGAGAACTAGAGGGGAGCACTCGGTAGAGTGCAAAACCTCCGCCGCCAATACTGCTGGGTCACTTAAGTGAACCTGATATCCTATTCATTGTAGGTCAAAACGGATCAGACTCTACTGAACCACAATTGAATAAACTAAACTAGATCGACGCGCATGTAGAAATGCCAAAAAAAAAATCGAAATTTTTTTGAAAAAAAAGTTGCAAAATTTGTTTTTTTTTTCTCTAACAAATTTTTTTTGGGGTTGGAAATCACTTAAAACATGTAGAAATGCAAAAAAAAAATTCAAATATATTTCAAATAAAATGAAATTTTTTTGAAGAAAAGTTGCAAAAAAAATTTATTCTCTAACAAATTTTTTTTTTTTTTGTTGGAAATCACTTAAAACATGTAGAAATGCAAAAACAAAAATTCAAATATTTTTCAAATGCCGCCATAGCGGCCATATTGGACTTTGGACCGAGTCCAAAATCTAATGGCATGATCCTTGGACCATACCTAATCCCCCACCAAGTTTGTCGAAATCCGTCAGGAGTTTTTCCGTAATACTGTTCACAAACAAACAAACAAACAAGCAGTCATAGACTGGTACTTACGAAATCGTCAACTTGACCTCTGACCTTGTCTAATAAAAGCTGTCTCGAGAGAAGGTAGCGACGCAAACCAGAAGTTTCTCTACGATGATTCTGTATCAACCATCAAAAATCGTAACATCGACCGAAGCAAAAATCTCCATTTCTCCACGCAATTATACCTTAACGTCACTCAACGACGCGTCTGCTCGAGCGCACTGCATCATGGGACGACCCGTGACGCGTCGAGTGAAATATTTTTTATACAATCTTAAAACGTCTCCAAAACATCCGATTTTTACCAGAATTTCGACAACCGAGTTTTAAGCGTCCTAAGCGATCGCAAAAACCGAAGACAAAATTAAAATCGAAGTTAAAACGAACTCGTAACGTCGAGCGAAGCAAAAAATCTCCATTTTCTCCACGCAATTATACCTTAACGTGACTCAACGACGCGTCTGCTCGAGCGCACTGCATCATGGGACGACCCGTGACGCGTCGAGTGAAATATTTTTTATGCAATCTTAAAACGTCTCCAAATATCCGATTTTTACCAGAATTTCGACAACCGAGTTTTAGACGTCCTAAGCGATCGCAAAAACCGAAGACAAAATTAAAAATCGAAGTTAAAACGAACTCGTAACGTCAAGCGAAGCAAAAATACTCCATTTCTCCACGTGAATTTACGGAATTATGTTTGACCTCACTGTGACCTTGACCTTTGACGATTTTGACCAAAATCTAATCAGCACTAGCCATCACCCTCCTGAATCACGTGGTGTAATTTGACATTGGTAGCTTCTTCCGTTCTCGAGTTACATGCCTACAAACAAACACACAAACAAACAGAAACGGAAGTCATCAATATACTTACGAAATCTAAAGATTTCGTAAGTAACAAACAGACAGGGTTAAAAACAGTAACCTCTCCATCTTCGATGGCGGAGGTTAATCATTCCACACAAGAAACTTACTGTTTTTCATTTACTGTCCTTTCACAAGAAAGGATGTCATAAAGGACACAAACAACAGGCATGAAGAACTAATGTAATGTGTTAGATTGGGTGATGTAATGGACACTTGGTAAATTTGCGGTAATTTATTTTTACACCTTTAAACCTTTATTCAAATTGAATTATATACTTGAACACAGTAGAACACCAAACACCTTAATAATACTTCCAAGAACCATGATATATACGTATGTATATATATATATATATATATAAACATATACAGTATATAGACATATATAAACATATATATATATATATAGATATACAATATACATATACATATGGCATGTGAGAAAGAGTCGCCGATATGGCTATATGTACAATTCCGATTGACGCTATGTTCGATATCAGTCGTGCTAAATTTCCGGATTTTCTTTTTAACAATCTTTAAAATCACTATTCTATTAAAATTGAAGTAGATATTGGAACACTACACATTGTCTCGTGTACAGGTTTTAATTGGCCATTATATCATTATTGGTCAGTGAAAGTGTTATTCGTTATACTGCACGTTCGTTATACTGAGTCATATTGAGTTGAGAAAGTGCTATAGATATATCTCTCTATCTCTCTATCTCTCTCATTTCTTCGTCCATGTTCCACTTCTCCTCTTCCTCCCATTTTGTCCCCATATCCATAAAGGTTATGCCAGGTCTTTGCTGGCTGGAGGTCGGTTTGCCTGGGATGCTGAGGGTCGAGGAGAGCGGTTTGAGCAAGCACTAGAGACTGAAGGAGTCGAGTTCTGGCAGGACTTTTGGAACCAGACAGAATCTGGATTGCTTGCTGTGAGCTTGCCAGAGGAGGAATAAGGAGAAAGAATAAGGGAAAACTTGATATTAAATGAATACTGTATTTGGTTTGTTTTGTTATCTAAAACCAAGCTGTTACATTAGATGCATTTAATTCCATAAAAACCAACAACAGCCAATGTAAAATATTGGATGTGAGCCTATATTGTCTATTTTGAGAAGTAATTACTTTTACTGTCATGCCACTCATTAACATCCTCGATTGACTTTTTAACCCTTTGAACCCTGAGCTCCTTGGACATTCGGCTCCCCCACCCTGCGCTCCCTAAGAGATAAATCCGGCCGCTCGAGCATGTGGAGGTTTGAATAGCAGCCAGTAAAATGGCCGCTAGGGTTCAAAGGGTTAATTTACATTCTATCCATAAATGTTGAAGGTCAAGGTAATTTGGTAGTCCGAAAAAAAATGTGGCCATCATTGGATGCCTTTGTCCGACTTGTGCCAGGAGAAGCTTACCTTTGGCAATCGCTTTGTGATCGCATATATCTAGTTTTTTGTTGCTCCTCTCTTGCTCTCGGACTTTCTTTGGTTGATATCTTGGTGTTTAACTCACAAATCAAGCACTTTCCTTTTAAATATACTGAAAACAAAATGGAAGCTCATGGAAGAGATAGAACACAAAACAGAAAAAAACTACAACGGCACTCTTCGATGTCACAATGTCGACCAATATGCCTCCACCCACATTATTACATCATTATGCATACTTGTACCAAGTTTGATTTAAATCCCTTCAGCTGTTCTCAAGTATCACATTTTTGGCTGACATGACCTCTGACCTTTGACCGCTTAACCCCATAATCTAATCGGTTTATCTTTGCATCATTATCCATACTTGTACCAAGTTTGATCGCTTCAGTCATTCTTAAGTTATCTTGGTAACGAAAACCTATCACAGCTGGACAGACAACCCCAAAACAATGCCTCTGGCGACTTCGTCAGTGGAGGCATAACAACAGCTTTAACCACTGGAAAGCATGGAAATGTACCAACAGCAGGGGTATGCACACAACAGAGGGACACTTGGAGGAAGAATGGGTGTGGGGTAGAATGAGAAAGAAGAGGGGGAGGAGGACACCTTGTTGGAGGCAAGGACAGGGGCGAACACCTTTGTGGGGAGGAGGGGAGGGCGCAAGCTGGATACTAATTCAAACAAAGCAAGAAGGGAGCTGAAAGAACACTGATGAACCATTAAGAACTAAAATGTGGGTTTGAGAGAGAGGGGAGAAACACAATATCCTGGAATGGAAGGCATAAGCTTTAGAAGGGTTAATAAGGGTATAAAAATTTGGAGGTATGGATGCAGGATGAGGAAGGAAGGCGTGAACAAATGTGTTGGAGCCCTGGAAGGGAGAGCAGAAAACAATGACCTCTGGAAGGTGGTTCCAGAGTGAGCTTGAACAGACTGAGGAAATTGGTTCCTCAAGTGAAAGAAAAGAGAAATAATGAGTGGAATTGAGTAGTGAGCCGTATTTTTGGATTCACACCAGAAGTGGGTTACTGGCGGAACATGTGTGCCCTGGAGAAATCAGCAGAGGACTGAGCATGGAAAGGACAGACTGTGCAAGACCAGAAAGAATAGAGAGGCTGCAAACTTATTTGTGATGTGGGAGTAACAGGCCCAGAGATTCACCCTTGTTGCAGGAGATTCCCAAGATTTTGAGGGCTTTGGTCTCTATGGCATCGAAACGTGAAATGTCTGAAGCAGGGTGAGGACAGTACTCCATTGTGCTGTGGACCAATCCTTGTAGTTTTTTTGAAGTTTGGATTTGCCAAAGAAAGACTTGCTATGACAGAGGGCAACCTGTAGGTAAGAGGATTTGGGCAATGGGGGTAGTAAAGATTGTGGGTAAGGATGATGGAGGGCATGAGGTGCACTGCCTGCTTGAAGCCTTGGAGGGAAGAGTAATATTGCACAGCCTCTGGAAGGCAATTCCACAAACAGGAGAAAGGAGTATCAAAAGTGTAGAGGTGTACAGTCAGGTTGGATTTTGGAAGTGTAACCAGGATGGGATTACTCGAAGGATGTACATATCCTGAGGTTATTGAGGAGGATTGGAGGGCTTTCTTTCTTTCATTCTTTCGAGTGCAGCCTTATGGCTGCTGGTTGCATCATTGGTTAGGGATGTGGCTATGCCGCTGATGCAGTGTCCCTATTACCAGTACACTGGTACTCATTTTGCCGACTTCAGAAGGATGACAGGCTGAGTCAACCGCACCTGGTATTACGTCAGCGGCCAACGGGGCTCAAACTCAGGACCCTATGATCCCAAGTCAGCCACCCTAACCGCTAAGCCAACACCAGGCTTATTGGAGGGCTGAGAGAGCAAAAAGAGCGAAACAAGAGGCAATAATAAATAGGCCATCGATCTGCCTACCATGTCAGAGCAGGAGACCTTGTGCTTCTGCCTTACAGTGGGAGATTCCAATATTCTTGAGAGCTTTAAATGTCACAAAAAGCAGGAGAGGTGGATGTGATGCAGGGATGTCAGCCTTCAAGGAAGAACAGCACTCCATCGACTTATGGACAAAGTCCTTTTAAACCATGATTATTTCTCATTTTTCAAGGAATTATTTGGAACTAATAGGTCTGATTTTTATGCCTCCGGCACCAAGGGTGCCTGAGGCATTATTATTTGTATTTTTATTTTTCCTCAAGGAAGGACTTCAAAATATGGAGGATGTCCAGTCTGCAACTGGCTTTGGAGGCCAGCTTTCCTATATAGTCCATGAGGCCGAGCCCAAAATTTTGGTCATTGGTACCAAACAAAGTGCCCTGTTCTAGTCAAGTTTTTTTTTGTAAGATGGGTCCCTGGGGTATCAAAATCCCTTGATAGCAAGGAAATATCGGTAGCTTATATCGTGTAATGGCACTGTTTATACGCGACCCTCTGCAAAATCGAAGATTTTCGATAATTTTTATACACGATGGATTTGAGTTGGGAGCGTTTTATACTGTTAATATACTTTAATGTGTATAACTATATATCAAAGAAAGCTCATGGAGTACAGTTTATAGTCGTATAAACATAAGAAGAAAATAAAACACTCACAGACACCCGACATGAAATACTGCGGACCCTTGATGCGTAACAATGTTTTTCTTCACTTCGAAAAAATGTGTCTTCCAACATGTAGAACGACATTAGAAACTTCAACTCAGCACTATATAACAGTACTTGAATACATCTTAATATAATTTGAACCTTGTCAATAAATGACACCTTACATATATAGGAAACAAATTCAATCATAGAAATATGTAATTTTGTGCTTTCGACATCAAGTTGATCATTTGGTCCAGATTTCAAATGTCGCAGCTGTAACAGCAACACAGAAATAAATATAAGGATGTTATAAGACAAACACATTATTGTTATTCAAACACATAATGAAAGTACACAATCTTGGAATATTTGAACTAATAGTCTTCAGTTTCATAATCGTCTTCGCTGCTCAACTCCATTTCGCTGTCTGTACCGTCGTTCATTGGTTGTTTTCACATGGGCTCAAACTACAATGTCAGAACACTTCAATCCATTTGCAGCACAGGGACATTGAGGAACTCGACAGGACTTCCGACATTTGCAGGACAGCATCTCAAGAACAGCGTCGGGGCCGGTGCACCATCCATCCAGTCTACGGCTAAGTGTCTGTCATCACCATCGCCAACGAATTTCCAGCCATAGCCTGCAGGATTGGGCGTCTTGGATCGTTCATCAAACTCTGTCTCCAAATTGCGGTTTGTAATTTGCTCTGCCGTGCATGTTTTCCAAGACAATCTTCACATGGGTAACTGGTAGGACTCTTTCTCACCTTTCTTTGCACAAAATAGTTTGTACCGAAACTCGTTGACTGAAGCATCTCCAGATGTAGCATCTACATGGCACAAACAAAACGTTCCAATCGATCTGAAGAGAAGACGAAAGACTCCACTGTTGGCCAAGCTCCTTAAAGAGCTCTGGAAATTCTGATTTGCTTTGACCAGTTTGAATGCTTTCATTTTCCCACAACCTGCGAAGGCACTGACGGAGTCGCAACCAGTGAAAGCGTGCAATCCAATAACTGCCTCTGAGACATCAGATCCATTCATGTTGACAACAGCTGTGATGTCTATGTAATGTGTGCGAGTTTTAGTCCCACATTTCTGATAAGAGGAGCAGTAATTTGTGTACAGAACGCCATGCTCAAAAGGAAGACATCTGTGTCGTCCGCCAACAAGATTACAGCTGCACTTCCGGTGTCACTTGCGTGTTTTCCATGAAGCAGTACCCTCGTGTCTGCTTCTTCTTGCTGGCAGCAAAGCTCCGGTACATCTTCAACTGCTGAGTCAGTAATTTTGATGCACTTCTCCTTTGAGGTTACAAACATATGCTTTGACTGCAATAATGACCTTGAATGTGGTTGTTGCCATTCCTGAAACAGAAATTCAATGAGTTCAGTCTTGTTGTCACTACTCTGCAGGTAACTTCTCCACTGACGGAATTTGTTGGGAAGTTATATTCTTGAACTGTATGCCTGGATTCTTGCTTCGTCTCGCTCTTTCGTGGTGTTTTATGCTGTGTGGTTGATACACATCAAACACGATGTCAATCTAGTACTGTGTGCACCTTCTCTAATTGCAGAAAGAAGCAAGGTGTTTGCAATGTCCAAATGTTTTCTGGTCCCCCTTCATCTTTTGAACCAAAGCATGCCATCAATAATCGTGGCTGATGGTGTGGGAATGTTCTCTGCTTGTGCATCTTTTTGTAATGCTCTGGCCAACACAGCTTTGTTTGTCTTCCTGATACTCCCATCTTCACAGGCTAGAGACCATGGCAGCGGACCTAGGGGATGTGCCAGGACATCTTTCATATCCAGGTTCTTTCTTGTTTGTGCAATGAGTACCATTTTCCAAACAACTTTCGGTCTGCTTTCAGAATCATTTCTTTCCATTTGAAGAAACTTTCTTCTGCTTCTTGGTCATATCTGAAAAGGTCTTGAGCCTCAGCTTAGGCAATGGATCATGACATTTCACGACTGGTGACTTGATTCGAGTCTTTCAGACTTAAAGCTCTGATAAGCTGCCTCACCACGCTTTTCTGCTTCTAGCAACTGTGTGGCAATCTGCCTTGTTGCAGCAGCAGTGTAGACAGACTGACTAGTTCTTGTTGATTTTCTTCAAAGGGATTAACCAGTTTTGCAGGGTTTCTACAACAGCATTGACAGCCAGTTCATCCTTTTTAATTCTGCTGTTCTGTAACTCTACATGTCCATGATCAGATTTTCCTGTGACTAAACAGTCTCAGAGATGACGCAAGAAGGATGACCGTATTCTGCTGTCAGGAAGAACCGACTCACTGCACCAGGTTTGAGACTATATTGCGCACTCCTCCCGCAACTTTTGTGTCACGATTGGCTGTTCTTCAATTGTTGGTCCAAGGGTATCTTAGCAAAGGGGTTCTTTTCTCCTAGTTGGACAGAAAACTCTCCTTCAAGGAAGTGTTGAAGCACTTCTGGATGGTCATTTCTGAGCTGGACATTTCAGCGTATATACTGGAAGGTACCGGGCATTTTTCTGTCGGTCATAGACGAAGCACCAGCCAATCATGCCACGAACTGCAGCCATGTGCAAATTCCTCACACTCTGAAGAGCGAATTAGGGCCAGCAATACTCCCCCAACCATGTCAAAGTATGACATCCTAAACGCTGAAAGAGGTCCATTGGTGTGCCGTAGATGTTCACAATATTTCTCAAAGTGTTTCCAGCATCTGCAAGACAATTCATGGTTCAGCGTCTCTTCATATTTGGAACTTTGACGAGAAGTGTCCAGAAGATCACTCAGTAATTCCAATAACTGATCGATCTGGTTCATCTGTGAGGTTGTTGTTCCTTCAGCCATAGCAGAAATCCCGCCCATAGCAATCTGAAAAGGGCTCATATATGTATTTGTGCTTCGGAGATACCTGTTGTATTGTCTGCCTGCCATGACACTCGTTACAGACCCCTCTGCCACTATTCCTGCCTCAATGCAAAGGTCACGCAGGCCTGCATCCTCAAAACGTTTTCCAAGTATTTCCAGAAAGTTGCAGACCATATGAAAAGAGCGAGGCGAGAATTACTCCGGGATATTGACATCTGTGTTTCCACAGAACTTCTGCCACTTTGGAATAAAGGGCTCGGTCGATACCAGTACAACCTCTTGAAGATGTAGGCTTTCTTTTACCTTCATTGACCTGTTCAAAATCTCAGCTGCTGTCACCATGCTGGTTGCTGGAAAATTGATTGGGTTAAGATAGCCTATGTTGGCTGATGAACTGTCTGGTCCTGTCTCATAATGATGTTGATTCCTGTCCATCCTGGAATAATTTGTTTTTTCGGGTGCATTTGCCGTAGAAGAATCCAGATCAAGTCCTTTCTGTGGAAGGATTTTTGAGGAAGAGCGTGGTATTCTTCAGCAACTGTTTTGCTTCCAGGTCCTTCTCTTTTCCCAGTGTTATAAATTGGAAGCTGTTGTTCTTCATATTTGATGAACGTTGCTTTCTTTTCTATTACAGGTCGTGCCGATTCCAGCTTAGGACCATACACCTTTTTTGGACAATGATGCCATTGACCCTGTGGCTTGTTCCTGCTCCTGTTGCAGTTTCCTCGAGGAAATCTATATTCTCCCAAACGAGAGCGGAATATATGTAGGGGTTAACACAATCAGGAAGTGGGACAGAATCATCTGAGATGAGGCTATTTTCTGAAGGCTCAAGGCAGTGTCGTTTTCCTCGAAACAGTATATGAAACTCCATGCCCTAGTTTGTTCATTATCTGGATGATTTCCGAGTTTCCTGTCAGTGTTTTCACTGCATTTGATAGCAAGATGTGCTTCGGTGGTTTCACACGACCACAGGTGACACTGTAGACCAGATCTTGGCATATGAATCCACTAACAGTTGAATTTTCTGCGAGGCACTGTGATAGCTTGGTTCACCTGAAAGGACACACGTTATGAAGATTTGCAGAAGTTTGGTATCGGAAGCCACTCCAGTTCACCAAAGCGGGTGTGAAAGGCCACACTTGATCCTGGCGGATCTCATTATGGAAGATCGAATTATTTGGCCAGCTTTGATAACGACAGAAGATACACAGATGTTACTACTGTAAGGGTTTTCTATCTTGTCCTTGAGCTTCTGGTTTCTTTCACAAGTTCGTAGATTGTGAGAGTGTGAGGGAATACGAGTGTTTTCCCTTTATCATCTTACAGAAATGTAAAGTATCTGCAAATTCTTTTCAATATTTCGTCGAATATGCTTCTGTGGATTATTTGGTCATGGTGATCCCTGTGTTTGACATCACCTCAACGACGATGTGTGAGATCAATCATCTTTAATACACGAGGATTCGTGAATAAATCATCACGGATAAATGGTAGAGCGATTCGTTCGCAGTCTTTCAGCCTCGTTGTACAGGCAGTCTTCTTCGGCATCAGGAGACACATCAGTTGTTGCAGTTTCACCGCCTTTATTAGTGTACATGCGGTAACATGAGTGGTGGTAATGTGCCTCAGCGGCAACTAAGTCTCTTGACGCAACTGCTAAGATCTTCGGGTCGCTCTTTTGCATTGCGCACTCCCGTACTTCTTTATCGCATCGCAGCTCTGTGCACTGTTACATTGATTATCTTGTTCTTGATGTTTTTTTATACTTTTCTCTTTCACAGAATATGCATTTTGTTTCGTAACCCTTGCTGTTGAAGGCTTTGACCTGGGAGATGTTTACTGCTACCAAATACTGTGGTTCACCATCATCACGCCTTTCTCAATGTTTTTCTAAGAGCTGAAGGTCGCGTTTCAATGTAAAGCATGACCGACACTGTCTATGGTAAACTATGTCAGGCACCTGTCCTTCTGATAGATTTTGAGCTTTCTCCAGCAATGGGGCATGCTGACGTACACATGCAGCATTTAGCAATGTCTGCCATGATGAAACATCTTTTGGTGAAGTGAGCGGAGCTTGGGAATCTTCCTCTGGATAATGGATAACACAAAAAGGTTTAGATCTTTTGCTTGGGGCGAATCTGTTTGAAAAGCGGTCTGTGAGGGCCTTCACCACTGTTAGAGGATTGCATGGCTATTATTCTTTATGCTTGATTGGGATACCTGAAATAAAGCAACAACAATCATTTGTTATAATGAAAACAAACGCAACTTATTGCATGAGTGCAGTCTCAAATTACTACATGAAGCAAAAAAGTGCATTGCAACAGTACAGATTTTTGCATTTCAAGCCTACAGACAGACTAAGGAATGAACGATTTTGAATATATGCTATAATATGATTAGATATGTTAGAAAAACACATAATCTATTTCTATCTACCACCAGTACAATATTTTTAAAATGTTCAGGGATAAGGCCACAACTCAAAACGATGGAGTGAATCATCATCTATACTCCAAACTGTAAGGAATTCCCTGTATAGATTACCAGACAATTGATGGCCAGTCCTGGTAGGCCTATTGAGTATCAAATTTCATCAATAGATGGATCAGCCACTGTACTAACACCTATACTAAATATTCTTAAACATAACACAAGACACTAATATCGCTTTTTCATTTTGATGTATTCACTTGTTTTGCTGCATGACAAGAAGGGTTTGATTACATCAAGTATGGTTTTAATGGAATCCTCATATATATGAAAACATATATGTAGACAACAAAATCACTCCTTTATGTGGACTATTTCCAAAGTTATGACACTTTTTGTATTTGCGGAATGTTGGATTTTACATTTTGAAAGAGTTTCAATTTACTTTATCTATTTCAAGTAGTGTATATAACATCATAGTAATGAAATATGCAGCTACATATGCATATTCTGCCATGTGGATTTAAATTCTCAAATATTGAAAAACAACAGGAATTCAGCGTCGGTCATTTTGAATTTGGCTAATTAAACGCTTCAGCTACTCTGTTTTGCTTGCTATCATGCATTTCCACAACATAGAGGTCATAAGCTTCCAATGATACCAAACACAACCGGGCACTAATTTGGTACCGACAAAGTGGTCGGCCTCATGGACTAATAGGGTTGGTGCAGGAGAGGTCATAGCTAGTGTTGAGGCCTAGAAATTCAAAAGGCTGAACCATTTGCAGTGGCTGACAATGGAAAAAGATAGGTGGGTTCATGTGATGATCCTACCAGCGTGTTATCAGACCATCATATATATACTCCAGATCAAGGAGTAACACATCCACTGTCTGCCTATCAGTGTAGTTTGTTTGGCACATGAAGGTATTCTTAAAACATGTATATCACAACAACATGGACTGCCTGGTGATGTCCCAGTTGCCTTCTTTTTAAGCATGCTTTACACATGTTTATAAACATGCTTTCAGCTTTTGTGTTTGGATGTGGGTTATTCAACATGTTCAACGATTGAGATAGTCCATTAAATGCCAAAAGCAAACGAGTGTAACATATGAATAAATAAATTATTTATACATATATATATATATATATATATATATATATATATATATATATATATATATTTGATGTGCCATACTCTTACGGAGCATTGCCGAAGCATTTCTTTGGCAAGTTTTATACTGGGTGGTTTCCCATTGCCTTTCCAGTGTTGTTTGTCTGTGCTCTATCCTTTTAAATGCTGAACATCAAGCAAGCAAGCAGGATGTACCATATTTAAAAGGTCTTTGGTATGATTTGGTTGG
Organism: Eptatretus atami; assembly: GCA_035128595.1. Lineage (NCBI taxonomy): Eukaryota > Metazoa > Chordata > Myxini > Myxiniformes > Myxinidae > Eptatretus > Eptatretus atami. The sequence continues at coordinate 66,480,398 of CM068964.1, forward strand.
TGTTTGAATCACTGACCTGCCAGACTCAGAGGACGCTCTAACGAGTCTAACCATTACACCACCGAGTCTGGTTTATTTATACGTATACGTATTACCTTACCAATAATATATTGGTACATTTTATTGAAAAATTAAACAGTTGCCATCTCTCTGACTAAATTGAGTTTTGTTTGTATAACCTTTTGACTGCCCCACATATGTGGATGATTATAAGCAAGATTATATGTTCATCATTGCCGTGTTTATGAACAGACAAGAACATGAAAATGCAGGTTTGCTGTGCATGCATACACTTTGTGCACCTTTGCTTTGTAGTATTCACAGCTGTCTTGGTTGTCTTTTATTCTCCCTCACATATTATAAGTTTTATCAAACCCCTGTAAACTTGGAAAGCTCATCCCATACTGTACAAGATTGTGGGAAATTTCGGAGATTCAAAAGTTGATAACTGATTTTTTTTTTTTGTCTTTTTCTAGTCTGTGCAGACTCTCACTCAATATACCGTGGCCATCAACCATATTTTGTGTCTTCCACCTGTGCCACTCACACTCCCACTTGCGTCATCCCATCGCCCGCCTTCACCGCCTCCAACTGTAACCATACCTCCACCTCTTGCCCATTTTGGACCAGGCCCAGTCAGGGTCAGACTGCTATCTGCAGAGTTGAGAGAAGGCCAGGTGAGAATCGAAGTAAATGTTTTAGCAACAATCTCCAAGTTCTGCATCTCTCCTATTTTACATTCTCTGCCAAGATTCATTATATCCTTCTCTTTTCCTCCATGTTAAGGACTCTTCTGAGTGGCTAGCACCCATCACTCACAGAACGAGCTCTATCACAAAGAAATCTTGGGTTCGACGGCGCAATTTGAAGCCCCTCCCTCGCTCTGCTAACCTCATCGTCCATTTTCATGGAGGTGGTTTTGTTTCGCAGACATCACGCTCGCATGAGGTTTGCAAGCGGAAATAATATTTCTTGTTGGCATAGTTTGTTTTCAAGAGTTCATGAACTGGGTACTAGCAGAATTTATTGCTAAGACCTTTGATGACACACAGCTGGCATTATATGGTGCACTACCCATTATATAGTTTATCCATTCTTAACCTTGTCTTTCTTCCCTTCCCTTTCCTGCAGAATTATCTCAGGGAATGGAGTCACCAGCTTTCCTGTCCTGTTGTTTCTGTAGATTACTCTCTCTCACCTGCCGCTCCATTTCCTCGTGCGTTAGAAGAATGCTTTTACACCTATGCATGGTCACTCTGCCATGCAGAACGCCTAGGTGTGTCTCTTTCCTTTCCCACCAAATTCTATCTTTCTCACCAGGTAACTATTAACCATTTTTAGCTCACCTTTACCTTCGTCAGGTGAGCTTATGCGATCGAGCAGTGTCCATAGGTGAATGAGTGAGTCAGTCAGTCAGTCCGTAAACACTTCAGCCATTATCGCTTGAACCAAACACATAATTTTGATGAAACTTGGTCACAAGCTTCATATCTGATGCCTAATGAAGGCGTATTGACCGCATCAAAAGCTGCGCTTAATAAGGGGGTTTACGGGAGTTTTTTTGACCCCCCCCCCTAAAATAGGTATTTGGTCTCTTCTCCAAAACTCCACACACAATTTTGATGAATCTTGACCACAACATTCACCACCCGTGATGTACTAAAGCTTATTGTCTGCATCAAAATCTGCACTCAATAAGGGAGTCTATGGGGGTTTCTGACCCCCCCAAAATAGGTAGTTGCTCTCTTCCCCGAACTATGCACAACATTTTAATGAAATTGACCACAACTTTCATCACCCTTGATGTACCTAAGTTTGTTCACGGCATTAAAAAATTCAGGGTTTAAGGGTGTCTGCAGGGGGGGGGGTGTTTGAATGAATATTGCTCCTGATGCAGGTGAGCTGCAGGACAGGTGGTACTATTTTTACTTTCTATCCCTACATTTGTTTATTTTTTTTGGCCTCCCTCGAGTACAAATCTTTTCTGTTGGGACTTTTTTTTTTCCTCACTCTGCCATGAATAATGCTCTTCTGCACTTCTGGATCATTTCAGACAAACCATCCATTCATTCCTTTTTTTTATGTTAGTTTATTTATTTCAACAATGATCTAAGACGCATTGTGGACCTTGTACATTAATCATTTACACGACAAATATATTAGTGTACGTGAACATGATTTAATAGGATATTAGTGGACAATGGGCAAATACAAATTGTACATTGGGTGTGAGGCTTATGGACGAGCAAGGTAGAACTGTCATTGGGACAAACGTCAAGGGAATGAATGAACAGGAAAAGAAGAAGGAGGAAGGGAGAAGACTGAAACTGACAGGTAAAATGGTTGAGTTAGGAAAAGGTGTAACAATGATCATCATGGGTCAGAATTTGGGATGACAACAGGTGGTGGTACACTGCTTGCTTAAAGCCCTGGAGGGAAGAGTGAGACAGAACAGCCTCTGGAAGGTGGTTTCATAAATGGGAGAAGCATGCAATGAAGGAGTTGAGGTGTGAAATCAGCTTGGATTTTAGAAGTTTAACCATGAGGGGTTTATTGGAAAAACGTGCATTGTGCATTTGCTGTGGAGGATCGGAGGACTTTGAGAGCAGGAGAAATCTTGGAGAATAGACTGTTCCAAGCATCTGAGGCATGAGTTCAGATGTGATCACAAAACAGGCCTTTTTACATTCAACTTCTATTCCCCTTTTTTTCCACCTTACATTATTTATGGCTGTGGACAAATTTGTAACATATCCTTCTCCTTCCTCCTGCTTTCTCGTTAGGTTGGACAGGAGAGCGAGTTTGTGTCGCTGGAGACAGCGCAGGGGGTAACTTGGCTGTCGGAGTGTGCATCCGTGCACGCTCCTTGGGCCTCACTGTGCCACGAGGTCTACTCCTAGCTTACCCTGCTATGATGTTGAGACCAGACCCCTCACCTTCACGGCTTCTTGCTCTTTCTGACCCACTCCTTCCACTTGCCGTTCTTACTCACTGCCTGCGGGCTTATGCAGGTTTGTTACACAACCACCCATCTTATGAAATTATTTTAAAGAGACTATTTGAGCACTGTGGGTGCACACTTTTATGGGAGTCCTTAACTGTTGACCATCCCCTCCTGTCAACCCCAAGGAAAATTTATTTTATTTTATTTATTATTATCCTCAGAAAAAAACTTATTAACCAGGAAATATGTAGAATATGCAGATCTCTCAAAAGTATTACTATTTGTCCATTCTGGTGTGTGTGTCGTGTCGGTTCATAAATGGCTACATCACAGCACACAATCGTTTCCCTCCAACAATATTGAAAACATTATTTTTCTGCCTTAGAGGCCATCTATATTATTTTTGCACAGGTCATGTGAGAGGTGGGGGATGAGTGAAAAATCACTATTTTTGTCCATCTTAATTTCATGGAGCTTGTGTATATGTATATGTATATATATATATATATAT
>CM068964.1:66560632-66578511 GCA_035128595.1 Eptatretus atami
TCTCTCTCCTCTCTCTCCTCTCTCTCTCGCTCTCCTTCTCCTCTTTCTCTTCTCTCTCCTTCTCTTACGCCTCTCGGCCGCCTCCGCTCTCTCGCTTCGCTCCAGCTCTCGCTCTCGTGCTCTCCTCGCTCTCGTCTCTCGCTCTCCATCTTCTCTCATTCTCTCTCTCATGTGACATCAAACGGAACAGTGGGTTCACATAATCATGGGCAGAGATATATCCTTCGACACAATCGTGTCCAAATTTGTTTTCTAGTTATATTTGAAATTAGCTTCCTTTAAATTTGTTGCCTCATTTTACGAATGCTTATTAAAAAAAACTCACGGCATTGTACATGTTCCTACCCACTCCCCCAGAAAAGTAGAAAACAACCAATACAGGGTGTCCATAAAGTGCTTGTGCAACTTTGAACTTTATAACTTTTAATATACACATGATAGAAACAGCCTGTAAATGGTGCATGAAAGCATAATTCATAACTTTTTAACTGATACAGTTCAAATTTTTAGGCTTCAACATAACTGCTATCTTCATAAATAATCGTTCAAATCCGATTTTCCACATTATTAGGTCAGCTAGCTGACTTAATATAACCGTTCGATGTCTCAGGTCTGTCTGTCCGTCGTCAAATTTTTTTTTTTATCTCTTCCTAGACGTCTCGGCCGATTGAGTTCGAACTTCACACGATGAATCTAGTTGCCTCTCTATAGATCGTCTGAGCCCTTTTTCGCATTTTCTCCTCAGGGTCAAGGTTACAGGGTCATCAAGTGGCAAAATGACCGATTGGTCGATGCCTATAAGGAAGCATCGGACAGCTATAATGCATAATGGGTTTCATGGGGATTATCAAGAAGATTTAATTCGACCAATTAAGTTTCTCGTTACCTCTGTCATCTGGCCCTTGTTTATTGGGCAACAACGAGTCCGCTGATTTCAACACGGCTTCGGTGTTATTTTAAGTTCAATTAAATCTGTTTTCACTTTCATAGTCACAAGGTTGATTAACACCTCGGTTGCAATCAAGTTTTGTGAAAATTGATGTTTATACCTCGGTCCTGTGTGGAATGCATTGCAGCGAGGGGTAGCTTTCATGGGCTTCTATCCATTTCCATGCCATATAACGAGGTTGTCTTAAGTTTAGTTGATTTCTGTTTCACTTTTGGGACCCTTGTGTAGCTACACGTTAATGAAGATATCTTCTTGCAAATCTGGTCAGAAACCACACTTTTCATGAGGAAAAAAAAATATTTAATTATAACTCTGAGGGACCACCGACCTGTCTGCAATAACTCTAAATAAATATATAACTGGAAGGGACACCCATGTTTTCCGTCACTGCTTCACCTCGTAACCTGTCCTCCTGAGGGAAAGCTTATTCGTAGTGTCTGTGAGATTAATGTTAATTTTTGATGGTTTGGGGATGTGCTCCACAGTTGATGTGAAAGAATTCCGGTGAAAAACGGACGGTTTTAAAGATTTTTGTTCGGGCATTTCCATCGAGCGGCGAGCTGGCTGGTCACGTACAGCGCCAGACGTGCAGGCAGCGAGTGATTGAGCTTCTCGGGGCCCGAGGGTCATTTTTAGTTGGGATCCAGCTCTGTCCTGGAGCAGCCATTAAATGCACACACTTAGAATATTTATTTCACGGCCCAAAACGTGGGTTTGAAAATTGTATATGATGTTGGAAATGATTCCTAGTAGGAGATTTTTGCTCCGAGCGGCCTCACGCGTTTATTTTAAAATTCAATTTGAATTCTGTTTTCAACTTCCGTAGTCACAAGGGGTTGATTAACTCGAGTTGCATCAAGTTTTGTATCCAAACTGACCGTCAAAACACCGCTCGGGGTGTATTTTTTGAAACATTCTCCATTGCCTTTGAGTAATTTCTGAATTGAATTTGTGATCATGCCCTAGTTCATCCAAATAATGTGCTGTGGTGAAAACTACAGTTTTACATAGCTTCATGAAATGTAGTCCAATGGTGACTGTCAGGTGAACGAGGTAGCCAAGGTCCACAATCCAGCGATCCACTTGTCTGGAAAGACCTCATTGAAGAAACCGTCCACATCCAAGCGTAGTGGTAGCGGAGCATAGTCTTGCTGGTGCAAGGTGATATGTTAATGATTGATTTGTCGGAGTTCAGGGAACCAAATGCAATAATTGTGGTGGTTTACTTCACCACTGTAAGAAGTTTCCTCACCAGAAAATATAAACTCGCCCAGAAGCCCAGGGGAATTGTAGATTTAACCAGGGCCGGTGAGACCATTTGGCAAACTAGGCCAGTCACCAAGCGTGGAAAAATCTGTGGGGTGGCAAAAAATGGAATTATTCATGAAATATATCAGTAAACAAGAGACATCAGCAACGGGAAATGAAAAGTCTACATCGAGCTGATATCCGTGACTGACATACGTCACCGCATCTGTAGAGGAGATTACAGAATGTAAGTGTTGGGGCCTCTGTACAAATAATAGCTCATGATGGATGCATTTTTATTTTATTCATTCTAATATTGGAAGCATCCAGGCTCACATTGTGGAGTTCTGTGGCAGAATGGGCATGGCTGGCTTTTTCAACCACATGGCTGGCTTTGGCAGTCATGACACAAAACAGAGGCACACAGGCCAGTGCGCCATGGCAGGTAAAGCAGACAGGTGATGGTATTAGAGGCTGACAAGGCCGTCACAGGCATCAGGTAGGTGATGCAGGGAGGGGCAAGCAAGAACAGCCGGCTTTCACCCTATTCTGCCCTAACCTAATCAATCTCCAAACTGATCAATCTATTCTCCCACCTACCTTTGGGTCTCTCTAATCTTAATTAACTCTGGTTCCTCTTACTTTACAAATGTAGAAGTCGTATTCATATTAATGCACAATATTCATTTTCAAAAAGGTAAATTAGGGGAACAGGTAGTGCTGTGGTGGAAATGAACTCAATTTCCACACGATCGATCGATCAGGCATACCAAAGGAGAATGTTAATTTCGTATATACGAAGGAAGAACATTCAATGATTAACTGAAACATTTGAATGAACTTCACTGAAACAGAAGCCCGAAGTAATCCCTCTTGTAACAATTGACATCCAAAAAATGGGAGGGTGAGACATTTGGCAATTCAACTATGAGATGAGCATATAGGCACGAGGCAAAAGAACTCAAAACTGCAATACATGGCCACCTTGGGTAGGAGGGAGAGAATGATGCATTCATGGCAAAAGTTGCAATGTTACCAACCAGGTCACCCTGTTTCGATGCAGCGAGCAAGACCTTTTTTTCATTGTAAGATATTCCTTTTATCAATATGTAGGTCAAAAGACTCTGGGGAAAAGGGAAACATACTGACAGCCAATTCGACTACAGTACAAAAATTAAATTTATAAGTACCAGCAACAATTCACAAGTGAATATAATGAGAATCATGAATATTATATTTTTTCTCCACAGTGCAAAGCTGAAGGCTCCCGAGGGCACCTAATACACCGTCTTGGCACCGTTCCTGTATTTAACAACAGCAGTAGCAATAACACCAACATGAACAAAACAATCAAATTATTTTTCATATGCCATTTAGTTTGAAACTTTTATAACCTTTGATGTTCGTAGGAGAGAAACAAAGTTGCACAAAGAACTTCAAAGTTGCACACCCTGTATATCCAGAATAATACCATTCAAATGCTTTACAATTTATAGCTGCTTCCAAAAAAGGGCACCTGTTGTTAAAAACATATGGACGTGCTCGAGTAATCATTTGTCTAGCGGAAAGCTACCTCGATTCACCAGGTTTTAGTATAGTAGTAATTGAAATGTGCATGACAGAAATTTTATTGTGTGAACATTTTTATTCTACATAAAACGGTGTTTTTATTACCTCCACCACCAAAGGTGGGCGGAGGTTAAATTTTCACACCCTGTTTGTCTGATTGGTCATGAGCAGGATGTCCAAAAGGTTATGGACGGATTCTGACGAAACTTAGTGGACAGGTTGGGGTGGTAACAAGGATGAATTGATTCGATTTTGGTGATGATCCGGAGCCAGATACGAGATTTTAAAGTGATTTTTCACCATTGAGAGTTAGGGCCAAAACGATTTCTAGCACGATATCTCAAAGGGTTGTGGCCGAACTCGGACAAAATTTTGTGGACAGATTGTGTGTGTGCCAAGGACAAATTAATTCAATTTTGGTGAAGATCCCGATTCAGATACGAGTTTTTTTGTTTTTTTTTAAAGTGATTCTTCACAAATTTAGATGGGGCTAAAAGCGATGTATAGCATGATATTTCAGAAAGTTGTGGACAAGTCTGACAAAACTTGGTTGATGAGTTGGCTAGGTTACAGAACAAGTCAATTAGATTTTGGCTTGGGTCTGGATGCAGACCAGCTTATGAGTGCGATACAAATACGTAAACTGTTCGGCCTGTCGGAGGTATGTGCTCTACCGATTGCCATTCTAGTTTCATTATTGTTTTACCGATTTCTTTTTCTCCTCCATCCTTTATTTTCGTATCTAATCATTTATATCCTTTGCCTGCTCTTACAGGCTTGTGAGTTCGACCCAATGCTTGATGATTCCGTGCCTTGGCATCACGACTCTCACCGCTTGGACGCTCTCAGGCTTCACACCTTTCCTTCCCTCCACATGCTGTCTATCACTCTCTCCACTCGCTCTGAAAGCCCTTTCTGCAGATGCTAGCCAGGTCAATGTATTTCGAACCAATGTTCTTCGTTCTTTCTTCAGTGAAGGTGAAGCACCATTTTTCCTCTTCCTTTACTGCTGTTATTTTGACCTTTTTATTGTACTCGCCTTGCAAACTGTCACCCACGCTGACTGGTTTAATCAAAAAGACAGCATTTTTCATTTAACTAACGAATTGCATGTTTCTGTGAGTCTCAATGAGAATGTTAAATGAAGTGAAACGTGTGGAGAAAGGATATTTTATAACACGTAGTGTTGTGCTGTTGGTAGTGTTATTAGTCCCAGTCAGTTCTGCTCGAACAGGCCCTGCTGGATAGCCGATCGATCTCTCAGGAGCTACCCAAAGATCCCTCACATATAAGATTGTGCTCTTGCCTTCATGGAGTCAGGGCGAATGTAGTCTTCATAATGTTTCATTTTGTGTGGGGCGGTCTGGCAGAGGAGGTTTCAGGTGTCATCGGTGGTGTCGTCGATTCTATGTACTGTAAAAATTGTAGGTTAGTGACCACAGCAGAGGTGTGAAAGGTGAACATGATCAGAACCTGCAGAGTAATTCTCTGCATATGTGAAATTCCATCTGTGAAATTGCCAACCAAGCGCCAACAATCGGCGTCTTCACCTTTCTCGTCCAGTCACCCCTGACCGAGGCTGGTCGCGCCCATCCATTATCTTCGCGGTACTTACGTAGTACTTGCCACGCTCCATATACGCTTCTCTTGTGTTTGTGTGCTCGTCCCGATAAGATCCTTCCGCAGTTCAGCTACAGACACTTTGTGTCCATACATCTGAAAATCATACAAAAAAAAACCAAGGGCTGGCCCGATTCCCACAAAATTTTGCGTACAGTGTTGGAAGTACCAGGGGTCAGGTCATAGACACAAGGGAAAAAAAATCTCACCCCCCCCCCGCCCCCCACCACAGTGTGAAGGGGAAGGGAGACGATTGACAATTTTGCGCGTTGTTAGTACCCAGGGATAGGACTTGCCAATTCTCTCAAAGGCAAGAGTGTTTCTAGTAATTCAAATTTCTGCAAAAGTAAATTGAATATCACAGTTACCTTTAAGTATCTTGCTGTATAATATTTTCAAGTGTTTGGTGTGTGCATATTTGTACGTTAGTCTTTCACAGTTGAACCCGTAGCACCTGGAGGCCCAAATTTTGGGTGTGGTACTTCAGAATCTGGCAAGGTTTTAAGATACCCTACTCTCCCCACCCACAAAGGAAATGATCTGTCTAGTTTGTGTAGGTCTGAGAATAATTTAATTATTTATTTCTGCTACACTAAAACGTCAAAATTCTTGATGGTTTCCTACAGTCTCAATAACTCAATCTTGGGTGGGGTACCAAACGTGCATGGGAAGAAACTTATGTCGGGTTCTGGTACAATGTGCATTGAAAACGTTGAAATCTTATACATATTTTGAAGTGTTTGTGTGTTCTTCGTTTTTTATTTTTTATTTTTTTATTTTTGGATACATAGTCGAGGCTCGTGAAGAGCTGTTAGTGATTTCGTGAAAGAGCTAGTACACTGAATGGATTTCGACCGTAACAGGACGCAACAAGCAACAGTAGAGAGGGAAACACCAACAGCAGATTTGAAAGCTTGACAAAGAATGAGGAGACTTGGACAACAAGGGTTGGGGAGCAGGAGAGTGTTATGGGTGGACAACGTGGATACAGAGAGAAAAACTGGAATTAAGAAGGAGGAAGGATGGGGTGGGAGTGAGGGATAGTGTAACGATGGAAGAAGAAGATCATAGGTTTGGACGATCTAGAATGGTGCTGAACAGCGTCTGAAGAACCTGGAGGAAGAACTAGATTGAAAGAGAATGTGGAAGTTGGTTCACAAGGTGGAGACAGAGGAAAGAATGAGTGGAGGTGAGGCAGTGATCCTGGATTAGGTAGTTTTCACCTGAAGGGGATGATGGAGGAACCAGTGTGAGCCCTGCAGAGCCCTTGGGGGGGGGGGGGCAAAGCACAGAAAGAACAGAGGGTGCAAGATCGAGAAAGGAGTGTAGAAGACAGAACTTATTGTACCACTTATTGTCACACTATTGTGGGTTGTGATGTGGCGGAGATTGCGGGTGGATTTGGGCGAGATTGCCGGGTGGATGTGGCGAGATTGCCGGTGTATTGTGGTGGAATGCGGGTGGACTTGTGGGCGAGATTGCCGGGTGTATTGTGGGGCGGAGATGCCGGGTGTATGTTGGGTGGAGATTGCCTGGGTGTATTGTGGCGGAGATTGCCCGGGTGATTGTGGGCGAGATTGCGGGTGGATGTGGGCGAGATTGCCGGGTGGATTGTGGGGCCGAGATTGCCGGTGTGGGGGCAGATGTGTTGGGCCGGAATTGCCTGGATTGCGGGCTGAGATTGGCCGGTGAATATGGGGGTGGATGTGCAGTTGTTCCGGGTGGATTGGGCGGGAGGGTGATTAGGGGGGTATGCGGAAGAGCGACGTTTTTTGTGCTGAATCGTTTTCTGTGTGACGCCGGAAGTTGATTTCCTGAGCAGGAAAGTGAAACTTTCCTGTTCCGTAGTGTTGACAGCGCACTTGTAACTCTCGTGCTTCATTGTTTTTCACCAGAAGTGTTTTTAAAACGTCAAGGGGGGGGGGGGGGGGGTGGAGGTGAATTTCTTCCTCTTTTTTGGTGACAGAGTGGTTAATACAGCGCGGCGAACATCGCCTGTTTATATATAATTGGCTTCTGTCCTGTGTCTTCTGTCACGTTGCTTCGTCACACTTAGCCGCGTACAGTCCCTTTGATGCTGAGGGCTATAAATAGAAATTTGTCCAACGACACAACATCTTTCACATCATGCATGCCTAATCACCGTGTCTACATTAATTTTTATAACTGCAAAATTGTTTTCATCATTCTTAAGCTCTGGACTTTACTGGCCCCCAGCCGCGCTATATCGAAGTATATCGCTTCTGTGTTTCCAATGGCATCCAAGCTGATCAAAGATCGAAGGCTAGGCGGTGGGGGAAGAGTGGGGGGGCAGGGGTGGAGCGAATATTGCATCAATCTGCAGATGAAGGCCTTGTAGGTTGGATAGAAGTCAGGTGTGCCAAGGAATAGACTTCGGCGGACAAGGATAAAAAAAAACTCACGGCATTGTAACATGTTCCTACCCACTCCCCCAGAAAAGTAGAAACAACCAATACAGGGTGTCCATAAAGTGCTTGTGCAACTTTGAACTTTTATAACTTTTATATACACATGATAGAAACAGCCTGTAAATGGTGCATGAAAGCATAATTCATAAACTTTTTACTCGATACAGTTCAAATTTTTAGGCTTCAACATAACTGCTATCTTTCATAATACATCGTTCAATCCGATTTTCCACATTATTAGGTCACTAGCTGACTTATATAACCGTTCGATGTCCCAGGTCTGTCTGTCCGTCCGTCAAATTTTTTTTTTTTATCTCTTCCTAGACGTCTCGGCCGATTGAGTTCGAACTTCACACGATGATAATACTAGTTGCTCTCTATAAGATCGTCTGAGCCCTTTTTCGCATTTCTCCTCAGGGTCAAGGTTACAGGGTCATCAAGTGCAAAATGACCGATTGGTCGAATGGCCTATAAGGAAGCTCGGACAGCTATAATGCATAATGGGTTTCATGGGGATTATCAAGAAGATTTAATTCGACCAATTAGTTTCTCGTTACCTCTGTCATCTGGCCCTGTTTTATTGGGCAACACGAGGTCCGCTGATTCAACACGGCTTCGCGTGGTATTTTAAGTTCAATTAAATCTGTTTTCACTTTTCATAGTCACGAAGGTTGATTAACACTCGGTTGCATCAAGTTTGTGAAAATTGAATGTTTATATCCTCGGTCTGTGTGGAATGCATTGCAGCGAGGGGTAGCTTTCATGGGCTTCTATCCATTTCCATGCCATATACGAGGGGTTGTCTTAAGTTCTTAGTTGATTTCTGTTTTCACTTTTGGGACCTTCTTGTGTAGCTACACGTTTAATGAAGATATCTTTCTTGCAAATCTGGTCAGAAACACACTTTTCATGAGGAAAAAAAAAATATTTAATTAAAATAACTCTGAGGGACCACCGACCTGTCTGCAATAACTCTAAATAAATATATAACTGGAAGGGACACCACATGTTTTCCGTTCACTGCTTCACCTCGTAACCTGTCCTCCTGAGGGACTGCTTATTCGTAGTGTCTGTGAGATTAATGTTTATATTTTTGATGGTTTGGGGATGTGCTCCACAAGTATGTGAAAGAATTCCGGTGAAAAACGGACGTTTTAAGATTTTGTTCGGGCATTTCATCCGACGGCGAGCTGGCTGGTCACGTGACGCCGCGCAGACGTGCAGGCAGCGAGTGATTGAGCTTCTCGGTGGCCCGAGGGTCATTTTTAGTTGGGATCCAGCTCTGTCCTGGATGCAGCCATTAAATGCACACACTTAGAATATTTATTTCACGGCCAAAACGTGGGTTTGAAAATTGTATAATGATGTTGGGAATGATTCCTAGAATATGGAGATTTTTGCTCCGAGCGGCCTCACGCGTTTATTTTAAATTCAATTTGAATTCTGTTTTCACTTTCCGTAGTCACTAAGGTTGATTAACACTCGGTTGCATCAAGTTTTGTATCCAAACTGACCGTCAAACCCGCTCGGGTGTATTTTTGAAAACATTCTCCAGTTGCCTTTGAGTAATTTCATGAATTGAATTTGTGATCATAGCCCTAAGTTCATCCAAATAATGTGCTGTTGGTGAGGAAACTACAGTTTTACATAGCTTCATGAAATGTAGTCCAATGGTGACTGGTCAGGTGAACGAGGTAGCCAAGGTCCACATCCAGCGATCCACTTGTCTGGAAAGACCTCATTGAAGAACCGTCCCACATTCCAAGCGTAGTGGTACGGAGCATAGTCTTGCTGGTGCAAGGTGATATGTTAATGATTGATTTGTCGGAGTTCAGGAACCAAATGCAATAATTGTGGTGGTTTACTTCACCACTGTAGAAGTTTCCTCACCAGAAAATATAAACTCGCCCAGAAGCCCAGGGGAATTGTAGATTTAACCAGGGCCGGTGAGACCATTTGGCAAACTAGGCAGTCACCAAGCGTGGAAAAATCTGTGGGGTGGCAAAAAATGGAATTATTCATGAAATTATATCAGTAAACAAGCAGACATCAGCAACGGGAAATGAAAAGTCTACATCGACTGATATCCGTGACTGACATACGTCACCGACATCTGTAGAGGAGATTACAGATGTAAGTGTTGGGGCCTCTGTACAAATAATAGCTCATGATGGATGCATTTTTATTTTATTCATTCTAATATTGGAAGCATCCAGGCTCACATTGTGGAGTTCTGTGGGCAGAATGGGCATGGCTGGCTTTTCAACCACATGGCTGGCTTTGGCAGTCATGACACAAAACAGATGGCACACAGGCCAGTGGCCATGGCAGGTAAAGCAGACAGGTGATGGTAGTAGAGGCTGACAAGGCCGTCACAGGCCATCAGGTAGGTGATGCAGGGAGGGGCAAGCAAGACAGCCGGCTTCACCCTATTCTGCCCTAACCTAATCAATCTCCAAACCTGATCAATCTATTCTCCCACCTACTTTGGGTCTCTCTAATCTTAATTAACTCCTGGTTCCTCTACTTTACAAATGTAGAAGTCGTATTCATATTAATGCACAATATTCATTTTCAAAAGGTAATTAGGGGAACAGGTAGTGCTGTGGTGGAAATGAACTCAATTTCCACACGATCGATCGATCAGCATACCAAAGGAGAATGTTTAATTTCGTATATACGAAGGAAGAACATTCAATGATTAACTGAAACATTTGAATGAACTTCACTGAAACAGAAGCCCGAAGTAATCCCTCTTGTACACAATTGACATCCAAAAAATGGGAGGGTGAGACATTTGGCAATTCAACTATGAGATGAGCATATAGGCACGAGGCAAAAGAACTCAAAACTGCAATACATGGCCACCTTGGGTAGGAGGGAGAGAATGATGCATTCATGGCAAAAGTTTGCAATGTTACCAACCAGGTCACCCTGTTTCGATGCAGCGAGCAAGACCTTTTTTCATTGTAAGATATTCCTTTTATCAATATGTAGGTCAAAAGACTCTTGGGGAAAAGGGAAACATTACTGACAGCCAATTCGACTACAGTACAAAAATTAAATTTATAAAGTACCAGCAACAATTCAACAAGTGAATATAATTGAGAATTCATGAATATTATTATTTTTCTTCCACAGTGCAAAGCTGAAGGCTCCCGAGGGCACCTAATACACCGTCTTGCACCGTTCCTGTATTTAACAACAGCAGTAGCAATAACACCAACATGAACAAAACAATCAATTATTCTTTCATATGCCATTTAGTTTGAACTTTTATAACCTTTGATGTTCGTAGGAGAGAAACAAAGTTGCACAAGAACTTCAAAGTTGCACACCCTGTATATCCAGAATATACCATTCAAATGCCTTTTACATTTATAGCTGCTTCCAAATAAAGGGCACCTGTTGTTAAAAAACATATGGACGTGCTCGAGTAATCATTTGTCAGCGGAAACAGCTACTCGTATTCACCAGGTTTTAGTATAGTAGTATTGAAATGTGCATGACAGAAATTTTATTGTGTGAACATTTTTATTCTACATAAAACGGTGTTTTTATTACCTCCACCACCAAAGGTGGGCGGAGGTTAAATTTTCACCCCTGTTTGTCTGATTGTCTATGAGCAGGATGTCTCAAAAGGTTATGGACGGATTCTGACGAAACTTAGTGGACAGGTTGGGGTGTGTAACAAGGATGAATTGATTCGATTTTGGTGATGATCCGGAGCCAGATACGAGAATTTTAAAGTGATTTTTCACCATTGAGAGTTAGGGCCAAAACGATTTCTAGCACGATATCTCAAAAGGTTGTGGCCGAACTCGGACAAAATTTTGTGGACAGATTGTGTGTGTGCCAAGGACAAATTAATTCAATTTTGGTGAAGATCCCGATTCAGATACGAGTTTTTTTGTTTTTTTTAAAGTGATTCTTCACAATTTAGATGGGGCTAAAAGCGATGTATAGCATGATATTTCAGAAAGTTGTGGACAAGTTCTGACAAAACTTGGTTGATGAGTTGGCTAGGTTACAAGAACAAGTCAATTAGATTTTGGCTTGGGTCTGGATGCAGATCCAGCTTATGAGTGCGATACAAAACGTAAACTGTTCGGCCTGTCGGAGGTATGTGCTCTACCGATTGCCATTCTAGTTTCATTATTGTTTACCGATTTTCTTTTTCTCCTCCATCCTTTATTTTCGTATCTAATCATTTTATCCTTTGCCTGCTCTTTACAGGCTTGTGAGTTCGACCCAATGCTTGATGATTCCGTGGCCTTGGCATCACGACTCTCACCGCTTGGACGCCTCTCAGGCTTCACACTCTTTCCTTCCCTCCCACATGGCTGTCTATCACTCTCTCCACTCGCTCTGAAAGCCCTTTC
Source organism: Eptatretus atami (assembly GCA_035128595.1). NCBI lineage: Eukaryota > Metazoa > Chordata > Myxini > Myxiniformes > Myxinidae > Eptatretus > Eptatretus atami. Next base: position 66,572,830 of record CM068964.1, read on the forward strand.
TGCAGATGCTAGCCAGGTCAATGTAATTTCGACCAATGTTCTTCGTTCTTTCTTCAGTGAAGGTGAGCACCATTTATTTCCTCTTCCTTTACTGCTGTTATTTTTGACCTTTTTATTTGTACTCGCCTTGCATAACTGTCACCACGCTGACTGGTTTAATCAAAAGACAGCATTTTTCATTTAACTAACGAATTGCATGTTTCTGTGAGTCTCAATGAGAATGTTAAATGAAGTGAAACGTGTGGAGAAAGGATATTTTATAACACGTAGTTGTTGCTGTTGGTAGTGTTGATTAGTCCCAGTCAGTTCTGCTCGAACAGGCCTGCTGGATAGCCGATCGATCTCTCAGGAGCTACCCAAAGATCCCTCACATATAAGATGTTGTGCTCTTGCCTTCATGGAGTCAGGGCGATGTAGTCTTCCATAATGTTTCATTTTGTGTGGGGCGGTCTGGCAGAGGAGGTTTCAGGTGTCATCGGTGGTGTCGTCGATTCTATGTACTGTAAAAATTGTAGGTAGTGACCACAGCAGAGGTGTGAAAGGTGAACATGATCAGACCTGCAGAGTAATTTCTCTGCATATGTGAAATTCCATCTGTGAAATTGCCAACCAAGCGCCAACAATCGCGTCTTCACCTTTCTCGTCCAGTCACCCCTGACCGAGGCTGGTCGCGCCCATCCATTATCTTCGCGGTACTTACGTAGTACTTGCCACGCTCCATATACGCTTCTCTTGTGTTTGTGTGCTCGTCCCGATAATGATCCTTCCGCAGGTTCAGCTACAGACACTTTGTGTCCATACATCTGAAAATCATACAAAAAAAAACCGGGCTGGCCCGATTCCCACAAAATTTTGCGTACATGTTGGAAGTACCCAGGGGTCAGGTCATAGACACAAGGGAAAAGAAATCTCACCCCCCCGCCCCCCACCACAGTGTGAAGGGGAAGGGAGACGATTTACAATTTTGCGCGTTGTTAGTACCCAGGGAGATGACTTGCCAATTCTCTCAAAGGCAGCAGGTGTTTCTAGTAATTCAAATTTCTGCAAAAGTAAATTGAATATCACAGTTACCTTTAAGTATCTTGCTGTATAAATATTTTCAAGTGTTTGTGTGTGCATTTGTACGTTAGTCTTTCACAGTTGAACCGTAGCACCTGGAGGCCCCAAATTTTGGGTGTAGGTACTTCAGAATCTGGGCAAGGTTTTAAGATACCCTACTCTCCCCACCCCACAAGGAAATGATCTGTCTATGTTTGTGTAGGTCTGAGAATAATTTAATTATTTATTTCTGCTACATCTAAAACGTCAATATTCTTGATGGTTTCCTACAGTCTCAATAACTCAATCTTGGGTGGGGTACCCAAACGTGCATGGGAAGAAACTATGTCGGGTTCTGGTACATGTGCATTGAAAACGTTGAAATCTTATACATATTTTGAAGTGTTTGTGTGTTTCTTCGTTTTTTATTTTTTTATTTTTTTATTTTTGGATACATAGTCGAGGCTCGTGGAAGAGCTGTTAGTGGATTTCGTGAAGAGCTAGTACACTGAATGGATTTCGACGTAACAGGACGCACAAGCAACAGTAGAGAGGGAAACACCAACAGCAGATTTGAAAGCTTGGACAAGAATGAGGGAGACTTGGACAAACAATGGGTATGGGGAGCAGGAGAGTGTTAATGGGGTGGACAACGTGGATACAGAAGGAGAGAAAACTGGAACTTAAGAAGGAGGAAGGATGGGGTGGGAGTGAGGGATAGGTTAACGATGGAAGAATAGATCATGGTTTTGGACGATCTGAGATGGTGCTGAACAGCTGTCTTGAAGACCTGGAGGGAAGAACTAGATTGAAGAGAATGTGGAAGTTGGTTCCACAGGTGGGAAACAGAGGAAAGAATGAGTGGAGGTGAGCAGTGATCCTGGATTTAGGTAGTTTCACCTGAAGGGGGATGATGGTGGACCATGTGAGCCCTGCAGAGACCTTGGGGGGGGGGGGGCAAAGCACAGAAAGAACAGAGGGTGCAAGATCAGAAAGGAGGTGGTAAAAGACAGAGACTTATTGTCACACACTTATTGTCACACTTATTGTTGGGTGTGATGTGGGCGAGATTGCTGGTGGATTGTGGGCGGAGATTGCCGGGTGGATTGTGGGCGGAGATTGCCGGGTGTATGTGGGTGGAGATTGCCGGGTGGATTGTGGCGGAGATTGCCGGGTGTATGTGGGCGGAGATTGCCGGGTGTATTGTGGGTGGAGATTGCCGGGTGTATTGTGGGCGAGATGCGGGTGATTGTGGCGGAGATTGCCGGGTGGATTGTGGGCGGAGATTGCCGGGTGGATTGTGGGCGGAGATTGCCGGGTGATTGTGGGCGGAGATTGCCGGGTGGATTGTGGGCGAGATTGCGGGTGGATTGTGGGCGGAGATTGCCGGGTGTATTGTGGGCGGAGATTGCCGGGTGGATTATGGGCGGGGTTAATGCGGAAGAGCGACGTTTTTTGTGCTGAATCGTTTTCTGTGTGACGCCGGAAGTTGATTTTCTGAGCAGGAAGTGATAATCTTCCTGTTCCGTTAGTTGTTGACGCGCAGCGTTGTAACTCTCGTGCTTCATTGTTTTTCACCAGAAGTGTTTTTAAAACGTCATGTGGAGGTGATTTCTTCCTCTTTTTTGGTGACAGAAGTGGTTATTACAGCGCGGCGACATCGCGCTGTTATAATATGGCTATTCTGTCCTGTGTCTTCTGTCACGTCTTGTCACACTTATGGCCGCGTACGTCCCTTTGATCTGAGGGCTATAAATAGAAATTTGTCCAACGTCACAACTCTCCCATCATGCATGCTAATTCACCGTGTCTACATTTAAATTTTATAACTGCAAAATTGTTTCATCATTCTTAACCTAGACTTTTACTGCCCCAGCCGCGCTATATCGAAGTATTCGCTTCTTGTTTTCCATGGCATCAAGCTGATCAAGATGCGAGGCTAGGGCGGTGGGGAGAGGGGTGGGGGCAGGGGTGGACAATATTGCATCAATCTGCAGATGAAGGCCTTGTAGGTGGATAGAAGTTCAGGTGTGCCAAGGATAGACTTCGGCGGACAAAGGATGCCCAGTCGGTGACTGGCTTTGGAAGCCAACTTTGAAATCTGTGCGTTTGTACGTTACTCTTTCACAGCCGAACCGTAGCACTTATAAAGCCCCAACTTTTGGGTGTTGGTGCTTCAGAATCTGGGAAAAGTTTTTAAGTTACAACACGTTGGCCTTGCTGTCTATTTTGAGGCCACCAAAGGCTGCTATAAAGTGTATGGATAGTGACATGTGGGGTCGGGCAGTGCTGCCGCCGGCACGCAGAGAAAAGCTAACCACCATGAGACCAATAACTCCATAGCTTTTCAATGTCCAACACGTGCTGGGAAAAGCTCACCTCGACGATCAGTGCCAGTTCACCCCTCTAGTATCATACTAAAATACACATTTTGGTGTCTGTCTGACCGCGATACATTTGGCCGTTAATTATCCAATCTCAACCAAACTTTACCGGAGGGCTAGGGGTCACACAATGGTGGTTGTAGCAACTTCATCTGACCCCCATGGGGCATAGTTTTTCGTGGGGTGCCCCTACCGGAAGCACAAATGTCACAAACCATAAACATGTATGATTACCTTTTTAAACAGTCGCTATTCCTGTCTGACACGAAATAGAAATGGAGAAAACCAGATGTTCTTGAGGCATTATAGGCTTATCCGGTACCCCATGGACTAACGGACCCTAGCCTAGATCTACTGTAATCTATATACCCCAGAGGGGATAATAACATGACCATTTTTGCAGCTCCCATAGGGAGCGGGTGTACTCGTAAAACAAGTTTGGAAATTGAAAAAGTTTTAGTTTTGCTGTTATTATCATATTATGTGCAACAGAGTAAAATCAAGTCGGCAGCTGACAAATTCAATAAGAGCAGGTATGAACATTAACATATTGTCCAGCACTGTGCAGAAGACTGATTGCAGCAGGTCTCCATGGCAGAGTTGTGGCAAAGAAACCACTGTTGAGATCACAGAATAAGGTGAAAAGACTGAAATTTGCAAGGCAACACTAAGATTGGGTGTTGGCGCAACAATGGAATCGGTTACTCTGGTCTGATGACTCAAAATTTGAATTATTTTGGATCTAAGAGATGCCGGTTCATATGCTGTAGACCTGGAGAACGTTATGACATGCAAGGTTTGCAGCTGACTGTTAAACATGAGGGTGACTCTGTGACTGTCTGGGGATGTATCTCAGCTTTTGGTGAAGGAAAACGTTAAAATCAATGGAATGCGAACAAAAGAGAAGCACAAGCAGATACTGCAGCACCATGCAGTTCCTAGTGAAAATCATTTAATCGGGAGAGGATTCATTTTCCAACAAGATAATGATCCAAAACACACTTCCAACATCGTAAAACAGTATTTGGAGAACAAGGTTACAGCTGGTGTTGTCCGAGTGTTGGAATGGCCACCCAGTCTGGACATGAGTCTCATTGAGGCCATTTGGGATTACCTGGAGCAGAGAAGAACAAGAGGAACCCAACTAACCTTACAGAACTGTGGAATGTGTACTACAGGATATTTGGCACAATATTCCTGTTAGAGTCCCTCGGTTGTAGGAAGCATGGTTGAAAGAGCGATGGCACTCAAGAAGGCAAAGGGTGGACACACAAAGTGTTGACTAATACTATAAAATGACACTGTTCTTGGTATTTGCCCAAGCAGTTTGTTTCAAGCGCATTTATAAAGGCTGTTAATTTGCAATAATACACATTTGACTGTTATCACTGATAATTTGATGAATATTTAGAACCCAAACTTTTGAACAGCACTGTATGTTTGTAATCTGATTGTTTACTGAGAGTGATACGGGCAGCAGACCATTATGTTCCGATTCTGCACACTTGCATTCCAATTTTTCTTTATTTTGACCACCAACCCACCCCTCCCAACCCCAGCTCCACTTCTATTCTTTCCTTTGCCATTTTGGCATTGATTTATCTGTTTCGCATGGACCAATAACTTGTGAATATAGCTCCTAAATCCTTTGCTTTTCTGCAGTAAGCAAAAGTGATTAACCCTGTATTCATTCCCTGCTTTACCTGAACAGCTTGAAGGAGTCACTGAGAGGCAGAAACACCTTAATCGTGCAACGAAGAAACTTTTTTGCAATAACTGAAATGAACATTGTTATGGAAATGTAAATTTGCACTGGTTATTTTTTTTGTTTGTTTTGTTTTGTGTTTTTCTTGCACTTTCACTTTCATTTCTTTTCTTGTTGTTTATGCTAGCTTGTTAATTATTTTAAAGCCATCTTTCCCCTTTTTAAATTTTTTTTTTCCTTCTTCTTCCTTCATTTTCCCACTTGACATGATTTGCTGTGTCTTTCTGATTAATAACATGTTTTTAATGTCTGTGTGTCTTCCTTTTATCTCTACCTCACCTTGCTGTGGCTGCACAAATTGAATTAATAAATTTGTCCAAACCAAACTTTTGAAACTGACTGTCTCTCTGATGTGTTGATTTGATACGGTAGGGGAGGTGTGAGAGGGTGAAAGAACGTTGTCTGATCCACATTGATTTGGAGAAGCAGGTCGTGCTGATTTTGCAGCTAACTCCAAGCAGGGAGATAAGACGGTTGGCTTTACTTCCCAGCATT
>CM068964.1:66580646-66600503 GCA_035128595.1 Eptatretus atami
TTGCGTGCGTGAGGGCTGCGACAAATGGACGACGCCGCCATTTTGCCACGCGGCGTGTTTGAGCTTGGGTGCTCGAATCTGTGGACATCGGCTTGTCACGAGCCACATTCGGGCCTTTGACACTTTTTCCTCTCGTCCACGAAGCATCACCAGGTACTCTGTGTCTTGTCTGCATGCTGTCCATGTCTTGTCTGCATGTTGTCTAAGGTTTATCTCGTCAGGGTCCCCTTCGAAACCCGTAATCCGTAGCTCCCGAGTTAAGAACGGGTTATAGATTAATTATAACATTGTCGTGAATGCTTTGCTGTGTTGTGTTCCCGATGTGTCCCCAATAAATCTGGCTGATTCGTATGAAGTTGCCGCTTTGAATTAATTCGTGCCGCGCCGAGGAACGATCCGCTCGATTTGGATATAAAAACCAAAATGGTTATAGACTGGCAGAATTGGCTCGGTCTCTGACAAAACCAGTCTGTAACCGGGATCTATTTCCCAAGGCCCAAATGGTAATGTCCAGGTGTACGTTGGTATCGCGATTCGAGGCGCGTGACCCGAGGCCTGTGCCGAACCAGCCGGCGTTGTAACCCCGGAGACGGCGATGGTTAAGTGACGCGAATATTCAACATTTGGCTGTCGAAAGAAGGGTGCGAAAACCCAAACTGGCTACGGATTGGAGCCGACTTGGGTGGCATTCGAATCCCCCCGCCGTGGATCCTTATCACTGGGGTCAAGAGTCGGGCGTTCGAGCCCCGCCACCGCTGACACCTAACAATATATAATATATATATATATATATATATATATATATATAGTAATCCCCCGCTATGTCGCGGTTCACCTATCGCGCCCCGTGTCATCGCGGGTTTTCCCTTGGAACCTAACTAATTTTTTCTGCAGATTCCCCGGTATATCGCGGTAATAATATATAAAATATAAATTATTTAAGCAATAAATTATAACGCGTGGCGCTCGACCAGTCACACAACGCACGAGACAAAGTTCGCTTGTGAACTTCGAATATTTTCTAAGTTTTTTCTCCAAGCCCTACGATGCCGCCCAAACGCCCTGCACCTTCTAAGGCTTCTGGCAAGGAACCGAAGCGCCATAGGAAGGTCCTGACGCTCCAGGAGAAGGTGAAGGTGCTAGATATGCTTCGGGAAGGAAAAAGGTTTGCCGCGGTTGGAGACGCACTGCCAAACCGATCAGACCAGACAGTCGATCTCCAGCACCTCGAACCCGATCACTGCCAAGGTGACCAGACCAGACGAGTTGATCTCCGGCACCTCGAACCCGATCACTGCCAAACCGACCAGACCAGACGAGTCGATCCCCGGCACCTCGAACCCGATCACTGCCAAGGTGACCAGACCAGACGAGTTGATCTCCGGCACCTCGAACCAGATCACTGCCAAACCGACCAGACCAGACGAGTCGATTTTTTTGGGAGGCATCCATTCATCGCGGTATTTCACTTCTTGCGGGGGGGGGGGTTGAACGTAACGGGGGATGACTGTGTATATATATATATATATATATACACGAGGTGTGTTCAAAAAGTATCCAACCTTAATTTTTCGTGCGTAAACAAATGAAGCTAGGGAGGCGTGGTTTGGTGCACGTATGTAGGCGATCCTAATCCGTATGCGTGAATATTTTCCCACCTGCAGAAGCTGTCAGTCGCTGACAGACCGCCGATGGTGAGGAAGTGTAAGTGAGCGCCGTCGGATTTTCGTTTTTGACAAAATGACGGAAAAACTTGAACAACGCTACTGCATCAAATTTTGTGTAAAGCTTGGCGATTCCCAAGTGGAAACAATCCGCAAGATTCAACAGGCCTTCGGGAACAAAGCAATGGGCACCACACAGATAAAGAGTGGTACAACCGCTTCAAAGATGGTCGCACATCAGTGGAAAGTGAAGCACGTTCTGGTAGGCCCTCAACATCCCGTAATGAGATCGTCATTCCAAGTGAGGACCCTGCTGATGCAGGATCGTCGAATCACGATCAGAGAACTTGCAGACGAGGCGGGCGTCAGCATTGGATCCGTTCATTCCATTGTGACTGAGGATTTGGGCTTAAGGAGAATCTCAGCGAAGTTCGTGCCAAAGCTGCTAACGAATGAGCAGAAGCAACTCCGTTTGGAGATCGCACAGGACATGCTGGAGACTGTGAACAGCGATCCCAACTTCTTCAACACAGTGATCACTGGCGATGAGACCACAGTGATCCGTCATTTTGTCAAAAACGAAAATCCGACGGCGCTCACTTACACTTCCTCACTCATCGGCGGTCTGTCGGTGACTGACAATGCTCGAATCTGTGGACATCGGCTTGTCACGAGCCACATTCGGGCCTTTGACACTTTTTCCTCTCGTCCACGAAGCATCACCAGGTACTCTGTGTCTTGTCTGCATGCTGTCCATGTCTTGTCTGCATGTTGTCTAAGGTTAGGGTCCCTTCGAAACCCGTAATCCGTAGCTCCCGAGTTAAGAACGGGTTATAGATTAATTATAACATTGTCGTGAATGCTTTGCTGTGTTGTTCCCGATGTGTCCCCAATAAATCTGGCTGATTCGTATGAAGTTTTGAATTAATTCGTGCCGCGCCGAGGAACGATCCGCTCGATTTGGATATAAAAACCAAAATGGTTATAGACTGGCAGAATTGGCTCGGTCTCTGACAAAACCAGTCTGTAACCGGGATCTATTTCCCCAAGGCCCAAATGGTAATGTCCAGGTGTACGTTGGTATCGCGATTCGAGGCGCGTGACCCGAGGCCTGTGCCGAACCAGCCGGCGTTGTACCCCGGAGACGGCGATGGTTAAGTGACGCCGAATATTCAACATTTGGCTGTCGAAAGAAGGTGCGAAAACCCAAACTGGCTACGGATTGGAGCCGACTTGGGTGGCATTCGAATCCCCCCGCCGTGGATCCTTATCACTGGGGTCAAGAGTCGGGCGTTCGAGCCCGCCACCGCTGACACCTCAACAATAAATATATATATATATATATATATATATATATATATATATATATATATATATATAGTAATCCCCCGCTATGTCGCGGTTCACCTATCGCGCCCCCGGTTCATCGCGGGTTTTCCCTTGGAACCTAACTAATTTTTTCTGCAGATTCCCCGGTATATCGCGGTAATAATATATAAAATATAAATTATTTAAGCAATAAATTATAACGCGTGGCGCTCGACCAGTCACACAACGCACGAGACAAAGTTTCGCTTGTGAACTTCGAATATTTTCTAAGTTTTTTCTCCAAGCCCTACGATGCCGCCCAAACGCCCTGCACCTTCTAAGGCTTCTGGCAAGGAACCGAAGCGCCATAGGAAGGTCCTGACGCTCCAGGAGAAGGTGAAGGTGCTAGATATGCTTCGGGAAGGAAAAAGGTTTGCCGGGTTGGACGAGCACTGCCAAACCGATCAGACCAGACGAGTCGATCTCCAGCACCTCGAACCCGATCACTGCCAAGGTGACCAGACCAGACGAGTTGATCTCCGGCACCTCGAACCCGATCACTGCCAAACCGACCAGACCAGACGAGTCGATCCCCGGCACCTCGAACCCGATCACTGCCAAGGTGACCAGACCAGACGAGTTGATCTCCGGCACCTCGAACCAGATCACTGCCAAACCGACCAGACCAGACGAGTCGATTTTTTTGGGAGGCATCCATTCATCGCGGATTTTCACTTCTTGCGGGGGGGGGGGGGTTGGAACGTAACGGGGGATGACTGTGTATATATATATATATATATATACACGAGGTGTGTTCAAAAAGTATCCAACCTTAATTTTTCGTGCGTAAACAAATGAAGCTAGGGAGGCGTGGTTTGGTGCACGTATGTAGGCGATCCTAATCCGTATGCGTGAATATTTTCCCACCTGCAGAAGCTGTCAGTCGCTGACAGACCGCCGATGAGTGAGGAAGTGTAAGTGAGCGCCGTCGGATTTTCGTTTTTGACAAAATGACGGAAAAACTTGACAACGCTACTGCATCAAATTTTGTGTAAAGCTTGGCGATTCCCAAGTGGAAACAATCCGCAAGATTCAACAGGCCTTCGGGAACAAAGCAATGGGCACCACACAGATAAAGAAGTGGTACAACCGCTTCAAAGATGGTCGCACATCAGTGGAAAGTGAAGCACGTTCTGTAGGCCCTCAACATCCCGTAATGAGATCGTCATTGACCAAGTGAGGACCCTGCTGATGCAGGATCGTCGAATCACGATCAGAGAACTTGCAGACGAGGCGGGCGTCAGCATTGGATCCGTTCATTCCATTGTGACTGAGGATTTGGGCTTAAGGAGAATCTCAGCGAAGTTCGGCCAAAGCTGCTAACGAATGAGCAGAAGCAACTCCGTTTGGAGATCGCACAGGACATGCTGGAGACTGTGAACAGCGATCCCAACTTCTTCAACACAGTGATCACTGGCGATGAGACCACAGTGATCCGTCATTTTGTCAAAAACGAAAATCCGACGGCGCTCACTTACACTTCCTCACTCATCGGCGGTCTGTCGGTGACTGACAGCTTCTGCAGGCGGGAAAATATTCACGCATACGAATTAGGATCGCCTACATACGTGTACCAAACCACGCCTCCCTAGCTTTATTTGTTTACGCACGAAAAATTAAAGTTGGATACTTTTTGAACACCCCCGTATATATATATATTAGACAAATTAAATAAAAATAAAAAACTTCAGATCAGGTAAACTTCATCATCAAACTGTTGGGTGTGTGTGTGTGTGTGTGTGTGTGTGTGTGTGTGTGTGTGTGTGTGTGTGTGTGTGTGTGTGTGTGTTTGTGTATGTTATATATATATATATATATATATATATATAGACAAATTAAATAAAAATAAAAACATTCAGATCAGGTAAACTTCATCATCAACGTGTGTGTGTGTGTGTGTGTGTGTGTGTGTGTATATATATATATATATATAATTATATATATATATATATATATATATATATATATATATATATAAAACGGGGGGGGGGGGCGGAGTGTGGAAAGAAAAGGTTGTACGTATTTCGAAGTATATCTACCTTTTGACCATTCCAACATGCGGATATTACAATTCAAGGCCCAGTTTTGCAATCACTTGCAATGAATTCACATCTGTAGAGTTTAATATCTCTGCAAATACAAAATAATGTTCAATATCATGAGATGAAGAAAGTTGCACATTTATGAGGAATGTCCCACTATATAAGAAGTACAAGTACCTGACTTGCCACTGGTAAACTTACTCATTGATAATATCATCCTTCTTTCCATTGGCACAGGTTTCCGCCGTGTTCACATACATAGATACGGTAAAAATCACAATCAATGGTTTTCATTTTCTGTGTTCACATATGTCCGGACACGGATACAGATACGGTATGGAGATATGGATACGATTATTCTGATCACACCGTGTAGCGATTGGTACCTTATCCGTAATGCCACTGTTCGGTGATTTTCCGCCAGTCTTCAACATGTGGAGCATTGTGAACCATGCCGTGCTATTCTTCTCTGATCAATGCTGGAGGGGTTGATGGAGCTTGTGAGAGGAAATCTTTGCCCTTACAACTCAAAACTCTCTGAGCATCTCAACTCTCATCTGCAGTCTACTAACACCATCTCTTCCAACAAAGCTTTGTACATACATCCATGGGGGCATTGCCCTGCCTGTGAAGCATGTGGATGACGGTTTACAGCTGGGCCCAGATGCAAACCCAGCCCAGACAACTCAGAGGGCAGTATTCAAACCACTAGGGCCTTGGCCATCATGCCAGCCCACTTCCCAAAGGGAAAGGGAAATTTAAACTAATTGAAATCTGCTCAGGTTGTGGCTTTACCAGTGAATGCCGACCTCTTTGAAGGAGAGAGACGTGTGTGCTGCTACTCATGGGCCTGGGGTCAGGGGAGAGTAGATGAGTGTCTGTATGCAAACCTTTAGTGGCAAGACAGATGCATGAACATTCATGACATTAAATGTACGTCAATTAATTATAAAGGGGGTATGGATGTCGTAGGATTACGTTCATTCTACATTACAAGACAATCTCGCCACAAGGGTGAACAAATTATCCACTCGTCATAGTCTCATCCCATGCCTTCCCCCCAAAATTAGAAAAATTCACCAATGAGGTTTAATAATATCTGAACAGTGACTGGAAGAGGAACAGTCCCTGGAACTCCTTGGCCTCAGTATCTACCATAACCTTTCATGGGAGAAGCATATCTTCAAACAAGCATCATAGGCTCATCCTTATCTGGGTATTCTCCATCGAGCTAAGGCATTCCTGAGCTGCACTGAGCTTATCATGGTGTACCGGGTTTTCATATGGTGCTCTGGGCTGGTGCTCCTGCTTGGCACCTTTCTCCTCTTGACATTATAAAAAAACAAGGCCTTCTGCATCATTGATATCTCAAGGCAGAAGCGGATTGCCATGGATTGCCACTCTCCCATCGGTGGCAGGGCGGTGGCCCCTCTTTTATACAAGTTTTTACATCTGGCCATGCCCCTCCTGCCTTCTCCTACCTCTGCCCTCTTTAAGACACCCCAGGTTGCACACATTCCTCTAAAAGCCCAGAGCACCATATTTTAGCTCTCAAACAAGCCTCATCATTTTATACAATTTTTTTTTTTAACCTGCTCATGCTTGCAAAGTCCAGACTGCCCACCTGCATTCATTCGTCCTTTTACATGAATCTTCTCCATGTGCCTGTTGTTTCATCCTCTTCAGCTCAATCTTTCAGATTCGCTGCTCATCATTACCCCATGCACATCCACCATCTGCCCTACACATGCTGATTCTTTTTCCCAATCTGTTCCTCTTGGGCCCATTGTTACTCCATGTTGTCATTCCTTCTTTTCTCCTCCACAAGGTAGTAGTATCCCTTTCTGCTCTATAAGTATGCTTTACTGTTGGCAGTTTATTTCAGTTAATTTAAAAAAAAACAATTTCAAAGACAAACTGGTCCTCTCTAAAAGATTATCAAGTTAGATTCTCCATTTGGTATTTTTGGTGTCATACCAATTGCAATTTTAGAAGACGATTCATAAGACGAATGCATTTCACAAACTTTATTTGTTACGTAATGCAAAGCAATATGGTGTGCAAGAACAATAAACAAAGAACCATGTACACGTCCACTCACATGAGCATGTAACGGCCTGTACAAGCCTGTATGTTGGTGATTCGTTGGAAAGAGTTTAAAGATTGATTATATCAACTGCGTCAAACTTCGGCCAAAACCCTATCATTCTCGAGCTCCAGATAAAAGAACCTTATAATTAGTAGGCCTCCAGTTGGAGTTAAGCGTTATTGTCCGCACCGTACAAAGCAAATTGAACTGTACTGCAAACGAGAAACGTCGTCAACTTTACAAAGAGTTTGTGAATGTACATCACCTGTCAGGTTTAATAAGTCCAGAGATCAAATGTCTCCATCAAATAATGAATGACAGAAGTAGCTGCTTGGGAGGGGGAATAAATATTGGCCATCTTTACTTAGTGACGCATTATTGCCAGCACAGATTGCTTATGTTTTATCCGATTGTTCTTTGCCCTTTTTATTACTTGTGAAAATCGAAGAATTTTCAAGTATATTGGTTGGTCTTGTGTGTTATTATGTCTGTCTGTCCATCTGTTTATTGCCTACAGGTCACAATTTTAAACTGATCTTCATGAAACTTCACCACATGATAACGTTTGTCATAAGCAAGTAGCCTATTGTTTTTGAGGTCAAAAGGTCAACATAGGCCAAAGGTGAACAACTTCGGTGAGATTTCTAAAATCCTCAATTTTTATCCAATTGACTGGAAATTTGAAGAGGATTTGCATATCCAGGTGACTGAATTCAATAAATAAGGATTTTTGAGGTCAATATAGGCCAAATTTCTAAAATTGTCAATTTTCATCTGGTTGACTTGAAATTTGAAGAGAATTTGTGTATTTGGTCATTGAATTCAACCACCAATTATTTTTTATGGTCAAATCTGTTTTATGGATTTCGCAAGTATCGTGCTACGCATAACATCTTTCTTGTTTATTTATTTATTTGCCTTGCTCAATGATCACTTGAAGGACAGGCCTGAGCCCTGCTTGGTTATTGTTTCAAGAGCTCAGGAAGTGAAACGCGTATTTCCCGGTGCCCTGCAATGTTTCTTTCCAAAATGTTTCTTTTCAACTACTCTGATGTGCCGATCTCGCAAGGCCCTGCAGAACTTGCGCACCGACCTCATCTTGGCACGGTCTCGAGAAAGTCACATCTACATTTCATACCTTTTGGCAGGTAATGAATGGAATTTCAATGAGAAGGTCAGCTTATATTTATTGGATATTGAACAAAAGAGGACATGGTGTGGGTGTTTGGTTATTTGTCTATTTTCGGTGGTACATTTGTTTCATTAAATAATTGATACAAGACTTTTCTCTTTCTTAAAAACAGAGGCCTACTTGCTAACCTGATGAAGTTGTTACAAGGATACCTGAAGAAAACTGACATGATGCGATGTGCTTTAAGTGAGCAATGTATTGTGAAGCAGGTTTTGTGAGGGACATTACAATCTGCTGCAATCAAGTGGACATAAAAGACAACTTTTCCCAGTGGGGAAAAGGAAGAGAGGGAGACGAAGAAATGCATGGAAGAGAATTGCTGAAAATGAACTTCGATCAGAAAGGGGAATTGCACTGAAGTGTGCAGAGGGTTGTTCAAGCCGGAACAAGATGTAACCTCGTTGCGGCCCTATGTGCTGAAAAGTACGACGGGTCTTAAGTAAGTGAAAGACAAGTTGATATGTATTTTTTTTTTCTCAAAATGTACATAACCAGGACCATCATGTAAAACCTATCGTTAACAAAATGTGGATAAAGAAGTTGAATATATTAAAGGCAGATTGCTGAAACCTTAATTGATTACCCAGACATTATAAGCAGTTGACATACCCTGGTGCTATTGCTGAGTGGAGCTGTTATGTTGCTAATATTTCCTGGGTGGCACAGTCGGGGGTGGGGGTACAAGAATATAACTGAAACTGTCAAGCCAACATCCATCGAGAGCTGTTCTATAATCAAAGATTGCTTGGTCGGTAGTTTATTTATTTATTTTAATCACACTGAGAATAGCATTGGGATGATATTTAGGGTGATAATACTTCAATTTGTAAAATAATCTAAAATGATTTGTATTTTAAAAATAATCTTTTACTGCAGGTTTTGCGTTGGTCTGGTTGGTTTGCTTTAACTTGCAGGAGATTTTAACAACAGAGTATTTTCTCATTTATATAACATGTTGGCAAAATGCCTCGTGTCTTCTCTGATGGGCGGAGCGGATCAAACAAAAGAAATAATTACATGTGGGTACGACGCAGATATGACGGGTCAAATGGCCTTTTTGTGTAAAACTTGTGATGCATAATCCTATATCTTATTACTGATGCTGCCCTTCTCTGAATATTAGAGATGCTCATGATTGTTTTGTGTATTCATCGTGTGAACCGTCGTAGGTGAAGAGTTGCGTGCGATTTATCCGTGTCATAATAATAGAAATCCACCAAATGGCACACCACCCCCACCACACACTACATTACCAAAAGTATTGGGACAGTTGAGAAAAAAAAAATGCAGGGTTATTAATTCGATGTTTTGATTATTTCTGTCTTCATCTGTTGATACGTTTTGCCCTTCCGACACGTTTTCAAATTTGACCCAAACTGTACGCTTCGATTTACCAATGGAATTGGCCAAAGCTGATGTCCAAAGGGCCAATGTGATACAATGTATATTTTTTGCAAACCGATGTCAAAGGTCCTTCTGTTCCTTGCTTCACCTGTCCATAATACCTGCTGCACACAGATCGATAAAGCACCTGCTGATTTGCACTATGGTAGAACACGTGCTGGGATATCGGGCTGTTGTTTCAGATTGGGTGTTCTGTCCTAATACTTTTGGTGATATAAAGCAAGTGAAACGATTAAATCTGTGTTTTGATTGCAAGAACCATCGGGTAGCGTATTAAGAAGTAAATACATCCAAACCAAAAAAACCAAGCCACGGTAATTTGTCACCGAAGGCTCCTTAGAAAATGTACACAACATGTATTGTCTACATATACAGGCACCGCACAGTTTGCCGATGGATATAATGAAGAAAGATTTTTACGATTGTTTCAGTAATCATCGGCGGCACAAATGTCATGATTGCAGAGTCTGTGGAGTGCAAAATTGTAATGTCACGAACACCATTTCATGCATAGATTCAAGTGGGCGACACTCACGAGGTGAAAGTGGACGAGGCACAATGGAGGCATGCGAGAGCAAATGCAGCCATCACTTTGTAAACAGCACATTTCACGTGTACACACAGCACCAAGCAACAGGAACCATTGATACGATATACTATCCTTCAATCAAAAAACATTCGACAATAGAGCAACAAGGTTAAAAAAAAGCATTTCCCATCCACTGATCAAGCAAACAGGAGATGAGTCCGGATTTTGTTTGTTTCTCGAACATTTTGGGTCAGTGCGACGTCACATTGGCATTTTGCAATTGTGACGTCACTGCGTGGGCATTGCTCCAAGCAGTACTCACCTTCTATCGAGGTCATAATGATGAGTACCTTTATTGTCTTTTGTTTTGTTTTTCTTTTCATGGCTATTCTAAGGCTTTCAGATTTTAATTGAAAGCAAAATATGAAGCCACAATAAAGTTCCAGGACTGAATTTTTTTTTTTTTTAATCCTTATACTTGGAATAACTGAACGCTGTATGGGTTAACACACTTAAAAGTTTTTTTTTTAACCTTTTTGAAATCGGGCAAAGCTCATTTATCATTGGAATTTGAATACACTCCATGTCCTTCTACCGATTGCCTTCCACTGTCATTTCTATTTTCCTTTATTCTATTTTTTTCGTTTACCTTGTCATTTTCCCGAAAATAAGAAACAAAGGTTGCCAGATTAGGCATAGACCAAGAATGGCAGCCTGATCTGATTTTCTGCCATAAACGTACGTAGTGGCCGTTACTGCTGCGGAAGAGCATTGCAGTGCAGAAAGTAAACGGTGCCCTCACTGCCAGTGATTTGACCTCAACTATCATCAATCATCTTTGTAGTATTGCTGAACTACCCTGACCCCATGGGACCAATTTATAGCATACCACCTTATGTGGTGCAAAAAGGCAACCAAGTCTGTTTGTTCCTATGTAAATGGTCTAATAGTTACAAATCAACACACACGCACACACCGCATTTTTTCATTTTCTGTTCCTAACAGTTCTATCACACACACACACACACACACACACACACACACACACACACACACACACACACACACACACACACACACACACACACCAGCAAGAACAAAAACTTGAGAACAACAAAACTTCACAGCTTGGTCCATGAATCATAACCCCCCCTTACTGGAACAGAGGTGGATACTTCAAGACCTGGGAGGGCTCTGTTCCACCTTCAGAAACCTGCTATGGAGAAAACGACCAACAACACACACACACACACACACACACGTCATGTAATGGTACATGTACCATTGTTAACACCAAGTTGGGAACCTGGGTAATGCCTTTCTCATTTCAACTCACGAAAGTCTCCCCACACATGAATCAACTTCGACATATTCTCCCTTTACAAAAAGGCATGTAAACCCTTGCAATTTGAGAATTAGGAGAGACATTGTCATCCTCTAACAGTTCACAAATTATTTTGACATTTTCGCTGGGACGTGCTGCTTTAATCATCACAATGGGAATGTTACGTGACAAATGAGCTTTGCACACAACGGGTAAACCTCCACTCCGAATTAATAAACATTTCTATGAATCACCAATCTCCCAAGGGTCCATATACATATTACATTTGAAAAATAGAGGAACTTTGACACTTACTCCTTCCGTCCTACTTTCCACCATCCATTCACTCTCACTCTCCTCTCTCTGTCTCTCTGTCTCTCTGTCTCTCTGTCTCTGTCTCTCTCCCCCTCGTTTTTCACAATTTACTTTCCTGTTTAGAACCCTCTTCCACAATCCCTCATTACAACCAATCAAGATCAAGTAACCCGATCCTCTCATCCCCCTAAACTAACTTTTGTTCATGGCAGCAAGGTATGAGGTGTGTTTAAAAAGGTTATACGAACGAGATCCATCAGTCTAAACATGCCAATGTTTTCATTTTAAGTATACAAGTATATATATAATTAGTTGTAAAAAAAAATATTTAAATAATAATACGTACACATATTGAAAATAATAAATGAACCTTGGCATGTTTTGGACTATTCTGAGTATCTCGCCAGGAGAACCTTTGGACACCACATTTAGATTATGGTGCCTAAAACGGGATTATTTCATTTCTAAAGCCTCTTTAACACACAAATGGTGACATTTAATTGTCCTGGCACATTATTGCCACCACATGGTCGGAGGAAAAGGTAACGAGGAATGTGAAAGAAAAATAGCTTAAATTTGTGTATGGATGGCCAAACGATATTCATCGATTAACGGAAATGATCAATCAAGCATTTTGCTTACTTTTCCGCAGGTGAACACATCGGATGGAATGTAAATTTAGAGGGAACGGATTATATTCAGGGTAAAGTTCTGGGCATTATTCACAACAATATTTCAAGAAAAGGTTTCACAAAAAAAAAAAGCCGTGGGGGAGTGGGGGGGGGGGGTGATGGGTTGATGAAGGAACAATAAAAGCTGGAGTTGCATGGAAAGAAAACAAGAGAGGACAGAAATATAAATGTATAATATCAAATAAGGTCAAAGATTAAAACAGTTTGAGACTTTAGGAGAGTTTTCTGTAGGTCTTGGAGAAACGAGTAAAACATTCTTAATTATTAGAGACAAGTACAACAGACGATACATTAAAGAAGTATTGTAAGAGAAAAGGAAATAATGAGAAGGATGAGATAAAGATTTCGTGGCTGCTTAGCAAGGGAGAAATTCAGTGGAAGCTATGTTTGTGCATCCTGAACCATTTCAACTCTTTTCTCTTTTCATTCAAGGAAGAAGCTGGCAAAGGACTTTTTGAAGCTGCGCAGAGTCTCACCACCCGTAGGGTTTTCAGGAACTGGTGGTGTGTTAGTGGCACTGCCTCTGCTGGGAAGGAATGAAAGCAAGAGACGAACGTGTTTTTTTCTTCAAATTCCAACATATTTCTTTCAATTTCCAAAGAACACGCTACTTAACGCAGAGCTGATAATTTACTGATATGAACAAATAATTGTTAGTACAGCAGTGAAAGTGTGGCACTTGTTGGCCACCATTACCGGATCAATGAATCGACTGTGTGTGAATGCGAGCCAAATATCTGTGCAAGGTTTCCTGCCAGCAAAGTGCAAAAGGCTCATTCCAGTCCCGTGATCATCATATTGAAAGGATGGAAAAAGCGCTTAATGTTTAGATTGAGGACCAAACAGAAAAAAATGCCTTTGAGTGGACCGGTGTATGGGAGAAACCATTGTGGATTTACCTGGACTTTGAGTGGACCAGTATATGGAAGAACCCAATGTGGACTTTGAGTGGACCAGTATATGGAAGAACCCAATGTGGATTTACCTGGACTTTGAGTGGACCAGTATATGGAAGAACCCAATGTGGATTTACCTGGATTTTGAGTGGACCAGTACATGTAAAAACCCAATGTGGATTTATTCGGAGTTTGAGTGGACCAGTGATACGGGACAAACCGTTGCAGATTTACCAACCATTCCATGAGACAACCGGGGCCAAAGGCTCCAGTTCAACCATGGCTCATGGAACGAATCAAGGCGAAGGGATTAATGCTGGAGCAGGTTTTTAACATCAAAGAGACAGGATTATTTTGGAATAGGATGCCATATCATAACGTTCTAATCCAAGCAGGAAAGATCTGCTCTGGATTAAGGTGGCTAAGGATCATGTTATCCTTCTTCCATGTGGTAATGCAGCAGGCAACTTTTTCGTGCTCCCGATGATCCAACAGCCATCACAAGTTCTACATCCACATCTTTCAAACCTCCACCCCCCCCCTCTAACAGCAACATCATCATCTCTGAGCTAAATGTTGTGTTTTCTATTTACAGCAGAGAACAGTACGAACGAGTACGTAATATGTTTACCCTCAACCACCTCGCTGTTTTGGAATGAATTTAAAAGGTAAAAGTCATGTTTTTGTTTCATTTACACTATATTTATTTTATTTGCAGGTTTATTTCAATGTTAACATGCTTTACATATATATATATATATATATATATATATATATATATATATATATTTCACATGTTTATTTCAATTGTAATGTGTTTATTTCTGGCTTCCGTCGATCTTCCTCAATATTTTCTCCAAGCCCAGGAACCGAACCCACCTCTTCCCATTGGCCCCTTCCACGATCGTGGTTTTAACTATCGCGGCATTTTCCAGGAACCTACCCCCCACGATATTGGAGGATTTACTGGAAGATATGTGATATCTTACAAGTCTAAAAATGGCAAAACTCTGTGAAAAATTGACGAAACGCTCTGACACTCGAACTTGTTCTGAAACTTATCATAATAAAGATACCTACCAAGTTTCAGTTGAATACGTTAAGGGGTATGGGAAAAGTCTGACAAAGCACAGGTGGGATGGATGGATGGGCAGACGGACAGTGAGCAAACCTATAGTCCCCTTTGGTGAAACTGATAGGGGACTTATAAAGATCTTAGAGCATAATCTGCACACAATAACAATGGAAACTTCCATTTTAAGATAGCATAGGTTCCTCACATGTTGATGCAAGTTCATTCTGCACTTGTTTATGCAATAAATAATTAAATCCATCTCATTGAAAAGTGAAAAAAACACTCTACTAGTTGAATAAACATTGAAAATTCATCAAAAAATACCTTTGCATGAATTTTAACACGTGGTTTGCCCCAAAATCTTAAAGATAATGTACCATGTGCTTTCCTGAGAAAATGTTTTCCCCACCTTCCAGTGGTATGACGACGTGAATCATCTCCTCTGTTGACAGATGAAGAATGAACAACTTCTCGTTTGGTGTAATTCTTCAGCTGTTCCTGTGGCTCAGACTCTATCTGGCTTCGGAGATTCTGATCCAATTTACTCTCTTCACCTATTTTCTGAACTTCTCTGCTTTGCTGGCCAATCACTTCCTGTTCAATTGAATGTTTAAATACTTTCTCCAAAGGCTGTTCAATCTGCTCGAGTTGCATTTGTTCTGGACTACCCGGCCGAGCAGCTGGTGAACGTTGCTGATCTGCCAGGTGCCTCGGAGATGGCCTTGGTTCTGCTGTCTGTCTCTGTCCTTGTGGAAATCCCTGGGACACTGATGTATTTCCCAAGGGCAATTTGTTAGGCTCTACTATCTTGCCCAGGGTAGCTCTTTGGAAATCTTTCACTTGGCCTGAAGGCACAACTTGGGTTTCTGAAATTTGCCTCTGTGGCATCATTTGCACCGAGGGAATCATTGGGGGTTCTTGCATGTGTTCCTGTGCGACGTCTTGCTGAGCAGACATCTGTCTTGGTGGCAAATGACGCGGGGCAGCTTTTGGTTTTTCTGGTTGCATGTGACTTGAGGGTACTTTGTGTTTGTCTGGTTGCTGCTCTGAAGGCAATGTCTGTTGTGCTGAAGTCTGTCTTGGAGGTGGTTGTCTTGGTGGTAGCTTGGTTGGTTCTGAGGGTAGCCGAGCAAGCCTTTGTGATTTTGGCTGGATTGGAGGCCTGCCTCCTGGGCTTCCTGGTCCTCCACTCCCTCCAGGAACCTTTTGGCCAGATAAGTCAGGCTTAGGCAGCAATGGAGGTTTTTGTCCTGACCGTTGTGGTTCCTGACATTCTTGGCCTGTCAGCAATCTATCTGAAGCTTTTTTGACTGTGCTATCTACTACACCCTGCCCATCACCAGCAAGCCTTCTGCCAAAAGAATGGTCAGCTTGATTGCTTGCACTTTTAGAAGAGGAGAAGCCATCAGTCATGTTTCCCTGTATTGGTATAAGGGTAGACAGTTAATACAGCTCAGATGTAATCAAGCACTCCACTTCTGAATTAACAGAGGGACAATAACTGAAATAAAGACAAATAACATATACAGTATAATAAAGGAGAAAAACTAGAAGGGCACTTGGTAGAGCACATACCTCCGCCAGCTTGAATAGTTTACATTTTGTATCCCACTGATAGGCTGGATCTGGATTTGGACCTGAACCAAAATCTAATCGGTTTGTTCTTGTCACCTAACCAACTCATCCACCAAATTTTGTCTGAATCTGTCCATAACATTTTTAAAAATGTCCTACTATAAATCGTTTTAGCCCTCCCGATCACTCAATGGTGAAGAATCACTGAAAAAATTCTCGGATCCAGATCTGGATTTGGATCTTCACCAAATTCAAATCAATTCTTCCTTGTCACCTAACCAACTAATCCACCAAGTTTCGTCCGAATCCTTCTCCAACGTTTTCAGATATCCTGCTATATATCGTTTTTGTCCCTATCACTCAATGGTGAAAAATCACTTTAAGAATTCTCGGATCCAGATCCAGATCAGGATTTTCACCAAAATCGAATCATTTCGTCAGTGTCATATACCCAAGCTCTCCACCAAATTTTTGGCTGAATCTGTGCACAACTTTTTGAGATATTTTGTTCACAAACAAACCAACACTTAGACAGACAGACAAGGGTGAAAACAGAACCTCCATCCACCTTCGGTGATGGAAGTAAATATACTATATGAATAAAAAAATATGGCAAAACTATCACATGTTGTATTTTGATTGGCAGTGTTCAGAATTATCATCTTTTGCTTGTTAGTTGTTAAACGTTATTTTTAGTATCTGATGACCTCACATGGATAAAAATGTTATAATGTTTACTCATAGGAGTTGAGAAAGCATTCACAAGCATTAATTTGTGAAGTTGAAAGAAACACGAGGTGATGCATTGCAAAGCTTGTATGGTACGTAGAGAAACAAAAGTAGTAGAAACAGAAATTTGTAATGCATCGTTGTATTAAATCAAAGGTTTAGGAATGAGATATTAGCTAAAGCTAAAAATGTTATGTTATGCCAAAAAAAAAATGTTATGAAAAATGTTAATTTTTTGTTAATTTTTCACTTGAATTCCATATTTAAAGAATTATATTTAAAAGGTAAGCCTTTGTGGTTCTCCTTTTTCTGTACTTTGTCCGTGCGGAACTTTGTACGGAACTTGGAACAACTAGGCCGTGTTTGCCACAAAGGATTGTCTGCTGATTTAACAAGCTCAGCGGGAAACCATAACCTTTTAAATGTGAAAAAAACCAAATTTACTGACGCTTTATAATGGAGTCGAGTATGCCTGGAACCGTATGACCTAAAGAATTAATAGTCGAGTAACACATGACCTTGGTAACGCACCACCTTTGTGTATGGCCAGGGTGGAGGGACAGATGTACAGGTGCAGTGAGTTTTAACTTTTAACCTCAGCAGCGTACGAGCGGTTGCGTTTTCTTTTGTCTCCGCGGCTGTTTCTAAAGCAGTTGGTAATCTTAATATGATCCGGGTTTGTTTTAGAAACGTTATGGAGTTTCTCTTTGTGGGTTTCAAAGAACACCCGATTTCCGAGCCGTTTCCCGTGTTCACAAATCGGTTTTCTAAATTGCAGTCAATTTTTTTTTACCCATCACACGACGATTGGCAGCTGTATAACTATACTATTAATGAATTGGTATAGGTGTGTGTGTGTGTGTGTGTGTGTGTGTGTGTGTGTGTGTGTGTGTGTGTGTGTGTGTGTGTGTCCCTCCATAACTCCAAAATTATAAATCTAGCAGCCTGAAACTTTGAATGCATACTAAGAAAACTCCAAGGAAGTACATGAATGAAAATTGGGGTTTGGCTTAATTAAAACATCCCTTTTGAAGATAATTATATCCTGAATCAGGCACATGCTCGTCCTCTCTTCTCTCTCTCTCTCTCTCTCTCTCTCTCTCTCTCTCTCTCTCTCTCTCTCTCTCTCTCTCTCTCTCTCTCTCTCTCTCTCTCTCTCTCTCTCTCTCTCTCTCTCTCTCTCTCTTAAGGCATATCCAAGATAACTTCGTTGGGGTCTGAAGCCGCCACGTTTTTTTGGCCTGCTCAACCATGCCTTGACTTGGAACATGCCGAACGATTTCTTAATGATTACGTTTTTTTTCCACTTTCCTCACTCATATTATCAATGTCTGTTCACGCCCGGACGCGTCCGGACATCAAATAATGCCCGGACGCGTCCGGAGACAAACACTGCCCGGACGCGTCCAGAGACAAACACCACCCAGATATACCACCGTCAGATGTCCAGATAACAGAGAGAGGAAAGTGAGAGAGGTGTGGGAGGCAGGGTGCTGCACAGTATTGGGAGAGAGTAGAGAGAGAGAGAGAGAGAGAGAGAGAGAGAGAGAGAGAGAGAGAGAGAGAGAGAGAGAGAGAGAGGTGTGGGGGTCGGGGAGTTAGCAGAGAGAACGTTATATTTTATGAACAACACACACACACACACACACACACACACACACACATTAGTGCTTGGCCAATATCAGCAATTTTTAAGGAATCGGCAGGTTGGAGTCGGTGTGAATACCGATGACAGTACATACTGTATACAACCCAAAAACGTTGAGTAGCTTTCACAGAAAAACAACGTTGCATTTTCTAGACGTTTCAGGGAGATGATCACAAACATTAATCTTTATAAACAGCTGCATGTGACGGGTGGGGAAAAAAACATTTGGCTCGGTAATTTAGAAAACACGTTAGGACGGCAAGCGGCTTGGAAATTGGGAGTTATTTCACAACTCGCTCAGATATGATGGCACACCCCCTTGCTTCAGGATACGGACGTGACACCGCCTTATGATGACTGGCAGAACCACGTGCTCAGATGACGGCATGACCACTGCTCAGGGATGACGTGCTGCGACCACTCACTCAGGATGACGGGACAACCACACTCGCTCAAGATGACGGCACAACCACTTCCTGGATGACGAGCACGAACCACTCGCTCAGGATGACGGGCACGGGCCACTCGCTCAGGATGACTGGCACGGACCACTCGCTCAGGATGACGGGCACGGACACCACTCGCTCAGGATGACGGGCACGGACCACTCGCTCAGATGGGCACGACCACGCCTCAGATACGGGGCAGGACCACTCGCTCAGGATGACGGCGACGAAACCACTCGCTCAGGTAGACGGGGCACGACCACCGCCTCAGGATGACGGGGCACTCGAATCCCACTCGCTCAGGATGACGCACGGACCACTCGCTCAGGATGACGGGCACGACACCACTCGCTCAGGATGACGGGGCACGGACCACTCGCTCAGTATGACGGGCCACGAACACTCGCTAGATACGGCCTGACATCGTCAGCGATACGGCTACGACCTCGCTCGGATGATGGGCACGAACCACTTGCTCAGGATGACGGGGCACGGACCAGTCGGACCACTCGCTCAGAATGACGCGGCACGAACCACTTGCTCAGGATGATGGAGCATGAACCACTCACTCAGGCTGATGGAGCACGAACCACTCGCTCAGAGTGACGGAGCATGAACCACTTGCTCAGGGTAAGAGAGCACAAATTACTCATTCAGGGTGATGGAGCATGAACCACTCGTACAGGGTGACAGAGCATGAACCACATGCTCTGAGTGACGGAGCACGAACCACTCACTCTGAATGATGGAGCACGAACCACTCGCTCCTGAATAACGGAGCTTGAACCACTCACTCTGAATGACGGAGCATGAACCACTCGCTCTGAATGATGGAGCATGAACCACTCGCTCTGAATGACGGAGCGTGA